>CM067369.1:203145270-203790758 GCA_034401795.1 Chaetoderma sp. LZ-2023a | reverse complement strand
CGCATGACACGTGTGTTATCAACCAATCAGCTTCCCACTTCGTCAGGCTGTTTAGGTTATTTTGTAGTGCTCTACTATCTGTTATTCCCTTAAACGTGCATATTCACAGTAAAATTGGTTAACGTATACACTTTTAGAGGCTTAAACTGTGAGCCTATGTGTAATGAAACGAAATAAATCTTAACATGTGATGATTTCATTCCACATAAATTAATATAACTTTTTAAGTTGCGAAATTGAAATAGAGGCACGGGCCTCTATTTCAATTTCGCAACTTAAAAAATTATATTAATTTATATGGAATGGAATCATCATATGTTAAGATTTATTTCGTTTCAGTACACATTTCACATAATTTAAGCTTATAAAAGTATGAGATTTTAGCATTTTTATTTTCAATCATTCTGGTGTGAATATGCACCTTTAATAACCTTCTGGAGGATTTCGTCATCTGCAAAGAGTCTTGTTGTCGAGTTTGTATAATAAGCGCTTGTGTGAGACGTTGTTAAATGGCTTGCTAAAATTGAGCAGGATAGCGTCGATCTGTCGTTCAGCATCAATACATTTAGCTAAGACGCGCACCGTTTTGTTGAGCTGACTCTCACACGATCTTCCTTCTTTAAATCCATGCTAGCAGTCTGTTAGTATTGAGTATTCGTCGATGTGTATCAGGATGCTTGAGTGGATGGTATTCTCTAGTAGTTTTAAACAGATGGACATCAGTGATACTGGACGGTAGTTCAAAGCTTTGGATCTGTTCCCTCTTTAGAAAAAATGAACAACATGTGCTGACTTTCAATGTGATGGAACTATGCGTTAGTCCTGTGATGCCTGAACGAAATGTATCAATATCGGTGCCAGTTCTGATGAGAGGAGATTGAGTACCCATGGTGAGATGTTATCAGGTACCGATGGTTTGATGACGTTAGGTATGCCCAGGAGCACACAAACTCCCTTCTCTGTCACCTGTACATGCCTTATTGATGGATACGGGCTTGGGCCATTATCAGGAATGTTGTCGTCTTCGTTCTTGTAAAAAACTTAAAACAAACTGGTTATTAAGAATTTAAGCTTTGGTCTTTGTAAATGATAGCATTAATATTCTTGATTGGAGCTACGCCTTTATTTTCACATTTTTAACCTTATATTCCTAGAATTGCATTGTAATTATACAGGTAAGCTATTGAATGTTTGGAAATTAATTTGACTGGGCGCCGTTGCTGTTTAATGCAGCAACAGCTCCCAGTAAAATTACTTTCGAAACATTCAACAGAACGTTTAATAAATTATAAATTCACTAGAGACACATAATTTGTCCACTTTCACGACGGGTGTTTTTGCTTTCGCGGCGAAGCTACGCCATCAGCGCGCGTGTAACGTCAGCTAACGAGTGACTTATTTGGCTATGATGCCAGATACTCGAGTGACGGATCTGGTCCCTCCATTATATTTTCTTAGTGAATCGTTCAACAAAATAACACTCGAGCCAGATACAATACTTACAATTAATGACAAATTAATTAATTAAATAAATAGCGATTCATTTTCCATTCGAAAAGATAACGCTATTTCGAAAGTAGATTTCGTATGAGTAGAAACAGCATGCGATTCAGCATTGTAGACCAATCGGGCACTAACTAACCATACAACCTATGTTTCTTATCCTAATTTCATATTTTAACCCATGTACTTGGGCATGGCGATGGTCAAAATATGTAATTCGGAAACAAAATTTGGTTTCATAGCAAGCTTGTATGCACTATGCATACTCTTGCAATATCACGCACTCATGAACGCGTGTACTCACAGCACACACGCACGCGAAACATTTTTTTACATTTCTCATACGGTCTCGATTCCATGTGTCCGTTTGCGGATCCGCATGCGCAATCCGCAAACGGACTCACTTAGCCGATTGTTTGCTATACTACTATTTTTGTATTAGCTATTCCACATGTCCGCATGCGTTATCCGTTTTCTATTGCTGATCCGCAATCCGTTTTCAAATGCTTCGGAGAGATTATTTGCGTACGCAAACGAGAAAACGGAGCGGGGGTTTTCGTGCATGACGTCAACATTTTTTTATAGTGTAGTGGACATCTTTACAGCTTTCGAGATCACGGTAAAATGAACGATTTATTTAACTTACCACGCTTAAATATCCGAATTTTCTTAAACAGGTGGCTACCCGGTTACAAAATCGTATACGATTGATGGATCTTAAACGCGTACATGGAATCGGGGAAAACGGATTGCGTATGCGGATTGCGTACAAGGATTGCCGGCACATGGATCCGTACCTTATGTCGTAACTATAGGTCAGACACCCTTGTTCACTTACAAGCTTATTTGTAGAATTGACGTAAAAGTTAACGCGTAATACTCCCAAAAGGGTGGTTTATAGACACGACCGGTTAAACCCTTCAACCGACAGACCACATACGAGCATTTCTGTTAAAATTTAGAAATTGATTTGACAGCATCCAGCCGGAATAGCGTTAAAATATTCAACAGCGGTCCGGTTTTATTGAGACAATGGGGATTACATGGTTCACGAGGCTGACGTTTTGTTTTAAACAGAATGGACCTTTCCAGAGTAATAACGTCATATGACGACATAATCAGCCAAGCGGCGTGTAGGATGACGTCATAATCATTACGTCATGAACGATTCTATATGGCCCGGCTTTAACTCTTAATAGTCCGACGCGTTGTAGGAATTGCTATACGAATATTTAATAAATATGCTGTTGAATATTTTGAAACTAATTTGACTGGGCGCTGTTGTTGCCTATGTCAGCAACAGCGCCCAGTTAAATTAGTTTTAACATATTCAACAGCTTACCTGTATAGTTTTCTGAAAATTGATAGTAAGGGAGTTCAGAGATCGTCCTATGCCACCACGAGCGAGGCGTGGGTGGAGCTTAGCTAGAGGTGGGCGGGATATAGCTAAAACTGAAAAGGTCTATTACATTTGACCAGACGGAAGCCCTATAACACATGTTCTTGGTGAACTCGTCGTCTCGCTGAAGGATCAACAAGGGATAATTTTGAAAGCGTTGCGCTAAGACTGATGGGTTAGCTTATAGGTGAGTGTTGCGGGTGTGAAAAACACTCACGGTAAAGCTGTGATGTGAATCATATTTGTACTGTTTCGTATGTTGAATTGTGCATGCGTCAAAGGAAGTTAATCGAAATAAACTAAGCTAAGCCTCTACTCTCCATTTGCAGCCGAAGGGAAAACTAATGTTGATAATTTATCACCCGGATGGCTGATTCGATAACTGAGATTCCAATTGAGGAATCCAGTTTTAGCTATGCCCCGCCCATCTCTAGCTAAGCTCCACCTATATTTCGCCCATGTTGGGATCGATGGCCCCCTTAACTCCCGGACTATCAATTTCCAGAAAGAAAACTATACAAGTAAGCTGTTGGATATTTTGAAACTAATGTGATTGGTTGCTGTTGCTGTTGAATATTTTGAAACTAATGTGACTGGGTGCTATTGCTGCCTGTTAGTTAAATTAGTTTCAAAATATTCAAACGCATACTTATTAATAGTAAAGGCATCCAATTCTTACAACAACGCTTTACTCCGTCATCAATTATGCGCTCGTGACGAACTTATCTACACTATTCATAACGTCATTGATTATGACGTCATCCTACACGTCACGTAGTTGATTATGGTGTCATGCCATTGATAGATAAACATGAATCCTCCATTTTCATAACCAATTAATTGATCATTTAAAGTTAAATCAGAGATCCGGGTTGTTAAGCCTTACATTTAGAAAACGGTTTATTAATGTCACAAAGAAATTTTAGGTTTGTCACAAGTTTTCAGATTAAAATAATTTATGACGAGGAAAATTTCTTAGTAAAATGTAAAGTATTGGCAGAAAATATGATTAAGATGTATTATTCTATGTGAAGCTATTATTAATGTTATTAACTGGTTATTGAGGGAGAGCCGTCTGACCACAGCAGGTGCCCGTGTGGTATGTCAAAGAGGGAACAACTGGACGTCAGTCCGGGACACCACTGGAGGTCATAGAGCGAGCATGTATTGATAAAATGTCCAACCGTATGATGTTCTGGCCGTGTTTCTTAGACTACATTACAGCTTAGAAATACCTTTAACTTTTTTCCAAAACCAAAAAGACATGTCAGTTACACGAATTAGTTTAGTTTGAACCCGATGTAGGAAATGTTCTGTTGAATATTGTGTACTTAATCTGATTGGAAGTCACTGCTGCCTTAGGCAGCAATGTCTTCCAATCAAATTATGTTCAAAAATTTTCAACAGTACGTTTTTTATTTTGTTTTTGGAAACGTGTAAAATTATTTTTTAGCTGTATTGTAAAAAGACAAAACACGGGTAATGTACGATGTGCAAACGTTAAGTTTTTAAATTGTGCCTCTTGATGTGCCAGACATTGCAAAAAGGGTGTTGTTAAATGCTATTCCAGTCTAAAGTCAGAGCTCACTAAATGGACTGATTTCTATAATTTATGTCTAATAAAT
The DNA here is from genome assembly GCA_034401795.1 of Chaetoderma sp. LZ-2023a. Taxonomy (NCBI): domain Eukaryota; kingdom Metazoa; phylum Mollusca; class Caudofoveata; order Chaetodermatida; family Chaetodermatidae; genus Chaetoderma; species Chaetoderma sp. LZ-2023a. The sequence continues at coordinate 203,786,231 of CM067369.1, read as the reverse complement.
ATTCTTTAATGGACATTTGGATCGTGAAATCTATCGGGCTCGTTTAACGCGCGCCGCCCACTGGGCGGGTGGAAATGGGCGGAAATTAGGGAGGAAGCGGTAAAGAGCGTCCGTCACGCCGGCCAAACCGCCACCACCACCGATAGCGACCAAATTCCCATTCTGCCACTCATAGCATTAATCGGCGGAAAATGGTAAAATAATAGCGACTTCTGTGTCACCGACCCATGGTTCTGTTACGCGCGTATGATATGCAGGTGCTGGGGTGCGAGTCTGTCGCGAGCAGCCTGAGATAGGGGACTCGGCCAATCAAAAAAGGAGCTCAATTCCTTAAACGCTACGTCTTAAATTATGGCTCGTATGCTAATAGCTATGCCGTCTAGGGATGTCTATTCTTATCTTGATGCACGTGAGGTGCCTAAAAATGATGACGACAGAAAACGAATGGTAATTATTTATGCCAGTCAAACTTATGCAGTTGGAAGTACGGGAGGTTGGATGACAATGGTTAGTTCCGGGGACATTAACAGAGATACCGACGGGAAGTTTGTCATGTGTCTCCTCTGATTGGCTGCTCAGCCTCGATATGAAACAAATACAGATCATGGACACATTCGGGTGATAAAAGGATGTCAATTAGCTGCAAAATGTCAGAATTTGTGGAATTGAGATGCTAATAAGAGCTTAGGAAAAGCTCCAGCTACAGGTTGTTAAAGGTAAGCTCGTAATAATAATAATAATAATAATAATAATAATAATAATAATAATAATAATAATAATAATAATAATAATAATAATAAACAACGACGACGACGACGACGACGACGACGACGACGACGACGACGACGACGACCACTACTACTACTACTACTACTACTACTACTACTACTACTACTACTACTACTACTACTACTACTACTACTACCGCTACCGCTACCGCTACCGCTACCGCTACCGCTACCGCTACCGCTACTACTACTACTACTACTACTACTACTACTACTACTACTACTACTACTACTACTACTACCACCACCACCGTTGCCGCCGCCCCAGACGACGACCACGTCGACGACGTTATACTGTACAGATCAGTGATTAACTTTTTCCCGCCAGGTGTATGATATTGTTTCTTAATTAGTCAATCTCGATATATAGATCTTTAATTAATTGCGACTCACAACTAGGATATGTCGGTCGGTAGATGGGTCGGTAAGTGGGTCGGTCAGTCAGTTGGTCGGCGGGTGGGTGGATGGGTGGGTGGGTGGATGGGTGGGTGGGTGGGTGGCTGGGTGGATCGGTTGGTTTTTGACATTTTGGAACTACTGACAAATCCTATTACTATTGTGTTTGAGATTTTGAAAAGTCGATACACATATGAGCATACAAAATTTTCTAAGTGCACTCTCGCGGGTCAGGAAGTTGTATGCCACATACTAGTAGACGCTTAACATAGTATTTAAATGCACCTAAATGTAGGCTGAATACATAGAACAGTGTTCTACTTTCACTCAACTTTCCCATCAAACATTTTATGGGACCATTATGCTAATCTTATTTACTACATTACTACATTTTGCTTACCGGTACGTCACATTAACGCACTGTCTCTACACAGCTTATTGTGTGCAACTTGTTGTCCCGTCTATATCACGACCACGTTGCGGTGTACGACATCCATCTAGTTAGTGATTGATTGTCTGACAAAAAAACGACAAGTAAAATCAGCTACGGAAAGAGAATCTTCTAGAAATGTAACTGATGCTTACATCTTTAGTGGATGAGTAAATGATGATGATGATGATGATGATGATGATGATGATGATGATGGTGGTGATGGTAATGATGACGGCAATTGGTATATGCGTCACCGACGATGATAACGATCATCATCATCATCATCATCATCTTCTTCTTCTTTTTCTTCTTCTTCTTCTTCTTCTTCTTCTTCTTCTTCTTCGTCTTCGTATTCTTCTTCGTATTCTCCTGCTTCTCCTAGCCTCCTCCTTCTTCTAATTTATGGTGTTTCATTTTCTAAATAGATCTGGAAGGGAATTTCTATTAAGTGCTTAATTAAATTAGATTGAATGTTTCTTCGCAGTCCAGTAATCTAAATGGCGCCGAAACTGGACTCGAGCAAGATTAAAATATTGCGTGTCAACGTTAGAATTTATTTTCAGCAGGTTGATGAAGAAAGTTAATAATAACCGAATTATAAATGTGCCACTTTAACCCCGCGCCTTTGAATCTGTGCTCTTTTCATAGTTTACAGTGCTAACAACAGGCACTTGGCGAGGCGTTCAAGAGAGCTCGCTGGTATTTGTAAAGAAACGGAACAAATCGTCAAGCAACGAAACAGTAGACAGTTGTCAAAATAGGGAATTGGGCATAAATAATGGAGATGGATTTTTTGTGAAAAAATTAATATCAAGAATTTTGCCAAAAATTTGGTAGACGCTCGAGTTAAGATTGTACAAATAGGTGCCTTAACATTGCAGTTATGCGAGCGTAATTAAAGATAAAGGGGTGGATGGGGTGAGGAGAGGGAGGAGATGAGTGGGAGAAATGTGCGGGGAGAAAGCGAGGTCCTTCCCCTGGCCCATCACCCTCTCTCTTCTATCTTTCTCTCCCAATCACCCTCCCGCCCTCTCTCTCACCATCTGTCTCTCACGCTCCCACCCTATCTCCCCCTCCCTCCCTGCAACCCCCCCCCCCCTCCCTCTCTCCCTCCCTCCCTCTGTCCGTCCCTCCCTCCCCTCTCTCTCTCTCCATTCTTCCCTCCCTCTATCTATCGTTCGCTCGCCCCCGCCCCCTCCCCCCATCTCTTTCCCTTCCTCCCTCCTCTCGCCCCCCCCCCCCCCTCTTTCCCCACACCAGGGCACGTGCGTATATAATTCGTGCGTGTGCGTGAATAAAAAAATAATTTTATATTGACAGGTGAATCTGGTGTATGTTCAATAGAGCTCAATGTTCAATTGTTTAGAATGTAATGCGATTCCTTTCAAAAGATGCACTCGTCTTTTCTCGTGTCAAATCACTAACTATTAGTTAGCCCTTTGAAAATGATCATGTTGAACGGCATTAAGCATCAATAATCCAATGACATCAGAATGGACACGAATATTTGTGCGAAAACCCCGATCACTCAATGATGAGATTAACCAGTATGGTGTTGCTAGCTTACACCTATCTCTTACACGCTAGTGTTGGTAAGGCGTGTGTATTTAGCACCTGTCTCTTGCAATGCCGCGCTAAGGCGTGGACGCCCGCACTCTCCACCGTACCCCCGCCTGGAATGATAGAAGCATTTTCCGGAAACATGCGCTAGACGTTTCCGAAGCGTGAAAGAATGATATGTTAGAATGGTGGAAATGATGGAGCAAATCCACTTTCATTCAGATGTCAGAGTTTGCGACACTCCTTATTTTAACTGCTACATTTTGGTATACAGGTTCAGGTACGTAGAATTTATTTTCTGAAAATGATAATAACTGAGGTAACCGGACTGGTAACCACGTCGCGTTCATTTAAGTTAGCCGATAGTAAAGTATATAGGATGGAAGGCCGTTATAAGTACTATAGCTTAGATTTTTAAAAATAGCTCGGACAAATATCAATTAGGTATTTTAAATATAATTTCTATATTAGTTTTAAATATACACACATATTGGTAAGTATTAATAATAATAATAATAATAATAATAATAATAATAATAATAATAATAATAATAATAATAATAATAATTTGTGATAGGCCTACTAATTACATTTCACTAAATTTACAACGACAACAACAACAATAACAACAACAACAACAACAACAACAACAACAACAACAACAACAACAACATTGAAGATGTCAGATTCTGTACTCCAAGGCATTTATCATAAATTATCATGATTTTATCACACTCGGACGCACAGAAGCGATAACCATTCAAAACCTGCATTCCGAAACTCGCAATTCCAAAGTAGCTTTATTTACCGGTAAAATTGGTGTATATTTCGAAAATAGTTTGACAGGGAGTTGTTGCTGCAATAGGAAGCAGCAACTCCCGGTTAAATTACTTTCAAAATATTAAGCAGACTTGTTACTAAATACACCGTTCCTAGGTTGACGTATTTACCTCCCCACAAATACGCATTGTTCTCAGGCGACGCTCGAACAGTATTACTAAATACTTTGCTATTAGGTTCAAATACAACACATTTTAAGTCGTTTATACGAAAAAGTAGGATTATAATATTATTGTAGTCATACATCATTAGAAAGCTCGTGTAGTTTTCTAAACATATCTGTATTAGTTCTTATACTGATATAATTTTAAAATCCTTGTGAAATGACGTCAATCTGGGAAAGGTGTATTGTAAAGGGTTGTTGGCGTTAGGCCTTTCAGGTTCAAAAGGTTAAACTAGCACCACTCTATGTCCATGACAAAAATCTGTTTTATTTAGATGCCTGGATCTGTTTGTATTTTCCCCTATCCATTCCATTCTTCTGTTTATTTGTCTATCTCACAATCTGCATGCAAACTGCCAGTACAAAAGACTATCATAAATTCATGACTTTATGGCCATCATTGTTTGTGCTAACGCCCATTGCTTTAACATCGTTTCATCAATTAGCTATCGGTCATTGTGGCTGGACACTAGTTAACAATGGCTAAGGCTGGTTGTTGACAAGAATTCGAGTGGTCAAGGCGATGGACAATGCTGTTCTACGCGTATATCGGCACATCCTCGCTAATAAATTGAACGCCATTTAATAGAGACCTTGACAGTTACAAGAGACTGAATTAAACTTTCAGCCTGTTTTGGAAGTGTAAGATGCGAGTTGAATGTCAACGGCATATAGTCGCAGACGCTGTCACATTTTCAAACTGCCATCTTTGGTATGGTATTGATAATTTATAACTCGCCAGTCGTACACGCGTCTTCTCGCTAGGCGCTAAGTGTTGCTGGCCACGAACAATACGACTAACGCCATCCCAAGCTTGGGAGAATCAGCGTCTTCGAACACGTTCGAAGCAGTTACTATTTTATGCACATTGATCGTTATGCTTGACACCGTAGCCACTGTCTTGTCACCTTTCTAATTTATCGGGGGAATAGACAGAAAACATCAACACCCGTTTTAAAGATGGATAGGCATGTAGAATATTACTTAGAACCACAGCTAATGAATAAGCTAACACGTTTCCCAAAAAACAAACAGTACTATGTTAGTTAGTCGGAAATGTTATATTGAAATTTTTGACTATAATTGGATTGGACGACATTGCTGCCCAGTGCCTTCCAATCCTTTTATGTTCGAAATATTCAACAGTACGTTTTATTTGTTTTGAAAACATGTGAAGTTATTTTTTAACTGTAAGCCTACGGTAAAATGTAAATATTTGAATACCGATACCTAAGTTGATTAAAACAGTTAATATGAACTTTGTCACCACGTATTTGAAAATATTATAATCACATTTATGTATGAATTTCCTCTCACACCATGGTTTAATTGCTTTATATTATAGTTGTATGGGGTTAAAAGCCTTGTATTATCCCCCTTCACTTCAGACCAAAAATAAACTGTTTAAACCAAACGTGTCATTTATATTACATATTAATATCATTCCATCATATCACAGAAATACCTATACGCTATAAGCTATTTAACGGTACCAGAATTGTCAGAATCGGTCGAGTCAACCAGGCGGTATCCTTATTTATACATTTTGAGGTAAAGGCCCTCGCGTTTTATAAAAAAAATATCAATGCGTATGGCGTGTTCTCCGATAATAGGCGCAGTTTTGGCTGTTGACAATCAAAATAGCCATGACGTTGTATAGTGCATTTCATTAATTCCGATGAAAAGGGCCCCAATTTTTCAATTAAAAAAAAATTTAAATTATATGAATATACATATTTATTTTAGATAAGATAGATTATACGGAACACAGACTAATACGCTTCTATCTCCCACTTGTATATGCTAGAATGCTACAGTGTAATTTGGCTTTTGTGATCAAATTTTATGTCTTGATCATTTGACAAATGTTTTATCTAGTCTGTTCTCTCTTCTTGAATGTGTTCATGTTTTGAGAAATTACGAGTATATTTGTCAGTGACTCTAATGTTGAAGTAGTGTTTCCTGAATTCATGCGAAACCCCGGACTCTGGTCCAATTTGTATGTGTGCCTCTGGTTATTGAGTGGTTAATTGAGAACAAATTTTGTGATACTTGTTTGCCATAATGGCAATGCATAATCGCATATACGTCTATCATGTCCCCACGAAGTCTACTGTATTTTAATGTCGGGTGACTTTGGGTTTTTCGACATATAGACTCATTCTCTTCAGTGAAGGAAATCTGTCCGCTTGCTCATCTTTGTATGTTTTCAATACTAATAATGTCTTTTTCTTTGTATGGATACCAATGCGTGGTGTTGAGTTGACCATCTATGAGTGCCCCGTTGTCTTGTTTAAATTCTGTATATTCTAGAGGTATGTGGCGATCCGTAAGTACTGTATAGGTACTAGGTAATATGTTTTGATGTCAATGATTGGTTTTGATGTTATTTCTAGGATGTGACGTTTGGTTGGATGGAAATATTTGGCCAGTTGTGCATGGATTCAAGGTCTTTCTGAACTATATCTATGTCATTGTTGTCTTGAATCTTTTTACATATTTTCGTGTAATCGGCAAATACTTAGATTAAAAAATTTATGTTGTATGCATGGGAGAACTTTTATGTAGACGACGAATTAGATAGGACCAATGCGGTGTTGTTTACGCTTATCTACACTACAGTTATTTCTCCAGAAGAATCAAAAACCCTTTGTCCAGCAATCCATTACGTTTAGTAATTGCGGTGTGATAGACATTCCTTATATTAAGCAAAATTGTTTTGGTACTGAATACGTTGTTATCATTCATGTGCTTGACTATCTTGTCTCGGATAAGTTTTCCCATTGACTGACATATTTATCTGGCGTATTCGCTTATTTGACTGAAAGTTGTTGATGGCTAAGTTTCCAAAGTATTCAGCAGGTTCAGCGTTATTGCCCATTGAAATTAGTGTCTAGTGTCTTGCAACCTTTCCATTTTTAGCTCTGCCCCTCCAATCTAGCTAACCTCCACCCACACCTCGCTCGTGTTGGGATCGATCAACCTCTTAAATTCTAGCGATTTCCAGAAAACTATACAGGTAAGCTGTTGAATATTTTGAAACTATTTTGACCGGGCGCTGTTGCTGCCATGCGCCCACTCAAAATAATTTCAAAATATTCAACAGCATGTTTATTAAATAGTAGAGACATACAATTCTTACAACGTGTCGGACTATTAAGAGCTAAAGACGGTCCACATAGAATCATTTTTGACGTAATGATTATGACGTCATCCTACACGCCGCTTAGCTGATTATGACGTCATATGACGTCATTGCTCTGGAAATGTTCATTAACTGATGGCCTCCTTTTTCACCAGGACAATGCCACTGGAACACTAACCTCATCTAACATACTACGTTATACTAATACAGGCAGATTACAGCAAAGATCCCATATCATTCACATCCCCTTTATCTGTACGACTATTTCTTTCTGTTTAATATCACGTTACGGCAGAGAGCCTAGGTCTCTTCTGATTGGTTGAAAGGCAAATCATGGCAGACTTCGTAGACAAAGAACACCTTTATAGACAATGGAAATGTATCACCATTTAACAACTAAAACCGGAATATCTGTCTTTGACAGCGTGATAGACTAAAGAGCTAAAGATTTCGTGTATACGCATAGTGTATGTGTAGCATATTGTAGTCTTATCACCTAAATAGATGGCGTAAAATTAGATGGCCATTCTCGTTTAACGCTTACCACTCCGATGTCCGAATTTAAAATTTTCAAATTAAATAAAAAGATGAACTGGTATTCATTTTTCAACAAATTTGGTGGAAGCTGTTCATCGTCCACCAAAATGGTTGGAAAATGTATACTAATTTATTTGCTATTAACACAGTTAACGATAGAATATTGCCATCAGCGTGGTACAGGTTAAGGTGGCCACCACACGCGACAAGGACGCATGGGAGAACACATGTCTTAAAGAATCGCTAGCTGTTGGTTTCAAATGAGAGGGGTAAACCGTATGCGGATGTAAACAAATGAGCGTCTTACAAAAATCCACGTGACCGTTCTCGAACAAGACACATTTAAGTGACCATACCCTCGTATAAATTGTGACCAGTTTTTCGTTTCAAATTAGGGGTAGATCGATTTAATATGTTGTCCTGCGTACTTGCTCATTATTCTTTAAAAAAGTTATACACAGCGTTTTAAAGTATGTGTAATTGCGTTTCCAACTACGCAAAGCATAAGTAGATATGACTAATGGTTCGAAGAATATTACCATTTTTATGGTACTTACACAATTTGTAATTTTAGGTATATATATATATATCAAAGCATAAGTAGATATGACTAATGGTTCGAAGAATATTAACATTTTTATGGTACTTACACAATTTGTAATTTTAGGGATATATATATCCCTAAAATTACAAATTGTGTAAGTACCATAAAAATGGTAATATTCTTCGAACCATTAGTCATATCTACTTATGCTTTGATATATATATATATATATATATATATATATATATATATATACCTAAAATTACAAATTGTGTAAGTATATATATACGCCTATCATTAGATCAAATTTAAGCGTTTCTATTATTGAAGGTAACTCTTCCCACTTATATGGAAGGTATATCGATCACTGCAAAGTACATTTACTTATCTTTCCAATAGTAGTCTCCTGGACACTGGACAGACACGACCCTATCATTGTTCCAGGGCTTGGTAATGTTAGTCCCGTAAGTTTTATTATCTTGAATCCTGGAAGACACTTTTCCAATATGCATTTAGTTACCTATGTGTGCATTGATCAAGATCAGCGACATGCTATGTCACTAAGCATCCTAATGGACTTGTCTTCTAATGCCTGATTAATCCCGTCAAATATTCATGTCAGATAATAGACATATACATTCCGTACGGTGTCAGAGGTATGGTCTTAATCTAAGAAATCTTACAAATATTAACTCTATCTTAAATTGAAGACATTTGTAAAAAAAAAAATTTCAATCTATACACACCCCTCAACCTCCTCACCACCCCACGCACGCCAATAGATAAAACAACGTTTAACTCAATAGAAAATCATAACCTGTAGCTAAGGCATGGTCTATAGCAATAGTCTTTAAGGAGACTGGACGATGGGCGAATCAGCTGTCCAGGATAGTGAGGGTAAAGTCCGGAAATGCACCAACATACAACTCTATTATTATTTCTGCTTTCATTAAAATATGGGCAGGAAATCGTAGTGGGTGGAGGTATCCTCACACCTACGCCGACTACTTCACAGCGTCACGCATCAGTTTCGATATTTGTCGTGCTCGTCCAAGCTTTGCCGCATATTTCGAAATATCTTCAAACTATTACCGACAGTTAATGCAATCTAGAACGTTTATGGTTTTAGAACAATGCTACAAAATCACGGTCACGTTGTTGTGCATTTCGCATATAGTCCCGGCTTGGAACTTTGATCTGTATATTGAATCACTGGAACAATTACTACCCTGGCAGTTTGCCTTAGACCACACACACACGCACACGCACACGTAAACGCACGTGCACGCGCGCCTCGCGTTATTTATCTGTACACATTCGAGATATGAAGGAATTGGAAATAAAGCATCCCAATATCACAAGAGAATTTAAGGCTGGAAAGAGCACAGTTAAGAAAACTGCTCGTTTGTTTTCTCCTATTGCAACTGACCACGCGCATGAGCAGGACAATGGTGGAGCAGTTTGTTTAACAGAGAATCCTGATGCTCTCTGAAGATGGATGTTGTTAGGGCCTGAGGCCGCCAAAGTATTTGATGAATTCGAGAACTCCTATATGGCTGATGAACCATATGACACAGGGTACCACCACGGCGGCAATCTGCAGTCCAGTATACACTTAGCGGGTTGGTGACTGAGCTAGCCCCATCTATTGAAGAACAGGGGAATCCTTTTCGAGAAGAAAGTGGTGATCTTATATTATTTGTTGTGAAAGAAAATGTCAATCCATCAGTTCTGACGACGGTAGACGGATTCGAATGTGTGGGTCAGAAAGAGTATGATCAGTTAATTAAGGAACGATTGATGGCGAGAAAGGACCCTCTCTATATGAGATGATACCCAAGAACAAACTGCCATTGTTGGTTCTGTCAATGTATCCGTCACACCAAAGAGCAAAAACCAACTAACTGCAATAAAATATGACCGTGTGTTATTTTCAAGGGTTTATTTTCGTTGGCAAACATACAGAGGAGATCTTGATGAGTTTTTCAAACATGAAAACTACGCTTACCCACCTTCAATATCAGACAATGGTAAACTTCGTTTACCATCCAAAGCAGAACTTCTTCAATATATATATAATGTCGAAGCTGAAAACAGATTAACGTATTGATATCGTGTGGACTGCTATATAGCAGGTACCCTTATATATGGTACCCGAGACAAAACAGAGAAAAGGCAAATGTCGACGTGTTGTTCCATCTGCTGTTGTCCCAAGGCAATGGCAAGACAATTTAAGAGTCGATGAAAACAAACGAGAGTTCTTTTCCTATCTGTCGCATTGTTGTTCTGACTGGAGTACTGGTGCCAGCAAAGAGATTTTTGTGGCTGATGGTGAGCATGTCATTGTGTCACACACACCCTCCTCCCCCCCCCCCCACCCCACCGGAAGATTTGGCTTCGTGTGTACCGTGCTCACACGAGGAAGCAGACACAAGGTTGTTTGTCTATGTTGCTGAGGCTGCAAAAAGTGGCCACAGTAGGATACTAACCCGCACTGTAGACACTGATGTTGTTGTGCTTGCAATATTGGTTGTACACGAGCTTTGTATTGAAGAATTGTGCATGGCGTCTTTGACGGGAGAATATCGGTAATGTATTGCAGCCAATGAGATATGGCAGGCTAATGACGTAAATATAGCAAAGGCCCTTCCATTCTATCATGCATTCACTGGATGTGATACCGTTTCGTCATTTTCTGAAAGCATGGAAAGATAAGTGCCTGGGCTACTTGTAAAAGCTTTCCAACTATAACACCATTCTTTGAACACACGAGCGCAATGTCAGATTATACAACAGATTTCTATTTTGAGGCATTTGAAAGGTGTGTAATTATTCTGCTATAAAACAGAACACACATTTTCACAATGCTGAACATGGCGCAGAAATACTTGTTCACCAAGAAAGACCGCCACAGGGAAAGGCTGCCACCATCCAATACATCATTCGTACAGCACATTCTCTGAGCTGCATATCAAGGTGGCTCTGTTTTGGGGACTATTCACCTTTTCAGAGTACCCTCTTATCATCTGACGTCATATGACATCATAATCGGTTAAGCGGCGTATAGGATGACATCATAATCAGTACATCATAGATGATTTCATTTGGCCCGTCTTTAACTCTTAATAGTCTGACACGTTGTACAAATTGTATGTCTCTACTATTTAATAAACAAGCGGCGGAATATTTTGAGACTAATTTGAGTGGTCGCTGTTGCCGCCATAGGCAGCAGCAGCGCCCAGATAAATTAGTTCCAAATTATTCAATGGCTTACCTGTATAGTTTTCTTGAAATTGATAGTCAAGAGAGTTCAGAGATCGATCTACCCCAACACGAGCGAGGTGTGGGTGGAGCTTAGCTAGAGATGGGCGGGGCATAGCTAAAATGGAAAGGTCCATTGGTACGACTGAAACCACTGCCAAGACCTGAAGAATGGGGTGGGTAAATTAGACTTTGCCCACTGTGGACGACACTCCCTCAAGTTTCACAAAGTGCACTGGCGCTTGTCAAGTGTGGTTGTCTGTGAGCGCCCCTAAAGGAAGAACGGCAATGCTGAAAATACATAATGGTCGTATTAGTTTTCATGCGTAAGACACAAAAAAGCAATTGCGGTATTCTCTTAATTCTTTGCAATGCATAAGTAGAAAGTAAAAAGAAAATATGCGTTTTTCTGACTCGGTAGCGCGACTTATAGAGCAAATATCTATAGCCTGTCGCATAGATAGTAGACGGTAGAGATAAAACCGCATTATACTCTGGGTTTTTTTATACATTACTTTAGAATTCACTTTGACTTTCAATACTTATACTGGCTTAGCAGAGCTGCGCTTAATCGAGCAGACCTCTTTTGAAGTAAAAAACATTAAAGGAATACAAAGTTGTTCCAAAGCCACTCTTCCGTTGATTCGAAGACTCTAGCAATATCTTACTCCAGAACTGTGATATTTATACCGGAAGTTACATGCCTGTCGTGTATGCGCACAGGTAAATTGGCATAGTGGTACTATATCTGGAATGATCAACATCTAAAACTCTAGCTACCAAATTTGATGCTTGTATGACTAATCTCACAATTCTTAGGCTTTGCCGCTCCACTATATAGTTCCTGATTAGTGGTTTCCGGTCCATTTTCATGACGGAAGTCGGTAAATTAAAGAATAGGACGCGGCGGTTAAACACATCCATGTCCCAACGCGAGTATTACAAAATTATGTGATTTCAGCAGCATTCTGGTGTCGTCTGCCGAAGTTTAGTTAAGTCTCATAAAGCTATACTCACGTCACGTGGCCAAAGTTTGCATGCAAAACACATACGGTTGATATTAAATAATCATCATCATCTTCATGACCAAAACCGTCATTATTTGTGAAAGAAGAGTAAACGGACTCTATTACGCATTGCTTGCTGGCGGACGACATTCTACAGCGATCTGTGTTTGCCAACACAAAACACATAGCACGTAAATTCTGCACGGATTTGGGTCCGAAGGGTTCTGCAACAATGGCTACCGTTATTTATTCGTCGTAAAATGCTATCAGACACTATTTAACTATTGTAAGAATGCAGCCGATGTGGTCTGTTGACGTGAGTCGCGTGCACGTCTGGTCTAAAGCACGCGATACATGCAGAGCCCCCCCCATGCAGCGATTGTAAACAGTTTGAATGAGAAGACAGTGTGAAAGGTTCCCTCAACACCACAATACGCATTATCTGCACGTGTGTAGCGCGCACCATGGCGCACAGGCAACGCTATAGGTGCGCGCTTTTTAAAGAAAACTTTAATGAAATCAAATTTTAATTGCTTTAACTGGATTGTAAAGTATTGTCATGCATATGGAGTCGGTGCTAAATATCGCTAATTGAATAGAAGCGTCATATTCCGTTTCCGCGAGCGATAAGATCCGTCAAGATGGGCACCAGCTAATACAAGATGTCGTCTGCTTTATAGCTAACTTCCCGCAATAAAAGCTGACTTCCGTTGTTTGGAACGTCTTAGAGAAGTTAGTTTGACACAAGAATAACGCGCGGACAACAATCACCTAAAACGGAATTTAACTGTTTGTAAGATGTTATATTTGTGATAGAGATATTGCTAAATTTGTTTCATGGAAACATGCGGCATGTTTATAACACAATCTTATGACTAAGCATTGGTTTTATTGAGATCAAAATGTCTGATGTCCTAAAGAGGAATATTTTAGACAGCTAGGCATATGCATATCCCTCCAGCAATCCTAATGTACTGACATCGAGAAATCCGAACTGTCATTCAAGTATCTGACGTCATAATCAATTCACATTTCCAGTTTATCCATCCAACATATGACGTAATAATCAACTACGTGACGCTATAATCATGACGTCATGGATGATTCGAAATAGTCCATCATTAACGCTTAATAGCGCGACACGTTGTACGAATTGTATGTCTTTGTTATTTAATAAATATGCTGTAGGATATTTTGAAACTAATTTGACTGGGCGTTGTTGCTGCCATAGCCAGCAACAGCACCCAGTCGAATTAGTTTCGAAATATTCAACAGCTTACCTACATAGTATTTTGGAAATTGATAGTCGGGGAGTTCAGAGATCGATCGATCCCAACACGAGCGTGGTGTGGGTGGAACTTAGTTAGTGATGGGCTGGGCATACCTAAAACTGGAACGGTCTATCAAGTCACTAGCTAGTCATCGTCACAAACAAAACAAGAGCAATCGGAGTTTGCGAATCCCTGCCCTCCCGCCTTTGTCACATCGGATTTCTTTAATTTCCGGATTTCTTTGGATCATGCCGAAAGTTGTGGAATCCTAGTGTAAGGTCGCACCCTTTCCTGTGTTAAAATCCGAGCAAAATCGAACCATTAACTTCCGAGATAACCACATATCCATAATTTGATCAGATCCGGATCTGGGTTCTTTCATCCGGAGCTCAGCCAACGTGTGGAAATCCTCTTGCATAGTAAAAACATTCCTTTCTCTTATAATTCAAGTTAAATTGGATCCGTAGTTTTGGGGATACAGGTGCAAACGGATGGACGGGCGGGCTGGTGGGCCGACGGGCCGACGGACAGACGGACGGACGGACAGACAGGCCCGCTCACAATACCTTCTTCCCCTTACGGGCCGAAGTAATGACACACATATAGCTCCGTCACGGGAATTTAAAAATCTGTGACTAGTGTACGAATTGTATGTCTTTGATGACTGTAATGTAATAAACATTCTGCACCATAGGCAACATGAGCCCCGGTAAAGTCAGTTTCTAAATATTGAACATCTTACTTGTAGATTCAAATTTAGATTATGTGAATTCAGGTTTCACAATTTCAAACTGATTCCAATAAGCGTAAAATGTTGGCGGAGCATAGCTGGAAATTGGCGTGGCCTACATAGAAATGGATCGCTCTATTACATAATCATTATTCGCGTATAATGGGGGATTCCAGTTTATCCATCAATCATATGACGTCACAATCAACTATGTGACGTATATGGCGACGCCATAATCAATTATGTCATGCGTGACCTGGCTAAGCTCGTCACGAACACTTGATTGATGACGGACTACGCATTGTTGTACGAATTGTATGTCTTTACCATTTAAAAAAACATGCTGTTGAATATTTTGAAACTAATTTGACTGGGTGCTGTTGCTGCCAAATAGTCAACAGCTTACACGTATAATTTTCTGGAAATTGATAGTCAAGTAGTTCAGGGACCGATTGATACCAGCACGGGCGAAGTGTGCGAAGTGTGGGTGCAGATTAGCTAAAGATTGGCGGCGCATAGCTAAACCCGCATCATACCATTCAGTAATCAGTATGTACACTCTATTTTAACATAAGTATCTAAAACAATTTAATATTAATATTCGTAGTCAAGTATTGGGTTAGATCTACAGACTCAAGCTAGCCACAGGCGTAGGAAGCTATCAAATAGTGGTGGTGGGGTGGGGGAGCGGGGGGGGGGGGGGGGGGTGGGGGTGTGTGTGTCCAAAATCAGTCCAAATCTAGGTGTTAGGGTTTCGGAGAGATTCCCCCAGAAAGTCTTGAAATCTAGATGTTCGACGATGGCTTCTCCCGCATTTCTTTTTTAGGGGAGGGAATTTCGCCATTCTAAATTTGAGTGAGAGTGGGAGGGGTTGTAGGGGGTGGGGGAGGGTGTGTGGGTGTGTGGGTGTAAACAGATACACATCTTTGCTCATAGATCCATAGGTTGCTGGCGGTTCATAATTACATACAGGATAAGACTTATATCAGGAAAAGAAACAAAATCAGCATCAAGATTATATAAATGTATGTTAAATGATTAGATCCAAAATGGAAAACCATATCAGTGGCTAACTAATATTAAGACGATTTTGAACAAAACATGATACACGCATTTGGAAAACGCAGACAATTTACAACGCCAAAAGCCCTCAAAGCAGCGATAAGTAAAAACCTAGAAGACCAGCTTAGACAAACATTGTATACACATATGACCGAATAGTGGAAAGGAAAAATATATAGTAGGTTTAAGCTAAACTGGGAAATGGAAAGATATTTGCTTAGATTAAATGATAAAAATCGAAACATATTCACTAAATTTAGACCCGGCAATCACGTTTTACCGATAGAAAAAGGGAAGTGGGAAGGAATATTAAGAGAAGATACAAAATGTGCCATTTGGGAAAAAACCCGAAATAGGAGAAGAATTCCATTATATATTCATCTGTGACTTTTTCCATGATATACGATCGGAAATGTTACCAAAATATTATTGTAAACGACCAAATTATTTCAAATTTTTTCAGTTATTCTCAACTAACAACAAAAAACTATTGTCGGAAATCTGTCGACTTATTAGTTTTATTACCAAGCATTTTTAATGTAAATAGAGGATGGCGTTGATGACAAGGACTACGATACGGCGACTGCGACACTAAGAACAACGAATATCAGACATGTGAAAGCTGGTCGGCCAATCCTTGACTTTTTAGTCTTGGTGTGGTGGTCCAGTGGAAAGATGTCTGGTTGCTGATGCTATGCGGAGTTGCAGAATGGCGGTTCGATCCCCCGACCGGGAGATGGTGATCAACAAATTAAACTAATGGGTGCATGACTGGCGGCTAAGTTAGCACATGGAAATTGAAGCCGCACGTTGCCAGTGCGTCAATAAAATAAAAATACATACATACATACAACAACAACAACAACAGCGAATGCTGGTGGCAGCGGCGGTGATGGCGCAGGCGATGGCTTCATACTAGTAAAAGGAAATGACGATGGCCACAATAAAAAGAATGCACATGATGAATGACAATGATGATGATGATGATGACAACGTATTTTGCTTAATTTCCGCTCTTTCAGTAAAATACTGTGCCAAACGGTTTCCCCATATGTCATGTATGTATGACCTGGGAGAAAATAAAAGTGCAAATTCAAGTTCAAGGCATGGCAAGTAATGGCAATTGTCTCATATGCAACACCACCACTACAACCCCCCCCCCCCACAACCCCCGCACCCACACACCCGTCCTACACGCATGCTACCCGCGTGTGTCAGAGACGAGGTTTGTGATCAAATCTGTAGAGAGACCGCAATGGTAGCCTACTTGCGTTCTCATCCCATAGATGGTATAGTTGGTCGAAAAATCACCGCTTTCATCTTATGGGTCAAATTGCATTTCTTCTTCGAAAAACGGTTTTGAGTTATTATTTTCAAGTAATGTCAGTTCAGACAATGTAATTAGCAGTTACACCTACAACAATGAAGGAATCCCGTTTTAGCTATGTCCCGGCCATCTCTAGCTAAGATCCATTCATGCGTTGCCCGTATTGGGATCAGTTTTCTTTATTGATCGATCGATCCCTGAACTCACTGACTATCAATTTCCAGAAACGGATGCAGGTAAGCTGTTGAATATTTATTAAATCGCAAAGCCATACTATTCATTCAACAACGCTTAGCCCGTCATCAATGGAGGAATCCAGTTTTAGCTATCCATCGCCCGTCTCTAGCTAAGCTCCACCCACGCTCTGTCCGCGTTGCGATCGATCGATCCATGAGTTCCCTGACTATCGATTTCCAGAAAACTATACGAGCAGGCTGTTGATTATTTTAAAACTAATTTGACTGCGTGCTTTTGTAGCTTACGACGGCAACAACACCAAATCAAATTTGTTTCAAATTATTCAACAGAATGTTTATTAAATAGCAGACATACAATTCCTACAATAACGCTTAGTTCGTCATAAATAAAGCATTCGTGATGAACTTATCTGCGTCGTTTATGACGTAATTAATTATGCCGTCACCATAGATGTCACGTAGTTGATTATGACATGTATGCTTGATGGATAAACTGGAACGCTCCATTGGTTATCCTTTATCACTATCAGTTCACAGGAATCACTAATTGGTCAGGATTATGACTCTGACTGAATCCAGCCTAAGCATGCTGTTGTCGGCTGGTTGCGTGCCTGCTACGGATGACGTTAAAACAGAGATTGATGACGTCATCTGGGATATCAACGACAACGTTCTTCCTACAGTGAGTAGATATACTTGAAATGTTGGGCCTGTTCTTCCGTCCATTTGTCAATCTTTCAGTGTCTGTTATTGGTTCTATCTTTAAAATATAATACGGGGTGGCCCCTGAGCCGTGTAATTGATGAATCCACTTTATACGCCCCGCCAAAGTATGGCTAGGCTCCGCCCATTTTTTTGCGAGTGTTGGGATCTACCGGTATGCTTTAAACAATGGATTTCCGGAATCCCAATTTCATGGCACTATAGATGTCTACGGACGCGATAACGACCAGTCAAGCTAGTTTCAAAATACTCTACAGAATATCTATTAAACAGCGAAAACATACAATTGAAGAAGTATTTCTAGGATTTATGACGGAGTATTTCCGTCAATTGTGACTGTAGGCGACGTAGTTGATTATGACGTCAATACTTTAGTGGATTCCTCAATTTTGAAATAACCCTAGCTATTGACCAACACGAATACACAGGTACCTCTACTAGCCATGGCGACTGATTCATGATTATAAAGTAGTTCTTTCATCCCGACACACACGATTTAAGGGTGCAAATTCGCGGCAGAGTGCTTGGAGATGGAATTGTTGGGATTTTATACTTTTGGAGGCTTAAATTGTGGGCCTGGATGAGGTACGTCGGGGTAGGTCTTGGCTTGTGATGGTTTTATTACGTATAGATTGATATGACTTTTTTGTGTTCTGGAATTGAACTAGAGACACAAGTCCCTAGCTCAATTATGTAAATGAAAATTATGATGGCTTGGCCGGGGCGAAATCATCACGTGCTGAGCTCTGTTGCGTTTTCATTGCATTGAGGTACGCACTTTGGGCTTCCGGGGGTGTTCAGTTGGGATAGTTTTGTTTTCGGACATTCTGCTGTGAATGTGCACTATTATCAGACTCACCATTATAAGTATAATTGTATAATATGTCACCAAGTAATTAAATATAGTATAGTAACATGTATGTATTCATTCTAGTTACACCATGAGACATGTACTGTGTAGTTTGTAATATAATTATATGGGAGACGCGGTTATAAGACCTGTTTTATCGCGCTCGCTCTAAGACAAAGATAAATTCTGTTTAAACCAAAATATAACGCAGTACACTATCGTAAAAGTCATTGATAATAAAAGCGGACGAGCATTTAGTGTGAGTGGCTTGCCATATGTAATCGCTTCTTGTGGACGCAAGAATCGCTACAAAAGTAAGTGTTCACTGTAGAGAGCTTTGACTGTATCTAATTTTGACTTGACCGGTAGGCCTGATTCAATGGCTATTCCTATCGCACGAGCATGATATCGATGACATCACTTCGTTTCGTTACATTTATTACCTTGCCAAGACGGTATTGCGTTCGGACCCATTTGTCTGTGCTTGCTTGCGTTCGCGCGATCTAGATCGACAAGCTTCTGATAGGATTTTGCTCAAATTTTAACACAAAAAATGGCGACAGTACACTAGAATCGAGTCAGATTGCTGTTGTTGATAAAATTTTACTAAGTGATACGCATGGGCGTGTAGGTGCGCGCAGTTGTATCCCAGAAACTACTGATCCGGGTTTGCTCAAATTTTAATACAGGAAATGTTGTTACCTTAAGCTTGGATTGCAGACGGTGGTCGTGGTCCGTATTAAAATTCGGATCAGCGTTGGCCCAAATTTCAGGTCTATAACTTAGAAAGTATCGATCCGATGTGTTTCAAAATTTAATACAAGAAAGTTGTTTATTGTAGCCTACACCAAGATTCCCAATCTTTTATCGTGATCTGGATTTAAAACCTGGATCCGAATTCAGATCACATAGAAAGTCCGATAAAATTATACAATAGTCGGTCTTATTTGTTTATTTATTTATTTATTTACAGGACATAGAAGTTGATATATTTAATGAGTGGCCTAGTGGTTATAACCGTTATATCTACTCTGAGAGAGATGAAGAGGCTCGTAAGCACACCAGTGGTTGGGCCATGAGGAACACCAACAACCACAATGTTAGCATTCTAAAAAAGTCATGTCTCGGAGTGCTGGTGTGCAACGCGCAATGCCTACTGTCCTCGGGAAACCAGATCTTTCTACGCCCTGCGATTTGTGACAAGGCACGCAGAAAACAATGCGGTTAGTATTAACGGTTAGCAGCAGCAGCAGCAGCAGCAGCAGCAGCGGCGGCGGCGGCGGCGGCGGCGGCGGTAGTAGTAGTAGTAGTAGTAGTAGTAGTAGTAGTAGTAGTAGTAGTAGTAATAGTAGTAGTAGTAGTAGTAGCGGCGGCGGCGGCGGTGGTAATAGTAGTAGTAGTAGTAGTAGTAGTAGTAGTAGTAGTAGTAGTAGTAGTAGTAGTAGTAGTAGTAGTAGTAGTAGAAGTGGTAGTAGTAGTAGTAGTAGTAGTAGTAGTAGTAGTAGTAGTAGTAGTAGTAGTAGTAGTAGTAGTAGTAGTAGTAGTAGTAGTAGTAGTAATAGCAGTAGCAGCAGAATAGTAGGACGTTGCAAATTACTTCTCAAGTTTAATTTCTGAAAGTGCATATGCACTGTACTTCTAACCAATTCCTACATGTCTTCCCATCCATGTTGCACGTGTTCTTTATAACAGACTACAAACCGGTGGTTTGACATTTACTGATTATCAATGCGTTATCTTATCATCAAGCATTTATGCTGAATTATGTAATCATTTACGTCATTACCGGATGCTGGATTCAACATGTCCTGTCAATCATTTTTCTTCCCGCAAAATTATGCACGTGCGCTCTAAAAGCGCGACGAATGATGCGGGCAAGTTACACATGTTAGAAATTAGTTCTGATACACTAAACATGAAAGCGATAAAAGTGGTGAAATAATGGCCGAGCTTTGTCATCGGGAGAACTGTTCTTTTAGCTTTCTTTGTACCGTATTGTCGCCATTTCACTGATTTCGGGTTGAAAACCACATGTAACCTGCCTATTATTCCACATATAGTTTTAGGCATATTTAATAATTATATTAAGCACGTTTATTTATTGCGCACGTCGCGCCCTGCATTATACACACTTATCAAGCTCGTATAGAAAGGTTGTATGCTTTATTTATTATTTAGGGATGGGGAGGGTGTGTGTGAGGAATTTATGTAGAAAACAAGAGTCCGGGAGTTTATCGAAAAATACTACACCTGGCTAAGTTTGCATCGTGGATTCACAGTAAGAGGCACCGTCGAGGGAGTATTGTGGCTAATAACATATTAGAAATCTGCTAGCAATAAACTATAGGGGTACAGTAACACGATGCCATTGTTCTAGGCGAGTTATTTCTAGACGAGTCATGTTGTCATTTTATAGACAAGCTTTCAATACAATTACATAATCAAGTTATCACATTTTCTCACTTTTCAGGCAAACCATGTTCCAATCTGAACTGTAACGGCAGGCTAGAACTGCTTCCGTGCCGGGGACATAGCGGTTACCCTGTGACACACTTTTGGAGACACCATAATGGACTTGTCTACTTTCAGGCTAAAGGCGTGCACGATCACCCACAGCCCGAAGTAAAAGCTTCTGCCGAGGCTCGCCGCCATATTCAAAACAACAAAACTATCATGGTATGTTTCGCGACTTATCGTTAGTCAGACATAAAAGATGGATCCGATCTGTCACTCAAGTATTTAGTATCATAATCAAATACGTCACATGTTAGCTAACGCCACAGTCAAAATGACGTATAGTTTCGTCACGAAAAGTCCGTTACGAAGTGTACGAATTCAGAGACCTATTTTAAACAGGATTCTGCCAAATTGTATGTCTTGGGTGAATTTACAATTTAATACACAGTCTGTTGAATATTTTGAAACTAATGTGACCGAGGACGGTTGCTGCCATAGGATACGCCCTCAAGTCCCAGTTTGTCCCTTGCATCGTTCATACTGCTTTGCAAAATGACGCATTCCTGCTCCGAGCACCAGATGGTGTTGACCTGTAGGCACAGAAGAAGAACAACACCATCTGGCGGTTAAAGGAAGTTTACAACATTCTAAAACCTATATATCAGAGCCGTACGGAGCATACCAACCTAGAGTTAAAGTTTCCCTATATAAAAATCGACATTTTTCAACTATCGCCATGTGATCTAATTTCCACTACCTGTCTTTTAACAGATACCCGGGAGGCAGAGACTCCAAAGAAAAAGGCGATTCTGTGAGAACAGTCAAACCATGCAGACATTAGCAGACATCTGCATCCCAGGTAAGGGATTCAGAGTTTAAACAATTGCTGCTGCTGCTGCTGCTTGCGGCGGCTGCTGCTGCTGCTGCTGCTGCTGCTGCTGCTGCTGCTGCTGCTGCTGCTGCTGCTGCTGCTGCTGCTGCTGCTGCTGCTACTACCACCACCACCACCACCACCACCACCACCACCACCACCACCACCACCACCACCACCACCACCACCACCACTACTACTACTACTACTACTACTACTACTACTACTACTTTGTAGCCTCTATTTCTACACAGTTATAAATCTTCCTCTTGAACCTACATTAGACCCCCCCCCCTACCCCCACCTCACCAGGATGACCTTTCTTCACGAATTGCATCACACCTTTCCTCAGAACTCGTGACCTCTTTCATCGGGCCTAATTTTGCCGCACGTATTGCTGCCATCCACACAATGTATTGTATTTCTCAACATTATATTTATAGCCACTTTAAATCACTATCAGTAAATCCAACCTCTTTCCAAACATCTAAACTTTGTCGCAAAATCGGAAAGATTATCTCAAGAAACGCACTTGCCTCTCTTATTGATTATTTGTCTTTGTAGGTGATGTCATCTGCTCTTGTCCACCATTTGAGCACATATGTTCGCCACCACTTACCACAACAGCATCAACACATCCGTACATGAAAACAGCATATTCTCCTATTTCAACATTCCAAGCCAAATATTCTGCTTCTGCATCAATGGCCGACTTCAGAGAGCGGAGACAGGTGTCTGTCACATACGATAACATAGACGATGTTAGACAAGATGGAGATTGCGTTGCATCTAACAACGACATGTTCAGGACAATGTGTGATAGCAAAGTTTGTGCATCCTACCCAAACCAACATCTGTCATTAGCTTCAGATGAAAATATCAAGGAGGTTCGTTTATCCAGTGATCTGTCGGTATCTTTCAAGACAGATCAGTCCAAGTGTCCTGCATCTAACAATTCCAAAGATTCGCGTTGTGATAAAACCTGGCCTATGGACTCATCTTTGCACAACCTAAGTCTTCTTAGTCATAGCGCGCATGCCATACTGAACAGCAACAGCAGGAGCCAAGTAACTGATTTCCACGATACATTTCAAGACAATCAAACTGACTTCAAATTACCAACCAGTAACAAACACTTATTAGATTTACTATATATACCTGATGATGACCCGGAACGTATCCTTTCTGCATTTGACCAATCCGGTAGTCAGTTTTCATCGGGACATCCAGAGACAGCATATACTAACTTACAACCATCTGAAACGCTGTCCTCGCGATCATCTCCAGAAACGTATGAGACACAGCATAGTAGTCAGCTTATACAGCATAGTCCTGACCATTCACTACTCTCTAACCGACTTTCCCCCGATTGTCTGTTGTATCAAGGCAACAGGCCATCATTTCCAAACAATAACAACAATAACAACAACAATAATAATAATAATAACAATATTACGATGAAGGAAGGCGGTGTCCACAATCGGGTGTCACCTGTGATTGAATGTTACAATGCTGATCCAGTGTCAGCCATCTGCCCAGGTGCATCGTCAGGTTATGAAGCGATGCAGCCGTGGTACCACGATCCCAACCAGGATGAAAATCAAGAATGTCAGTCCACCGCGCCGATGGCGCAATATCAGCCACATCTACATTATAATCAGAACATTAACATAACCGTCACATATAACCACTGAAAACACGCCACGGTGGAATTCATACTGGATGACGCAGTCGAGCTCGTCACGAACGCTTAATTTAGTCTTTGATAAATATGCTGTTTAATATTTTGAAACTAATTTGTCATATGCAGCACCATGCCCAGTCCGATTAGTTTCAAAATATTGAACAGTTTACCAATATAGTTTTCTGGAAATTGATAGTCAGGGATTCCGGGAATCGATCGATTCAACACGGACGAAGTGTGGGTGGATCTTAGCTAAAGATAGACGGGGCATAACTAAAACTGTTTCCCTCTATCTCATCGGTGATATGAAGACTGATGAATACATAGATAAATTTCTAGATATGCCCCGCCCATTTACCAGCCACTTCTAATTAAGCTCCGCACACTTTGCACAAACGTTTGAATCCCTTTTAACACGTTGAACCCTCCCAGATAACGCAGCTTACTGGACCAATGCTGGGCCGATACCGTCCCAGTACTTTCAGTATCTGTCCGGTATCGGCCCAGCATCAGCCTAGTAAGCTGCCTTGTCAGGCTGATTTCTCTGAATCTCAGTTTCAAAGTAACAATACATGTAAGCTGTTGTATATTTTGAACCGAATGTTTATTAACTTGTAAATTCACCAAAGACCATTGTTGCTTTCGTGTCGGACATACGCTACTTGATTATGACGTCAGTTACTTGAGTAACAGATCAGATCTATCCATTACACTAGTCAACTGGGCGGGTGTATTATAGAATATAATAGTTTCACACGGGATGGCTGGTATCATCACCATGCTTCGACATAATTTGATCCAAGACGGCTTTTTATAAATTTGCTATGATTTACTTATAATCTATGAATCAGTTTAAAACAAACTACGAGAATGTGTGTGTGCATGATTGGACTTGCATGCATGTAAATGTGCTTAGCTTTACATGACAGTGCACCTAGTAAATAGGTTAATGTGTTTGGAAAACAAAAACAGAAACATGTTAGTTGGTATAATTTTGAACACGATGTAAGAAATGTTCTGATGAATATGTTGTACTTAATTTGATTGAAAGCCATTGTTTCCCACGTAGTGCGCCTGTTGGGTTCAATACACCTTTCCAGAGTACCAACCCATCAAATGACTTCATAATGAACCGTGTGATGTGTACAATGACGTCATAATGAATGACGTCATGAATGACGTCGATAAGTACGTCACGAACGCATATTTGAAGACGGTCTATGCGCTGTTGTACAAATTGTTTGCTTTTACTATTTAATAAATATTATGTTGAATATTTTGAAACTAATTTGACTGGGCGCTGTTGCTGCCATAGGCAGCAACAGCGCCCAGTCAAATTAGTTACAAAATATTCAATAGCTTCCCTGTATAGTTTTCAGGAAACTGATAGCTAGGTCATTCGGGGATCGATCAATCCCAACACGGCGAGGTGTGGATGGAGCTTAGCTAGTGATGGGCGGGGCATAGCTAACAATGGAAAGGTCTATTTAGACGTTCATACTTTGAATCCTTAATTCGCAGAGTCCCATTTTGTGGTAACTATATAGGGAAGTAGTTGAATATTTTGAAACTAATTTGACTGGGTGCTGTTGCTGCATATGGCTACAATGTGTTTATTAAATAGTGGCCTAAATGCACCAAAGGAATATAATTCATACACTTGACGGACTTTTCAATGTTCATGAAGGAGTTAGATACATCATTCATTATGCATTGCGATTATGACGTCAGCCTACATGTGACCTGATTGATTATTATGTCATATATTTGAGTGACAGATCAGATCCTTCTATTGGCGAGTTCGACACCTTTTCAACGATACCTCACACATCGCAGTTAGCGTCTAAAATAGTAACTCTTGTAAATTGCTGCAGGAATAATTTTGAGGCAATAAGCTCCATATTCATGGTTACGATTAAACTATTGCAAGGACGCCACATTGGAGACAAGCCGGTAACCAGGCTTCCTCCCCGGTAACCAGACCCCCCCCCCCCCACCTCCACCCCCAACCCTGATGAGAGGATGTGTAAGTTCAAATGATGCCATCTGCACGAGGTTTACTCAGAACAAATAAATGAGACGTAAATACCATCTAATTCATATATTTCAATAGCACCATTCGAACGTGCTGTGATGTTCAATTTGTATCGACTTTCCAGCTGAATACGACCTTAATTACCACATGACTTAGTTTTAGCTTAATGGGAAATGAATATCTTTGTAACACATTAACCCATGCAATGGACCTTTCCATTGTTAGCTATGCCCCGCCCATCACTGGCTAAGCTCCACCCACACCTCGCCGTGTTTGGATTGATCGATCCCCGAATGCCCTAGCTATCAATTTGCTGAAAACTATACAGGGAAGCTGTTGAATATTTTGTAACTAATTAGACTGGGTGCTGTTGCTGCCATAGGCAGCAACAGCGCCCAGTCAAATTAGTTTCAAAATATTCAACAGTATATTTATTAAATAGTAAAAGCAAACAATTTGTACAACAGCCCATAGACCGTCATCAAATATGCGTTCGTGACGTACTTATCGACGTCATTCATG
Organism: Chaetoderma sp. LZ-2023a; assembly: GCA_034401795.1. Classification (NCBI taxonomy): domain Eukaryota; kingdom Metazoa; phylum Mollusca; class Caudofoveata; order Chaetodermatida; family Chaetodermatidae; genus Chaetoderma; species Chaetoderma sp. LZ-2023a. The sequence continues at coordinate 203,759,828 of CM067369.1, read as the reverse complement.
ACGTCATTCATTATGATGTCATTGTACACGCCACGCAGTTCATTATGACGTCATATGATGGTTGCGTACTCTGGAAAGGTGAATTGCCAGCAACAGCTCCCAGTCAAATGGAGGATTCCAGTTTTCCATCAATCATATGACCTCATAGGGGCCTAATCAACTACGTGACGTGTAGGCTGACGTCATAATAAATTATGTCATGAATGACGTAGCTAATGTTAGTTACGAACGTTTAATTGATGACGGACTACGCTGCTGTACGAATTGTATGTCTTTACTATTTAATAAACATGGGAAACAACAGAAGCCAGTCAAATTAGTTCCAGAATATTCAACGGCTTACCTGTATAGTTATCTCGAAACTGATAGTCAGGAAGTTCAGGTATCGATCAGGTCTAACACGGGCGAAGTGTGGGTGGAGCTTAGCTAAAGATGGGCTAAAATAGGAGCCAAAAATGGATTTCTCCATTAGGTCCAGACTATTCAACGAAATACTGCTTACATCGTGCAGAATGTGCCGTGTCTGGTGTGTAAGTGTTAAATGATTAAATAACTGATGATTTTGAAACATTGTTATATTTTTGACAGATTCTATAAGAGTATGTATTATTTTAAAGCCAATCATAATAACGCCGGTTACTGGGTCGGTACTGTACCAATGCTGGCCCAGTAACTTACGTTATCAATGGAATAGCAAGGTATAATTATATCTCAAAACTGGGTCCACGCCATGCATGGTATTTTCAACATTGGCATGGTGTCTTCACTATTTCCGCATATTTACATCTCCTCTTCCTGTCAAAAAGCTATCGCAAAATTTTTTTGTTTAATAACTTTATTAAAATAGTATCTGTTCTGGTTCATTTGAATGAAATTCAACGTTTTATTTATTTGCTCCAGCGAGATACAGAACAAAATCACGGGATAGCGATTTTGAGTGTATCTGTCTCTGCCTATGGGCAGAAAATATTTATTTCCATAAGCGATAGTTATGAAAATATTGCAATAATATGGCGGTGCTGTCAACATGAAAACTCAATAACACTGCTTTAACCATCTAACACTCATATCAGCCAAAACGGCTTCTGCAGCGGTCTTGAGAAATGTCCATTTGCAGAGAAAAAGAAGACTATTTTTGAAAACTTACCACTGGGATGACTGGCTCGATAACCGTCTTCTCTTGGTCTGCAAAGGGAAATTTTCTATGAGATAATTGAAATTGTTTTGAATAAATTCCATGGTTAAAGGGTTACGCGTATACTGACCAGTATACTGACCTTCACGATAGTAGAAAAGCCACCGTTAGCGTGAGTCCCGCCGTAAATTATCTTCGTAGTCATACATTCCAAGCCAAAGAACATTTAACTGACAAATTATTTATATACTGTGCAATAAAGTTCACATGATTATATATTTTAATTACTGATATACATATTTTATATAACAATTGTCGCATTTATTTATGGTCATAATGTTTATGATACTGTCATATATTTTGCTATGATGCTTTATAAAACACGTGCATTTTGAATATTTATCATTTGTTGTTTGTATTATTCAGCAATCCATTACTTTACATGGCATTGCAAAGAAGGCAATCTGTGCGTGTGTGTGTGTGTGTGTGCGTGCGTGAGTGCGTGAGTGCGTGCGTGCGTGCGTGCGTGCGTGCGTGCGTGCGTGCGTGCGTGCGTGCGTGCGTGCGTGCGTGCGTGCGTGCGTGCGTGCGTGTGTGCGTGTCTCGAATGTGAATAATGTGCAGATAGTCAAAGCCGGATTAAGGCAAGGGATAATGGGGCTACAGCCCCGGGCCCACAAATAAGAACACTCAAATCAAAAGAAATTATCGCATTTTACCAATTTGAACCTTTAATCACAGTATCTCACTTCAAAAGTAATGATACATATAAGCTATTGAATATTTTGAAACCTATTTGACTGGAATAGTTTCAAAATATTCAACAGCATTTTGACACTCACATATACGTAACGAATGTATTATGTTAACAGCAGCAGCAGCAGCAGCAGCAGCAGCAGCAGCAGCAGCAGCAGCAGTAGTAGTAGTAGTAGCAGCAGCAGTAGTAGTAGTAGTAGTAGTAGTAGTAAGGGGGGGGGGGGCGGGCAAAACTAATTAGCCATGGGTCCCAAATAGGTTAATCAGCTTCTGCAGATGGTGAAACATTGATTTACATTTGAAGTTGAAAGACTAAATAGGAGAAATATTTACAATAGAGTGATCCATTTTTAGGTATGCCCCGCCTATTTCTACCTAAGTTCCGCCCACTTTGTAAGCTCGTTTGAATCAGTTTTTATACTAAACACTAAATTCTCAGAATCGCAATTTCAAGGTAACTAGGTCTATACAGGTTACATGTAGGTGTTGAATATTTTGATAATAATTTTGACATGTGAGCTGACAGCTCCCATCCAAATTCAAGGGGCACTAGATAAAGAGGTGGTATTCATCCCTTCTAACATTACACAAGACGGGTTGATTCAGTTCGCAACTGATAATCTCGAAGATATCATCACCAACTGGAGCTTCACTACATGTAACAAGTATGGCAACATTTCAGTCAGGAAATGATAGAAGAGGTGGCAAATTTGTAGCTATCCCGCAAAGACTTGATAGAGGCAAAGTGCTAAATAAGATTTTAATGAGACCAGATATGAAGTTGAAGTCTGTAAAGCGTGTCCAAAGAAAGCTAAGGCCACGTGCGGAACCTATGGATACCGGGAAACTGATAGAATGTTCACCAAGTGATATTCCTAACTTGGATATGTGTTGGATGTTGGCGCAGTTATGCCCAACAAAACTCATTGACCTTGATGTTGAATCGAAACCAGTGATTCCACGATACAAGGCATTCTGTGCCAGAATATCAGATCACTTAGCTCCCCGCACACAGATTGGTTATCTACCTTTCTTACCATTTTCGTCAACATCGGAAGCTGTGGTGAACGAAGCCTTGCAAATATGCATAAAGACTAGTAGAAAGATTGGTCACGAGTACACAATAGTAACACAAGATCTTTGCAGTGCATGAAATTAGCTACGGACTCCGGCATGAACACCCAGATGAATATGAAAATCCCATCCTTCGATTTGGAGGCTTTCTTATGGAAATGAACTTCCATGGTACCATAGGTTGCTTAATGAAGGATTCTGGTATGAAAGACATACTTGTGAAGGCAAAAATTCTTCTTCCTGGTACTGCCAATAAGGTGATTGATGGATCTGCCTATTATCAGGCGATGAATGCACGCACAGCTGTCTATGAAGGAATGCTTGTTAGCTGGTGGAAAGCATTTGAGGATTGGTGCATTAAAAAGATAAAGACGTAACCGCAATCGCCAACTTGGACAAGATTATAGAGAATGGCATTCTTTCGAGGCAGCTAATAAATGACATTGACAGGCAGCTTATGGAAGCAAAATGTACAATGATTGAGTTTAATGAATCTAGGAGAGAGATTCCAATCCATAGATTATGGTCCATGTATATTGAAATGGTGGGGATAACATTGCAGTTTCTTCATGCAAAACGAGATGGTAACTGGGATGAACACGTTACCACAACATCACGTATGCTTCCATTCATGGCAAGTGCCGGTCACCATAAGTATGATACTCAAGTTGTAAACTATTTGAATGATATGCGATATGCCAAGGGGAGACGAGGTACGGCTGGAATATCAGGCAATACATTTCGCCCCGAGGCACAAGAGAAGTCGATCCTCAATCTACCCTTCACAACAGAAGTATGTAATGTTGTCAGAGAGATGCTAGACATGGATTCTGGAGATGCAACATACACGCATCATGAAGACAACGCATGTGTAGTAGATAGGCAAATTAAAGATAGATGCAATATGGTAGATGTAATTGAAGCGTTTATCAATCCATTAAGGTACAAGGATAACGATCTGATGAATATAATATCTGAAGTAGTTGCTTCCAAAGATGTCAGAGAGCAACTTTTAAACGCACAAACAATAGGCATGAACACTATTGAGACGTATCTCGCAAGCGGAGCAAAGAAGATGGGTATTGTAAAAATTCTACCATTTGCAACAACGTCAAAACAGCAAAAGAAAAAACCGGCAGACGTTAGCCGTGCCAAGGATAAACTTAGAACTGAATTAACAATGCTGAAGAAGGCTATGCTGTCCAGACGGGAAGATATCAGAAGAGCAGATAACGCACCTAGTTAAACACGAACTCCTTCCATACCCGCCTGCGTTGGCAGAAGTATCTGATTCAGGAGATTTTCTGTCACGATCAGGAACAAAGTCATCCCTTCTGAAGTGTTTTCAGCAAGAGCTTCAAGTTGATGATTGATCTACAGATTTACCTAATGCAGACGATGGGGATGCTGGTGGGCTTTCGGCTTCAACTGTGTATATTGTTGACCTGATGGGTTTCATCAGATGTGTGGCACCTAAATCCGATGAGCAAGACAAATGTTTACTAAGCGTCTTCTTCAGCACATCCTTAATTCCAGTCAAGAAGGTTGAAGGCATGTACACATCGTTGCAGATAGATATGATAGAATTGGAGATACAGGCGTAAGCTTGTAAGACTCCAGTGGTTGTCATAGTAGGAGATCCAACTAATAGTCTGCATTGTTCAAGGTAAACCCGAATTTGCCAATCAACGACTGGTCAGCTATGCTCTCAAACAAACAGAGTAAACAAGAACTTCTTAGAGTGTTATTTGAGATATGAGAAGAGCATGATGCGTCGTGGATACCAAATCAAGTAACGTTGTATCCCGCCGGCGGTTTTGCCAACCGATTTAAGTCCATTTCTTTGTCAACTAGCATCGCCGTTGAAATTCCTGAATTGTCAGCACCCATGAAGAACGAGACACAAGAGTGCTACTTCATGCAATGTATGCTGCACAAAATGGAGCAAAGCGGATAATAACTAAAGCTAATGACACGGATATTGTTATCATCAACACATTTTTCTTCAGAAATCTTGCCGATTTAGGATTAGAAGAGCTGTACATAGAGATGAATGAGCATTATATCCCGGTCCACACCTTGTCCGGGGCATTTGGACAGGCTGAAGCCACAATGCGTCCTCTTATGCAATCAATGAGTGGGTGTGACACAACAAGCTTTATTTACATGGTAAAGAGAAAAAGAGAGCTTTGTCTAAATGTCAGAAAAAATGGCCTCACTGTGTCTGGACATTAAGAATGAAATATCAGAAGAGGTTGTAGCACAAGCCATGGAAGTAGCCATGGATATGCTCCTCATACTGTATGGAAAACAAACAGGTGATTATTCGTCTGCAAACCAGATTCAAGCAAACATCTATGGTCGCACTTTGGACCTACGCTGCTTGGCACATACAGATGACGCATACAGAGAGCATATCCTGAGACCGTTATTGAAAACAGCCGTTTTGGGTAAGAGCTGGCCAAGCAAAGTCACCGTTGCCAAACAATTATGAATTTGGATGGAAACGTGAAAATGATGTTGTAGTGCCTGTTCTCATGACTGATCCCTCGTCACCTACTGATCTTGCAGCATCAGCATAAATATTGCCGTTTCCAAGGAAAATGTATAGGGGGTTGTAGTTGTAGAGACAATATTGGTAGCTGTGCCATACTATGTTTTTGTGGAGGGACGCCCGCACGGTGTAGCTTAGCCTTCAATACAGAGGATTTTCCTGATGATTGAAGGAACTGAGCTTAATTGGCTAGCGATAGTTTATCGTCAACATGGTGCACATGTAGTTCCAACGGGTCAAACTCGTGACCAATATATGTAATTCTATGCACCGTGACTTACTGTTCTTTAAAATTCAGATGTTAATAAAGGTAGTATGAACAGCGACGCCCGTGTGATACTAAATGCTCGATAATTATAAACCGGACGATTATCTTGGCACTAATTATGGTTGAGTACATACAATCATTGTAATATGTGTTAACGCCTTCCAATTGCTGCTGCTGCTGCTGCTGCTGCTGCTGCTGCTGCTGCTGAAATTCCTTTTGTTAAGCTAAATTTCCAGTAAAAGCTCTTTCAGTCGAAGCCTATGGACTTGCTCGTAACATTATATTAACATATTTTTTATCACGATTCTAATTCCCATTTTAAACCATTTAAAAGGTTTGACTGGGAAGCAGATATAAAATGGGTGGACCCAGGATTGGAATATGCGAACTTATTACAGCTACTTAGTATCAAACCAGCAAACACTCTCTTCAAACGAGCGTCAAACATTGATCGGATTAGGAAGAATTTGAAAATTGACATGTCATCAGACCTGTAGATAAACGGGTCGGCTACTGTCATAATGAAAAGGCATGTAGGCAACTCGGCAATCGCAAGCATTATCCTGTATGTGGCAGAGATTCTGAGAGGTCAGGGAATACAGGAAGAATTTCATACCGGTTAAAAGGCCCCTGTTGAAGGTGAATATGTTGGCAACATGGGCAGAATTGTAAACAATTTCCAGAGAATTGAATTTAAGACAACAAGAGGCCCAATGGGTCTGTATCGCCCACCTGGATCACAGGCATTTTAACAAGACAGGCCACCACCTATGAGTACAACCCTAAGGTTTTGGACAGAATTGTAACAAGAACAACGACGTGTTCAACCAAGTTTGGTTAAAATCGGCCAAGTGGTTGTCGAGAAGACATTTTTAAATTTAACATTGATTTACTATGGAAGTTTTTGGCTGAAAAAAAATGTCAATAACCTACTGAGAAACCATTTAACCGACTGTTTCGAAAGTGGCAAATTTGAAATCCGCATGTACCCAAAAATCTAAACAAAAACAATTTCGGCTTCATCAAATAAAAATTTCCAATATGGCCGCCAAAATCGTGAAAACTGACTGGTCGATGGCAGGCATGTGTTTAACGTAATGGAGCCTTTCCATTTTAGCTATGTCCCGCCCATCGCTAACTAAGCTCCACCCACACCTCGCTCGTGTTGGGATCGATCGATCTCTGAACTCCCGGACTATCAATTTCCTGAAAACTATACAGGTAAGCTATTGAATATTTTGGAACTAATTTTACTGGGCGCTGTTGCTGCCTATGGCAGCAACAGCGTCCAGTAAAATTAGTTTCAAAATATTCAACAGCGTGTTTATTAAATAGTAGAGACATACAATTCGTAGACATACAATTCGTACACCGTGTCGGACTATTAATAGTTAAAGCCATATAAAATCATTTATGACGTAATAATTATGACGTCATCCTACACACTGCTTATCTGATTATGACGTCATATGACGTCAGATTGATAGATGGATACTCTGGTAAGGTTCGTTGTCTTATATCTCAACAGCTATACTGTGTATACAAATTATTGATTTCTTTGTTTACTATACGTACTGTATATATTTAAATCGTTACAATGTTACAATAAGTCCAATGAAATAGACAATCAGAATTACACATGAAAATGTATGGCCATTGATGATGGTGGTCATGATCAAATGATTGCAATCATGATGGTAGTGATGATGATGATGATGACGATGACGACGATGATGATGATGAATGGTGGTGATGATGATGGTGGTGATGATGACGATGATGATGATGACGATAACGGTGACGACAATGACGATGACGACGACGATGACGACGAATACGAAGACGACAACGACGACGACGACGACGACCACGACGACAGCGGCGGCGGCGGCGGCGACGACGACGACGACGACGACCACGACGATAATGGTGATGTTAAAGTTGGTAAATGAACTATAACCGGACAAAGTAATAAATGAGGTCAGAATAAGTAATTAGAATAGTAGGAATTAAAAACATGTTGGACTAGAGATAAGGAATAATTGTATTACTTGGAATTAAATTTAATTAATAGGGTACACGTAGGGTACACGCACCGGGTTACAAACCAGCACCGATTATAGCTTTAAAAACGGTTAGGCAGAGATTAGACATAGCAAATACTCAATCTTTTGTGGAACCTTTGGAAAATGATGAGGAACGAATTGCGAAACGTCTGAGACATAGCCAACAAATAGCAGCACAACACATTCTAGAGATGATATCATCATCGCGTGTAAGGGGAAGAATGTGTTACATTCATGAGTGTGTGTGTGCGTGCATATTTGGGTCCGTGCATGCGTGGCTGAGATAGGCAGAGGGCGGGTGGGGTGGTGGATGGAGGAAGGGACGTACGAAAGGATGGGGAGACAGAGCGGGAAGGAGGGGAGCGGGGAGAGTGGGGGGGGGGGGGTGGGGGGGGGGGGGGGGAGAGAGAGAGGGTGTGGCGGGAGGGAAGGAGAGAGGATCCACGGATCGTCCTTGTCGTGTTCCACATGTACTAAGCTGGATTGTTAAACAAGCGTCACAATATTTTCAACGCTGAATGAAAGAAAATCAGTGTATCACAATCAAGGAAGTAATTCTACAAGATAAGCTAACAAATCTATATGTATCAGCACGGTGCACCATGCCCGAATACGGGATTAAGCCGGTCTGGAAGAAAGGCAGTGATCATATTGTTTCAGTTTTGTGAACTACTAACATATCCAGTGTTGAAAAGGCAAACGCTCAAAATGTAAGTGTAGCTGAATCAATGGAGGCATCCGATCTGCTACTCAAGTATATGACGTCATAATCAACTACGCCACGCGTACCCTGGCGTCACAATCATACTCAACAGAGAATACTCCGTCATAAAGCTGAAATTGTCCGTCAATAGTTCGAATTTTATGTCTCTGATGCATTTACTATTTAATAAACATTCTGTTGAATATTTTGAATCTAAATTGACTAGGCGCTGTTGCTGTCATAGGCAGCAACATCGTCCAGTCAAATTAGTTTCAAAATATTCAACAGATTACGTGTGTAGTTACCTCGGTATTGTGCTGCTGGGAATTCAGGATTCAAAGTATATAAATCGATCCCAACACGTGCATGGGCGGAGCTTAGCTAGCAATGGGAGGGGCTTAGCTATAAATGGACCACTCTATTTACTTAGAACTGTCTTTATTATCCATGGGCAGAATTTAGTCCAACATAGGTAGAAAAACAAACAGGTGTAGATCATGCTCATTAAGAATTAATCTTGGCGCACCTGGAAGGTGCAAACAGCAAACAATTTGATGTCATCTTTGATATGTATGAATAAATATCTATCAAAACATACATGGAGATACAACCGTGGAGCAAACAGAGGGACCATTACAGTCACTCCATCAATTAATTTTTGTGTCACAGATTCAACAAGGCTAGCATGATGTAATACTTGAAAGAGAATGGGATCCAGTTTTAGCTATTCCCCGCCCAGCTCTAGCTAAGCTCCACCCCACTTAGCTCATGTTGGGATCGATCGATCTCTGAAATACCTGACAAACATTTTCCAGAAAACTATACACGTAGCTGTTGTATATTTTGAAACTTACTTGATTGGGTGCTGTTGCTGCTTATGGCAGCAACAGCGTCCAGTTAAATTAGTTTCAAAATAATCAATGGCATGTTTATTAAATAGTAAAGCCATACAATTCGTACAATAACGCTTAGTCCGTCATCAATTAAGAGTTCGTGACGAACCTATCAACGTCATTCATGACGTAATTGATTATGACATCACCCTACACGTCACGTAGTTGATTATGACGTCATATGACTGATGGATAAACTGGAAATGTCCATATAGGAAGCCAGAGCAGATATGACAAGGGGTTAAGCTCGGTGATACATCTATATACGCTACCCGTGACACCCCACCCCACCCAACCCAACCACATGGCCTACAGGTTAATTTACGACAGATATAATTCACAAAGGCAAGCAAGGGTAATCAAAGCTAGCAGATTCTCAGCATTCTGTTTTTGTACATTTTAAGAAAATTGCAGAAATCTTTTGCCATATTTTTCAAATTTTCTCTGCTGGTCAAGGGCAAAAATCTGGAATTATCGTGTACTCTAACAACCTTTTGTGTAAATTTAACTAAAATCGAGATTATACAAAGATTTGGAAATTGATCCGATTCGCATCAGAGTTTTGAAATTTGGATCATGGATTTTTTTAAAACATATTTTATTGCCATTCAGAACAATGGGATTGAGTCACAATTGTAGACTTAGATACGACACTTTCCCTAAAATATATTACATAGGCGGTATGTGGCTAGAGAACATTTATGCAATAGGTTGGAATGCAATATTTACACATTGGCTAATTCCTTGGACTCCTCATCGACGATTAATTAAGAGCCTTTGTTATGTTAGGATTTTAGCCAAATTGGATCAGTAAATTTTGAGATACACCTCCGGACACGCAAACAGATACACGAGCATAAATAGACTCGAATGCAACACGCTCTTAACATTATGAGCCGAGGACAATGATATAAACAAATTTAGTTCTCGGTTCGTTGAATTTAAACAATTAAATGTCAAGATCATTTTTGTAATTCGGCTAGAGGATATCCAAAAAGATGGTCTCAGAACGGTATGTGGAATGACACGTAGTGCGAGCACTGAAGACCTGTACTTAGAAACAGGCATCGAAACCTTGTCAAGCAGACGTGAATTTCATAGATTATCTATGCTATTTAAAATTATTAACGGGATGACCTGTGAGGTTCTGGTCAACCATCTTCCCACATTATCCAAAGCACGAAATCCTTACAATATCCGTCATCCAAATTTCTTCACTCCATTCCGCTGCCGTACTGAGCTCTTCTATGGATCCTTTTCCCCAGCAATGATCCGCGCCTGGAATATGCTTCCTGTGCCGGTGAGAGATTCTGTCACTCTTCTAGAATTTAAAAGCAAACTCAAGGCTATGACACCCATACGACAACCCCCTGAGTGGTATTACGTAGGCCCGAGGTTTGCCAACATAATGCTATGCAGGCTCCGAAATTTTTGTAGTTCTTTAAACCGACATCTATTTGACAACTTTCTGTCCGAATCTGCCAGTTGTTCTTGTGGGCACAATGATGAATCTACAAACCACTACCTCTTACATTGTGCCCTTTTTAACGAGCAAAGAGTCGTTTTCCAAAATCAGCTTGCCTTGAACGATATTTCTCTTGCTAATCTTACGGTCAACCAGTTTCTATACGGGACTTACACTGCCAACTTGGAAATGAACAAACTGATCTGTAATACGGTATGTCAATACATAATTAACACCAACCGCTTTCAGTAGCTTCCCGTTCGCGAACTTATAGTTTAAGGGGTAAATTGGACAGCAGCCCAACACGTACAGGACGGGGCGAAGGCAGCACCTAGAGCTCACCTCTGCTATTCTTCCATTTGATCTTATTCCTCGCTCTCTCTATCTCTCACCCCCCCCCCCCTCCCCCTCTCCCTCTCCCTCTCCCTCTCTCTCTCTCTCTCTCTCTCTCTCTCTCTCTCGGTCTTTCTTCCTACTCTCCCCCACCTCACACTCAACATCCACACACTTATACACACTAATAGACTACAATTAATTAAACTATTATGATTTGCCGCCATTTTGTTGTAAATAAGTTTTGAATAATCTGTATGTGTATGGGAGACACGGGCATAAGACTCTAAGTCTTATCGTGCTTCCATCTGAACAAAATAAATCACGTTTAAACCAAGATCATTTGAGAGTCAATATCAACACTCGCACAACTCTTGGTAAAGATAACCATTATGGAGGGCCTATGTTATACGACATAGGACCTAGCTTGATTGAACAAAAATATATGTCCGAGGACCTGAAAGCAGAACTTACTAACTTAAGAGGCGATCGTCACTCCAAACAAATATTGACCTAAGTTCAAGGAGAGCCGAGTTCGCGTATCTCTGTACACACAGCAAATCCAACAGGTCAAGATTAAGCACACCTGCGTGATATATTGGTGTTAACATCCACGAAAAGACACTCGAGTGACCATTTGCCATTTGTGACGACACGAGGGCGGGTGGTTAATCGAGGCGGCTGATCGAGCACGTGACTTAAAGATCCACTATCTCGAAGCTATTCGTTTGCTTCGCCCATATCGAGTCCAGCTAAAATATGTTAACGTGTTTCTATAACAAAAACTGAAACATGTTAGTTACCACAATCTTGAACACGATGTAAGAAATGTTTTGTTAAATCACACCATTAAAGTCACAATAACCACCGGCAAGCAGCATAATGATGCGATACACAGCCTCAGTAGGGAGGATCAGACATGTATTTTCAGATCCAGGACTGGTCACAATCATCTCAATGCACATCTTCACCGCCTCAAGATTACAGATTCTGCAGTGTGTGAGTGTCAGCAGGCAGAAGAAACAGCAGAACATCTCTTGCGGCACTGCTAGGAGAAGCTGCTGGCCTATTGACGTATTTGTTGAAGAGAAGATCAGAGGAGACAGAGATAGTTTGATGACCACTGCAGTTTTCAAGCACAAAATAAGGGAAACAGTCTAAGATTGCTGTCATGAGAAAGATGAACACAAGAAGAAGAAATGTTTTATTGAATATTTTGAACATAATTGGATTGGAAGACAGTGCTGCATTAGACTTCTAATCCAATTATCTTCAAAATATTCAACAGTACATTTTATTGTTTTGGAAACATTATAAGTTACTTCTGCTCTGTACTGTAATTTCCAGGGCCCGTATTCAGGCCATAGCTAGGCTGGGTGTTTTTTCGGTCTATTATGGCCAACTTCCGAAATCATTATACCAGTGACCATTTATACTACTAGGGTATGAGACGCACCGAGATGTAAATGAAATTACGGTCTTGTTTAGCTTCAAAAATCAAAAGTTAATGATCGCCGTTTACAATCGATTTGAACGTAGAGCAACCTGTGTGTTTAAATCGCCGGAAGGGGATCCATGACCTTGAAAACATGGCTTGCTTGGTTGGTACGGACAAACACGCAAAAATGCGGATTTTTAACAGGCCCCCAGATTTCCGGTCATCTTGTCAAATATCCGATTTTTTTCATCCACGTATTTAAAATCTTTATTAGCAACACCTATTTATATTTATATCAGCATATAATGTTGTGCTATGTCTGTTTGTTGAATTAGCAACTCTAATCATGAAACGTTACCAGTTTTCGTTTTATATAGTGCAATTACGACCCTACTCAAGTCGACACGATTAGTTTGAGTATCCATATGATTTAACTATTCAATATTCTGATGCATTGTGATGATAACAAACATATTTAGTGTTTATAAATAAATCTGTTGAACTATGCCTTTGCAAATTGTCACAGACAATTTATAGTTTAAATTGATGATTTGTACGCGCATCTGCATGCTCACATAAACGAGCGCTGGAAGAGACAAATCGCACGATGTCCAAAGAGGGGAATAACCGAGCCAGTCATCACAGTGGTAAATTTTCAAAAAAATTCTCTTCTCTTAGCCTGCAAATGGACATTTAGCAAGAAAATATTTTGATTTTCTTGACCAAATTTATCCATTAACGGGTTAAAAAGCATCCAGTCCCTATCTGTTACTGATCTCATATTCTTTGATTATCTCACATATTGGGTAGCACAGCACAATGTGTCTGTTCATATTCTTCAATATCATTCGGACGTGTAGCCTATTTCCTGCAGCATAAATTAAAAAAAAAAATTTAATTGCATTCTTAATGATTACCCGCATCCCGTAATGGGACGAGGGTATTGCGATGAAACAAAAAAAACCCTACTTATCCGATTTGGCTCAGATCTTAATACAACAATAGAACTTTCCCTAGAAGATGATTTTCAGACGTTGGTTATGATATGGATAAACGAACCCGGATCCGGATTTGACCAAATTCCTGATTTGTGTATGCCGTACCTATCTCTGAAAATGATGGTCCAATTTGGCTAGACAGGAAAGAGCGTGGCCATACCCTTTGGACGTTCTTAAAAAAAATCCGGGGAAAAATCCGGAAGGTCAGAAAAATCCGGAAAATCCGAAAACATTTTTACAATGCGACAAAAATGGGAGGCCGATGGTCTGCAAAAGCTGATTGCTCTTGTTATGTTTGTGATTAACTCAAAGGAAAGCGAAATTTCGTTCTCTTCGAATTCGGTTTAAGATTTTTTATCTACACCCCCAGATCATGTAGACTTCGATTAACGAGGTTTTAATACTGTGATTATTAGCTTAGCTACCCTGGAATAAACCCATCATTGCCTTAACTGGTTTCTAGGTTTTGTTTGCTCAGTAATTTAGGTGACGAATCCATTATTTCCGATTTAGATGGCATTCAAATAACTGGAGAAAATTATCTTTTAATTATATGATTTGTTAGTTTTACAAGAATTCCACTTAACCGTCACTTGATATTTGAAGAGGAAAGTTGCAGATATCGGCCGTAAATTGGCCATAACTTTCAATTAACCGCGCAATTGTGCTGCTATTTATACAGCGCTGGAAATTATCTTAATATCTTGCAAAATGCCTCAGATTAGAATATAACCAGCGACGTTTTAACCCGCATCACGATGATTTTAACCCTTTAACACTCAAGTCGGCCAAAAACGGCTTCTACAGCGCAAATATGTCCATTTGCAGACCAAGAGAAAAATATTTTGGACAATTTTAAAATTGGAATGACTGGTTCGATAAATGAGCCAGTACTTTCATTGGTAAATTTTCAAGAATAGTCTTCGATCTCTTGATCTACAAAATAACATTTTCTATGAGAAAATTTAATTTTTCTTGAATAAATTTGAGGGGTAGTGTGTTAATCAGAGTTAATTCTTACTGAGTGCGTGAGAAAAATGCTTACATTTGATAAACGACGTTGTTGTACGCTGTTGCTATCCCAACAGCTTAAAGAAAAGTGTCTCCAAAATGAACATCAGTTTAGCACAAATACGAAAAAGAATTGAATCCGGGAGCCTAGAGAATCAAAGGTTATGTGGTTAACGGGACATTTTATTGTGCTATTTTCTCAGATACGTTACATGTCCCGCCCATCTCCCACACATACACTAATAGCTAGAAGAGGGTCTATTGTTTTCCGGCTAGCGCTTCGGACACCTGCACGGGATCAGTTCACTGCCCGCCCTTTTACTGGCATTTATCCAGACCAGGCATCTCTATAATTGAAGTCGTCAGAACGAATTACACTGACAAACAAATCACCGGCGTTTTAAAGCTGCTACTTACAGGGATCAAGAAGGTTAATAATAATAAAAATAAAAATAATAATGATAATAATAATAATAATAATAATAATAACAATAATAATAATAATAATAATAATAATAATAATAATAATAATAATAATAATAACTATTAAACCAGTTTTAGTCATATACCCCCACCCACTCCAACCCCGCGCGAAAGTGGACAGATTCAGCTTTGTCCCTGGCAATTACTGAATTTGAAGTGACTCAACCATAGATATAGTAATATGAAAATAGGCGTTGCCTATAAGCGAACGCAGACACCATTTATTGCTTAAATAAATGGGACGAATTTGTATAGGGTCGAAATGTCCTAAATACGTATGCCCATGTATAGTACATTCGAAGCTAATTTTTAATCATGTGTGGAGGGCATTCTGGTAAATCCAGTCCACGATATTCACAACAATGCATCTGCCCATTGTCAGTGATATCCGCCAGCATTATTGCATCTTTTACCGGGGCCTACACCATTAAATAGTTTCGCCAGTCCAATAATGTTATAAAATTTGTACCGACGTATCGCGGTGCTCCTCGCTATTTGGGGAAATACAAACAAGTCCATAGTAACTATGACGTCATAATGGAATGTCGTCCGCTAGAATTTTTAGATCGCGTTTATCCAGACATACGCTACAATGAACGGGAATTAATACATGTCTGCGAGTAAATACATGAATGTACAGTCCATCCGGGTGCGAATGGCGTGGTATCCGGCCTTAAATTTCCATCTATCAGCGCTAAATACATACGACATTGGCAACAACGACTTTCCACGGCCATGAGCATTAATGATAATACGAAACAGTCAACCAAGCATATTGCATTTACAGACGCATAAATAGGAATAAATAAAGCTTGTATCTGGTCTGCATCAGACGATTTAACCGTTTTACATTATGAAGTAAATGCACGCTATTTCGTGATAACAATATCACACACATTTTGGACATTGAAAATGCGCAGTAGGTTACCCTAAAATAACTAGGGGAACATACGCATAATGAAGAACCATACCCCACAATGCAACCGGAGGCCCATGAAGAAACCACAAAAGCTATATCATACGCCGAAACCGGAAGCAAAAAAAAAAGCTCGCGACCGGAAACGAAGCTTTCTCCGCCGCATGGTATATGTTTCTTAGCCTGGTTCCCTGTCTCATTTTCTGTTGATTTTTCCTCATTACACGTACGTACATGTTATCTATATACGCTCACTTCGTTCGCTAATATGAAAATAGGCGTTGCCTATAAGCGAACGCAGACACCATTTATTGCTTAAATAAATAGGACGAATTTGTATATGGTCGAAATGCCATAAACACGTGTGTCCGGTAAGTCCAGTCCACGATATTCACAGCAATGCGTATGCCCATTGTCAGTGATATCCGCCAGCATTGTTGCATCTTTTACCATTAAATATTTGCACCAGTCCAATGACGTTATAAAATTTGTACCGACGTATCGCGGTCATAATGAAATGTCGCCCTCTAGAAATTTTAGATCGTGTTTATCCAGACATAAGCTACAAAAACGGGAATTAATGCATGTCTGCGCGTAAATACATGAATGTGCATTCCATTTGGGTGCGAATGGCGTCGTACCCGGCCTTAAATTTCCTGCTATCAGTGCTAAATACATACGGCTTTGACAACAACGACTTTCCACGGCATAGGTGTTAAAAATAATTCGAGCATTATATGTATGCTTGGTGAGGAAATACTCCGAGGTGTTCTTTATGAGCACTTGAAGGAGTCAAAGGTAGATTTGACGGTTCAAGAAGAACTAGCCAAAAGGAGCACGAATACCAAGCTGTGCGTAGACGTGTTAGTCAAACCTATTTTCATAATAATGATGTTTGTGAGGGCGGAACGAGAGGGTGATTGGCCGCTGCATCTAGAAGTGTTGTTTTAATGATTGCCTACTTCTTTGCGGCTCATCATATGCACTGTGTGCGTGCGTGCGTGGATTTTAGAATGGAATCTGGATTGAGCTAAAACATTCATACAGTACACCCATGCCCACGGTGGGATAATTGGTATAATGCTGAAGCCTGAGACGAAGTGTGTGGACATAGAGTTTCCATGCTTGCGTCTGGAGGCGGACCTGGATAATATGATTGAAAATACCAATGCATTAGTTGACACACACAAGGAGGGAGAGAAGACGAGCATAGCTGTTGACAAAAGGGGCCAGAGAAGCAATCAGGGCTAAACGCGAGTAATGCATTAATTTTATCCAACATAACGATCCAGAGACTCGCCCAAATCATGCGGATGTTATTAGTAATATCCTGACAGGAAAACACGGAACACCTGCAGGGGCGAATCCGTCTCGGTGAAATTCCCAGATGGCTTACATGAGACAATTCACAAAACGTGCTTACCATGCAGTAACATGCATGCCACTATCAGAGATGCTAAATTGTATGACACAAACGCCTTTTACTTGAGACTCATCGGTCTAGTAGTCACGAAGTTAATACCGAGGATGTCCCTTAACATGAATGGACCTTTCCAAGTTTATCCATCCATCATATGACGTCATGTGATATCATAATTGAGTAAATGACGTGAGTGATGACGTCATGAATGACTCGATATAGTCCGTCTTTAACGCTTAATAGTCCGACACGTTGAATTGTATGTCTTTACGATTTAATAAACATTCTTTTGACTGTTGCTGCCACAGCACACAGTCAAATTAGTATCAAAATATTTAGAAGCTTACCTGTATAGGTTTATGGAAATTGATAGTCATGGAGTTCATGGATCGATCGACATCAAAGCGATCGAGGTGTGGGTGGAGCTTAGCTAGAGATGGGCCGGGAATAGCTAAAGCTGGAAAGGCCAATTATCCCCAGTGTCAATGTCAATATTTGAGTCGACAAGGGAGGTGAGAGTCAGTCTTCGGTATCATAGATGGCACTGCACTACTTTGGTTAATCCCTTGGCCCGTGGTCGTCACGGTTCAAGACGATGCAATAAACATGAAATACGCCATTGGATAAAGTGATTGAAAATGGGGAACAACATAATATGTGATTGGTATTATGATTATAGTACAAATAGTCTCACAAGAAGCGCGAGATCTACTGGAGCAATTAAGTTTACCAGTTACAATTGAACAGCAAGTTACCACCACAGAAAATAATATTGAAAATAAGAATCCGCTAATAGGCCCTAACCGTCGATAGATTATTCCATGCACATACCCATAGCCATAAATAACTTCTGATTGGAGAGGAGGATGTCCCAATCGAGATAGGCAATATGGGTTTAGTAGCAACAAGGACAAATCTGACAAGAACACACGAAGAAGCGAACAATATCCATGTTCACCAGGTGGGTTATAATGATGGTACCCAAACCGATGAGCGAAATGAGATAACGGTTGCCTCGGATGACACGGATAATTTCTGTTTACAATTCTTATGCATAACTATCGCCCAGAAACAATTACAAATTCATGTTACTATGGAATCACCAATTAAGGACGAACCAGTCATTGGTATTGCAAACCAGTAGAAAAACATGCGCGTATAGTTACTGAAATCCTGCCAGCCCCTGCAGTCTGTTGCTATAGAATAGACAATGGGACTGCTCTAAATGTACTGCGAGCTGAATCACACACCCTGTCACTTATTTGTATGAAAAACATTCCGATAAAACTTGTGATTGTGCAAACCACGGCATTTATGTCAGCTTGTTATGGATACAGTTCTAGCGACTCAATGTCGAAAACACGTTGGAAGGTATGGGCATCCAAAATTAGACACGCCTCACCATCATCACCCAAGCTCTGCTTTCTACCTCCGACCAATCAAGCATTTGCAGACAAAGTTAAAATGGCCCATTATCAAGATATTGTATAGCATTCATTGGAAGACAAAACTTCACAAGATCTGGATACGGAATTGTATAGCTGGGTAACGGAACCAACAGATAAAACACTCCTCTCTTCAGTTAACACAGAATTCACTCCGGCGTTTATCAGATGTGGGTGCAAGAGCGGCACCCCGCGTACCACTCGTGCAACAGATAATAGTTTCGTTTCCGGGTCTCATGAAGCTAATGAACATGTAGGGTGTGTAGAGGTGTCAGAGTGTGGGAACAGTGTATGGAGTCTGGTTTGATTGGTTATGTGGTAGGTGATGCCAGAATGTAACAACCTAGTTTCGTTTCCGGATTTCATGGAACTAATGCGTGTAGACAGATTAAGACGTGCTATAAATATAGCAAAACCTGTCTATAACGACCACCAAATCAAGAAGTGGTCACTAAAGGCTGACAGTCTCTTACTACAGCTCAATTTCTATATTAATTAGATTTGGGGAGACTCCTTTTAAAAACCCACCATCGTTGGCCCCAAAATCAGATGATGCTATAGACATGTTTCATTGTATATTATTTATGTTACCATTTGAATAGCTCAGTTGTTTTCTAAGATCTTAAAATCTGACAGCGACTATATTGGTCACTATTAAAATATATAATACTGTCCCAACTGTATAGATGACTTAAATGGATTCCTTGACCAGAAAACCCGTGACTGAACACCAAAATTACCATCATCGATTTAGTATGAGGCAAATTAGAGCCAAGGAGATGGCGGCCCTTATTGGCGGCCACTTTGAATTTCCCCTGATGCGATCCCCGAACGACCTTATAAATTGTTTTCAATGGATTCATTGAGCCTTAAAACCAGTCCGCGCAAAATTCGATATCTTATGTGCAAGTCATTATGGCCATATCTTTGTGCTCCATCCCCTTCATATAAGGAAGCCGGTGTTCAAGTTTAGTCCCAATAGGGTGAAGTTGGGCTGTGCGGTATATACCGGTACTCGAACCGTTACCGGTTTTGTAAGCATGACGGTTAGAAAATCGGTAACACAATTTAAAAACCGCAAAACCACATATTTATGGAAAAAGACTTTTGTAAATCATTATCTTCAATAATATGTTATCATTGCATAAATTGCATTCATATCATCACTTAATGTATATAAAATCAATAATATAACTTTTTCCAAAACCGCAGAGCCCTGGGGTGAAGCCATGCTGGGATATTAGACGATCTGTTGAGCTAAAATAAAAACCGAGATTGGACGCCGACAACCAGACAAAACATCAGTGATACACTGACAGGATATTGGCCAAATTTGTTGGCCTTTTGGATTTCTAAATGATAATCTAGATTGCATCAAGATCACAATGACATTGACCTCAAAAGTCTGTTTGAAGTATCTGTATGTCCATGTTTAGTTCCAATAACTTGGCTAATTCTGAAATAAAGGCAAGATGAGCTAAGCAGATGAACATGACTGTTAAAACCTGCATTTTATACAAATGTTACAATATATGTTGTAGCCCGTAGCATTGCTTACAGAAGGGGCCCAATGGGGATAGCACCATGGTGAGGTTGCATTATTAAGAAACTCGGACTTCCAGCAGTTCCAGGTACTGAGCTACTACATAGATTCCTCGAATAGTTGAAATTACAGCCTAGCTAAGCTCTTGCAGGGCCAGTTTGCTCAAGGTTGGGTGTGGGCTGACACGAGCCAGCCGCCAGTAGTAGATGTTCAAATCGAGATTTGCCACTGAAAATCATAATAATTGGTGCCTTAGCGAGAAGATGTGTAAATGGGTATGGCAGTGTGGGTGTGGTCAGGTGGAGCCTGTGGGCTACACAAGGTGATCTGCGTGAGGTGGGTGAGGTGGAGCCTTGCGTGCATTTAAATGGCTTTATTTAAATGTTGCAACATTTTCAAAATGTACATTTCACCAGTTCACATTTGAAAAAAGAATTTAAAGTTTAAAATTTTAACATCAGATTTATAAGAGTTAACCAGATTTGATCATACAACGGTATTACGGTATACATACCGATTAGAATTCATGATTTCAGTCAGAAAAATACCGAGTTACGCAATACTCATAAATTCTTATCTGCCACTTTCGTTATTGTAACATTTACAGAATAATGCGAAACAGCTGAAATTTTGCCTCCTTTATCTACCTACCAAATTTTAATCAAGTAGGAATAAAACTTACCAAATTTAACGAGGATTTAATATAACATAATATACAATTTCAGATATTAAGCAATAAAGTTGCATTAACGAAAGTGGTGGACAAGGCAGACAGTAGTTTTTCGTTTGTTTATACTAGATGATTAAACCAATAAGATTAGTAGCATGATTTCAGCCGGCTCGTCCAGCCATATGTTTCCGGACCATAGCCGCTAAAGTATCATTTCTTGGGTCAGGGGCCAATGACCTGCCAATTTTGGGGCCCGTGCACATGCAGTCATGATAATTCACCTTTCCAGAGTATCCATCGATGATATGACGTCATATAACTTTATACTCAGCTAAGCGGCATTATGATGACGTCATAATCATTAAGTCATAAATGATTCTATTATGCCCGTCTTTAACTCTTAATAGTTCTACACGTTGTATGTCTCTACCATTTAATAAACATCCCATAGGCAGCAACAGCACCCAATCAAATTAGTTTCAAAATATCCAACAGCTTCCCTGAATAGTTTTCTGGAAATTGATAGTCAGGGAGTTCAGAGATCGATCGATCCCAACACGAGCAAGGTATGGGTGGAGCTTAGCTAGAGATGGGCGGGGCATAGCTAAAACCGGAAAGGTCCAATGGATAAACCTCTGGTTTATTATAGAACATTTGATTTGCATAATTTGCGAGAGTTTCACTGCATATCTATTATCATCGAAAGTCCAACTAAATAAAATGACTTTATATAGATTTAGAAATATGTTTTTGTGGTAGATACAATATTTGTTTGATATTTTTAACAAACAATCATATTGCGTGCGTGCGTGCGTGCGTGCGTGCGTGCGTGCGTGCGTGCGTGCGTGCGTGCGTGCGTGCGTGCGTGCGTGCGTGCGTGCGTGCGTGCGTGCGTGCGTGCGTGCGTGCGTGCGTGCGTGCGTGCGTGCGTGCGTGCGTGCGTGCGTGCGTGCGTGCGTGCGTGCGTGCGTGCGTGTTGTGAAAATGTGTGGGGCCCGTAGCATCTGCTACATTTACTTCTAGGCTAATCCGGCACTGTATCGAATAGACGGAGTGCTTAGCATCACTTGGCATGGTCACGGGGACGACCCCTATATGAAAACACCGAACTGGATAATGACCTTCCACAGCTACCAATATAGTAGGCTCTGTTGAGGAGACGTCTGCAATTTTCTGAGCATTGCGGCAAGGACTGTCATCCAACCAAAATCCAAACTAGTGCTTTGGCATCCTCTCTGTGGCACAGCAAATGGAGCCAGAAAAACATTCACATATGCCTATCCAAACCAACTAGTCAGGCATGTTGATCTGGAGCCAGTGGAAACCCACACATTGATGCACAGCAAGAAAGTACAGAAAATGTGTGTGTGGGGAGGGGTGGGGGAGGGGGGAAGACACACATACACACGTACATAATTTGGAGTTTGCATTCCGTCCAAGAACTACCGAAGATAGTGATGAACCCAGAGCCGTGAAATACGTGTAATAAACCTCTGCTTAGGTAGGAGGGTGTGGGGTGTGGCGTTGCATTGGGCGTGTGCAGTCATCTAACATCTAACTAAAAAGATAGCCTCCAATTAACAATGTCCAGTATAGCATAGAAGTTGCCCAAACTACATCAAATACTAGAATAACAGGGGTGTTCATGGTGAAACAGTGCGTGCGTTCAGTCTTAACGTTTTTTCTTACGTTTTGGCGCTCCTGCCAGCATCATGTAACAGTTTCAGGGTATGACATAAGAAAACATGATAACTGCACATACGCTTGAGGGTGATCCCCAATCCGAAAATCTTCTGAAATCTAGATGTTCTCAGATGATCTCCTACACTTTGGAAGGTAGATGTAGACAATTAGTTGGCAGTGAAATTATTCTAATTTACCCATGGACTACCCTGCTATAAAGATAAGATGTGGAATATGTTTAAAATAATTTGACTGTCAAATTGACTTGTCAAATTAGTTTTAAAATATTCACCAGAATATCAGCGATGAAGCGCAATTGCCATATGAAAAATTCGTAATATTAACCTTCTATCCTTAACTTCGTTCACTTCTAGACTGCATAAAACATAATTATTTTAAGTATATTTATGTGCTTTTAACGACGCCGATGCGATCTCGGGCCCCGTGACCTGACACTCAGTGATTAGCACTAATCGCATTATGCAACTGAAACTTTGCATACACCTAACATAATGGGAAATTTATGATTGAAAAATGAATTTCCCATGTTCGTTTACAGCGTATAATTTTAATACTAGATTTGCTTGTGATTGCCATCTAATTATATGCCAGTTCGCCATTTCATGACACCAGATCACGTAATCTCTCGCGTGAACTTTTGCTTAACGCATTGCCACACGCCACCATGCAGCCATTCTGATTTGCCCTTAACCCATCGAGCAATGATATTGTCGGATTCCTAAATCATTTCATCCTGTGTAACCGGGGTTTAATCATGTTGGAAAGAATCTTGCTATAATCTGTTGCTGTTTCAGATAGCAACACATTTGTTTTCACAATGTACAACATCCCTCTCGCTTTACTCTTTCTACTCTTTGACAATTAACCTTTTGACATCAGTGTGAGATGGGTTAATAATTCCTCAGGTTTTCACGAATATGATCACGTGTTGCTCCTCACTCGGGTGAACACCAGGCATTTTTCGTGCTCGCGCGCTCACGTGGGCACGTGTAGTTTGGTGGTGGTGGTGGTGATGGTAAACTGGGCACGTCTGCACACGAGCGCTCTGCTACAGACATCCCCGCAGAAGCGAAAAACATGAGAAAACAGAGTCCCATCAGCACGTGCGTACGTGAGACAGCGGGACACGTGACAGCCCTGATCACTCACTAAATAAAATCAATTCCCTCACAAATTATTTTCCACAAATTTTGCGTGATATGCGAGATAGCGCTCCTAATCGTTGCTCGCACGTGTTAGTTATTAGAAAGAACGCATTCGTCTATTATCGGAGCTGGTGTCTAAACACCAGTCACAGCAGACGACAATGACGGTGCCTAAATATGACCGTGTCCAGGTTACTCAAATTCTTCGCACAACTCGGAAGAGAACCGCCTTTAACTAGGCCTATATTAATTTAATGTTTTTCATCAAATTTCAGATGATTTCTGCCATGGTCAAATAGTCATGTATCTTGAAAGTCTATTTAGATGTCATTTGCGAATTAGTTCTGTGCATTCGCACGACTATTGGGGGAATTTCGCTCTTTCTCATATTCCTGTATCTTTCTTGACAACGCCCAGTCAAATTAGTTTCAAAATATTCCACAGGCTGTTTATTAAATCCGTTAAAGACATACAATTCGTTCGTATACTCATCGGAGTTTTTAATGTTCACGACAGAACTAGATACGCCAGTATGTACTGTTGCGTCAGCCAACAAGTGCCGCGATTTAATGTGACTTTTAAAGGTGCGCGAAGGACTTAGCTACGTATGTAATTACGCATTTTGACTGTGACGTCGGCCTAGATATGACGTAATTGATTATTTATACGTCATAAACTTGAGTGACAGATTGGTTTCATCAATTTGCTAGCAAGTTGCTGGCAGACAGAAGTCGGGTGAAGCAGTTGGTAGAAAATAGAACAGTGTTTTATTTTCCAACCAATGTTTTGTCGGAATCGTCTTGTTGGTTGTGGTGGTGACACACGAACAAACTTGTTGGTAATGATTTTGTTAGCGATAAGTTGTGGCACCGGCTTTTAACACCTCTTGCGTCAACAAGAGCATTTTTGAAATTTTACAACTGGAATGACTGGCTCAGTAACCGAGTCAGTCATTCCAGTGGTAAAATTTCAAAAATGCTTTTCTTGGTCTGCAATTGGACACTGGCTAAGCAGAAATGTGAATTTTCTTGACCATTACAATTTTGATGAATGTCCATTTGAAGGGTAACAGAAATCTATTTTTTTGGTAAATTTTCGGGCTGCAAAAATCAAAATTTTCTTGAAAAGTAATGGCAATTAAATGGTTAATTGAGATAAATAGTATCTTGAGCGCCTTAGTGCGCTGTTGACGCAAGAGGTGTTAAAAGCCGGTGCCACAACTTATCGCTAACAAAATCATTACCAACAAGTTTGTTCGTGAGTCACCACCACAACCAACAAGACGATTCCGACAAAACATTGGTTGGAAAATAAAACACTGTTCTATTTTCTACCAACTGCTTCACCCGATTTCTGTCTGCCAGCAACTTGCTAGCAAATTGATGAAACCAATCTGTCACTCAAGTTTATGACGTATAATTAATCAATTACGTCATATCTAGGCCGACGTCACAGTCAAAATGCGTAATTACATACGTAGCTAAGTCCTTCGCGCACCTTTAAAAGTCACATTAAATCGCGGAATGTTCACTTTTCCTGCAAATGAATAGTTCTCAAGATCACTGCAGAGGTCGTTTTTGACGAACTTGACCATTAAAGGGTTAAGTTGACATTGTAAGAGAGATTAATGATAATAAACAGTGTTTACAACAAAATCCATTCTCTCAATGCCACGCCATCACGAGATTTTCTCATTTCCTTTTCTTCGCGGCCCAGCGCATTACCCCCACTCCACCCCCACCCCACCCCACCCCACCAACCTGAGATAGTGTGTGATGTTTCCATGGAACATAACATCGGATAAACTTTAATTTGCTCTATTCGTCATAGTGGGTAGTGACTACCAATTTTCGTGGGCTCATATAAATACGACAGAATACTCCCCAATTTGCCCGTGCCAGAAATTTTGGAAAACTAGCAAAATGAAGATCTTTATCTTGATTTTGATTAGTTATGGCGATGCATTGAGAGGACATTATTTCACCACGCATTCGTCTAGTAGATAAGTCAGATATGTCGTTTTCCTCTGAACCGCTTAGAAGATTCTGTGATATGATTTGTTCCATTACATTATGGTACAATGGGTACTGAGAATAAGGCTGAATTTAAAGATGTCGGTTCTAGCATAAATTTGGTTGAAGTGGCCGTTGCACATATTATTGGTTTTCTGAATTGGCATCTGTAGACTGTGTAATGGTATCGTCGTCGTCGTCGTCGTCGTCGTCGTCGTCGTCGTCGTCGTCGTCGTCGTCGTCGTCGTCGTCGTCGTCGTCGTCGTTGTTGTTGTTGCTGTTGTTGTTGACGACAGAATAAGGCAGTTTTATTTCGTTCTGTCTGTCAATAGTGGGAATTTAAGTTTTTCCATTGCATTTGTCGTACTGCCTGGTTCGCAGATATAGTTTAAGGTGATACATCTAGCTGTACATTTTTGCAGATTTTTTTAGTTTGGCCCTTAAGAGTTATTTGATGAGGGTCCCAAGCTGTACTTGCATATTTCAAAGCTGGTCTACTCAGTCCAATGTATGCTTGAATTCTGATTTCCTGGGAACAGAAGATGAATTTCTCAGTAATAGTCATAACGTCCTGTACGATTTCCTTCAATTCTCTGTGATATCTGTTCCAGCTTAAGCCATTTGCGATGTTAACACCCGCATATTTTGCTGATGAAACACACCTTAGACTGGTTCTATGAAGCATCCTGCAGATTTAACCCTTCTATGACGAAGTCGGCCAAACGCGTCCTCTGCAATTGTCTTGAGGAATTTCCATTTGAAACCAAGAGAAGACTATTTTGACGATTTACCACTGGAATGACTTGTACCCGAGCCAGCCATTCTAGTTGTAAATCTTCAAAAATAGTCTTCTCTTGGTCTACAAATGTGCATTCAATGAGGAAATATTTTGAATTTCTTGACGAAATTTGTTCATTAAAGGGTTAAAACGTGTTTTTAGATATGTTATCTATACTTAGATATTTTACTCAAAACTAGCACTTAGTATGAGGCGTTTGCATAGGTATGCGTAAATTACTATAAAATAACCATGCGGTGCGCAGTTCATGGGTACACGCGTCAAGACAGAGACGATCCATTTCTAGCTATGTCTTTCCCACTTCTAGCTAAGCTCCGCCCAATTTTCTTACAAGTGTTGGAATCGATTTAAAATCTTGAAACCTGAATTACCAGAACCTAGATTTATAGCTCCCAGTCAACTTAGTTTCAAAATAGTCAACATAATCTTTATTAAATTGTAGATTCATAAATCTATACATTTCGTACACTTAAATACCGGACTTATCAATTTTCGTGAAGAATGTAGGACCCGCGCCATTTTGATTGCACTGCATGGTCAGCTAAGTAGTGACGTAATTGAATATGGCGTCATATACTTGATTGGCAGATAGTTTGTCACCATATGTAACTCAGTGATATCCGCTTAGATCGTTGTCACATAACCGATTGTACTAATTGTCAAAATTGGTCAAAAGAACTTTTTGTGCAACAGTGGAAAATGAATCTCCGCCCACACTTCGCCCGTGTTGTTATCGATCGATCCCTGAACTCCCTAATTATCAATTTCCAGAAAAACCATACGGTTAAGTTGTAGAATAGTTTGAAACTAAATTTACTGGGTGTTTTTGCAGTCTATGACAAATTAATTTCAAACTATTCAACAGCATGTTTATTAAATAGTAAAGACAATTCGTACAACAAGGCTTAGTCCGTCATCTATTACGTGTTCGTGACGAACTTAGCTACACCATTCATTACGTAATTGATTATGACGTCATCCTACACGTCACGTAGTTGGTTATGGCGTCATGTGATTGATGAATAAACCGGAATCCTCCATTATAGAACAAGTCATTACTGGACATTCTAATGATCGTGTCCATACATAGCAGAATCCATCTATTTTTGGCCAGCATGACCGTTCTCTGACAATGATAACATATATGTTACTGAACCAGTACTGAACCAATCCCTGGCCAGCAACAGCCCTGGGATATAGGATGGGTGGTACCAACACCTAGGGGGTGCCATGGGGATACACTATGGGAGGGGCAAAAGCTGGGGTGGGGAAGCTATCGCCCACTTGCAACCACCCCCACCCCCACACCCTGTTCCTACGCCCATGAATAAGATAACGTTCTCAGGCCTAAAAGATTACATATTCTATGGCGGGTAGAACAACAAATTAAGCAGAAGTCCGGCACATGGTGTTTATAGTATCATGCACGTCCTACACACGTGATCCTGTCAAACACAATATTTATTGTCTGTCCATCGGATGTTTGTGACAAATGTCTTACGTCAATGTCATGGCTGAAGCGTCTGTCTCTACTCTCGCTGGGTGAGTTCAGCATCGTCCGGTACTCAATAGGCAATGTCTTCTAATGACCAGCGCGCGCGCTGACCATCGCAAGAAAGTAATTTACGCACGCGCGTTACACCCCCTCGTACACGTGCAATGCCCATTACATGGCCGAGCAAGCAGTTAATACGTCAGCACATGCGCAACATTATAAATTTGCGTTTCTTTCCTGGCAGATTTAGTCAAGTCCGTTGTGTCCGGTTGTTGTTGGGGAGACGAGGCGTATAGTTGGGGGCAGATCGCTACCACTAGCCAACAATGACATCCTTTATTGTCAAAGAATAACTAACCCCAAGGCAACAACCGCGCTTGCCTTCACGCAGTCCGTGTACGGGATATTTATTTGTTTTTAATCCAGCTTTAATGACGGACTGCTGCAGTCCAGAAGAACGGAGAAGAAACATCGCTTTTCCGCTCTTGTCGACATGAAGGACGGAACAAGGATGCGTGCCCAAACAAAAGAAAACATAACATTCAAGACTGACACATTTGATATTTTGTCAGTTGGTCAATGTTGCATAACCAATAACCAATGGGGGAATCCAGTTTATAGATAAATCATATGACGTCATAATCAACAACGTCACATGTAGGCTGATGTCATAATCAATTACATTATGAATGCCGCGATTTAGTCCGTCAAATACATTTAATAGTCGAATTGTATGTCTTTACTATTTAATAAACATTATGTTGAATATTTTGAAACTCATTTGACCAGGCGCTGTTGGTGCCTTCGGGAGCAACAGCGCCCAGTCAAATTAGTTTCAAAATATTCAAGTTTGCCTGTATAGCTTTATGGAAATTCAGATTCAGAGAGTACAGGGATCGATTGATCACAAAACGGACAAAGTGTGGGCAGCGCTTAGCTAGAGATGGGCGGGGAATAGCTAATACTGGATTCCTCCATTGAATATTGAATTTACTATTGGAGCACCAGTTTGTCACCGGTATAAGACACAATACCAAATTGGTTATTGGCACGCCCATTTGCCATACAGGAACTAACATGCTATTGACTATCCCTTCAAGTGACTGTACAACCACCCATTCTAGCTCGGAATTTGCTCCAGTCAAATAGTGGTGTATTTATTATATTAATAATTATGTCCAATTTTCTGGTAGATATTTTGAGACTTATTTGGCTAAAAGCTGTTGGTAGCCTCTGCGTCATAGACCAAGTGGCGAGCCAATAACCAATTTAATATTGTGTCTTGCACCGTTGACAACTGGATGCGAAGATAGTCAATTAGTTAAGAGTTCCGAACTGTTGACCAAGAGTTTCTTCAATAATCATTTAGCTATTGAGCCTTGGGCAGTTGACTAAGATGTTCCCCGATAGTACATTGAATAATATTGGGCCTAATTGGTGAATCCGATCTGTCAGTCAAATATATGATATCATAATCAATTACGTCACATGTAGGCTGATGTCACAATCATAATTGACAGAAATACTGTCATGAACCTGGAATAGTCGCAGGCCAAAGCTGTTGAATATTTCTGTTGATGCAACCGCTCAAAGCCCTTGGAATTTATTAATTTCAAAATATTCAATAGTCCTATGATGTTTAGTAAATAGTAAATTCATCAAAGATATACAATTTGTACACTTTGTGCAGTTTGTGAACGGTTCTGGCACGCTCCGGGCCAGGTATGGTGTTGTAATGTTGTATAAAGAATGGGGCGCATGAATGTCTCGATAAGGGAGATAATTCTTCTTCATGACCGTGGTTGCCACGTGAGGGTGCTTCCCCCTGACTCGCATCTGCCGCTGACCATGGATCAAGAGGAGTAACTGTTCAGACGCCGAGGACGCTTGTGAATAGTTCGGAATTATGTGGAACCGTTACTCCACACTGTAAACAGGCTTTTTAAAAGCATCGAGATACGCCAGAGACCTGTGTAAGAAAACTTGAGTATAAGACACCCTTTTGCCACCAAATTATTGACTAGAGAATTGAAGCTAAAATGTTTTTGGCCGCGAGTAGTAGCTCAATAAACCGCCATCTCTCTTAGTCAATCAGCTAGGGATCAAATCGTGCTTAAATTCTGAAAATCGGAGCAAAAGGTGTGATTGTAATAAATTTGATCAAGTGGTAATGCATTTAAGTTCTCATGAGCCAATAAATTGAATGTGTCTTATGCGAAATCCAAAAAAATATCACCAGATTTAGAAAATTGGAAATAGCGCAATTCATTATGTTATATTTGGCATATATAATTTGGTGATGTTTTATTATTTTGTTCTTATTTGTAACCCCCGCCACCCACCCCCACCCCCACTCCCACCAGCGTAATGTTACTTCACATAGCAAGGTATCAAAGGTCTGTAAGTACGGTCTTGGGTGGTGAAGAGATGTGAGCGGGTGTATGTTAGTACGATGGTCGCTCGGTTGACGTCAGGAGTGGACTTCATCTGTAACTACCCTGGCCCCTCCCCCACACCCCAAGAACATTGATGTGGCTGAACAATATATATATATTTTAATAGGATTATTATACTACGCCTACCGTAAGTTTCAAACATCGCACCGTCACTCTGAGTGTGACTATTCATAAAAGAACAATTCTGTGGCACCTTGCATATTTCTGGAGGCCTAGATGGATACT
This sequence comes from Chaetoderma sp. LZ-2023a, assembly GCA_034401795.1. Taxonomy (NCBI): domain Eukaryota; kingdom Metazoa; phylum Mollusca; class Caudofoveata; order Chaetodermatida; family Chaetodermatidae; genus Chaetoderma; species Chaetoderma sp. LZ-2023a. The sequence goes on along the minus strand of CM067369.1, from coordinate 203,728,821 downwards.
TCGTTACACATCTAGGGTATGATGGTGCAAGCCATCTGTGTGGGTTTAAATGAAGACACACTTAAATTTGTAAACCGCCATTTCCTTTTTTATTGAGACTGATTAGGAGCCTGGACGCTTTCAGTGCGTGAAAACTAATTATCCCCCCCCCCCCCCACACACACACACACACACACACACACACACACACACACACACACACACACACACACACACACACACACACACACACACACACACACACACACACACACACACACACACACACACACACACACACACACACACACACACACACACACACACACACACACACACACACACACACACACACACACACACACACACACACACACACACACACACACACACACACACACACACACACACACACACACACACACACACACACACACACACACACACACACACACACACACACACACACACACACACACACACACACACACACACACACACACACACACACACACACACACACACACACACACACACACACACACACACACACACACACACACACACACACACACACACACACACACACACACACACACACACACACACACACACACACACACACACACACACACACACACACACACACACACACACACACACACACACACACACACACACACACACACACACACACACACACACACACACACACACACACACACACACACACACACACACACACACACACACACACACACACACACACACACACACACACACACACACACACACACACACACACACACACACACACACACACACACACACACACACACACACACACACACACACACACACACACACACACACACACACACACACACACACACACACACACACACACACACACACACACACACACACACACACACACACACACACACACACACACACACACACACACACACACACACACACACACACACACACACACACACACACACACACACACACACACACACACACACACACACACACACACACACACACACACACACACACACACACACACACACACACACACACACACACACTGAAAGGAAGCATCCTCGCGAGTAATTGATTATAGTTTTAAAAGTATATATTTTTCTATGTTTTAAAGAGGATAAATACTCAAAACACAAAAAAGCAAAAAACCGCTTGGTCCTAAGAAACATAGGCAAAAAATTCGACAGTATGTCTCCCCGACCCCACCTATTTGCACGCCATTACATGTCTCACCATTCTCGCTATTTTCAACCTGAGAAGTCTATAATTCTCACCTAGCACCTGACCTACGGGCAGACGATCTGCTAGTCGGTAACGCTCAGCCTGTGGTGCCAAGCTATGAGGGGGTGGTGTAGTGCAGATCGCTTAGCACCGGGTACGAAACAGCTCAGGCTGAGATGCTCCAAACTCACCCCTCCTGGTCCTTTGGATAGCCATATAACAGTAGCGTCACGAGATTGATTAAGTCCGTAAGAACGCGCATCACGCATGCATGTCATTCGAGATAGCCTTCTTATGCTGCATAGACAGCATGGGGTAAAGCACCTATTATGTATATATTAGCCGTATCCCCAAATTGGTAATACGAGGCCCATCCATTTCATCTCAAGATGAATCTTAAATAGATTCGCTGGGAAACACTAATCCATCAACCAAATTGAAATCGAACCAGGAATGGCTGAGATATAATTAAATTAAAATCTAGTCCAAAATAAGTTATAAGCACACTACAGCCCATACTGTAGCATGGATCGCCCTGTCGGGTACGAACTGACCCAGTCTGTCTGGGTACGGAACGGCCCCATCTGGGATGCTCCCGGCTCTGCCCCTAGGTAGCATAGATAAGCGTGTATAGCTATATAGTAGAGACTCAGAATAGCAGTCCGTGAAATTGCCCATTGCGCATGAGCGGTCACAGGAGATAGCCTACACAGGTGTTATTGTTGCTGTATAGTATAGCCTAGCGTACTGCGGTTCTAGTATTTTATGTAAAATAAACAAAACAAGTAACTAGGATGACTGCTGCCACATACATACTAGCTATCACAGTATTGATAATAAATCAGGTCATAGGACCTTGCAGTGCTTGTTAGTCATAAGCACAAAAATAAGGATAATATTTACATTAAAGATATAACTTATAAAATGCGGTCTCAGACGACAGGTCAGTACCTATTAGTCATCAGTACCTGTAAAGAAATGAATAAATACAATAACACAAAGATATAGCTAAATGAGTACCTATTAGTCATCGGTACGGAAAAAGTTCATAAATCACGTAGGTGGCATGATTCTGGAGTTGCTGGGAAATCTCCGCAGGCGAACTGTTGATGCGGCTCACTCTCAAAGACGGTGAAGAAGAACGACTGTAGTTGCGGATGTCCATTACGTAGTCATAATAGCTAATACAAATAATTTAAGCAGAATGTTAAAAAGTTCCGTACTGTATTTGAAGTTTGAAAGTTGCCCATATCATAGAGGGCTACAGTTGGAAGTTATAATTATAAAATGCATGTACATTCCTGGGTACACCATACATGGTACACCGCATAGCTCTTGCGGCATACCAGCCAGTCCCACCAGACTGTGGCCTAAAAGTTAATTAACATACAACATGCTGCCCGGAAGTTTGATCGCCACTTTTGAGCGTGGTTCGGCAGATCTGCCCAGTTCTCCACCAAGATTCACCACTCGTTTTACATACTGAAGAAATTACGGGGCCGCGAGACCCATCTGCAGGAAGACTCCGCTGAAGTGTTGAAAGTGAGGGACTTCTTTTCAATTAGTTGCCCCCGGATGGTCGTCTGAGGGCTTACAAAAACTTAGATGCGGATGTTTGATTGCGTGCCAGAGACTAAGAACTGAAAGCTGAGAGGCACCGCTGCGGTTATAAGGGAACTACAGTCAGTAAGCAGTTGCCCACGTCTTGAACTGCTCTGGCCACACAACCTGCCACTTGTTCTCTCTCTCTCGCCGAAGTGTGGTCTTGATTCTTGGTTTTGCGCCCAGTCAATCAGCAGCCGATCTGTAGCCAATCAGCGTGCAGATAGGAAGAGTGAGAATGCTACCACGTGATAGACATCTTCCCCATTCATTTAGTACATACACATGTTTACGATGTCCCAGTAATAGTTTGAAAATAATTTCAATGAGCTAAATTAGGATAACTCGGCCATTTCTGGTCCGATTTTAAAAAGGCAAATAGCTTTAGAATCCTAGTCTCATTCTGGTCCTGATAGGTACCAAGAACAACGAGAGAATAGTTGAATTTAAAGAAATTACGTGCACCTACCCAGTACAATTTAGTATGTATTCTCTCCCAATGCTGACACGTTGTAGATATCGGATTGTCTTATGGGAAGTCATGACCCCGTTAGACGTCTTATATTTGCGAGTAAGACCTCAGTGAAATTCATATTTGAAAATACCAGGTGAGCTAAAGAACTGAGTTAGCATCAGATTAGTTATGTATGTAATAGGACGATGCACTGGATGACTTCGACCAGTGCTGCTGATACACAGTTTCGCAGAAACAGGGGCGAAACAGGATGGAAACCAATACGATACTAAGAGTAGTTAAATAGAAGTAAATGTAATAGAACCGACGGTTCTGAGTTGATGATATCTGTCAATAGTTGAAGATAAAAGTTGTTGCTGTGGGATCGGCACACACTTTTATAATGTTCAGCAGTAGTTTCGGCCGTTAGTGTAGTAAATATTAGAGTGATAAGAATCGGTAGGAATCGATGTGAATATAGGTGACAGACTGACATTTAGTTGTTGACGGTCGGCATTCCGACTCCCTTAAGCAAGTACAACAACACCAGCTGGCAATGAGTTCATACAGCTGATGTGCTTATTAACGTTCGTTTCCTACAGGCTTATCCAAGATAGGCAAGGGACAGGACAGAGGCATTGTAGCCTCCTGTAGGAATTAATAACACAATCGAAATTTGTATATCAACTATATGTTAATCAAAGAAAGGCATGCTACCACAACACATTCCGTAATGTTGTTAGTTAGCTGACAGATCGCATCAAAGCAAAACCAGCCGACACCGCTTTGTCGGGTTGAATAGTAGATCTACCATGTTTAGGAATGAATCCCTAGAAGAGAAGCCCAGAGTTTGATTGGCCGAGATGACGGCATAATCAATGAGCATCTAGTCAAACTCTGTGGCAGAGAAACAAAAGGAATAAGGTTTCGAAGCAAAATCGAATGGTAGAAGAAGCGGGATTGGTCAGAAGGACCAAGAGGATTAGGTGAAACTTCTAGGAAGAGATAGGCAGAGGTTGATTGGAGGGAAGATTGTCCTGGCCAATCAAGCTATGACTATAGCGTGCCTAGAAGTATAATGAGAACAGAGATATATGTATTATAATATATATAGATATATATATATCATAATAGATATGCAGGTTAGGAAACTGCAAAAGATATATAATAGGCACTTTGTCTAGTAAGAATTTAATTAGGTGCTGTGCCCCAAACGTATCGTGTCGTGTACCGAATTCTCCCCGAATAAATTGGAGTAAGAGAGAATTGTTAGGCTAGCTAGATATCATATCAACCGCCGTGTTGAGAGTAATCCTTAGTAGTAAGAGAGTCAGAGTTAGAATACAAGAACGTAGTTAGTACCAATATTATATTATCAGTATCAGTATAAAGTATAAATCTATTTCAGTGACAGTATAAGTCACATTGCTGTATAAGTTATTGTAAAGTTAGACTTAAGAATAAAATCATAACCTTGTAAATACAAGGCACTAGTTTGGTCGTTATTAAAGGAACTCCTAAGAAAGTACGGAGAAACACCGTACCTGACCACGAATCTTCAGTACGTCAGATCAGGCCCAGTTACATAAAAATATCTTCAGTTCATCTTTGAAGAGGCGAGCGGTAACTGTCCAATTGCGGCTAAAAGAAGATCGATTGTCGCAGCAATCATTTACATCATAAGTCTTCTTGCGGTCGTAGTTAGGAACGTAGTATATGGGAAAGTAGTACCGAAAATCTTCAACGTGTTGTCAGAGAAGCTCTGACGCGCGCATGCACGCAAATTCAAATTCTAAATTCAAATTCAAGTTCATTTATTTTGATATAAAATGTACAATTTGTAATTACACAACAGGTGGTCCACCAAAGGCAGAGCCTATATAGACGGTGGACCCCTACATAGAACTATATACACACACATATATATATATATATATATATATATATATATATATATATATATATATATATATATATATATATATATATATATATATATATATATATATATATATATATATATATATATATTATACATGAAGGACTGATACTATAACACATATGACATAATTAGTTCAGGTTTAACCTAGTCCTAAAAGACAAACAAGAGACATGGGATATGGGACAGATAGACAACATATTTACAGGTACATAGGTGTGCTTATCTTGCTAATTAAAATTATTATTATTATTATTTTTTTATTTTATTTTTTTATATTATTATTATTATTATTATTATTATTATTATTATTATTATTATTATTTATTTTGGTGACTGGGTGCAAGTATGATAATGCCATGGTGGTGTGGGTTTTTTGTGTGTTTTTCGGGATTTTTTTTTTGTTGGTTGTTTGGTTTTTGTTTTTTTAGGTCCTAGTAGGTGTTTATAATCATATTTTTGATCTTCTGTTTAAATGACTGTAGAGTAAAAATGGCTGTGCGTGTCTTTGTATCTGTGTTATTCCATAATTGTATTGCTTTATATGAGTGGTTTTTCTGTGCTGCTTTTGTTTGGTGGTGTCTTGTATCCAGGTTATTTCGTGTTCTAGTGTTGTGAGAGTATTTGTGTATTGACCGTAAAGATACTGGTTAAAGAACAGGGTAAGTTGCCATTGTAGAAGTCTTTTAAAATTGTGTATAATTGGAGCCTCCCAATGTCCTCGAGTTTTATAATGTTTTCTATTTTAAAGATATCCTGGCCACCTGCTGTTTGTGCAAATAATTTAATAGATTGCTTTTGTAGTGATTTTAGGTTTTTAGTTTAACTTCGGATGTGTTAGTCCAGATAGCATTACGGTACATGATGTCAGGAAATATCATTGTGCAGTACAGATTTTTAATAATATTCAGTGTTAGATAGTGTTTTAGTCTGCGTATGATGCCAATGCTCTTTGCTACCTTGGATGTTACGACTTCAATATGCTTCTTCCATGTCAAATTCTGATCCAAATAGACTCCTAAAAACTTGGCATATTGGGCTTCATGTATTATCTGGTTGTCGATGTAAAGTTTTGGGAGAGATGCTTCCTTTGATTTATTAGATTTTGTAAATAATATATAGTTGGCTTTACATACATTTAAGGACAGTTTGTTAACTTTAAACCACTCTATTAACTTTGCCATTTCATTAGTAACATGTTTGTAAAGAATTTCTATGTCCTTATGGCTGCAGAAAGCATTAGTATCATCTGCAAAGAGGATTAAAGATAGATGGTTACAGACTTTGGGTAATGTCATTCATGTACAAGAGAAATAGCAGGGGCCAAGGACTGAACCTTGGGGTACACCACAGATTACCTCTTTATGTTCTGAAATTACTCCATTGAATTGCACACATTGTTTTCTGTTTGACAGGTAGCTCTGTATCCAATTCAATGCAGTGCCCTGTATTCCATAGCATGCAAGCTTTTGTAATAGAATCGAATGGTCAATAGTATTGAAGGCTTTGGAAAGGTCCAGGATTACTGCCAACGTATGTTCATTATTCTCTAGTGAGACAGATAGTTTTTCAATCATATCCACAATGGCAAGCATAGTAGAGTGTTTTTCTCTGAAACCATACTGAGATGGATATAAGATGGAGATTTTGTTTAGATAATTGGTAATTCTACTAAAATACAGCTTTTCCAGGAGTTTAGAGAAGAGTGGAAGTAACGAGACTGGCCTATAGTTAGTAAAGTCAGACGCATCTTTGGCTTTGTATAGAGGTGTAACACGTGCAACCTTTAGTCTTGTTCGAAATATACCCTGTGTCAGTGATAGTTACAAATATGATCCAGTGGAGTTAGTATTTCTGCAACACACTGTTTGAATATTTTCCATTTAAAATTACCAATGCCAGCACTTTTAGTTGTGTTAATTTGCATTAGTATTTTGTAGATTTCATCACTATCAGTAGGATTTAAGTAAATGGAGTTTTGATAGCTGCCTGTCAGATAGTCCTGTACATGTATGTTCGATCTTGGTAGAATTTCTTTTGATAAGCTGGGTCCAATGTTAGTAAAGTACTCATTAAATTTGTCTGCTATTTCTTTTTTGTCATTTATGACTGTATTATTGTAAATAAACCGCGATGTTTCGGAGTTGGTTTTTTTCTTGTTCAGTAATGATTTAATCAGTTTCCAGGTTTCTTTTATATTATTTTTTTGTTCATCAAATTTATTATGAAAATTATTTATTTTTGCTGTTCTAATTATTTGATTACGCATGTTTTATATATTTTTTGAATTGTGACTCATTATATTTCTTCCGATATTTGACGAAATTCATAAATAACTTACTTTTCTTGTGACAGGCAGCTATCAATCCTCTTGTTATCCCTGGTTTAGTTGATTGTGTTTAAATTTTTTTAATGTTTTTAAGTGGAAAGGCAGATTCGTAGATCTTAGAGCTTATAGTATAGAAGGTGTTATAGGCACACATGACTGTGACTGAGTTACTTGATTCCAATTTATGCTATCCATGTTGTTTTTGAACAATTTTATATTTTCCTTTTTGAAGTCCCTACAGGTTACCTCTTCCTTTTCAAATTGCTTTCCTCTTTGGTTTTGTTTTTCTATATAGAAGATAGGTAAATGATCCGAAATTTCTACGACAAAAATACCTGATTCGTTTTTGGCACTTAGAGTGTTATTTGAGAGGATATTATCAATAACGGTAGCTGAGAATTCAGTAAATCGTGTTGATTTTGTTATCAATGGATAAAAGCCAGGTGTTTTTAATAAATTTAGTACGTCTTGGGTGTGGAAACTGTGCTGTTTTAGTAGATCAATATTAAAGTCACATAATATATAGGCAGATTTCTTTTCATTTTGTAGAGTATTAAACATTTTTTCCAATGATTTGATAAATTTATCATTGTCACTTCCAGAAGGTCTGTATGTAATGCCGATAAGTTTATTTTTTGTTTTGTCTATCATAATTTCAATAAAAATGGTTTCAATATGCTCTGCAGTCATGGATAGGTCATCTCTCAAATTACACTGCAGATTGTACTTTATGTAAATGCTTACACCATCCCCTTTTTGTGGGCCTGTGTTTCTCAATAAACTTATAATTTTGCATGTTAGTTAAGTCCAGTGGTGAGTCAGGTTTTAGCCAGGTCTCGGTAATTCCTATGACGCTAAATACATGAGAACTAAGATCTATAAAATTATTAAATTTATCAAAATTTTTTAGCAGCGATCTAATGTTAATATGGATTGTTGAGAAGGAAATTGAGTCTGTGCTTTTGAGAATATTATCATTAAATTCTTTCTGAAGTATATAATCACAAAGTGGAAAATTCAGACCTTCGTCATCAGTATCGATTTCAGGGAAATTTGTGCATTGATCAGATGTGTTTAATTTGAATGGGTTTACAAGTATGTTTGTATTTATATGTGCTGTAGTCATATTTGGCACCTAGAATAGTAAGCATGAATTCGGTATCATTTTCAAAATGATTGAAAGAGAAGATAGTTTGATTACATTGGAAACACCACCATGTCTCATCAGAATTTTCTAGTTTTTCATAATCGGAAATAATTAGGCCTTGAGAGCATCTTAGATGCACCCAGTCACCACAATAATCACATAGAATTGCACGTTGATTAGACTTGACGGATTAGTTGTATGATAAGGACGGGAACCGGATAGGCATGGATAGCAATAGTGGGATGGCTGAAGGCTATTGCCAGCTGCTGTGATGGAAAGATGGTGTGATTTTGATGGAACAGAAGAGTTATCGTAAGAGTTATCTCGTCCCATGCTGCTGACCATTCCCTGGTCTCCACTGCCACTGATATTACTCTACAAGCGGGGGCACAACATACGAGGAGCAACAGAATGCCAGCAGGAATCAGAGACTGGATTGCACATGAGGACTGGCTGCATCTGCAATACCAGCACACAAGTGTGGGGTAAGGGAACATGTGATATACTAAAGCACATGTAGACGTGGCTACACCTATATAGACTATGAGTACTCACATTAGTAGCAGATACTTGCGTAGTACATGTAAGTTTGTTCCTCCTTATGTTGCGGCTTTACATGTATTTACACTAAATACTGCGCTATATTGCATCATCTAAAAGTAAATACATACAGGTTTTTCAATTACACGTATTGTCATGAATCATGATGTCATAGATGTGGAACAATATCAAACAGGCAATTTTAAGGTCATACTATAGGACAAGGAGCTACTGGTTTATACTGTAGATGAGGTTGACAGATACCAGTACATGTACGACAGCAAATATTCTGTTGAATATCCTGAAACTAATTTGATCGGGCGCTGTTGCTACTATAGGCAGCAACAGCACTGCAACACCCCCACCCCACCCCCCCAAATATCCAACAACTTACTTGTCATAAGTTGGTTTCTGGGAATTCAAGATATGGTATATAAATCGATCCCGCTCATGTGCAAGATGTTGGCTGAGCAAAGGTAAGAATAGGCGGACACTGCTGGAAATAGTTTCTTCTATCGACTCAAAATAATATTTGAGACTCGAGCATGTATTAATAATAATAAATTGGTGAGTAAAACAAGCAACTTAAGCAACATACTGAAATCAGAGGTATGTTACCCAGAAAGAAAAATTTATATTTAAAGCAAATTAAAAACTGGCATTACAGATAAGTGAATATATTGGCATTCATCTCAACCCATCGAACTGTTTAGTCAGCCAAATGCAGCCTCGGTAGTGGACCTGAGGTATGTCCACTTGCATGCCATTAAGAGAAGATCATCCCTGAACAGTTATCACTGGAATGGCTGGCTTTATAGCTGAGTCAGCCATTCCAGTGGTACTTCCTCATAAACAATCATCCCCTCATCGACAAATGTACATTCAATAAGCAATATTTTTATACATTCTTTTTTAAAACCAAAACTGACCACTAGAGGACTTAGCATTATCCATTCGATACACTCAGTAGGTAGTACTAAATTTAAAAGTACATGTGTCTTCGACAAAAATATAAAATAATGTGTAAGTGTTATAGTAGGTAAGCAGGTTTTAGGAATGCATTAATCGGTGCAGAATATTTTATAAGTAAACCATAACTCATAGCACGCTGATGTAAAAATTTTAAATTTTCAAATTAAATTAAAAGATGAAATGGTGTTCATTTTTAAACAAATCCGGTGGGAGATGGTGCTGTCATAGACAGAAACATCTTCCACTAAAACCGTTAAAAAATTTACATAGGTTTCTTTGCTACACGATCTCACGGACTTAGACGTTTCACAGTAACCTCTCTCATATGGCTTTATACACACATTCTATCCTACTCAAGGGGGGTGTGTGTGTGCGTGGAACGTACCCGGAGCGGTCGTCCTGTACCTAGATTAGCTGGGATGGTCCGTACCCATCCGGCCGAACCGCACTACCACCCCCTCCTAGTTTAACACCCATGGCAAATGATACTGCATCGCTGATCAAAAGCACGGGAGCATGCTAGGCGAGAATTATAAACTTCTCGAGTAGGCGCATAGCTGAGAGGAGTAGTGACGCGAGCGACGCATAGTTTATCAGAGAAGAGCACATAGAGGTCCGAAAGAGTGTGGGAGGGAGGCATACTTTGGTTTTGATTTTTGGCCTGGTATTTATTTTTCTAGGCCTTCTCTTTTTTAGTATTCATGTTGCAGTGCATGCTCTTTTTATTTATTTAATACTATGATTCGGCTAAACAATAGCTCCCTTGGGCGTTCTCTTGGTGACAGATTATTAGATTTCCGCCGAGAACACCCAAGCTCCAATGTACCTGAATTAAGATATATAAATATAATATATATTATATATAAAGTATGATAATAACATATCACAGTATAATATCAATTACGCATGCATACCGATTATATGAGGGTATGCATGCAGTGCGGCCCATTTTGGCTCTCGCCATCCCAAATCCATCTCGTCAAACTAACACGAGAAGAAAAATAATAAGAAAAATAGTATATATAATAATAATGATACTGGTTCATCAGGCAGCCCCAGCAATAGCTGGGATGGCATGATGGGGAAAAAGACATATTCGCTGCGGTGTGTTGTGTACCTACACCGTACACTGTGTGTTTACAACACAGGAATCTGCAGCGATTATTTTGCTAAGACACTGCTATGCAGCGATTTTCGTAGCTGTGTAGGATGACCATAGTCAGCCAAGGGATGGGGTTTCAATTTTAAAAACATATAATAAGAAAAAGATTTAAAAAATAAAAATATAATAGTTTACTTTTCCGCACACCTAGTCAAACATTCTTCTGCATCCACGACAATAATGGCCACACATGTCTGCTGAAAAGTTGCCCCAGCGGGTCTGAGTTCCACGATCCGAACATGACGGAGGTGAAGGAAGCACCAGACCAGTGAAGGTTATATTGGCAGAAGAAAAACAGAAGTGGAAATGTTTAAAAATCCCCACAGGCTCGGAGGGATTGAGGAGGAGTCAGCATATTCCAAAATAAGCATATGTGCAAAGAGGATATAGACACAAAAAAGAAATTGGTGAGTGAAGCGAAAGATAGAGAAAACAAAGACAAGTCAGGAAACTGGAGGTACAAGGTCAAAGGTCCACCATGGAACATGTATATAGCAAAAATAAGGAAATAAGTGCAAATTGTAAAAAAGTTAAAGATGTCACTATGAAAAGATATGATAACACTAGAGATAGGGATGGTACAACTAACATGTTATATTGTGTATATACAAATGCGGAAAGCCTGCCAAATAAATTTGAGGAATTTGTAACCAGGATTAAAAGGATGCAGAAAAAACAGATGTTATCCTCATAACAGAAGTCTTCCCAAAACATTGCAGATTTCTACCGAAAAAGGAGGAACGGGTGATGCATGGATATGAGATTGTACCAGGTGACTTCCCAAAAAAGGATGGTAGAGGAATTATTATGTACATAAAAGACTATTTAAAACCAGTAAAACTCAAATCTGTAAATAATTTGCGTGAACAGACCTGGGTTAAAATAAATCTGACAAATAATGACAAGTTATTAATTGGACTAATATACAGAAGCCCGGATAGTCCTGATGTAAATAATAAGGAATTAAATAAACTACTGCAACAGGTGACAGAACAAGCACATGGCTATTCACACATAAAGATACTGGGAGATTTTAATTTTCCCAAGATAAACTGGGACACTTGGACCGGAGATGGGATTGGAGAGATATTCCTAGAGAGCCTGCGAGACAGTTTCCTATGTCAAATGGTTAATAAACCAACCAGAGTGAGAGGATTAGATAAACCAAGCCTGCTTGACCTAATTCTAACTAATGATGAGGGATTCATAAGTGATATTGACTATGACTCACCTATTGGCAATAGCGACCATATGCTGATCATTTTTAGCCTTATGTGTGACTATGAAGAGGCAACATGGGGTGGCACAAGATTCAATTATGAAAAGGGAAATTATTAACTGGGGAAGCGCTTTTGAAGGCAAATCAATGAATGAGATGATCGAAATCTTCACCGGAAAGCTAAAAATGGCACAGGAGCAATATCTACCAAAGCGTGAGAAAAAAACAGGCAACAGAAAGAATTCAGATACACCAATATCACCTAAGACAATGGCAGTTATCAAAAATAAAAAGGAGTGCGTGGAAAAAGTATATGAGAACACAAAGTGACCAGGATAGACTACTATACACTAGGGGCCGAAATAAAGTAAAACATGTTGTAAGGAGAGCAAAAAGAGATAAAGAAAAAGATATTGCAATGAAAGCTAAGACAACCCCAAAACTCTTAGGAAATATGCAAATTCAAAACGCAAATGTAAAACTGGTATAGCTGAGCTGATTAGTGAGACACATGGCACACCAACAGTAGCAAGTACTGACATGGAAAAGGCTGATGTTTTGGCAGATTTCTTTACAATTGTTTTTACCTCAAAACCAACAGCAGAACCACCAAATTTTAGGGTTAGGCAGTATGTGAGTGAAACAGATGACAGTGTATTTGAACCAATGGAAGTACACAAACTCCTGAAGAATATTGATTGTAGTAAGTCTCAAGGACCAGATGAGGTACACCCGAAAGTACTGTTTGAATTGTGTGAGGTAGTTTACTTACCCGTAACTACAATGTTTAACACCTCTTTTAGAACCGGCATTGTTCCAGACGAATGGAAGATAGCTAATATTACGCCCATTTTCAAAAAAGGGATAAGCAAAGTCCGGGAAACTACCGACCTGTTAGTTTAACCAGTATGCTTGGAATTTTTTTTGAGAAACTTATTAGACAAAGAGTTATTGACCACTTAAATGTAAATGGTCTGCTCAGTAACCAGCAATTCGGTTTCATTAGTGGGAGATCAACAAGCCTACAACTGACAAAGGTCCTAGATCAGTGGACAGATATTCTAGACAATGGAGGAACTATTGCTGTAATCTACATGGAATTCATCAAGGCCTTCGACACAGTGGCACACAAGTGGTTGTTAAGGAAGATGAGGGGTTATGGAATAAGTGATCAGATGTGTCAATGGGTAAATAACTTTCTAAGTGACAGAAAACAAAGAGTGTGTGTAAATGGAACATATTCAAAATGGCATAAAGTCATTAGCGGTGTCCTGCAGGGAAGTGTTCTGGGACCTGCTCTGTTCATCATATTTATCAATGACCTGCCAGAATGTGTGAAATCGGATGTTTATCTATACGCAGATGATACAAAATTATATAAACACATTATATTGTAGAATTAGAAGGTGTGGACAGTGAAAAAGACATTGGCGTCACAATAGACAACCATTTGAACTTCCGATGTCATATGCAAGCTAAAATAAATAAAGCAATGGGAATAATGGCTGCCATATGCGGAATGTACACATAACTTGATGAAGAGACTTTCACTCTGCTGTACAAAGCACTTGTACGAACTCAAATTGAATATGCGATATTGATATTGATATTGAAACTGTACAAAGACGAGCCACAAGGTGTTTTCCCTCATTAAAGAACCTGGCATATTATCAACACTGAAATTCAGAAGGATGAGAGGCGATATTATTGAAACCTTCAAAATAATGCGTGGCATATGTGACAAGAAGGTCACTGAAAACTTTTTTTAATTCAACACCGCAGATACTAGGGGGCATAACTACAAACTGTACTAAAATTACTCGAGATTAGATATCAGAAAACACTCATTTGTTAACCGAGTTACAGACATCTGGAATGCACTCCCATATGACGTTGTCAATGCACCTAACATAAACTGTTTTAAAAATAGACTGGACAAGTTCTGGATCGGACAGAAATGATGTTTGACCACAACCTGGATTATTCATTTCAGATGTAAGATTTCAGACATATTAGTATCAACTACATACGGGGGTAGTTAGTTATTTTAATATTAGGATTGGGTGTGATTTCGCACCAATCAACCATATAGAGTTATATAATTAGTATTAAGATTGGGTGTGATTTTGCGCCAATCAATTATAGTGCATGGTTACATAAAAACAAAATGATATTAAGATTGGGTGCATTCTTGCGCCAATCGGCTATCAATATATTTGTGTAAATATAATAACAATAGTATTGGGTGGGTTTTTGCGCCAATCTACAATGGTAGAGAATTACATGTAAATATACACTGTGATAATATCAAGATTGGGTGCGATTTAAACCAATCAACTAGAACACATTTACTGAAGTAACTGTAAATCTGCGATGACTGGGCATTAAGGAGTATTATAAGCCCTCTTCTCACATGATCATTGAACATGTCTGATGCTAATCTGATAAAAAGTCTAAGTGTGGTTGATTTCTTGAAAACCGATAGCCTTGATAATAAAGTATAAAATAATGTGCCCTGAGTTATTGTAGTGCAATTTTTTACCAAAATCAAGGAAAATACCATTAAATGTCAAATAAAGGAGAAATTAATGAATTAAAGGTAAAGGGGAGGCAATTCATGCAACAAACTTACCAATTTTTGTTCTAGGCATGAATTACCTCCCTTTACCTGTTGAAGTTGATTGTGTCAGCTCAATATGATGAATTTCGATTCTCATGATGGTTTGAAAGTGACCCGTCCAAGGTCGATATTAATCAGCGGTCAGTGACCAATTTTCGGTTTTGGCTTGAATTACCTCTCTTTACCTGTTGGAGTTGATTGAGGCAATTAAATCTGGTGAATTTCGATTGTTTCTGACTACCTGGGACAAACAAAATTTATTAATTTCTCCTTTATTTGACATTTGATGGCCTTTTCCTTGATTTTTGGATCGGATGTGTGACTACGGATTCTGGAAGGATGTTAAGTTTCAACATGATCTGCAGAAACCGTAAGGGGAATCGCTATGAAAACATCACTCTCATACATTTTCTTTGGGGCATTTTGGGCACAGATAAGCGTATTCCTTGCAAATTATTCACTTTATCCCAAAGAAAAATAAAAACATCCCAGGCCCTACGGTGTACTGAAAGTGTCTCAAGTTTGGAGGCTTGAAATCGCAAATAATACTCAATGGACCAGGAAAATCTGTGGGTGTCAGATGCGGTTTAACATATGCTAAAGGTCTGTTAAGTTTCTCCATGATCTAGAAGAAACTATAGGACGAGTTGCTGTCCGAATAGCACTCCCTTACATTTCCAATTGGACTTTTTGGACAAGAAAACGTGAAATTGTCTGGAATCATACACCAGATCCAATTTCTGTAGATGATCTATACATGCTGGTGCGTACTAGAAATGTACCAAGTTTAGATATAATATTTCCAGAACTGGATCAGTTATCATCAAATCAAGTCTACGATACAAAAATCTCAATACCTCATGAACCGTTCGGGATATCGGAGATCTGTAAAAGGTGTCTGAGAGGCAATTCCGCCCCGGATCAGGCAATCTAAATGCTGATACAATCGGACCATAATCCCGCCATCTATCAGCAAATCATGGAAATATTGTTTAGTGCGCAGATTTGCAATAATAGAAATCTTAATATGTCCACTAACGATTTTATTTTAGTAAGCAATAGTAGCCTCTCGTATTTAGGGATGTCAAAGATGGCAACACTCTGACAGGGACAGAAGTAAGAAATCTCATGATGCCAAATAATTGTTTTTATTCATCATTTTCTCAAAAAACTGGACACTGAACCGAAAAGATTTTTTTGCCAACTTGTGTGTCAACAGATACTAGAAATATGTTAGATTTCAAGATGATCTGGAAAAAATCCTAGGAGCAGTCGCTGACCGAATATTGCTCCCATACATTCCCTATGGGACATGTTGGGAACGGAAATGCAGCGTTCTGAAAGGTTAACATGTTCGCTAACGATTTTATTTTATTAATCCATAGTAGTATAATGTATCTACGTATATGCCAAATATCAAGCATCTGACCAACCTAGAAATATGAATTATCTTGATTCCCAAAAATTGGGCTTATGCCAGATTTTCTCAAAAACGGGTCACTGTACCCAAAAAAATATTTTGGGCCACCATGTGGGTCAAGACATGCTAGACGTTTTTCCAGTTTCAAGATGATAGAGGCAAAACTCTAGGAACAGTCAGTATCCGAATATTGCTCTCATACATTTCCTATGGGGGCACAGAAATGTAGAGTTCTAAATGGTTAACAGGTTCCCTAGCGACTTTATATCAGTAATCAAGAGTAGTATAATACATCAACGTATATGCCAAATTTCAACCATCTGACTGCCCTAGAAATATGAAGTATCTTGATTCCAAAGAATTGGGCTTATGCCGGATTTTCTCCAAATCTGGTGAGCTTACCCAAAAGATATTTTCGGTGTAGATGCAGGGCAACACATGCTAGAAGTCTGTGAAGTTTCAAGATTATTGAGGAAAAACTCTAGGAGTAGTCGCTGTCCGAATAATGCTCCCATAGATTTCCTATGGGACTTTTTTGCCCGCGGAAATGCGGATATCTCGGAAACCACACACCCGATCGAGAAGAAAGGTAATAGCAAAATAGATCTCAATGCGTACTACAAGTTGACCAAGTTTGACAGGCATACATATACCATGCAGCCCAACACAAAGTCATACTGAAATTCTTCCAATACACTGAACTTATCTTGGAGTAGGCTGTGCATTGACAAAAACATGCTCTGTAGTGATTTGAATTATCGGTAGATAAGTCTCTGCTTCCACGTTCGCATGTTGTGATAGCATGAAGAGACACTAGTGTAGAGAAGGATATTCAGATAGTAACAAACACAGAAAATTAAAACAGCAATAAGACCAACCACGGTCTCCACAAGTTAGCGTGCAAACAAATGCTGGGCGCAGTAGGGTGTAACCATGAGTGTAGGCAGCACACCGCAGCTGATGCGGGGAACACCCATCTGCACCACAGCATTTCCACAATCGGTGTTAGCCCTTGCTGCTCCGATGTCAGGATTCAAAATTTTCATATTAAATTAAAAGATGATCTGGTGTTTATTCTTTCAGTAAATTTGGTGGATGATATTGACGTCATAGACATCAACAAGATAGAAAGATAGAATATATTGACATCGGAGTGGTAAGAGTTAAACTCTCAAACCTATCGGTTTCGAGGACACTTAATTAATCAACAACAGACAAATCATTCAAGATCAGACTAGATATCCAAGAAAGAATTTTGAATTGGACTGAGGTAGCCATAATACAACAAAAACACTGAGGCAATAACAAGCCAATGGCTTATGCCTCGTAAAATGATGATGATGATGATGATGATGATGATGATGATGATGATGATGATGGTAGAGAAGATATGCAGGGACTTGATATATGGCCTGTACTGCCTCCGGCTGAGAAGACTTAACCAACAAGAGACTTAAAGTGGCCAACTTGACGTTGGCACGTCGCCTTGGTCTAGCAATATATATAATTTACATCCAGTCATCAGTTCCGGAATGATATAGATATGTCACTAATACTGTTTGCTGATGACACCAATGCCTTTTGCTGTGATGAGAATATAGATAGGTTATATGCAAAAGTAAATAAAGAAATGGAAGAAATTACAAATTGGTTCTCAATAAACTATCACTAAATGTCGATAAGACTAATTATATGTTATTTACAAACATGACGAAACTAAAATAAAGTGAAATTCCAAAAATCTACATTAACAATAAGGAGATCGAAGAAGCCTCATTTGCTAAATTTTTTGGAGTATACTTGGACAAACATCTGACCTAGGCTAAGCAAATTGAAATAGTTATGGCAAAAGTGGTGTAGGTGTTATCCAAAGACTAAAGCTGTACATGACACCAGACACTGTTAAAACTCTGTACTGTAAACTTGTCCTCCCTCATCTCACCTACTGCAATACTATCTGGACTGCAGCACACAAGAGCAAACTAACAAAACTCCAAAACCTTTAAAGAAATGCATAAAACTCTTTACTAAACCAGCAGCAGGCCAGAATATATTCAAAACGGTGAAATTACTTAAACTCAAAGATATCGGAAAACTACATATGTACAATATTGTAAAAGACTTTCACCACAATGCATTGCCACACACCATAGCCTCCAACTTTACATTCAACACTGACATCCATAGATAAAATACTAGAAATAGACATAATTTATTGCCCTGTAGGTGGGGCTTAGAATACACCTTCCGTATCCTCTGCGTGTCGTAAGAGGCGACTAAAGGAGGTACGGGTGAGGTAACCCTGACAGAAACCTCGAGTGCTGAAGACGGAGGTTCCAGGCCGTACGGCGCACTCTAATAAACCATGGATCCAAGCACTTAATGCTTATGATCATGTCGATAGTCACTTACAGGACTGGCGGTATGATCAGCGAACGAAAAGAAGAAAGAAGAAGAAGACATAATTTACATACCAAATTTACAATAACAGAAACAGGAGCACAGTGCATCACAACAACAGCCACAAAATGTGGAACAGCACCAGCACAAAGATACGGGAACAGATCCTAAATAGAAAATCATTCAGGAAAATTGTCAGGGAGTCCATAATTGGCGGGTACTGATGTGTAGTAAATTTGACCTTGCCAATGTAAGGACTCGCTGATAATCAACCCTAACTAAAGAACATCAGTTTACATAACAAAGCAATTTACTACCACCACAACCACCACCACCAGCACCTACTACTACTACTACTACTACTACTACTACTACTACTACTACTACTACTACTACTACTACTACTACTACTACTACTACTACTACTACTACTATCACTACTATCACTACCACCACCTTATGCATTATTCATTGACAGTAGTCAGGGCCCTGGTTGACTTTGGGAGGTGCTGTGGGGCAGATGGGTTATCCCCGCGTCAGCTGCGGTGCGGCACCCACGCTCATGGTTACACCCATCCGCGCCTAGAAATATTTTATGCAATAGAAAGTTTTCACGATTATTCGATCATTTAATTTTTAATCATATAAATTCACGATTTAAAACATAATCACGATTTTCGATTTAATTATGTAATCACGCAAGCCTAGACCAATCATGACAATATGGTACCAAAAAATAGATGTTGTGCCGTCCTGTGTTCTGTGTTTACTCACAGATGTCTGTATAATTAACTATCACCATATATAAATATTGTAATGTTTTGTTTTGTGTATAGGGGGTCCATCGACTCGTAGGCTCTGCCTTTGATGGCCTGCCCATTTGTAATATCTGTATATTGCATATCAAGCATGAAATAAATAATCTTGAATCTTGAATCTTGAAATTCAACTGTTAACTACCTTGGATTTCAAGGGTGCTCCCACCATGGGGAGGAACCTCCAACACAAGGAGAAGTATACATGTAAACAAGCGACAAAAAAATAAATAGTTTCATCATATTTCGTCTCTAACAGCTGCTGACCTAATACTTAATATCGTTAAGTTGTTCATCTACTATCACCATATAAGCATCTTGTTACTGTTTTGGAATTACGCGCGAAACTTCAGGTGATTAGTTGTGAGTCATTTGTTCAAGTAATCGTGCCTTCGTGGTATTGTCATGGTCGTAAAGGTAGGAACTAAAACGCCAGTTTCCCAAAGCAGCGGGTGATTCTAAAAACGCGACGTCACTGACCGTTAATATCCCGGATATATCATCATAAGTTTCTTTGTTGAGAGTTAGATCTGTTAGGTGACATTTTGGCTATATCAAGATTCAAGATTCCAAATTATTTATTTTATGCTTAATAATTTGAAGTTAATATATAATATAGAATATATCAACTATTTAACCAAGGCCTTAACATGCATTATTTACATGCCATCGACCTACTCTATACTGACCTGACGTCAAAAGTTAAATGGAAAGGCCTCCTTAGCGACGCATTTTCCATTAAGCAAGGTGTGAGACAAGGAGGCATCTTGTCATTGTCAACAGGTCTATACATTACAAGATGTATATTAATAACCTATTAATCCACCTGGAAGCTGTGCAAGCTGGATCCTACATTTGAGCACAGTACACAGGTTGTCCAACTGTGGCAGATGACCTCACTTTAATCATCAAGTCAGACTAGAGATGCAGCTTATGTTAGATCTGACATATCGCTATTCTATTCGGGAGAGATACATTATACAGCCAGAGAAGTCTTCTATTGTATATAACACCCTACCAAAAAGACACTCTGTAATGCTTTCAGATTGGAAGTTGGGAGATCGTGAGCTTTCTGTGTCATCTCAGGCTACCCACTTGGGCCTCATTCGTGGAACAAAGGGAGAGGTTAAGCTAAATATAGAAGAGCGAATATCATGTGCAAGGCGAACGTTTTACAGCCTTACCAGAATCGGCCTGCATGGGTCTAATGACTTATCGGCAAAAATCAGCTCTAGCATTCTAGCAACATATGTTATGCCATGCCTAATCTATGGACTGGAGATATTTACTCTTCAAAAACAGCATGTAAGCCAGCTGGAAACCTTTCATCTCAGTATGCTTAGGAAGATTCAGTCATTGCCCACTAGAACGGCTAAGTGTATTATCTACTTATTGCATGGTGTTAGACCAATCCTGGCCGAACTACATAGTAGGCAGCTGTCACTACTGGGCAGCATATTGAGAAGCAACAACAAAGCGCTAACCAACATTATGATAAGACAGCTGATAATGAAGGAAGAATCAAACATCTACGTCAAAAATATGATCTCCCAAACATCGATAAACTGATAGCAGCTGTGCCAACAAAGGAGAATTGGGAGTCTATTGTCAAATCAGCAATCAACACATTCTCCTTCGATCAATACTCACCATTCTATTACTTCTGATATACAGCTGACCCTGACAGCTGGCTCTAGGACTATAGACTTAGAAAGCCTTACCGACTCCTGAAACCGGGTACTTGGCTCCCAACTGCCGAGTACCCGTCTACCATGAAGCTCATTCTTGTTTGCATAGCAACAAGAGATACATGCTTTTTGCAGTTGGAAAGATCTTAAGAGTTTTAGCCTAAGTCTTTTTGTCTGTGATTAATTGTGATAGCTTGTGCATTCTCAAAGAATCTTTGGATTAATATGGATGCCGCCGATGATAACCAGGTTGTATAATTCCATGTTATTCCATAGTTAAAAGACTTAGGTCTCTAAAATTTTGTCTGTGTCGCATGTTCCAGTTTCTAACCCCAAAGAATCTGGGACGTGTGTTAACAACAAAATATGCCGGATGATCGCCTTCTTTAAAGCCCAACAGGCGATCGGCAGATATGAAAATAGGTGTTAGCTACAGTGTTTTGAACACGAATATCGGCTGACGTCGTTCTCCGTAAGATCCGGGCGGGTGACGTCACACCTGGGTGTCTCGGATGTTTATGTGAAGAAAATTTTTTCATTAATTCGCGCATCTGATTCTAGGTGCTGCGTACTAAAATGGTACCAGAAAACTTTGGAATTTTCAAGTTTTGCGTGTTATCACGATCTGTTTGCAATGATCGGTGGTTTCAAAATTCTTGATTAAGATGTGTGGTCTGCGCTCTTACCGTGTGCTACAGCAGTTTGTTATACATATTGTTGTTTCTTCACATATCGTTTTGGCTTTCATTAGGAGTATAATTTATATTTATTAGTAAATATACGCCGAATGCTATGCGATATTATTCCAGGTTCCGTGATACATCCTTGAGGATCAGTGTATGGGTGTATTATTGCCCGCTTCGTTCTTGTCATCATAATCAATGCGATCTTTGCTGTAACGTTGCGGGGTGGGTGCGGGAGGGTTACAGTTAATTTATGGTCAAAATATTTGAAAATTAGTTATCTTCCTTCCATCTCTGTCATTCCGCTTGCTTATTGTAGGTTTGTGCTTATTTATAGGCTAAGCCAGCCCCGCCATCATGTGACGAGTGCCACAAGTTCGTCCGGGTCCTGTTTAAGGACCATGTCTGCTTTCGGTGTACGAAATGTAACCTTGATGATGGTGTAATGTATGTGCAGTGTGGTCGGTTGACATGATGTTAAAGTTCCTTGCCCAGAAGGACTTGGTCTGACGCGGGGTCAGGCGGACCGAAAGCAAATCGTGGAGTGTCCGTTTCGGCCCGTGGGGGCGCTCCACATCTGCAGCCGCAGGCGGCGGAGATGGCACCGCTGGCGTGGTTTGGTCCGGCTATGCAGGGCTTCCTGTATAGCGTTCTGCCCACGCTGGTGTCGTCCCTGCTGCCGAAAGCTGTAGGGCAGTCTCTCCCCATGTTTGGTTCAGACCCTGTCCGTGGACAGGGT
The DNA here is from genome assembly GCA_034401795.1 of Chaetoderma sp. LZ-2023a. Classification (NCBI taxonomy): domain Eukaryota; kingdom Metazoa; phylum Mollusca; class Caudofoveata; order Chaetodermatida; family Chaetodermatidae; genus Chaetoderma; species Chaetoderma sp. LZ-2023a. Next base: position 203,705,841 of record CM067369.1, on the reverse strand, counting down.
CCTGGACTGGCCACCAAGGGAGCATCTCATACGGCCCCCTGGCAGTCCCGTCGGGCTCCGGCCTGACGGGTTCTGTCTCTCTGCGGCTACCTCCGGGTAGTCCGGTAGCGGTGGCCGGTCCGTCAGGCTCCACGGTTTCCTCGTCTTGTGACGACTCTTCGGGGTCTGAAGATGAAGAGGCCGAGGAGGAGAGGTTGCTGCGGCCTGTGATGCCGTGGGTGGAGAATATGGAGGTCGATTCCGTCCCGGACGGAACCGCCCTCCATCTGTCTGGCTTGGTGCAAGCCAGGGCAGCGGCTCCGCCCATGGTTGAGGCCAATCTGGTACCGGGCACCGGTCCCGTGATGGTTGGTTTGCCGTCAACCGACACAGTGACGGGTGTGCCGGGCCAGGCGTGGTACTCACCTATCTCGCCTGGTCCGGCCGTCAGACATGGGGTGCCGTTCGCGCCCGTGTTTGGCCACGGTTCCGTGACTGCTACGGGTCCACAGTTTATTGAGTTGCTGGAGGCTATTTATAGCAAGCAACTCATGACCAAGGGCCAGCTTCCTGCGGCCTCCAGGGAGGTGCGGGCGAGGTGTCGTATTCCACGGGGGGAATACGACAGGTATGGTGTTGTATCATCAGTCACCGAGGATGACCGATGGGTTCTGGGTGTCCAGAGTGCTGGAGCTGGTGGCCCCGCCCCGGCACTGGTGGACAAATCCCAGGGGCACCACGATGAAGTCCTGTCCCTTTGTGGTGAGGGCAGCTATGAGTGCTGTCAACCACTCTTGTCGCCTTCTTCAGTCGGTGTGGGCTGAAGCAGGGGCAGGCCACCCTGTGCCACCTGTGGCGCTTTCATGCGTCAATGACGGCCTGGTGCTGTCTATGGACGCATTGGCAAGGGTGCAGGCGCATGTTACAAAGTCTAGGAGGCAGATGTAGGGCTGCGCGATATACCGATACCATATTTAAAACCGATATCCTGCACTGACGGTTTCATAACCGATTATAAAAAATAAATATCGAAAAACCGAATATGAACATATTTTCGGTTTTTCGTATCAGGATTGTTAAAAATAAAAGATCCTAACGAGCATGAAAAGCGTAATGAATAATAATGGCCATACTTTCCATTAAGCTATGTTCGGGGCAACTAATAATTGAACGTGGCCCCAATTGCGCATATTGTGTAACTCCATGTAACTCGCTGTACGCCGAGAGAAATCAAGCAGCGAATTAATTAAATAAATATCCACTCGTCTTTTCTCTGGTAGTCTCAGATAAATTTGCAATATAAAACACAATACTAATGTAGGAGTTTGTCATTAAAATTTGTATCGGGGAAAACATTTCTAAGCAACGGCATCCATTTTATTTACGTCACCGGCTAATTAACATAATGCAAAGTCGTCCCAACACTAAATCGCCTGAATGCATCAAAATCTCGCCAATAAATATAATGCTGAATACATTTTGCTGATTAGGATATAATTTTAAATAAAATTATTACTCAAACCGTTTTTAAAACGTTATCTTCTATACACAATATCATATTAACTTATGAAATTCGCGATCGCAATATTACAGTTAATATTTTCTTCAAGGCATGAGTTCGTCCTCGGGCCGAATTGGAAATGAAAGAAGAAAGGGAGATAATTACATCATAATTAATTACAATCGCGTGCTTTACGTCTTCGAAACCTGTTTTGCTGATTTATGATTAATTTTGACAAAATAAACGATGTTTATTTAACTGTGCGTAATATTTAGGCGGTCTAATTACTAATTTCACTCCCGCGATGATGGATGTTATAAGGTATATTAAGCTTTAAAGGCGTAAAACGTTACGAATGTATCAGGGCGTGAAAATACGTTCTGTTTTCGTGCTAATTTTTATCATTTAAATTTTTTGTTTCATGTCCATAAAACCGATATTCGGTTAAAACCGATATGAAAAGTCATATTGAAACCGATATGGCTGTAAGCCAAACCGCGCAGCCCTAGGTAGATGGTTCTTGACCATATGCGTCCAGCTATGGCCGTCAGGGAGCGTCTTCTTGGGACGCCCCTGACAGGCCCCCTGACAGGCCCTAGCATCTTCGGTGGCCAGGCGCGGGCCGTCTTAGAAGACACGGCTAGCATTGCGCAGAATCGGTTGGCGGTGAACCTGCAGCTAGAGCTAGTGCGTCAAGCGCACGCACTAGGGGCTGTAGCAAAGCCGCTGACCATGCAACCTTCTAAGAAGCAGAAGAAGCATAAAGGCAAGGCGAAAGCTAAGCCTGGTGCTGCTTCTGCTTCATCTGGCTTTTCTCCGGCGAAGAAATCCAAGAAGGTTGTGGAGGCTCCTACCCTCCCCAATGTTGCTTCTGATCGCCCGTAGGTCCTCAAAGGTCGGAAAGAAGGGAGCGGATCGTACCTGAGGGTATGAGAGCTCCCTTCGTATCTGCCTGGACCGCACCTGTGCGACAGGAACAACGGTGCCAGTTAAACCAGCCGAGCCAAGACCAAAATGGTTCTCTCTCTCTCTCTCGTCAAGAGAGGGGGGAGCGGATCGCGAGCCAGACAACCTCATTAGGCGTCTATAGTGGGTGGAAGGCTCATGCGTTTCGTCGAGGCTTGGCGAGGTGTGACGTCAGACAGTCTGGTCCTGGGATGGTTATCCCAGGCATGCATGCCGGAGTGGTGGGACTTTCCACCACAGGATCTGTCTTTGGCACCTGTCTGGACACCCGTACCAAGGGAACCAGACAAGTTAGAAGCCATTCAAAACGAAGTGTCAGGTTTGCTTCTGAAGGGAGCAATAAAACCAGAACACTCCAGGCTTCTATTCAAACATGTTCCTTGTCCCCAAGAGCACAGGGGGATGGAGACCCGTACTCAATCTCAGGCCATTTAAATTGGTTTATCCATACGCATCGGTTCCAGATGGAAATTCCGAGGTCGGTAATGGCATGATTGAGGAAGGGAATGTGGTGTGTGTCGATCGATCTGAAAGATGCATATTTCCACATCCCAATGAACAGGAGTTGTCACAGGTTTCTGAGATTTGCGTTTCAGAATCAAGTATGGGAGTTTATAGTCCTCTCGGTCGGCCTGTCGACAGCGCCAAGGGTTTTGACGAGAGTGGTCCTTGCGGTGACAGCGTATCTCAGAAAAGAGAACGTGGCGCTACACACCTACATAGACGATTGGCTGATCAAAGCAGACAGATCAGCCTGGTTAGAGGTGGATACTGCTCTGACTCAGAAGTTACTTTCAGAACTAGGCTGGATAGTCAACAAGGAGAAATCCGAGTTGACACTCACTCAACATTTCGTTTATTTAGGGATGCGATTCGATCTCGAGGAGTGCAGGGTTTACCCGTCAGAGCCCAGAGTGGTGTCTCTGTTAGCCATCCTCAAGAGTTTTCGATTGGGAAACCACATTCAGGTGAGGCGGTTTCTTCAGATGCTGGGCATGATGGTCTCCATGAAGCAGGTGATCCCGTACGCTGCTCTAATGCGAAGACCTATCCAGTTGTATCTGATGTCTCTGTGGAAACAGAGAACAGAACCCCTGTTAAGACTGGTGCCAGTTTTGGAGCCAATAATGTTGCATCTTGTATAGTGGAAAAAGCGTCAGAATCTCCTAGTATGCACGGATGCATCGCTGGAGGGGTGGGGGGGGGGCCTGCCTGGTAGAACACCAGTTCTCGGGCACATGGACTCTCCAGGAGAGCCAGCTGCATATCAATCTGTTGGAAATGATGGCAGTGGAACTGGCATTGGAAGAGTTTCTTCCAATGGTCAGGGGCAAGGCGATATTGATACGGTCGAACAATTCGACAGTAGTATCATACATAAATCGCCAAGGCGGCGACCAAGTTACCCACACTGTGTATCAAAGTGTGGCACTTGATTCAATGGTGCAGGAATTACGCGGTTGTTTTGAAAGCAGCTCACATTCCTGGGCGATTGAACATTCTGGCAGATGCTTTGTCTCAAACAACGTTCCACGTCGGAAGGCTTTTCTCGACAAGCTGCTGATTTCATCGCAGCTGCGAGAAGGAGGTCAACCTTCAAGTCATATAACAACAAGGTTAACAGATTTGCAGACTGGTGTGAAGAAAAGGGTATTGATACCTTTCAATCCACTATTCAGCAAATAGCAGACTTTCTCTGTGAGCTGTTATTTTCAGGACTAGCTCACGTCACAATTGCTGGATACAAGTCAGCTTTGGCATCAGTTAGCCCTTGTCTAGCCAACATGGATAGTCCAGAGGTGGCCCAGTTAAATGTGATTGTGAAGGGAATGAGCAATCTCCGACCGAGACAACTGGTAGTCATTCCAGCCTGGAGTCTATCTTTAGTGCTTAATGTACTGGCCAAGCACCCTTTCGAACCATTGCGTTCGGCTAGTGTAAAGCATTTGACTCTAAAGGCAGTCTTTCTATTGGCAGCTTCCTCAGCTAGAAGGCGCAGTGAGATCCATGCACTTTCAGCGGAGAGGGACCGATTTATTGTCTCCGGAGAGGGTCTGCGTCTTCTGCCAAGAGCAGAGTTTATGTCAAAGAATCAATCTTTGAGATATCCCGGCAAACCGATCATTATACCGAAACTAACAAGGTTTTATCGTGATGCCAGTGTCTGGTGCCCAGTCCGTGCTTTGACTAAGTACAGAAAATGGACAGACTCGTTACGGTTGAATGATAGACATCTGTGGATCTGCCATAAGAAGCCATATGGCGCCGCATCCATGGATTCTATCTCTCGTTGTGTAGTCGAATGCATTCAGACTACCCATGAGATTGCGACTGGGCACCAGGTGCAATGCGCAAGGGAACACGATGTTAGAGGAATAGCCGCCTCGACCACCCTTTACAATGGTGTTCGTTAGAGGACATCATGACTGTTGCACAATGGCACTGTGAGTCCTCTTTCACGGATTACTATATGAGGGATGTGTCATTCTCCTTCGATCAATACTCACCATTCTGTTACTTCTGATATATACAGCTGGCCCTGACAGCGGCTCTAGGATTATAGACTTAGAAAGCTTTACCGACTCCTGGGAACCGGGTACTCGGCTCCCAACTGCCGAGTACCCGTTTACCATAGAGCTCATTCTTGTTTGTATAGCAACAAGGGCAATACATGCTTTCTGCATTGAGGATTTTAGTGTTTTTTGTGAAAGAAAATCTAAGTCTTTAATCTGTGATAGTTTGTGTGTTCGTGAAAGGATTAACTAAAGGATACTATGGAGAATACCACCGAAGATAACCAGGTTGTATCGTTCTTTATTATCCATAGTTAAAAGACTTAGGTCTCTAAATTTCGCTGTGTCGCATGTTCCAATTTCTGACCCCATAGAATCTGGGATGTGTGCTAACAACGATATATGCCAGACGATCGCCTTCTTTAACCCCCAACAGGCGATCAGCAGATATGAAAATAGGTGTTATGCTACGGTATTTCTAACACGAATATCGGCTGATGTCGTTCTCCGTAGGATCCGAGCGGGTGACGTCACACCCGGTCACTCGGATGTTTATGTGAAGAAAAATTTTTCATTAATTCGCGCATCTTGTTCTGGGTGCTGCGTACTAAAAGTGGTACCGGAAACTTTAGAATGATCAAGTTTACGTGCGATCACGATCGGTTTGCAATGATCGGTGGTTTCAAAATTCTTGAGTAGATGCGTGGTCTGCGGTTTTACCGTGTGATACAGCAGTTTGTTATACATTTTGTTGTTTTCTTCACATATCGTGCTGCTTTCGTTAGGAGTATAATTTATATTGATTAGTAAATATACCCCGAATGCTATGCGATATGATTCCTGGAGCCGTTACACATCCTGGAGGATCTATTATGGGTGTGTTTAATGCCCGCCTCGTTCTTGTCGTCATAGTCAATGCGATCGTTGTTGTAACGTGGCGGGGTGGGGTGCGGGAGGGTTACAGTTAATTTATGAGTCAAATTATTTGAAAATTAATTGTCTGCCTTCCATCCGGGTCTCGTTCCGCTTGTTTATTGTAGGTTTGTGCTTATGTTATAGGCCAAGCCAGCCCCGCCATCATGTGACGAATGCCATAAGTTTGTCCGTGTCGTGTTCAAGGACCATGTCTGTTTTAGGTGTTCCCTGTGTAATATTGATCATAGGTGTAATGTTTGTGCAGTGTGGTCCGTTGAGATGATGGTTAAGTTCCTTGCCAGAAGGACTTGGCTGGGTCTGACGCGGGGTCAGGCGGTCCGAGAGTAAATCGTGGAGCGCCCGGTTCGGCCGGTGCGGGTGCTCCACGTCCCCAGCTGGAGGTGGCGGAGATGGCACCGCCAGCGTGGTTTGGTCCGGCTGTGCAGGGTTTTTCTGCATAACGTTCTGCCCACGCTGGTGTCATCCCTGCTACCAAAGGTTGGGGGGCAGTTTCTCCCCATGCCTGGTACGGATCCTGTCCTCGGACAGGATTCTGGACTGGTTACCGAGGGGGCCGTCTCGTACGGCCCCCTGGCAGTCCCGTCTGGCTTCGGCCAGACGGGTTTCTGTTTCTCTGCGGCCACCTCCGGGTGGTCCAGTAGCGGTGGCCGGTCCGTCAGGTGTGGGAGCCGTCCGCCAGGACGGTTCCACGGTTGACTCGTCTAGTGACGACTATTCGGAGTCTGAAGACGAGGAGGAGAGGTTGCTGCGGCCCGTGAAGCCGCAGGTGGGGAATATGGAGGTTGATTCCGTCCTAGACGGAACCGGCCTCCATTTGTCTGGTTTGGCGCAAGCCAGGTCAGCGGCTCCGCCTGTGGCTGAGACAAATCCGTTACCGTGCACCGGTTCCGTGCGGCTTGGTTTGGCACCAGCCATCACGGGAACGGGTGTGCCGGGCCGGGCGTGGTACTCACCTATCTCGCCTGGTCCGGCAGTCGGACGTGGGGTGCCGTTGGCGCCCGTGTCCGGCTATGGTTCCGCGACTGCTACGGGTCCGTACGGTTTTCCGTGTGGACCTACCCCATGGACCGGAGTGTTTCATGGGGTGGCGGCGGAACCGTGTGGTACCGGAGTGCCTGGCGTGTCAGCCGTGGCTCCTTGCTGGGAGGCCGTGGCTGGCAGACCCGTGAGCACGTCAACGGGTGACGTGTTTGCGGGGGTGTCTTCATCGGAGGTAGATTGGTCAGATGCTCTGGCGTGGCTAGCCATGGTTGACCCGTCTGTGGTTTCGGCCACGGCCGATGAAGATGCGCCCCATCTGTCGGTTGCGTCGATCAGGACGGGGATTTTGCCCGCGGCCCGGATCCAGTCAGTGGGACTGGATCCACGGTTCATAGAATGGTTGGATGCTATTTATAGTAAACAACTGATGACCAAGGGTCAGCTCCCTGCGGCCTCCAGGGAGGTGCGGGCAAGATGTCGTATTCCGCGGGGGGAATACGACAGGTATGGTGTAGTCCCGTCGGTCACGGAGGATGACCGATGGGTACTGGGCGTCCAGAGTGCCGTGGCGGGTCACCCCGGTCCGGCACTTGTGGACAAGTCTCAGGTACACCAGGAAGAAGTCCTGTCCCTATGCGATGAGGGTGTGAGGGCAGCGATGAGCGCTGTCAACCACTCTTATCGTCTCCTTCAGTCGGTGTGGGCTGAAGCGGGGCAGGCCACCCTGTGCCACCTGTGGCGCTTTCATGTGTCAATGACGGCCTGGTGCTGTCGATGGACGCATTGGCAAGGGTGCAGGCGCGTGTGACGAAATCCAGGAGGCAAATGGTCATTGACCATATGCGTCCGGCTACGGCAGTCAGGGAGCGTCTTCTTGGGACGCCCCTGACAGGGCCTAGCATCTTCGGTGCCCAAGCGCGGGCCATCTTAGAGGATACCGCCATTATCGCGCAGAATCGGTTAGCGGTAAACCTACAGCTAGAGCTAGTGCGGCAAGCGCACGCACTAGGGCCTGTGGGGAAACCGCTAACGGGACAACCTTCAAAGGAGCAGAAGAAGCATAAGGGCAAGGCGAAAGCTAGGCCTGTTGCGACTTCTGCTTCAGCTGGGTTTTCAGAGCCGCCGCCGGCGAAGAAGCCCAGGAAGGTTGTAGAGGCGCCTATCCTCCCCAATGTTGCTCCTGACCGCCCTAGAGGCGGGAAGGGTAAGGGTAAGGCCTCAAAGGGCGGACAGAAGGGGCCGAAGCGTACCTGAGGGTACGAAAGCTCCCTTCATATCCGCCTGGACCGCGCCTGTGTGGCAGGAACAGCGGTGCCAGTTATACACGTCGTGCCTAGAACGAAATTGTTCTCTCTCTCTCTCTCGTTAAGAAAGAGGGGGTGGGGGTGCGGACTGCGAGCCGGACAACCCCGTTAGACATTGAGGCGTCTATGGTGGGTGGAAGGCTCATGCGTTTCGTCGAGGCCTGGCAAGGTGTGACGTCAGACAGTCTGGTCCTGGGATGGTTATCCCAGGGTTACATGCCGGAGTGGTGGGACTTTCCACCACAAAATCTGTCTTTGGCACCTGTCTGGACACCCGTACCAAGGGAGCCAGACAAGTTAGAAGCCGTTCAAAAGGAAGTGTCGGGTTTACTTCTGAAGGGAGCAATAAAACCAGCAAACCGAAACACTCCAGGTTTCTATTCAAACATGTTTTTTGTCCCCAAGAGCACAGGGGGATGGAGACCCATACTCAATCTCAGGCCATTAAATTGGTTTATCCATACGCCTCGGTTCCAGATGGAAACGCTGAGGTCGGTAATGCAGGATTGAGGAAAGGAATGTGGTGTGTATCGATCGATCTGAAAAATGCATATTTCCACATTCCTATGAATCGGAGTTGGCACAGGTTTCTGAGATTTGCGTTTCAGAATCAAGTATGGGAGTTTACAGTTCTCCCGTTTGGCCTGTCGACAGCTCCGAGGGTTTTCACAAGAGTGGTCCTTGCGGTGACAGCGTTTCTCAGAAAAGAGAACGTGGCGCTACACACCTACATAGACGACTGGCTGCTCAAGGCAGACTCGGCATCCAGGTTGAACGTGGATACTGCTCTGACTCTGAAGTTACTTTCAGATCTACGCTGCATAGTCAACGAGGAGAAATCCGAGTTGACGCCCACTCAACGTTTCGTTTATTTGGGGATGCGATTCGACCTCGAGGAGGGCAGGGTTTACCCGTCAGAGCCCAGAGTGATGTCTCTGTTAGCCATCCTCAAGAGTTTTCGAGTGGGAAACCACATTCAGGCGAGGCGGTTCCTTCAGATGCTGGGCATGATGGTCTCCATGGAGCAGGTTATCCCGTACGCTGCTCTAATGCGAAGGCCTATCCAGTTGTATCTGATGTCTCTGTGGAAACAGAGAACAGAACCCCTGTCAAAACTGGTGCCAGTTTTGGAGCCGATAATATCGCATCTTCTATGGTGGAAACAGCGTCAGAATCTCCTATTAGGGGTTTCGCTGCACCTACCCCGCCCCCAGCTGTCCGTCTACACGGATGCATCGCTGGAAGGGTGGGTGCCTGCCTGGGAGAACACCAGGTCTCGGGCACATGGACTCTCCCGGAGAGTCAGCTGCATATCAATCTGTTGGAAATGATGGCAGTGGAACTGGCATTGGAAGAGTTCCTTCCGATGATCAGGGGCAGGGTGATATTGATACGGTCGGTCAATTCGACAGTAGTATCATATATAAATCGCCAAGGCGGGACCAGGTCGCCCACTCTGTGTATCAGGGTGTGGCACTTGATTCAATGGTGCAGGAATTACTCGGTTGTTTTGAAAGCAGCTCGTATTCCTGGCCGATTGAACATTCTGGCGGATGCTTTGTCTCGCAGACAGAGAATCCTGCCAACAGAATGGTCCCTCAACCCTCCAGTTCTGCGACGGATCTTCGAGCATTGGGGCAAACCCAACGTGGACTTGTTCGCCACAAAGGAAAATGCTCAAATCATGACATATGTCTCGCCGATTACAGATCCAAATGCCGTCGATACAGACGCTCTGGCGATAAGTTGGAGAGGGATGCACGCTTACGCGTACCCACCCACCATTCTTCTACCGAAGGTATTGGTGAAGGTAAGGGAGGAACCGTGTCTGGTCCTGCTAATAGCGCCGTATTGGCCGAGCAGGGCGTGGTTCCCGGATCTTCTAGATCTGCTGGTGGAAAATCCTGTGCAGTTGCCCGAGATTCCGAACATAATCTCCCAGGCCAAGGGACGCTTCCTACACGAGCGTCCCGAAATGTTCAATTGACTGCGTGGATGTTATCAAACAACGTTCCACGTCGGAAGGCTTTTCTCGACAGGCTGCTGATTTCATCGCGGCTGCGAGAAGGAGGTCAACCTTCAAGTCATATAACAACAAGGTTAACAGATTTGCAGACTGGTGTGAAGAAAAGGGTATTGATACCTTTCAATCCACTATCAGCAAATAGCAGACTTTCTCTGTGAGCTGTTCTTTTGAGGACTAGCTCCCGTCACAGTTGCTGGATACAAGTGAGCTTTGGCATCAGTTATCCCTTGTCTAGCCAACAGGGATAGTCCAGAGGTGGCCCAGTTAAATGTGATGTTGAAGGGAATGAGCAATCTCCGACCGAGACAACCGGTAGTCATTCCAGCCTGGAGTCTATCTTTAGTGCTTAATGTACTGGCCAAGCACCCTTTCGAACCGTTGCGTTCGGCTAGTCTAAAGCATTTGACTCTAAAGGCAGTCTTTCTATTGGCAGCTTCCTCAGCTGGAAGGCGCAGTGAGATCCATGCGCTTTCGGCAGAGAGGAACCGATTTATTGTTTCTGGAGAAGGTCTGCGTCTTCTGCCAAGAGCAGAGGTTATGTCAAAGAACCAATCTTTGAGATATCCCGGCAAACCGATCATTATACCGAAGTTAACTAGGTTTGATCGTGATGCCAGTGTCTGGTGCCCGGTCCGTGCTTTGACTAAGTACAAGAAACGGACTGACTCGTTACGGTCGAACGATAGACATCTGTGGATCTGCCATAAAAAGTCTTATGGCGCCGCATCCATGGATACTATCTCTCGTTTGGTGGTCGAATGCATTCAGACTACTCACGAGATGGCGACTGGGCACCAGGTGCAAGGCGTAAGGGCACACAATGTCAGAGGAATAGCCGCCTCGACCGCCCTTTACAATGGTGTTCCGTTATAGGACATCATGGCCATTGCACAATGGCACTGTGAGTCCTCATTCACGGATTACTATATGAGGGATGTGTCAGACTCAGCCAATCCACTCGCTTTAGCTGTTTTCAAACGATAGTTAGTGACCACACTGCTTTTCACCCTTTTCTCACTTTGGTAAGAAAAGAACCTAAAGCAGGCATGGTCAGGCGAGAGGATGTCAACCAGATTGTGTCACCGATGGCTGAACCGGTGAATGGTTGGATGCGGTACGTCTGAAGTCCAATTATCATAAGGTAATTCAATAAGTGAGAGTTTTTTGTATTATGTATATGTATCATGTTCATTCATCTTATATATTCATGCTCATTCCCAGGCTAATACATGGAATATGCAGGGAGTAGTTAACCCTCTTGGCATATTTGTGTTTTCAGGCGAGATACATGTTCGTTAGTTCTCTCCCTTTTCTTAGGAGGAAAAAGTGGGGGGTGGGGGCTGTGACGCGAATGTGATTCGGTTCCGTGAACTTGACGGTCCTTTTAGGTCTCCGTTAGTCAAGTTTGATGTCTTAAATCTTTCTCCAAGGGGCAAAATTAGCATTTATGGCTTGCCCCTTCCCACCAGGTTACTGATCAAATCTGGTGTATATCAGAAGTAACAGAATGGTGAGTATTGATCGAAGGAGAATGCAGGAAATGTCAATTTCCCTTTCTCCGAGATCTAACAATACTCAACGTTCTGTTACGGACCCAGCCTCCCAGCCCCACGGAGGCAAGCCATAGTTTTCTCTTGTTTGGTGGCTATGCAAACAATATGAGCTCTATGGTAAACGGGTACTCGGCAGTTGGGAGCCGAGTACCCGGTTCCCAGGAGTCGGTAAAGCTTTCTAAGTCTATAATCCTAGAGCCGCTGTCAGGGCCAGCTGTATATATCAGAAGTAACAGAATGGTGAGTATTGTTAGATCTCGGAGAAAGGGAAATTGACATTTCCTGCAGACTCCGCCAATCCACTCGCTTTAGCTGTTTTGAAACGATAGTTATGCGACCACACTGCTCTTCTCCCTTTTTTGCCATTTGTAAGAAAGAATTTAGAAGCAGACATGGTCGAGCGAGAGGATGACAACCAGAATGTGTCACTGATGGCCGGACAAGTGAATGGTTGGAGGCGCCACGTCTGAAATCCATAAATCATGAGGTAATTCAAGATTGAGAGTTGTTTGTATTATGTCTATATATCATGTTCATTCATCTTATATATTCATGCTCATTCCCAGGCTAATACATATATAAATATATGCAAAGAGCAGTTAACCCTCTTGGCATATTTGTGTTTTCAGGCGAGATGCATGTTCGTGAGTTCTCTCCCTTTTCTTAGGAGAAAAAAGGGGGGGGGGCAGTGATGCGAATGTGATTCGGTTCCGTTAACTTGATGGTCCTTTTAGGGCTCCATTAGTCAAGTTTAAGTCTAGCTCTTTCTCCAAGGGGCAAAAGTAGCAGTTATGGCTTGCCCCTTCCCACCAGGTTACTGACCAAATCTGGTGTATATCAGAAGTAATAGAATGGTGAGTATTGATCAAAGGAGAATGAAGGAAATTTCAATTTCCCTTTCTGAGATCTAACAATACTCACCATTCTATTACGGACCCAGCCTCCCAGCCCCACGGAGGCAAGCCATGGGTTTCTCTTGTTTGGTGCCTATGCAAACAATATGAGCTTCATGGTAGACGGGTACTCGGCAGTTGGGAGCCGAGTACCCGGTTCCAGGAGTCGGTAAGGCTTTCTAAGTCTATAGTCCTAGAGCCAGCTGTCAGGGTCAGCTGTATATCAGAAGTAATAGAATGGTGAGTATCGTTAGATCTCGGAGAAAGGCAAATTGAAATTTCCTTCATTCTGGACTCAAACACTATTGAGCGACTGCGAGTATAAAAGCACTCTAGCCTACTGTAATACTGCTGATCTCTCAATTGGCCGTCAACATTTATCTGTTAGTAGCACTGACCACAATCTCAAAACTGTAAAGAGGGCAGCCATTAAAGCTCGCTTCTTAACTGGAACATTTATTGTACAGTCACAGCTAAGCAGATTTAATCAAAACAAAGTCGATCCAACCTGTCCTTTATGTCAGATTGCAATCGAAGCCCAATGTGGTGCTCTGCATAACTATCGGAAACACAGTTTGTAAGGTATAAAAGCTGCAGTGACCGAATGCTGTGGTTCCCATCACTGGGACATCTTTAATAGTGACCTTATCCTACTTACTCAACTTATTATAGAATGTACTGCATTGCATACCTGTGGGATACTACTGTATAATTCTGACCTTCTGTATAATGTTGAACTACTCAGCAGACAACTCTGTTACAACATACATTGCGGCAGAGTTCATATTCTCAACACCATATCAGGATGATTAGCCTATGCCTATAATGGTTCTCACAATAGATTTAGCAATGCATCTGCGGGTGTTGTGTTGAATTACTCTGGCCGTTCCACACATCCCCTAGGCGCTTGGGATGCCTGGTCCGAGGGGAACGTATGACATCTCGTGTGGTTCACCTAGGGTTTTTCTTGGCACTACCCGATGTAGCAGATGTAATTGACGATCTTATTTTTAGTACCAATATAAATCAACCAACTAATACTGGATTTCTTTTTGGACATCTAAACCTTTTCGTGTTGTGTTAAAATTGATTAACGCCTTAGCGCTTTTATTCTACCAAAGCATCAAATAGTACGTTTGTACTTTATTTTAACTCAAATATGTTTTAAACTTATGATAAACTCTTAGCAGGGACCGACCTACCCATTCGCCAATTAGGCAAATGCTAGTAAAATTGAAATCTGGCTAATAGAAAGCAGGATTGGCTAAATATTTGGCTAATGATTAAAATCACATTATTATACATATTTTCTAAGTAGAGAATCATTAAGATTAATTGTGAAGAACTAACAAGTACTTATATTGTGTTTTATTGTGACCAAATAAACACTGAAATTCCAATATCTCAGATTAAAAGCACCCATATAGGTCAGCTGTTGAATATTTTGAAACTAAATTGATTGGAAGCTGTTGCTGCCTTAGGCAGCAACAGCTTTCAAGCAAATTAGTTTCAAAATATTCAACATAATCTTGTATTATTGGCATGTAGAGTTCAGTTGAAATAGTTACCTAACGGAGATGGATTGTATACATTGCAAAACATTGGCTAAAATTGTTACGATTTGGCTAAGAAAAACTGTAGTTGGCTGATCTATTGGCTAATCATTTGTGAAAGCCAGGTCTGTCCCTGCTTAGATATTAATGCGTCTTAATGTTAGAATTTTATATTGCTCTTGTTTAACCGCTCTACCTAGTTTGCTTTGTTGTTTTATTCTGTACTGCTCTTGTCCAACTACTCTACCTAGTTTGCTTTGTTGTTTTATTCTGTACTTGTTTATTTAATTTTCCCTTGTTTATTACTTGCTTTTATGCTATTTTCGTTTGGTTATTATCTGATTTTAACTATTACTACTATGGTGGGTGCTCCTATCAAGAGGAGGATTATACGAACATATACATATCCTTATTCTTACCCCTCACAAAAAGTGGTAATTCACGTTTATTTTTATTTCTGTTATTTAATTTTACCGCTTTCTTCGTATAGCGAAAAAAGCATCATAGAACTATTGTCTTAAAATGTTGTAGACATTAAAAACTTTATAGGTAATTTTATTTATAAACCAGTTTTGACCAGATTTTGTGGCAAACCGAATGCCCATAGTAAACCAATCAACATATAGCCGACTTTTTAAATACTTGGTACACTTACTAAAGATTAAATAATTTTATATCTGAAATTTAAAGACACCAGGGGCCAGTTTTTGCGACTGAAGTGGTTCGTGGTTAATACATTTTTGGTGTTCCGGAAGTGAAAGATTTACTGACATGGTTCGTCGAACCAGAAGCTGAGTTTTGATCTCGGTTCATTGTTACCAATGGTTACTGGTTCGTAAATTTCAAGATGGTGGTGTCCAGCTAAATGTTAGGATGTGGTTCTATGCTACCGTGGTACATTTGTGTACTTAATACAATTTATAACTTCACATCAATTGCTTCACAAAATATCATCGCTAGGGCGTAAACAGTTATCACGATCGATAGTGTGAAGAATTAGCTTTTTAGCTCACCTGGCCAAGTGAGCTTATGCCGTGGCGACCGTCCGTCGTCCATCCGTCCATCAACTTTTCCTTTAAACGACCTCAAGAACCACTGGGCCGATTTCAATTATATTTGGCAGGAAGCATCCTTATTTGATGGAGTTTTGAGACCGAAATTGTTTCTATATATGAATTTAGATTTTTCTTGACCTATTCCTAATATAAACCCACCCTTCTTGCAAAGATGTTGGTTTGGAAATAAATTTACAAATACATGACAAATAGGCAGAATATGGCGTGACAGTAAAATTTTCGCGATATTTCGAGTTTTTCAAAATCATATTGTAAAAAATCGTGGCTGAAAATAAAATCGCGATTTTCGATAATATTGAACAATCGTGCAAGCCTAATTCATGCTATGCAAATATTAAATTCAAAATTATGCCCTGGTAACTCACATACCAAATTTGGTTGAATTTCATCCAGCAGAGGAGTTGCATTACAGTCACAGGGTTCGCACGGGTCATGGAAATCCTGGAAAGTCAAGACATCCATAAAAAAAAATCTGTTTCCTGCAAACCGGGTGGGGAAAAAAGACTTCAGTATAGAGGGAGGAAATTTTTTTTTTTTCCAATTATTAATTTATTTTAAAAAGGTCATAAATACTAACTAGATGTCCATTAAATATATTTGTAATTGTCAAATTTCTCATGTTCTTCATGTCACGATTAGCAAAAGGGATTCAAATTGCATACAAAAGGCCATAAAAACATTGTAATTTGTATAGTTTGGCAAATGTATGGATGTTTTTGCATTTATGCTGGGTAGAAAAAAAAATTTAGTATATTCCCGTGAAAAAATCCTAAAATTTCACCATGTAGGTTTTCAGGAAATAAACTTTTTATTTTGGCCTCATGGAATTTGAAAATTTAAATTCCCGGCCTGGAAAAGTCATGAAAATTCGTCATTTTGATCATAGGCATTGAAAATGATACTCTAAATAAAAAATCTGATGGCATACAATTCCCTAGTTCCAGAGCAAGTTTGAGTTTCAGATATTTTCATCAATTTTCCATGGAGTTAATGCACCCTTTCGACTTAAAAAATAAGAAAAATATCAGCTTTCCACACTTTTTTCGCACTTCTTCAAGATGTTTAAGTGAAAATCGGTATATCGCTTTTGTATAAGGAGTTACAGAACAAGTTTGAGTTTCAGACATTTTTGTCAATTTTTCATGGTGTTATGAAATATAAAAAATATTAGTTTTCCGCAGTCTCAAGATATTCAACTGAGAATGTGTACGTTACTTTGTTATGACAAATTACAAAGATCGAGTTTTCAGGAGTTTGCATCAATTTTTGGTGGAGTTACATCCCCTTTCAACATGAAATACAAAATGTCTCCTTTTTCCACACTTTTTATCGCACTCCTTCAAGGGATTCAACTGAGAATTGGTAGGTTGTTTTATTGTAGGGAGTTACAGAGCAAGTTCGCGTTTCAGACAATTTCATCACCTTTCCATGGAGTTAATGCCCCCTTTCAACTCATGAAATACAAAAAATATTAGTTTTCCACGCTATTTTTCGCACTCTTTCAAGATATTCAACTGAGAATTGGTGCGTTGATTTGTTATGAGAAATTACAGAGCAAGTTCAACTTTCAGGAGTTTGTGTCAATTTTTAATGGAGTTACGTCCCCTTTCAACTTATGAGATACAAACATATCAGCTTTCAAGACTTTTTTGTTCTCCTTCACCATATATAACTGAAACTTGGTATATTGCTTAGTTATGTGAAGTTACAGATTAAGTTCGCGTTTCAGCTGCTGTCAATTTTTAATGGAGTTTTTGACTGTCAATCTCTAAACATTTATATCACCAGGTAGGGGACATGTATTGCAAAGCAATACTTACAGAATGCTTGTTTGAACTATTTGCTATTTAATGTTGACCCTTTCCCTAGATATAGTACGTTGTAGTTGAACAGTTTGAAACAAACACTAGATATTGATTCGTGGAGATCAAGGAATTTGTTAATTTTAGCTATGGAAAACAGGGACAGATCTGGCTTTTGCAATGTGCTAGCCAATAGACTAGCCAAATACCATTTTTGTTAGCCAAATAGTAAGTATTTTAGCCACATCTTTACTTCATAGTCAATTACATGTATGAACATGTTTGCAGTCAGTCATCATCAGTTACGACTATCAATTTTATAGTCCAGATACATTAGGGTCTTAACGTATAAGAAATGTGTTGAATATTTTGAAACCAATATGACTGAAAGCTGTTGCTGCCTTAGGCAGCAACAACTTTCAGTCATATTAGTTTCAAAATATTCAACAAAGTAAACAGGAATTTTTGCAATGCAATTGTAATGCTGGAATTATCAGGATTCAGCCAATCAAGAAAAGTAAATTAATTTTAAGCATTAATTTACTTTTCTTGATTGGCGGAATCCTGACTAGTTCCAGCACTACAATTGCATTTTTGGAAAACCTCTTTACGTTGTTGAATATTTTGAAACTAATATGACTGAAAATTGTTGCTGCCTTTTAATCATTAGCCATTGATTTAGCCAATTCTGTGTTTCCGTAGCCAGATTTCAGTTTTACTAGCATTTAGCTAATTGGCTAGTGGGTTGATCGGTCCATGGGAAAAGTCATGGAATTTCCAGGGTACCCAGCCACTCTGGAAATCAGGGAAAACCATGATAATGAGTTTCCATTTTTCCTGTCAGGGAAAACACGGGGAATTTGAAAAAAACACCAGAAATCAGGGAAAATTTGACAATGACCCAAAAAAGAAGATTTTGGCAGTTTGTCGCATATGCGTCTTGTGTTCAAGTTGTGTCCATTGACTGAAAATGGAAATAAATTAAAATTATTGTATGCACAACACTGTTATATATATTATCAGCATCTTAGTTGCTTTGCTGCAACCACATCTTGCCTTCCCAACAACCTCGTTAAAGTGAAAATATTTCTCATGGAATTTTCAAATTTCCTCAGGGAAATGTCAAGGAAAACACAGGGAATTCTGTTTTGAAAAGGTGCTGGTAACCCTAATTTCAAAAACTGAACAGTACAAACCCTGTACTGCAGTGGGAAATAATGGGAAATACTGAAATACCCTTTGAACTGTACCGCGGCCACATTTTTGTGGATAGCATGAAGTGACACTAGCATACTGAGGTAGGGTCGCGTAGCGATAAAGACAGAAAAAGATAACAACAGCAACGGAAACAATTACAGCGTCCACAAATCAACAATATAACCAAGTGATAGGTGCAGCATTGTGTTACCATGAGTGTAGGCAGCACACTGCAGCTGATACAGGGAATACCCATCTGCACCACAGCACTTCCCAAAAGAGACTTAATCGCTGAAATATAGATGGTTGCAAGGAGACTTAAAGGTGCATATTCATACCAACATTCTTTAAATAAAATTGTTAAAATTGCATGTTTTTTAGGCTTAAATTGTGTATCTACATGTATATGTAATGTAGCGAAATAAATCTTAACATATGATGGTTTCATTCCATATAAATTAATATTATTTTTGTAGCTGTGAATTTTAATTAGGGACTTGTGTCTCTAATTCAATTTGACAACTTAAAAAATTATATTAATTTAAATATGAAATGAAATCACCATATGTTACGATTGATTTCGTTTCCCTACACCGAGACACATAATTTAAGCCTCTAAAAGTATATAATTTTAACACTTGTTTTGAAGCATTTTGGTCTGAATATGCATTTTTAATTAAACAACAACAATCAAATCATTCAAAAACAAACTAGATATTATATTAGCATGCTACAGGTATATATTGTAACAGTAAATACAAATCTGTTATACTTAGGCTGCAGCAATGGCTTTCAGTTAAATTAATTTCAAAATAATCAACAGAATAAGTATTATGTCGAAAAGAATGTACTTTTGGCGGGATTTGTCGATGAAGGGTTTAAGAGGTTACATCAGATGATGCACACTACAGCTCTTATTTTTATATTTTAGTAATTCATGTTTGGTGTGGAGACGTTGATGATATTTTGTCAGATACACTAATCACCACTGCTTGGCGCTATCACCATGTTGTACATATTTCATGTGGACACCGGCACTATGCTTACATTCAACATGAATATTGCCATGGATATGTAAGTATCAGTCATAGATGTAGAATCCATAGATTGCCTATTTCATTACATGTACTTAATCCTTGAATCCTCTAATTTGTTCTATATATAGAAAATTTAAATTTTCATATAGAAAATGTTCTTTTCCAGATCAAGAGGTTACATGTATTTTTGAAAATTTATCATTGGAGTGACTGGCTCGATTATAGGGGGTAAATCTTCAAAAATCAGGGTTGGGTTTTGGACAGTCCAAAACTAACTTTGAGCAGACATTGTCCAAAACCTGTCTAAAACCTGTCTTAAATGGTTTAAACCAGTCCAAAACTGTCCAAAATTGTCCAAAACTGTCCAAAACTATGTTGGACATATCACCATACTCTTATGCATCATAATCCTATTAAAAAATAACAAGAAATCAGAGATTGCATCAAAAGCACTATATTAAACAAATCCATTTATTATATGAGTTATTATTACATTTTTATCAAATACATACAATTAAAACTTAAAAGGCTTAATTAGGTTTAATTAGTAGTCCAAATCAGACAGCCCTCTCAACATCCTGTAGCAAAACACTAGCTTTGACGCTTTCTCTACTCCAAGCCTATTACGGATTTTAGTGTGGATATAGCTAAAATTGCAAAAAATTCTCTCAATCGATGCTGATGATGCTGGTGCTTCAAGCAGCTGAATAGCCATATCAATAAAATCACCTGGCACACCTAGTGTTTTCAAGGCCTTCCACCATGTCACTGAAGGCACTTGAACTGCAGCATCACAGAAATATGATGCAGGAAATGGGCTGCTTTTAGCCTGGTATGCAATAAATGTTGCTATAAAGCTAGGGTTCTTAGCTATTATCCAATTGTTCACTTCTTCAGACTGTTTTGCTACCAGCATCTCGCCCTGAAACTTTGGATGTAATGTGTATGCGACAAGATGCTCTGGCAGGATTGCCTTGCTGAAACGTGCTAACAGAGTTTTCTTGTGTGGTTCTAGCAGAGTGTTGTTTAGTAATTCAAGCCAAACATGGCATGCATCGGCTAGTGTTGATGTGTCACTCTGACATGTGTCAATTGCTATTGAAATTGGCCGAAGTTGTTCGGCTAAGTCTCTTGCATTTCTAAACAGGTTAAAGTCCATTATCTTCTTGACAATAGAATTATCTATTTCTCCTTCATGGTCTTGTACAATTTTCATGAAATGTGGACGGTTGTGAATGAAGGAGTCAATACACACGAGTTGACTCTTCCATCTAGTGTCACAAGGAAGCTGTGGCTTAACACTACCAATACATTCCGAGAGCCAGGATAGTGGCTTGTGGTGATTCCTGAAATATTTTTGAATCTCAACTACATGCTTAATTAGCGTATCCGGTGTTATGTCTTGCCCTAGTAAGTTTAGCCAGTGTGCAGAACAGCCATAGACAATAAGATCATTGTCATCAGCCTTCAAACCATCACACATTTTTTCCATGTTCTTTGCATTATCTGTGACAATGCTCTTAACTGTACAGTTGTATTTTGTCTTAGCATATTGTATTGTCTCTTGACACTTCACCGTACAGTTTTCAGCACTTTTAGTCATAGAACCAGTGTCAAAGCTGTTTAGGAAGAAGCTCTTTCCTTCTACTTGCAAGCAGGATGCTATGATAGGTTCATTGTGAATGTTACTCCACCCATCCTCCACTAATGTTGCTTTCTTGCCATCAAGAATCACCTTCATATCCTCTGTCACCTGATCATGCACAGCATCTAGAAGCTTTCCACCAATCAGTTTACGTGAAGGGGGTTTATATCCTGGGCGTAGCATACTAACAACTTTTATGAACTGCGGATGTTCAGCCATTGAAAATGGAAGGTTACAAGCATAAAACAACCTCGCGACTTCTATATCTATTGCTGACTTCATCGCTGAGGTGGTAGTGATACAATGTCGGCTCAGATCGGGTTGAATTGAGAATTGAACTGGACAGGTTGGTGAGCGTGGTGCTGATTGTGATGGCAATTCTTCTCTTAGTCGCTTTGTGCATGGTGCAGCTGATGGTTTGTCCAGCTGAAACAAAGAAAAGGGATATTACATGTGCTATATAAGCCAAATGTAGATATACACCCTACCTGGTCCAAGCCATTTGGGGACAAGATATGATAATCTTTTTAGAAATTTACATTGAAATGACTGGCATTGCAACAAAATCAGTCATTCCTATGTTGAATTTTCAAAAGTAATTAATTTTATGTCATAATTCAATACATTTAAAATTTGGAATGGAGAGTTAAAGATAGACCACCCTTCTGTCAAATAAATGCATGTTTTTATTTATTTTCAAAACTTTGGGACTTGCTGAATATTAGTTTGACTGTTTGCATCAGTCTATCTGAAGGGTGTTAGTGTGCTATGCCAAATTGTTTTCATAATATTACTGTAGTAAAGGTATTCAGGCAAGAGTATTTCTGAAAACCCTGGGTTGCAGAAAGTATAGGGTTAAGCAGATCATTGTGTGTTATTTCTAATCTTAAGCCAGCACCCTCACAGGCCAATTATCACACCTATACCATTGAATTGTAAAGAGGCTCAGCATGTGATTGTGGTTATCAGAGATTATCAGACCTGGCTCTATTACTAGCATGGCAAAGAGAATAATTAACTCAGGTATCTGAACTAAAGGTGAGACATCCTGTTGGTAACCCCTATGCGGCCAAGACAATTACAGTGAATAGTAACCGTACCTACATTGTACATTATGTCTTTTAAACACAACTTAGCACAAATTTTGAAAATTTTTCACTGAAATGACTGGCTTAGTAAAAGCGGCAGTCATTTCACGAGTAAATTTGTTTTCCAGTCAAATTAGTTTCAAAATATTCTGCAGTTTTCCTGCATAGTGTCCTTGAAAATGATAGCTGAGGAATTCATCGGTGAAAGGGTTAAGGCATGTATTAGATATATTGGACTCCTAGCACTCCAATGTCAACAAAAAACATTTTTCAAATAAAATTAAAAGATAAACTTTTTTTTTATTTTCAACAAATTTGTCATCGCCCAACAAAATTGTTGAAAAATGAAAACCAGTTTCCTTGGTATAGTCACAATAAAATATATAATTTTTAATTATTGACATTAGAGGGCAAGGGGTTAAGCATTAATTTTATTTACCTTCAAAATCTTGATGTCTTTGCTGATATGTGTGTCTGCACTGTCTGTATCAGCCTGTTCAACAGGACTTTCAGTAGACTTCTCATACTTCTCATAGTGTATTTTCATCCTCTCTACCTTGTTGACAACTGTGTACTCACACTCTCTACACTTAGCCATTTGTTTGCCATTAATCTTAACTTCCAAAAAGTGCTTCCAAATTGGATCCTTAGGCCTACCACCTTTGAAATACATATTAACTATTTCAAATACCATCAACACATAAATATTCAGGACAACAGAAGAATTCAAAGATTAATGTAGCACAAGGATATCTTTTTACTAATTGTGTAATTGATATCTAGCATTAACTGAGGATAGATGAAAACATGAAGAATCTAATTTATATTCTATCAGCTTAATGCCTTAATCCCAAATTTGCATAAGATCTTATGTAAACATAGCTAATGTGTGTACTGAGTAGTGCATTCTAAAATAGCCTTAGAGAGCAAGGGTCATCAGTTAATTGTTGAAACAACATCTTAGCAGACTATATTTTCTCTATGAGTTTAAGATTCTTCCATAGGCCATGAACATTTTGCAAGAAATAGATTTAGACACAGAGACAGTTCTCAATAATATAAACATCTAGCTGTACATAGGTAGTCTAATATGTTTACATTATTGATTAAATAGGGTTTTTGTGGGTTTAACACAACTGGTCAAAATATACAGAGTTAAAACATTTAAGACAAACAAAAGTTGAAAAAAATTAACCCATGGATTATAGAAAGAAGCAAATAAGACTCCTAATTTATTGAAATCATATGTGTCCTTTTAGATTATTATTATTATTATATAGCAATAAAGTATCCAAAAATACATGTAGATAACCATCCATCAATATGTACATGTACCTGTATGTGTCTAAATGCTATATAGTTGTTTTAAGAAAATGACATTTCAGAAAAAAAATTTTTATACCAATATTTTAGGTTTTGGACAGTTTTGGACAATTTAAGGTGTCCAAAACCTATTTTGGGTGGATGGTTTAAACCATGGTTTAAACCGCGGTTTAAACCACTAGTGTCCAAAACTTGCCAACCCTGTCAAAAATAGTCTTCTTTTGGTCTGCAAATAAACATTTCTGACAACCTCTGCAGAAGCCATTTTTGGGCAGCTTGAGTGTTAAATGGATACAAATTATATATATATATATATATATATATATATATTCCACAAATATTAAGATGGTTGATAGAATCTTGGTAGCTACGGGTGAATCGTGAAAAGTAAGAAACTAACTAAGTGACATACAATGTGGTAATTTATTGAGATGTCGAAGGCAGCAACCATTTTTAATTAAATTATTTTCAATATGATCAATTGTTGCTCTGCATGAGTGGAATAACAAGGACAAATTTGTCAAATAACTGCATCGTTGATACAGTTCGCCATGTGCTCAAATCTATTTTGAAAACCGTGTTTCTGAAAGCTGTTGCTAACTTTGTGTTGTTACACCGATCTACCTTTGTTAATTTGTATACCATAAGCCTACAGTGCATGCATACACCGAGTTTGATTACAGTATACCAAAAATTCTTGAAGTGACAGCCCAGAATAAGCTTTTGTGACTGAATAACTAACTATAGAGACATTAACTGGTTTACTGAGCTGCTACCCGCAGCTAAAGATGCAAACAAAAATCTGACAGTGGAATATGTTTTCGTTTTGCACAGAATCCCAAGTACCGGTATTTGGAATTTAGTTTTAAAAATTGTATTCTTTGGGCTTGCAAATTGACATTATAATTCACTAAATCAAAATTTTTACTTTCTTGACAAATCTTTGTCATTTACTCATTAAAAGGTTAACCCTTTAACATTCAAGATGACCGAAAACAGCTTCAGCAGTGGTATTGAGAAATGGCCATCGGCAGACCAAGAGAAGGCTATTTTTGAAGATTTACCTCTGGAATGACTGGCTCGATAACTGAGCCAGTTATTCCAGGGGTAAGCCTTCTGAAATTTAATCTTTTGGTCTGCAAATGGCCATTTTCTATGAGAAAATTGAAAATTTTAAAGCAAATTTGAGGGTTAAAGTCAGGGTTTCTTATAAGGGTCCTTTTGAGGGTATAGACCCCAAAATGTAACTTGGGACCCCCTAAAGTTGTTGTAATGAGTCCCATCGGACCTCTGAAAATCTTGCATGATTGCTAATTAGTTAATACAGTACAGATCTTAGTTAGCTTTACTTAAATGCATCCTAAAGCTCGTTTAAAACGTGTCTATATGGCGTCATTTTCTC
The DNA here is from genome assembly GCA_034401795.1 of Chaetoderma sp. LZ-2023a. NCBI lineage: Eukaryota > Metazoa > Mollusca > Caudofoveata > Chaetodermatida > Chaetodermatidae > Chaetoderma > Chaetoderma sp. LZ-2023a. Next base: position 203,681,066 of record CM067369.1, on the reverse strand, counting down.
GTAGTGATTTACTTAGACATAGAGCGTTTGGTAAAATCTCAATATGCATCTTGAATTTTATCTTAGCGGGTTGAAATTTTGACACTACGGGTTTGACATTTTGGATGATGGGTTTAACTTTTTGCCCTACGCGTTTGGTAGCGTTTGAAAATTTTACGATAAATTAAACGCGCCATCAATTCCAACCGCGGTTCTCCAGTCCTTTCGACGAGTCCTATGGCTAGAAGCAAACGGGTATTCGGTTCCTAGTCTAGGCAGACCCGCTTATCAGTACATGTTTTCTCCGTACATGTATCTCGTGTGCTTAGCAAACTTTGAGCGATTCGTACAGCAGATTTTAACTTATTTACATCAATTTGTGGCTGGATTTATCAGAAGATGTATTTAATTTAGTGTTTCTTCGCGGGATTCGTCTAATTTCTGCGTTTTTATAGTGAAAATCTCGATATATCGAATGGCGAATGGACAATCGTCTTGAACTGGAACACCATTCCATTCTGATGACGTCATCACGTATATATTTAACCTCGTTATCTTTGATTGGCAGAGATATTGTTCGAAAAGCCATCAATGGCAAATCTGATTGGTTGAACTAATCTCATGATGCTTTGACAGTTGTGTACTAATAGACGACAGTAAAAAAGCAACATAACCTAAACAAGGATTTCCAGACTTTGGCTGTGATCTGGACAAAAACCAAGTTGGATCCAGAATGGGTACAAATTTTAATCTATGGATAAATCGGAAACAAACTGGTCAGATTTTGCTCAAATTTTAATAATGGAGGTTGTGTGATCATACATTAAGATTTAACAACCCTGGAAGTGATCAAAAGAAAAATTATAGGCTGTGGGTTACAATCTCTGATAACTTGGATCTGTCTGACGATGGAAAGTAAGTGATAACTAGATTGTTTGGTCGATGGCGTGTCATAGCAATCGACCACGTTCACTACCCCAGGGGAGGAGCCAAATGTAATACCAGAAATGTGGCTGCAATGCGACCATGAATCTCGACTTCATGACAGCAATGAACTCTGATGATTGACTTCAAACATAAAATAAATTTAGAAGGCTTATCAACAAGGGGGCCAAGGGCCTGTAACAGTATCCTGGACGGTGTATGGCAATAAGGGCTGCCAGCAGAGAAGGCCGCTACTATGTCAAAAAAGGCTGCCTATAAAATATACTGAGTATGTACATACCTATCTATCTATCTATCAAAACTTTTCAAAATATTCAGCAGGTTGCCTGTATACCCTTATCTAATTTCCACTTACTACTTTTCTTTTGAGATGAGGCAGACATAGAGGCGAACTGTCAAAATATCTCATCTGATGACGGTTGTTGCTAAGCACAGAATTATTTAAAAAAATTCTGAATAGAAGTTCTAGAGCCAACTACTACAGAATCCTTCTGCCAAATTTGGATATAATCCACCAAGTGGTCATGGAGAATATGCATTTTGGCAATTTATGTCCAGCCAACTAGGGTTGCAATCTGTCAAGCGGTTAATGAGGAGTAGCGTTTTGACAATTTCTGCTAAATTTTTCATAAAGTCAAAGATTTTCACACAAAAATTGACCAATCAAAATTCTGTATGCATGTTCGGAAGCCGAAAGCATTAGGGTCCTTCCAGCTAAATTAGTTTGAAATCCGCCAAGCTGTTAATGTATGTATGAGACACAGCATCACACAATGATGTTCTGGCCAAAAGGTCAAAATCACTGATACGCATGGCAACCATCAGCTGTCCGCCGTCCATCCGTTAACTTATGTTTTTAAACATAAGTTGACGGATGGATGGCGGACAGCAAATGGTTGCCATGCGTATCAGTGATTTTGACCTTTTGGCCAGACCATCATTGTGTGATGTCGTGTCATTATAAGGAGGCATGTGTCCAAGTTTAGGACCAGTATGATGAACCAAACATGAGATATAAACAGAAAAGTTGAGCTAAACGCAAATTAGACGCCGCCGGGCGATGTGCATGGTATCACAATAGCTCATTTTACTTCGTAGTTGAGATAAAAATGGCCTCTTGCACTCTATAGTAACCTACAACATTTGTTTGAATTCCATCCACGGCTTTCGGAGGAGTTGCATTACACAAAGACTGGCGTGGATCGCTGTGAAAAATCTGGCTGTCATAAGGGAAATGATCTGTGAGAGCAGGGGTTAAAATTAACATGAGCGCGAGGTTAGCAGAAATTGACCAGGGCTAGTACAACTTGTAACTGACCAACCCAATGGTAACAATTTGACATGTCAACCCTTTAATGGTCAAGGTGGTCAAAAAATTCATCTGCTGTGAGCAGAGCAAGACGACTATTTTTGGAAATTTACCAGTAGAATGACTGGCTCGATGATTGAGCCAGTTATTTCAGTGGTAAAATTTAAAAAATAGTCTTCCCTTGATCTGCAAAGATTTGTGGGGCTATAGTAGAATCTTGTAATCACTAGTCCTATCTAAATGTAGTGGCTCATCTGGCTTAATTTAAAACTATTGAGAGGGTGTCAAATGATGTGCAAGAGTGTGGGCAGGACTATGGGAAATCTAGATAAATCTGGAAGACCCCAATCTCTGACTACATAAAATAAATGTTGTCAGCCAATCCACAATCATATGGATAACCCACATACCAAATTTGGTTGAATTCCACCCAATTGTTTGGGAGGAGATAGCATGTTGAATGGATGGAGACAAATGTATCCTAATTTTTTCCAAACATGGAGATAAAGAAAGGACTCGAGGAGATTTTAAAGGTAGGTAGGTAATTAATTCAACGTCATCATACTAAAATTAAATTTTCTTTCGGATCGAGAAATTAGGCTACCACCATCATTTAACATGCCACATGTTTTCAGGACCTGTCGGTGAAAGGGTTAAATATAGCAAAAGCTGGAATTGCCATGAGGATAAAACAGAAATTTAGATTTTCTAATGGATGGATCCACTTTTAGCTATGCCCCGTGCGACTGTGTGTTGGGATCAGTATGTACTTTGAATCCTGAATTCCAAATTTCATGGTAACTGTAGATACAGCTAACCTGTTGAATATTTTGAAACTAATTTCAAGTAATTTGAGTGGGGTCTGTTGTTAAATATTCAACAGAATGTTTACTAAATTGTAAAGACATACAATTCGTACAACTGACTCTTAAAAGTTCAACAGATTTAGCTACGTCAGCCTACATATGATGTAATTTATTGTGACATCATATAATTAGCACTTTAACACTCATGCAGGGTTTTGCGGAGGCAGGGCCCTTGCACCTTTTAGTGCTCTAAAATTCACACCATCCAATCATTACCTTCACACATGGTTCATTGGCCTAATGGATTTTAGGACATAGATATCTTCCGTGTATGTACTTGATCCAACATTTGTCAAAATGACCCATGATTTCTTGAGGAAGTGGAACAGTTCACCCCACTAAGCAACCGGATCGGCAGAACCCGGCTCATATCATCCAAAACCGGTTTCTGCAGTGGTGTTGAGAAATATTTATTTGCAGACCAAGAAAAGGCTATTTTTGAAAATCTATATAACCGAGCCGGTCATTCCAGTCATAAATTTCCAAAAATAGTCTTCTCTTGTTCTGCAAATAGATGTTTTCCTATCGGTCATTGGTGGTCTGACTTGATTCAGTCTTTCGCTCTCCTGACATGCACAATTCACTGTCCTCAGCGGTCACTCACCTGGAAACACCAACTCTCCACCGGAAAACTTTGAAGTCTAGATGCTCTCAGAGAGCAGCTGAGGCATTTCCAGGTATAAATAGGCTTAAGGGCTGTTTTGTTGTCTATGAAATTTAAACATTTTTTTTACTAGTTTCCATAGAATTTTTTCTTTCAAACTTCACATCACCGGAGTTGTAACCACCATGCATGCCACCCAGAAAAATTAATGAATAATCCAGCATGCTTATCAGGTACCACTGTATCACCATGCATGTCACCCAACAAAATGAATGAATAAACTGGCATGATTATAATCGTGCTGGTTTATTCTAACAAATATTATCGGTGAGGTACGTGGTGGTATAGTGAATATCACTATGAGCAATGTACGCTGTACTCAGACAGAATGAGATTATAGTAGCTAATTTATTATTGTGGCGTGAGACTGAGTGGTGGTAGTAAACACTTGACCGGGCAGTGCACCAGTATCGTGATGTCAAAATACATGTAGCATTCTATCAGTATTTGTGTTGGTACACTTTTTAATAATTTATTACATAATGTACTTGTACCCACACAGATAGAATGCTACTATTACAGTGCTAGGTCAGGTGTTCACAACACCGCTCAGTCTTACTTATAGTTTTGCCCAATGAAGGAATCCAGTTTTGGCTATACCCCGCCCATCTCTAGCTAAGCTCCACCGAAGCTTTACCTGCATTGGGATCGATCTCTGTACTCTCTGAATCTCAAATTCCTGAAAACTATACATGTAAGCTGTTGATATGACAGCAACAACTCCCAGTCAAATTAGTTTTAAAATATTCAACATCATTTTTATTAACCCTTTAATGGTCATGTCGACCAAAACTGGCCTCTGTTATGGCCTTGTGGAATGTCCATTTACAGGCCAAGAGAATAGAATTTTTGAAAATTCACCACAAATGACTGGCTCTATGACCGAGCCAGTAATTTGTCATAAATTTTCAAAAATTGCATTCTCTTGGCCTCTAATTGGACGTTCAATAAGTGGATATTAAAATTTTCTTCACCAAATTTGTCCATTAAAGGGTTAAATAGAATACATATAGTCCGTCATCAATTAAGTGTCTGTGAAGATTGACGAACTTATCTAGGTCATTCATTATGTCATTGATTATGTTGTCATCCTTATGCATCATGTAGTTGATTATGACATCATGATTGATGGATAAAATGGAAAGGTCCATTATGTAATGCTTATAACTCCCTGTGTAATCATATTTGTTTCACTTTCTATTTCAGCTACTGTTGAAACATAGCCAGACCACAAACAAATGTTGCAAAAATAAACGTACAAAATCTGGAACAGTAGGACAAACATTTGAAAGACCACTATCAGTAATATATGCCCTGTGACCAGCAACATAATTCATCAACACAGACAGTACTTAGCATAACCATAAAACACCGCTGATCACCAGCATGGGCAATATTATATAGGACCAAGATAGTTTACTGTTGTTCTAGAGACTGGACTTGTATTGTTATTGATCATCGATAACAATACAACTCTCAAAATCAACAGTAAAGTAAACTTAATCTTTGTCCTATATAATATTGCTCGTGCTGGTAATCAGTGGTGGTTTGCGCTACTGTCTGTGTTGGTGATTGTTTGAGCAAACTGCATTATATCAATATGGCAGCATTCAATAACAATGACATTAAACTTTTTTAAGTGAATGAATAAACAATTTAATCAAATCCAAAATGACCAGTTTTGACTTATTTACTGTATGTAGGTAAAGGTTGTATGGTGTTTTCATCATTTCTTTGATCTTAAGTGGAACAAGGATTGAGAATTTTTCCCCACTGAACAGCGGAACAAGGTAAATAAAGGTAAGTAACAACTCTTTGCTGTCCAATATTTGTCAAGAAAATGTAAATTTCTGCTGAATCCTTTAATGGGTAAATTTGGTCAAGAAAATTCCAATTGTCTCATAAAATGTCAATTTGCTGATCAAGAGTATTCTGGGAGCCAGTCATTCCAGTGATAAATTTTCAAAAATAGTATTCTCTTAGTCAGCAAAAGGGCATTTCTTAGGAACACTGCAGAAGCTGGTTATGGCTGATTTTACCATTAAAGGGTTAATAAATGCCCATTTGCAAGCCAAGGCAATTTTTTAACATTTAGAACTGTAATGATTAGCTTGGTTATCAAGCTAGTTATTCCAGTGGTAAAATCTTAAAATAGTCTTCTCTTGGCCTGCAAATGGTCATTACTCAAGACAATTTGATTTCAGAGGCCAGTTTTGACCACTCACTGAGTCACGGTAAAAAAATAATTCTTGTTCTGCATATGGACATTTCTCAAGGCAACCACAGAACATGTTTTCACCAGCTAGAGTGTTAAAGGGTCAATTGCTAAAATGTACAATTCTTATAACAGTGACTAACTACTAACTCTTGGTATGTTATTGGTATATCTAATGTTAGTTAGAGCTAATTCAATATAACAAACTTTAACAGTTAATTAAATTCAAACGGCACAAATGATCATGGTGAATGTACCAAAATAGCCCAAGCTTTAGGGCAAACTCTTTGTCACTGATTGGAGAAGTTCACTCAATCTGTAGTGTACCAGCTTCAAGTTCATCTTCAAGTCTTTCTTATGGTTGTGGCTTCCTCATCGTCAAACATGTCATGATCAGACGATTCACTGTCCCACACATTAGCCGTCCCACCATTACTATCAGTGTCTGATTCCACGTTTACAACGCCACGATGAGTGATATTTGGTTTAAAATATATGGCACAATATATAGCCAGTAATATACTATACACCTGTGCAAAAGTTAAGCACCACCCTATTTTTACGCACATGCGATGGTATATTCATGTGCTATGAAGAAAGCAATAGCATAAACATTTATGTACCCATCCATCTTAGTGCAAGAGGTAATAATGCAACTAGAGGAATGCTGATTATAATGGTGGGGAAACACTGTATGTTTTTGTTTGAACATGAAAACGAGGCCTGAATATGGTTACGTTGACACAACTGACAACTATTGCCCTACAGTTGACACACGTGGCTAGCTTGTCATTAATGGTGTCTGAAAACGAAGTTTAACATCTGTGCACGAGTTTGAGACTGTCATTATTAATACCGAGTATATCCACCTTGTGCCTGGATGACGGCCTGGACACGACGTCTCATGCTGGTCACCAACTGACTGATACGCCATTGTGGTATTCATTGCCATTCAAGATGGAGTGCGTCTGTTAATTCCTGTAGGTTCTGCACAGGAGGATCCCTCCTTCTCACCATGTTTCCCAGAATGTCCCAGATATGCTCAATAGGGTTCATGTCAGGGCTCCTTGCTGGCCATGGTAGGGTTTCGATGGCATTCTGGCGGAGGTATTCATGCACAGCTCTAGCACGATGTGGTCGGGCGTTGTCATCCATGAATATAGGGTGGGTTCCAGGTGCATGATTTACAAAATGAGGGACCACAACTCTATCCAGTATGGAATCTTGATATCTTTGTCCATTTAGTGTTCCAGGTACAGTCAACAGATCCAGCTTACAATCAAATGAGATGCACCCCCATATCATAACGGAACCTCCACCAAATGGAACTTCTTCCATGATGTTACGTTGGTCGTACGCCGTGTGTCTGGACCTCCATACACGAGTTCGACCATCTGTGGCATGAAGCAGGAACCGACTTTCATCGGACCAGTGTACCCGTCTCCAGGATCTCATGTTCCAGTGTCTTCTTTCGTTGCACCACCTCAGACGCTCCTCTTTGTGGTGTGCAGTGAGGAGAGGACGTCTGACAGGTCTCCTAGCTTTCGTGCCAGCAGCATACAGTCTCCTTTTGACGGTAGACATTGACACTCTATTGCACGTTTCCCATTGCTGGCTGAGCACTCTGCTGTTGGTGAATGGAGATCTCCTAACAAGGCATACTAGGGCTCGATCATTATGGGCAGTAGTCTTCTTCGGTCTTCCAGATCTAGGCCTGTCCTTCACCTCGTTAGTTTGCCCATGTTTTTCAATCAAACGACTGATTACAGTATGGTTAATGTTCAGCTGTCTGCCAATCTCTCTGCATGACATACCAGTGGTATGCATGCCTATGATTTGCCATTTCACACGATCACTTAACCTTCGTCTTGCCATAGCGGTTCACAATCAAGAGCTAATTCTCTCTGTACAAATAAACCACGGTCATGAACACAAAATTCCTAATCGTCTCGCCTAAATCTGTATGTAATGTTCTACACCTCAAACTGGACTTTTACATAACTGAACACATGTGCTGTTTCCCGCCACGCACGGACATCAAGCGGCGTGAAGTCATGCATGCATCTGCATTTCGTACTTGGAATTATGTCAGCTAACGCGGGGACAAAAAGAATGGCAGCCTAGTTGTACCATCATGTTTCTACGTTCTATTGTTTTTGCTGGTGCTTAACTTTTGCACAGGTGTATATATACATGTACTGTTAGGCCCTATGACTTGACAGCGGCTGTTATGGTCATACACCGCCCTCAGACTTTAGCGCAGAAATCAAACACATTATTCATAGTTTCGCACATCCGGGCATCTTGAGATCGGCTGCCATTAAAGTTGGTGCAAACTTACTACATGCTAAAGAGGACTGCCCATACAAACGCATTGTTTACATTTTCCATGAAGTTCAAACCATTAAATCCTGTGTCTGAGAATCTGTAATAACCCTGTCAGGTATCAGAAAACATGAAATCATGAGTGAATTTCGCAATATATTAAAGAAAATGTAATTAAGGTTTAACGGCCCATTGCTCGTAATGTTAAATTAGCCCCTCTGAAAATGGTCTATCTCCCAGGGTATTATGGGAAATTTGATTGTGATGACGTCATTGTGCTTCTATGAATATAACACAGGGTGGGAATATCGCATCCAACAAGGGAGTACTTCTACTATTGCATTAACAATTTCAACCGACAAGAGAAAATAATAAATTTGTTACGAATGTGTCAAAATTCTGGTGAATATTTTGAAACTAATTTGACTGAAAGCCAGCTTCCAATCAAATTGCTTTCAAAATATTCAACATCATACTTATATAATGACTGTAAATGTGGAATTCTGGGATTTCAGGTTCAAATGGATAAAATGTGATAATTCATTGGTTTAGATTTGGGGCCAATATCGGCCCAGTAACCTGCATTATCATTCTTGTTTTAGTAAATGTGATGTCACCGATAATGAGAAAGTTATTGATTGTCGCAAGAGAGCCGCAGACACAATATATATACATATATATATATTTCGTTTACCCCTGGTCGTGAAAAAACAATGTTGAAGATCCGATACAATCCGATAAACTCGATCATCGATGCGTGTCTTTGTTTACAATTTTCGAGATAACTAACTTCAAACACTGTCAGTAATAAGCCCGAGTTAAGATGCCGAAGCGGTCAAATATATAGGCATCACACTTTCTGATTGGCAGTTTCGTTATTCCGTGTTATCTGTCTACTTTTTAGTCTGTGGCGTACACGAAATGTGCGTAGATTGATGAATTGCACACACAAAAATATGTTATTTTCTAAACAGTTGACGCCATCTTTGCTAAATCTGATTAAATATGCGTGTATTCTCGACCAATCAGACGGTGATACCCATTGCCGAAAACGGGTAATAACGTTACGTACTCGGATACTCCTGGAGTGAGTTCAGGAAGGCGAATGTTCGGCGAACGTTCGCGTTCTACGCGGTACAGTGTTCAGTTAATAGCGGAAAACGTTTTTCGCGGTCCTGAACGCACCCCAGGCACGGGTAAAACAACTATGTACGCATGTGCATGTCTATGTAAAAGCGGAGATTTTCGGTTACATATTATGTATGAAATAGCGAAATCGAAAACAACCGAGTGTCAGGTTTGCAGATTTTGTAAATTGCTTCCCTTTCCGTTATAAGACAAATTTGGCATAACACTAGTCGCAACTGGTGCATATATTGTTCTAAAAAGTTATGCCTATTACGTCGGCTAAAATTAGACTATATTGTAATAAACCCATTTCAGAGAATATCTTGGTTTATTCATCCAGATTTCAAAAGAAATTGTGGATTGAAAAGTTATTAAAATATATGCACAGTCATCACACTAGCTTCATACTCAGTAAAGAATACCCAGGTGCGGAGTTCACTCACGTCCATTTTATACAAAATTACGATTGATTACGATGATGACATTTCGACAATTATTATTTACAGCCACAAAAAAAGCTAAAGGCGATGCATGTACTTAACACATATACGGCTCCAATTGCAATTTAAATTTACATGTACGGGTCATTGAGAGACTATAGACCGATTCCACTTTATGTTTAATGACGCGTAGTAAGAATCTTTGTAGTGTTACTGAATACATTTGATTGCGCGTTCGACTTTTTCCGTGACGGGTTTAAAATATAAATTCATGATACGTTTAACATATTGTAGGATGGGGTAGACGTTCCGTTAGACGTGCCTATAAAATAAATAAAATGCGTTTGGTGTTTGGCCATGCCTGGAAACGCTACGAGGTTTTGATGCGAAAAAGAAGCATTTTTGTTTCGTTTTTGCTTCGTCAAACAGTAAAGCTAACTAAGATCTGTACTGTAGGTTTTTGCTCAAACATACAGTACATGTAACCACAGAATCTAGCACTGGACACCCATAATTCAGCTCTGTGAGCATATCATACTCTCTAATCTTAGCATGGATGGGAAAAGCTGCATGGGCATCCCAAACTTCAGTTTGGGACCCCCAGATTTCACATCAAGAGTATACTTACCACCCTGATACTCTATGATATTTCCTAAATATCAACCTAGCTTCAATAATACTCAGAATTAAAAAGAGACCACCCCCACTGGGCAGGTTACACAATTGACAGTCCAGCGGATGTGCAGCCCAAACTCGCACATGCGCGGGGCTGACGCATTCTCTTCTTAAAATATTGACCTGCCATTGCAACACCCTTTCTGGCCTTGCTTTTGCTTTCTATCTTTTTTGAAGCTTTGATTTGTTTTGCAACTTGTTTTGACTGAATATTAGTATGTCTGACGCTGCCGAGTCGCTGGAGGATCCTCCCGGTCCAAGCCATCAGGTGTACTTTAGTAAACTTATTGATTAAAAAATTTGCGTGTTGACTCGGATGGTGTTTCCGGGATTCACGCTAACTTGTGGATACGTCTTTATTAGGCTAGCTTTTTTAGGGGGAGGCCTATATCTTAGCTAACACATGTTGTGCTTTGTTTTGCAGACACATGCGCTGATATTTGAAGTGTATCCTTTATTTTGAACAATATTTATACTTGGTTTCTGGGTACTTCTAATTTATTATGAGTTTGCAGAGGGAATTATTACCATAAGAAGTAATTTTTTCGCATTCTCCCCCAACCAGAGTTTTGGATTCAGGATCAGGTATTCCTGTTGTTGTTCATCAGACTTCACTCATCCTCAGAAGTCATCTTATGAGGTTATTTAGGAGAGAAAAAAGATTTTCAGTCATTTTATTTCTAAAAATTTTAGAAATTTTTTGACTGAATGTTGAGTTATTTATCTCTCTTGATGGTTTGCATAGGTTGATTGTGTTTATAAAGTTCAATTACTAATGAGTCTTTGTTTTGAGCTGTGAAGTATAAAAATTTGCCTCTCAAGTATTCAAGTTCAAATTCTAATGTCTCCCATGTCTTCTTAAAGTTTTTAGGATTTCTTTACCTTTTGTCAGGCCTATAGGTATTTCTATGCCCCTGGCTTATCCTTTCATTTGATGGTCAATGTTTTCCGTATGGATCTTATTAGCCTCTGCAATTGTTTTTTTGGTTCATCATAACTAAAAACTAATTGTTTCCGTTTTATGTCGTTTCAGAGGATAATTGAGAACAAATGCCCTTCCTGCCACCGTTTCGTGAAAGCCCGCTTTTTCCCTCATGACTGCACCAGGTGCAGTACATGCGGGCCCCTTCTAAATTGCCATGTGTGTGAGTCGTGGCCGGTGGAGGTTATGACTGATTTTTTAAATTAGCAGGTGAAAGACCGGGCAGCAGACGAGAAGAGGCGGCTGGAAAACAAGTGTGGTAAGAAGAGGAAGGCATCCATGCCAGACATGCAGGCCTTCCGTCTTGAAATGATGGGAGAAATGAAGAAGACGATCACGGATCTTGTCCCGGAGTTGCTTTGCAGCTTGCTTCCCGGGTCAAGTTCATCATTGTCTTCTTCATTTGCTCTGGGACAGTGTTCCCGTCTCTGGGTCTGGTTCTCTTAGCAAACCAGCTTTCGTTATAGACCAAGCTCCCGTTGGTCCGGCGCTGAGGCTTGCCTCGCCCGTGGACTCGGAAGCGAAAGCCATGGCCTCGGGCTCTAGAGCAGCCTAAGGCTAAGGGTATCAGCGTCTCACATGATACCACTCCTGCCCAGGCCGAGCTTGATCCATTTTCAAGCTTGGCATCTAATCTTTCTGGGCAGGAAGAAGAGAACACTACCGATGAGCCGATGGCCATGGAAATGGATACCCATGGGCCCCACGGGGAGTTTGGGGGTGGGTGGGTTGGGGGGGCATGATGGCCATGGGTAACCTTTTCCATGGAACTACTTCTTCGGGAATAGGTTTCACGACTCAACAGCTAGGCCGACTAGGAGCCGATGGCCATCCATACCGTATTCCTCGGCTTGCTGAGAGTTACTGTGAGGAAGGCCCAGACTATGATGTCATGCAGTTAGCCCCCCCCCCCATGACGCCGTAGATCCCGCTCCTGGAATAGCCACAGCGCAAGCCATGCCAGCCCTTGTGGGTCCATATGTCTTCCCTGGCTATTCAGGAGTATATTCAGGAGTATCTTCAGCTCCGGCCATTACCCCACCAGTGAATGAGGTTGAGGACGATGAAGGCACTAGGCTCGTCAAACATTCATAGGTGGCCACCGAGGAGGACTGGCTGGATGCTTGCCAATGGCTGGTGAGCATCAAGCCAGAACTCCAGGTGGATCCACCAGCCTCCCAGTGGGACCAGCGCCTGTGGTTGGAAGGGAAACTGGTGACAAACACCGTGCTATCTCTGCCGTATGCGGAGCATATCATCGATATGTTCGCTGCGGCAGAGACGTCCATTCAGCCGAAAGGACGCCTTGCGAAGGGCCCTCGCGAGGTGATGCGGCGCTACCATATAAGTTTTGGTCTGTATCAGAAGTACGGCGGCGGCCAAAAGCCTTGCACGGATGACTGTGCGGCTTTTGGGCGAAGACACGCGGCCTGGGTCCCAGTCTGACACGGGACCCTTGTGCAGTGGCACCCTGCGCAACGCTAATTCCGTGCTGCGGGACATGGAGGAAAGTATGAGAGGAGCCATCTTGGCTCTCTCGCACGTTTCCCAGCTGCTACAGGGGTTAGTAGCATCCGTGGCCTGCCAAACTTCTCTTTCAGTCCAGAGAGCCATCCAGGATGACATTAACCTGGCTGCATGACGAGATCCGTAACCAGGACTTTACGGGCGAGACGCACATTTGCCCATGACAATTTGTGCCCCTCGCAGGACCTGTACACTCGGCGTTGTTTGGAGGTGAAGGATGCCTGCACCTCCAACAAACTGGTAAACAACCAGAGGGCGCTGCAAGAGCAGTTTGAAGTGCTCCGCAGGGAGCGTGTTTGAGCATCGCGCCTTGCCTTTCACCCTCAGCAGGCTAGAGGTGGTGGTGGCCTTGTCAGAGGCCAACCACCTATGCAGCATCGGCCACAGCAATGCCAGTATAAGCCAGCTAGGGGGGGGGGGGTGGAGCGCAGGCTCCTCCAGCGCAACCCGCCAGACAGCCCGCGTACCGAGGTGTGCGTGGCGCTGGTGGAGGAGCGCTGGGTTCTGGTCATGGGAGCCGAACCTGATGAAGGTTCACAAAGACCACACCAGTGCTGCTAAGACAGCCACCAAAGACAGGGCTTCTCTTGCACTTCTCGGGTCCACCTCAATCCTTAGGTGCATCCATGGGAGACCGTCTGGCCTTCCACATGCAAGAGTAGGAACGGATTACTCAGGACCGCTCAGTCTTGCGATGGCTTTCAGTCAGTTACCATCTCGACTGGATTTCAAATCAGCCATCGTGCCTGGCTCTGGTTCCGATCTGGACTCAAAATCCAAGAGATCCAGATCAACGGTTGTGTATAGAGGAAGAAATTCAATCCCTCATACTAAAACACGCTATTCAACCCGCACAAAAATGTCCGGGTTATTATTCAACCATGTTCCTAGTGACAAAAAGCACTAGAGAGTGGAGACCAATTCTCAACCTCAAACCTCTCAACAGGTTTATCCTCACACCAAGTTTCAAAATGGAAACTGTAAGAACGGTGTTAGCAGGATTGAGGAAGGGAATGTGGACAGCATCAATAGATCTAAAAGATGCCTATTTTCACATTCCCATTGCGAAGAGCTTTCGTCGGTTCCTGAGATTTGCATTTCAGGGCCGCCAATGGGAATTCAGGGTTCTCCAATTGGGTATGTCGTCGGGTCTTCACTCGAGTGGTCCAAGCTATGAAGTCATACCTCCACAGGAGACACATAGCAATCGACACATACATAGACGACTGGCTGTTAAAAGCACACACTGAAGAAAGTCTAGTCTATCAGCAAATCTGGAGATAGTTTTGAAAACTCTTACAGATCTATGCTGGATAATCGACTTTCAAAAATCAGTGCTGACTCCATCCCAGAAGTTTGTTTACCTGGGCATGTTTTTCGATCTAGAGATAGGATATGTTTACCCATCTCAAGAGAGAGTAGAAATACTCATCTCAGTCATACAGTCAGTGTGCAACAGTCGTCATGTCCTGCCGCGGATCTTCTTGAGAATGTTGGGTTTGATGGTTTCTTTGGAACCAGTCATTCCACAGGCAGCCTTACGCCAGCGGCCGATCCAGTTATTTCTCATGACACAGTGGACCCAGAGTACGGGTTTCCTGGACTCAAAGGTGTCAGTGTTGGAACCTCTTATTCACCACCTTCAATGGCGGATGAAGAGAGAAAATCTCCTGGCGTGGGTGACGTTGTCACCTCCCCACCGTTAGTTAACGATGTACACAGATGCATCAATGGATGGATGCGGAGCTTGCCTGGAAGAAAACAAAGTATCAGGGCTTTGGAATCTGGATCAGTCAAAAGAACATCAATCTGCTGGAAATGTGAGCAGTAATCTTAGCCATGGAACACTTCCTAGAGACGGTCAAAGGCAAGAGTTTTCTGGTTTGGTCCGACAATACAACAGTAGTGACTTACATAAACCGTCAGGGCGGAACGAAGTCACCAAGTCTCTGTATGATGACATGGAAACTGCTTTGCTGGTGCCTAGATCATGGGATTTCCCTGAAAGCAGTTCCTATTCCATGAAGGCTAAATCTATTAGCAGACTCACTGAGCCGAAGAATGGGCATTCTTCCCACGGAATGGCAACTAAATCAATGTGTGGCGGATCGCCTGTTCAACCACTTGGGCAAGCCCAACATAGATTTAGTCGCTACGAACAAGAATGCGAATATGACGACGTCTGTCTCTCCGATACCAGATCCGAGCGCTATCGCAATAGATGCGTTAGCTATCAGCTGGGAGGCAATGTATGCATACACATTCCCGCCAGCAATCCTGATTCCAAAAGTTCTCCAGAAAATCAGACAGCAGGAATGCCAAGTGCTTCTGATCGCCCCAAATTGGCCAAGCTGATCATAGTGTACGGATCTGCTGGACCTTCTGGCCTGCAATCCTGTTCCTGTGCCTCTAATAGACAACATAATCTTCCAGGGCAAGGCCTTGAACAACAACCCGTCAATGTTCCAATTGACTGCGTAGATGTTGTAACGGAATCAGCAGTTAAGGAGGGTTTTTCTGAGCATGCAGCCATGTTTATGGCAAAAGCCAGAAGGGGGTCAGCCTCCAGAGCATATAATTATAAAATGAACAGATTTGCTGAATGGTTCTCTAAAAGATGTATTAATCCAATGGAAGCATCTATTGAGGTAGGAGTCGATTTCCTCTGTCACCTTTTTGATGCCTATAGCCTCAAGCCTAACTCTATTGCTGGCTACAAGTCAGCTTTAATGTCAGTTATCCCTTGCTTGGCTAATAGGGGGAGTGATGAAGCATGTAGTCTAAATACTTTAATCAAAGGCATGGGTAATCTAAGACCAAGGAATCCTCCAGTGATTCCATCTTGGAATTTATCATTAGTACTTCAAGTATTAGCAGATAAACCATTAAGCTCCATTTCCATGAAAATATTGACTCTTAAAACAGTTTTTCTGATTGCTGCAGCTTCAGCCAGACGAAGAAGTGAAATACATGCTTTGCCAGCAGAGCCAGACTGTTTTGTGATTACAGGGCAAGGCCTTAGGCTTCTACCTAGAGTCAACTTTATGGTGAAAAACCAGTCTTTAAAATATCCTGGTCAGCCTATAGTTTTACCAGCTTTGACTAGCTTTGATCCTAATTCAAAGGCTTGGTGTCCAGTCCGTGCATTAACACGTTATAAACAACGTACACAGGAATGGCGGACGGACCCTCGTGCTTTATGACTATCTTACATTGAACCCCATTGGAGAGCTTCTAAAGATACCATTTCTAGGTGGATTGTGAAATGCATCCAGCATTGCCACAAAACCGCCATGGGAAAACAAGTTGACATAGCCAAGGCTCACAGTGTCCGTGGTGTAGTGACATCCATGGCTCTGTTTAACGGAGTGCCGGTGGATGACATTGTGTCAGTAGCACAATGGCACTGTGAGCCTAGTTTTACAGATCATTACCTCCGTGACACGTCAAATCCACTTGCCTTATCGATTTTACATAAACCATAAATCTGTATATATTTGTAACTATTGTATATAAGTCTGTTGACTCACACACAGTGCAATTTGGTGGGGGAATCCCCGCTTTTCCGTACTGTACCTATCATCGCCAGCGGTGATTAAAGGAAATCTCGTCAAAATAGGTTAGTCCTATATTTGGTGATGGTTATTTTTTGTCACGTTTTTTATTACTTACTAAAATGGTGATGGTTTTGTGTTCTTTGTGGTTCCATCTGAGAGTATACGAAATGAAGATTTCGTCCGATGTCTTATAGTACTTTAGCACGAGTACATAGAGAGCATATAGGACATTGAGGTCATCGCTTCCTCTTTAAAGAGGGGGTGGAGCGGATGTTAAATGGTCATTACTCTCAACATCGGTCATGTTATCCGATGTCCAAATCATTTCCTGATTGTGTTTACATACGCAATTTCAGATGTTTGTTGTGCTCCAAAAGCAAAAGAGCTTGCTCTTCCAGGGATGAGCCGGTCTTCTGACCTTCGCCTCCCTCCCGCCGAATTCTCTTATGAATTCTGGCTATATCATAGAGTATCAGGGTGCTAAATATACTCGATGTGAAATAAACGAAATCACGGATCTCTTTTTTCACAAGAGAGTTGATACTTACCACCCTGATACGATCCCGGCCTCTCTGCGCGACAGAGGCTTGGTCTATCAGGGTTTTATGTTGCAATTATGTCAGCCAATATTTTGGAATAGAAAGAGTCAGCCCCACGCATGTGCGAGTTTGGGCTGCACATCCGCTGGACTGTCAGTTGTGTAACCTGCCCAGTGGGGGCAGTTTCTTTTTAATTCTGAGTATTATTGAAGCTAAGTTGATATTTAGAAAATATCATAGAGTATCAGGGTGGTAAGTATCAACTCTCTCATGAAAAAAGAAATCTGTGATTTCATTTATTTCAAGTTGGGACCCCTTGATTTCCAGATGTGGGGTCCCTGGGACCTCCAAAATTTAGATAGCATGAGAAACACTGGTTAAGATGGCTTGGCTCTATAAGTATAAGGAAGGTGGGCCCTGGAACAAGTTAAACTATTATTTCATTACTAACGAGATCTCTATATTCTGTAATGTTTGTGTTACTAGGGTATCTCATCTTCAGACAGAGATCAGTCAGGTGTGTCATATATCAGAAGATAAGCAGGTGCTGTTAATCAGTGGTGGGGAGAGCCTGGATCCTGCTGCACGTGTTTGCAGTTACAGTGCAGGAACGGTAAGAATTCATTCTACCTTAACCAGTGACAGATTAGCCAGTATATAGGACTTAAGGTATTGGTGTAACATAGCGCTTTAGCTTTCCAGTGAAAAATTAAATCATAGGTGAACAAGTCAATCTCATTATTTTTGCAAATCAATATATTGGGTATTTTGGAGATTTATTTCCATGCTGTAACTTTCAGTACAATGTAGCTTCAACCAAAAGATTAAACCTTTAACTGGAGTCCAGGGCCTGCACAAGTTGAGCCTTCAGGATTTTTTTGAAAACTGTTAACCTTGTAGGTTCTAGCTAATTCTCGGATGACAGTCTGGATGTCATTCAGAAACTCTAAGCGTGTTATTAATTATGCATGGTTATGCTGTTTTGTTTTATTTTTCACCAGGATACAAACC
Source organism: Chaetoderma sp. LZ-2023a (assembly GCA_034401795.1). NCBI lineage: Eukaryota > Metazoa > Mollusca > Caudofoveata > Chaetodermatida > Chaetodermatidae > Chaetoderma > Chaetoderma sp. LZ-2023a. Next base: position 203,662,904 of record CM067369.1, on the reverse strand, counting down.
CTATTTACCTGTTTAGCAAGAGTACAATAGAAGCAGCCACGCCTCCCTCTCCAAGTGTCCATTATGGATCTGGTATGATGTTAAATAATACTTGTGTGCGTGCATGCATGTGTGCCTGTATGTGTGTTATGCATGCCACATGGATTTACTTGTGAGACAGATTATTCCACTTGATGGATTTTTCGGTGGCTTGAACATACTCTGTGGAAGATATGTTCATCTTTTGCTTAACCCGTTAATCATCAAATTTCTAAAAGATTGAAATTTTCTAATAGAAATTGCCCATTTGCAGACCAACAAAAGATTATTTTTTGAAAATTTATCATTACTATTACTAGCTCTTTTATCAAGCCAGCCATTCCAATGGTAAATTTTCAAAAATAGTATTCTTTCTCAAGACCTGCAGAAACCGTCTAGCTATCTTTAGTGTTAAACATGTTAGCAGGGCATAATTTAGAATTTAATATTTGCATAGCATGAATTGCTATGCAAATTATAAATTGCATAGTTGTATGCAAAAATGTATAGCAATTAACTCTTTCCCGGATAAATTCCCTGTATCTCAATCTCAGTCGGGAAACGCTGTTGAAAATTTGAAATTAATTAGACTGGAAGCCATTTGCTGCCTTAGGCAGCAATGGCTTCCAGTCATATTAATTTCAAAATATTCAACAGAATATGCTATACATTGTAAAGAATTTACTTTTTCAGGGATTAGTCACTGAAAGGGTTAATTATAGAACTTATGAAAATCAATGCTAAATTGCAATCGCATAAAGATTTTGCATAGCGGATACAGCTATGCATGATGCAGAATGTATAGCAGTGGCCTAAATATGTGTAGCAAATTGAGATGCGATACCAGATAAATTATGCCCTGTGTTAGAGTTATTGTCATGCTAATTGCTTCTAAGTGATTCGTGACCTTTAATACAATTAAGAGTAATTCAAGGAACATTTATCGCAGTAGCATCTCCTCATGATGAGTGTCATTCTCGTGCACATTGAGCTTTCAAACTGTCTAATCACACAACCAACCCAGGAATAGGTTCCACCCAGTGTTGGCAGCTTGGAGTGTTGCAGGATTCTCAGTTGACCATACTGTCATCTTTGAACCAACCAAGATGTTCATTGATCTTGTCAATACATGGAGTTAATGCAGAGCTGTTTTCTTCACAGTTCAGTTGGGTCTGAGGAATTTTGCAAATACACCACGTTGCATTTGCTTGACTTCTAATTAAACCATCTCAACAAGACGGATGGGAATTCTCCCGCTCAATATTGTTGTCACCCAAAGCTGAGCCCCATTAATAGAAGGATCCATTTCCAGCTATGCCCCACCCATTTCTAATATAAGATCTGTCCACTTTTTATGCATCTTGCAATCAATTTAAGACGTGAAGTACAAAAATTTTAATTTCAAGGTAACTATATAAATGCATGTAGGCTGTTGAATATTTTGATACAAATTTGACATGGGTCGCAGTGAAATTTGTTTCAAATTATTCAACAGAATGCTTATTAAATTGTAGCTTAATGATTAAATCAAATACATATGATTTACACACCTTCATGACAGACCTACATCATTTGTACAGCTCAACTACATGTAGCCCTTCATGTGAGCTCAGTGTTCAATGGCAATCATCTGTCGTCAGTCCGTCCATCAAATTGCATCTCCTCTTTAGCAACCGATTTCAACAAATTTGGCTGGAAGGATCCTATTGTCATAAGCTCCAGAACTTCTATCCTTATCCGCTTGACGGATTTCAACCAAATTTGGCTAGAGGCACCATATGGTGTTAGGCTCTAGAACGTTTATTCAGAATTCTGATTGGTAAATTTTTTCGTTGAAAATCTTAGATTTTATGAAAGATTTACTGGGAAGTGTCAAAACGCATCTCCTTAGCCGTTTGGCAGATTTCAATGGAATTTATCTAGAAAAGCCACACCGTGGTAGGCTCCAGAATGCCTATTCAGAATTTTGCTTGGTGAATTTTTTAGTATCAAAATGCAGCTCCTTAACTGCATAGTGCCACCAAATTTGGCTGGAAGAATTCTACGGTGGTACGCTCTAGAACCTTTCATTAGATGAGGCATTGCAAATATTTATTTGCTCACCTGGCCAGAATGGCAAATTGAGCTTATGCCATGGTAACCGTTCGTCATCCGTCCATCAACCTTTTCTTGAAACGACTTCGTCTCAAGAACCACTGGGCCATTTTCAATTATATTTGGCAGAAAGCATCCTTAGGGTATAGAGATCCAGGTTTGTTCAAAGGAAGTCATTCGGCTATCTTTGATTTTTTAATATCTTCTCCTAAACCACTTGGTGGATCGATTCAAAGCTCATGAAATATCCTATAGGGCAAGAGCTGAACCAAGTTTGTTCAAAGGAACCTGATTGGCCAAATGGTTTGGTGGCCATCTTGGATGTCCTAGTTTCCACAAAAACGACTTCTCGAGAACTGCTGAACAGATCAGGACAAAATTTGGGAGATCTGATTAAGGACTAAGGGCCATTAAAGTAAGTTTCTTCAAGGGAAGTTGATAGTGATAGGTAAAAAAAATATGGCCGCCATAGACCAATCAAATTGTACTGTGTTTGGCTGCCATATTGGATATTTTATGGGTTTTGCAGCTTTTTACTTAATGGATATTGAAGCCAAAATTGGTTTTATTATTTATTCCCCCCCCCCCCCCCTGCTTTTCACTAAAGCGGGGGGGGGGGGTCATTATGTTTTCACTTCTGTCTGTCCATGCATCCGTCACACACAGGTTTTCTTTCGATAACTACTTTTGCTTGGAATATTGTGACAACACTTCATGGGAACATTGGCTATGGAACTAGGGAAATGTACATTATTTTGTGGGTCAGTCAGCTCGTCCCTCCGTCCATCCATACCTTTGTCTCTGAATTTGTGTCTGTCCGTCTGTGCAAATTTTAGGTTTTCATTCAATAACTTTATTTTTGCTTGGAGTATTGTGACGAAACTTCATGGGAACATTGGCTATGTTTCTAGGGAAATGTACATTATTTTGTGGGTCAGTCAGCTCATCCCTCTGTCCATCCATCCCTTTGTCTCTGAATTTGTGTCTGTCCGTCTTTGCAAATTTTGGGTCCGTCACACAGAGGTTTTCTTTCGATAACTGCTTTTGCTTGGAATGTTGTGACAGCACTTCATGGGAACATTGGCTATGGTACTAGGGAAATGTACATTATTTTGTGGGTCAGTCAGCTCGTCCCTCCATCCGTCCATACCTTTGTCTCTGAATTTGTGTCAGTCCGTCTGTGCAAATTTTGGGTTTTCGTTCAATAACTTTATCTTTGCTTGGAGTATTGTGAGGAAAATTCATGGGAACGTTGGCTATGGTACTAGGTAAATGTACATTATTTTGTGGGTCAGTCAGCTCGTCGCTCCATCCATCCATACCATTGTCTCTGAATTCGTGTCTGTCCGTCTGTGCAAATTTTGGGTTTTCGTTCAATAACTATTTTTTCTTGGAGTATTGTGATGAAACTTCATGGGAACATTGGCTATGGTACTAGGGAAATGTACATTATTTTGTAGGTCAGTTAACTCATCCCTCCGTCCATCCATACCTTTGCGACTGAATTTGTGTCTGTCCGTCCATGCAAATTTTGGGTTTTCGTTCAATAACTTTATTTTTGCTTGGAGTATTGTGACGAAACTTCTTAGTTTATAATTATTAGCTCCCATTTGTCTGTGTATCCACCGATGTGTCTATCCAAATCAGTAGGATTATGTCATCCCATGAACATGGGTGCCGTTGCGGGGGATTTTGATTTATATCTTCTAGTTAGCTCAGCTGACTTGTCAGTCATCTGACGCATAGCGATAATCCCCCCCCCCGTCCCTCCCCCAGTCCGTCATCTGTCTGTCCATCCATCGTTAGCATTGGCAACACATTTTGTTATTTCTGGGTGGATTAACACCAAACATGGTCACAATTTTAATATCGGCATCTAATATCTGTGTTGTGAAAATGAAACTGATGCAATGTCAAATACCAGAGTTATCTGCCCTTAGCTATTTGCAGAACTAGTCAAGTGTCACTTTCATAGGGGGAATATTAGACTTTTTTTTCACCGTCCATTTATTTATCATTTTGACAGGTTTTATTGCCAAACAAGATAATAAACACCTATAGATTAACCTTTTTCCTCCAGTGCCAAAATACATGTACTTAAGATACATGTATCGATTATGTACTCTGAGGGCCTCTGACATCTATACTTCTGAACATTTTGAAAAGTACCGTGTTCCTCCTATTAGAAGCCTATGCCTTAATAGAAGCCTACCCCAAAACTCAGCAATGTCAGTCTCTAGATTTTCATAGCACTTTGCAAACGGGAAAGGCTAATACAAGCCTACCCCCAAACTCGGTATCTTGGTTCGATATACTTTTTCCAAATATTAACATTAATAAATATTTTGTCATTTATTACTTCAAAATTTGTCATAAAAGTTGAAATCCAGTCAGGCCAGGTGAGCTAAACTTGAATAGCACGAAAATAGAAAACATTTCACGCTAGAGATTATTTCCATCAGACAACTACGCTTAATGTATACTATGTCAATAACTGCGGGAGTGAACTTATTATGAAGGGCCACATAAGAAGTGTGTTTGCTGTAATAACTATTATTTATTACATCAAAATTCCTCATCAAATCTAACAAAATGGCACCATGAAAAAATGCAAATCATGTGATACCAGGAAGCTGCGCATCCCGTTTTTATTCTAGGAAAGGATGCAGGTTTTTTTGTCATATTACATGTTCTAGGAAGTGGTCCATCCTATAATCAAGTACATGTTTTTAGCACATTTTATTGTCAAGTTTCGTAAAGCAAATATACCACGAAAATTTAACTCATTTTCGCATGGTACGACTATGTTTAATGTATACCTCAAAACATCATCGCGGAAGTGAAATCATTAACTTGGAGCACCTAAATATTGCGTATCCATTAATAAAGATCATTTATTACATCAAAATTAATCCTAAATGTACATACAATGGTGTCCAGAAAAGATATAAATCACATGATTCGCCTCCGCAAAAGATTGTTTTTAATTAGAGCAAGTACTCGGATAAAATATTCGGGACTTGGAACTCTGAATACTATATGTTATCATTGCACGATAGGGACTAAGTATTGTACTTTAGGTCTGATCCGTACCCGTTTGATAAACAACTCCTGTTAGTGTATAAGATCTCGCGAGAACACGGCGCCTCCAATTGCAAAAGAGCCAGCAGCTTGCCAACATAAGAAGTGGTTTATCTTATTTTAATTCTTGATTCCATTTTGGATCATTTAATGTTGATCGGCATTACAAAATTAATGCACAATGCGAGAGAAAACACTGTTCCATTAATAATTTTTTCTGAAGAGAAATATTATTTCTTTGTTCTCATTGAATAAATTCTCCCATACAAGCCAATGAAAATGGCAGATATAGAAGAAATCTAGTAAACACAACTGGTGATCTTACCGCATTCCTAATGTCACATGATTTCTATATTTTCTCCGCAACAATTTATGTCAAAAGTAGCATTGATTTAGATTTAATAAATGATCTGTATTGAAGATACGCGATATTTAGGCGGTCCCATTAATAATTTCACTTCCATGATGATATTTTTAGGCGTACATTAAACATAGTGGTACAGCAGTAAGCATGTGTATGAAAATTGCATTCAATTTTTGTAGTAGGTTCTATACAAGTTTTAACCATTTTAGAGAACGGATTTCAATTTCTCTATGCATCCTTTCTATGAGTAAGGATTATTGGGGATGGTTGGGGCCAAAATTTTGCCTGCGTCCAATACAAGCTAGCGTCGTTTCCTCGAATAGAAACAGTAGATTTAATATTTACAGCGAGTACTCGGCAGGTTCGTGGACCTGTGGTTTTGGACTTGGAACTCGGAAATTATTATATTGTGTGATGGTAACCCAGAACTGTACATTAAATGAGATCGGGATAACGGGTACCCGTTTGATGACTACACATTGATATGAATCCTGTCATACAAGGAAGTTGAGATTGCTTTACAGCGTTTTGCATTTGTGTCTCACGAGATTCCCTTCGAAACGGGCTCGAGAATGCACGAATCCACGCCTCTATTTTTAGTTTTGTGCATTTTAAATTGAATAGTCAGCGGAATATGATTGAATTCAGTGGCTAATCACAAACAATATATCTCAGAATTCTTTTCTAAATTTCTAAATTGACTCGCGACTCTGTACCTATAATTAGTCTGCTACACGCATGTGCTGGTTTTCTGATGTAATTTCATGGAATCCTGGAAATACATGTAGACATCTAACATGAGCTTATTACAAGCTGGTTTTGGTGTTGTCTAAACATTTTTGGGGCAAAACTCCTTAATAGAAGCCTACCCCCTTTTTCAGACATTCAGTTGGAGAAATTTCTTCATCACTCCTAATAGAAGGCTAGGCTTCTAATAGGAGGAATACGGTATTTGATTGAAAGTTGTTACTGCCTAAACATAAAGACCACCTGTATTAACCCTTTTCACTTCAAGAGTATACTTACCTCCCTAACACTCTTTGATATTTCCAAATATCGACTTTCACTCAATAAACACTCAGATTAAAAAAGTTAGGTGCCTCTACTGGGCAGGTAGTCAGATGACAGTCTGGCGGATGCCAGCCCCAATCTCACACATGCGCAGACTAGCACTTCCTCTTTTCCAATTTATTGGCAAATGAGTCACATGCATACTTTTTTCTAAGAGTTTTCTGCTGTTTCAAATCACTTTCTAAACTTATTAATCATCTGAAAATCATGTCTGAGCGTGTGAAGTCCCCAGAGGAGGGCCCCGGACCAAGTCATCAGGTGATTTCCAATACATATTTGTCTAATTTAGCGTTTTAGTTTCAATGTAATGTGTTTCTGGGACTCACAATTAGACGTGATAAGCATCCATAAAACTGGTTTATTTCTATATGGCGCTATGAAATACTAATCTCTCTTTATGTTTGTGTCCACAGGTATCTATCTATGATTGAAAAGGACAGCACATCATCAGAGGGTTTGTTTTTCTCTCCACCAAGTTTCCATTTCCTACTAACAATGTTAGAATGAACTAATACAAAATCTATGCCCAGTGAGTTGGAGCTCTCATAAGAAGGTCTTCTCACTTTGCCCTCTTGGTCCACTTCCTTCCCTTAATGGGGGAGAGAGTTAAGAGGTCATAGATTTCACTCCAAGAGATATACTTACCTCCCTGCCACTCTATGATATTTCCTAAATATCGACCTTGACTCAATAACCCCAGAATAAAAAGATAGGTGCCCTTAATGGGCAGGTAGACAGGTGACAGTCAGCCGGATGCCGGCCCCAAGCTTGCGCATGTGCAGAATGTCACTGCCTCTTTCTTGACTATTGGCCTATACCACATGCTTGTGTTTTGATATTCACTTGCTGAGTTTTGCTCAATATTCTTTATAACGTTGTTCTAAAGTCTTTAGAATCATGTCTGATAAGTTTAATTCATCTGAGGCCAGGCCAGGACCAAGCTATCAGGTGATCTTTAGTACAATTATGTTTTAATTACGTCTTAATTACGTGGTGTCAGCTATTTCCGTGACGTGGTATAGACGTTATAGGCACTCAGAAAACTGGTAACTATAATCTGGCACCATAAAATGCTAATATCTCTTTATGATTGCATCCACAGTTTTCTGTAAGGAGGTTTGTTCACATCTAAAGAGGTTTGTCTCCACTATTTCCCTATAAATGTTAGGAAAAAAGACTATGCCCAGAATGATATAGGCTCCCATAAGAGAGAGCTTGTCGTTCTGCCCTCTGGTCCCACCCCTACCTTTAATAATTAAGTGAGTGGTGATGAAGAGTGGTTGTCTGGTGGAGCTTCTAAGAGTTGGATGTGGTGGTATGCCTTTGTGCTTTATGGCACTAAAATATTTGTAATTATTTGCTGCCAATATTTTTTCAGTCATATTGTTTATCTGTATCATTATAAAAGCATGAGCTATTACTGTGTTCTCATTACTGTTGCTCTTGTATTCATACAATTCGTCTTACACCTGGATGCCAGTTCATCTGTTTCTTTTATTGGAAATGATGATGTCATAATCAAGCTTATTATTATTTTTAAAAAAATATTTCCTCGATATGAGGCTGATTGTTCATCTTTCTCGCCTTCCTTTTTAGGCCTATAGGTGATTTCTTTCTCCTTTATGAGTTATTAGGATTTATTAAAATTTATTCAAGAATCTTTAACTCATTGTGGTCTTGTCCATTTTTTTCAGCAGCCTTCTTGTAACGGCTGTAATAGTTTGATCAAGTCGAAGTTTTCCCCTCAACTCTGTTTGAAGTGTATTCACCTTGTGGTCCGCTTTTAAAATGTGATGTTTGTAAACAGTGGGGGGGGGGTGGAGGGGGGGGCGACGTATTCTCTGAATTCTTGTCTTTACAGGCGAAGGATAAGGCGTCGGAGGAGAAGGGTGCGAAGAAGAGTGTAAGTGGCAAGGGTAAGAGAAAGGCCTCTGTTTCTTCGGAAATGGAGACTTTCAGGTTGGAAATGATGGGGGAGATGAAGAGGACAATGAAAGATTTGGTACCAGAGCTGTTTCGCAGCACGCTCCCTGGGCCGAGTAATTTATTGTCCTCTTCATCTGCTCCCGAGCAGAAAATCCTCACTGCTGATTCTGGTGTCCGTCGTGGTCTGTGGTCTGTGGTCCGAAAATGTTCCAGAATAAGTTGTGGCTTCAGTAGATCTTGGAAGGCCCGCCGCCTTGCCAATGGATCCTGGAGCAGGTCTATATGATCCCGGCTCGAGGCTTGCCTCGTCGGTTGATCTTGGACCGGGGCCGCTGGACACAGGTTCGTGCCTAGTGTTCACGTCCGAAAGGTACCACCTCCTCTTACGGTACCGTCCCTGGCCAGCCCGGGTTAGTGTTCTTTGCTAACCCAGAGGCAGTTTATGATGGCCAGGAGGAAGAGAATTTTCTGCTGGGTTCACCCGTAGAAGCCGTGGACATGGAAATGTATGACTGTGCACCCCTCGCGGGGAGCACGGCCGATTATTTCCATGGAACTACTCCAGCAGGGGTATCTTTCACGGCTCAAAGGGTGGCCCAGGTTGGAGTGGATGACCGCCATTACCGTACACCTCGGCTTGCCGATTATATGAAGGCGGCTGGTCCGGGCCATGGCATGGTTGATTACACCGCGCATGTTTCCATGGTGCCGGCTCCTGGCTTTTCAGCCGTGGCGCAAGACATGCCTGGTCTCTCAGGCCCGCATGTTTTCCACGGCCAGCTAGCAGTATCCACAGCTCCAGCCACGTTTAAACCTGTGAGTGTGTTAGAGGATAACGAAGGCCCGCACCTTGTCGAGCACTCGCAGGTGGCCACAGAGGAAGACTGGTCTGACGCGTGCCAATGGCTGGTAAGCATTAGGCCAGAGCTCTGTGTTGATCAGTCAGCAAGCCAGCGGGACCAGCGCCCGTGGTTGGCTGGAAAGCCGACAGTTACCGCCATGCCATCTCTGCCATTAGCAGAACATGTAGTGGATATGTTCACGGCGGCTGAGACATCCATTAAGCCTAATGGACGGCTTGCGAAGACACCCCCCCCCCCCCCGGGAGGTGGCAAGGCGGTGACGTATTGATGCTGACCAATATCAGAAATACTGATGATCGCGCAGCGCTTGACGAGGACATGCAGCCAGGCTCCCGTTCTGACATGGGAGCACTGTGCTCAAGCGCCCTGCGCTCAGCAAGCACCGCATTGCGCGATGCAGAGGAGAGCTCGAGAGAGTCCATGCCGGCGCTTTCGCATGTCTCAGCTGTTACAGGGTGTGGTAACAGTTTCTGCATTGCACCAAGCAAGCCCTGTCTCAGTACAGAGAGCCATCCAGGATGGGATTAACCTGGCTCTGGACTGTATGACTAGGGCAGTGACTAGGAGTGTCAGGGCAAGACACATTTGCGCTAGACTATTTGTGTCCATCTCAGGATCTGTACAACAGGCTGCTGCGGACGCCTATGTCAGGTCCTGGTCTCTTTGGGGATGAGGGATGTAAACACCTTCAGAGGGCGCTACATGAACAATTTGAGGTGCTTCTTAGGGAGCACGTTCGCGCAGCGCCCCCTGCGTTACGTCCACAGCAGGCCCGAGGGTGGCGCTGGTCATGTCAGAGGCCAGCCACGCCAGCACCGGCCTGCAGTGGGGGGGGGGTGTGGTGCAGGCTTCAAGCCTGACTGGGCGATAGGCCCACCATCGCACTTGTCTCTGGTTCCGATCTGGACTCAAATTCCAAGAGATCGAGATCAACGATTGTGTATAGAGGAAGAGATAAATTCCCTCATACAGAAAGGAGCAATTCAACCGGGGCAAAATTGCCCCGGCTTCCATTCAACCGTGTTTCTAGTGACAAAGAGCACTGGAGGGGGGAGACCCATTCTCAACCTCAAGCCATTGAACAAGTTCATAGACACACAGAGTTTCAAAATGGAAACAGTCAAAACGGTGTTGGCAGGGTTGGAAATGGGAATGTGGACGGCGTCCATAGATCTGAAGGATGCTTATTTCCACATTCCAATTGTGAAGAGTTTTCGTTGGTACCTGAGATTCGCATTCCACGGCTCCTCGGGTCTTCACCAGGGTGGTTCTTGCAATAACATCATACCTCTGCAGGAGAAGCATAGCAGTCCACACTTACATAGAGGATTGGCTGTTAAAAGCACACAATCGGGAAAGTCTAGTTTTGAAAACTCTCACAGACTTAGGCTGGATAGTAAACTTTCAGAAATCAGAGCTAACTCCATCCCAGAAGTTTGTTTACCTGGGAATGTTCTTCGATCTAGAGATAGGATATGTTTATCCTACTCAGGAGAGAGTAGAAATACTCATCTCAGTAATACAGTCAGTATGCAGGTCGTCATGTACTGGCACGGGTTTACTTGAGAATGCTGGGGTTGATAGTTTCTCTGGAACCAGTCATTCCACAGGCGGCCTTGCGCAGGCAACCTATACAGTTATTTCTCATGACACAGTGGCCCCAGAGGATAGGTTTCCTGGAACCAGAGGTGCCAGTGTTGGAACCTCTTATTCACCACATTCAATGGTGGATGAAGAGAGAGAATCTCCTAGTGGGTGTGATGCTCACCCCACCCACCCTCAAATAACGATGTACACAGATGCATCGATGGACGGGGGGGGGGGGGGGGGTGCTTGCCTGGAAGAAGCCACAGTATCAGGGCTTTGGAATCCGGATCAGTCACAGGAACATATAAATCTACTGGAATTACGAGCAGTAGTTCTGGGCCGGGAACATTTCTTAGAGATTGTTCAGGGCAAGATTGTTCTAGTTCGATCTGACAACTCGACAGTAGTGACTTACATAAACCGCCAGGGCGGAACGAAGTCCCTGTATGATGACATGGAAACTGCTTTGCTGGTGCCTGGATCACAGGATCACCTTGAAAGCAGTTCATATTCCGGGAAGGTTAAATCTGCTAGCAGACTCATTGAGCCGAAGGATGAGTGTTTTACCTACGGAATGGCAACTAAATCAATGTGTGGCGGATCATCTGTTCAACCACTGGGGAAAACCCAACAGATTTAATCGCAACAAAGAAGAGTGCGAAGATGACGACGTACATCTCTCCAATTCCAGATCCGAGCGCTATTGCAACAGATGCGTTAGCTATCAGCTGGGTGGGAATATATGCATACGCATTTCCTCCAGCAATCCTGATTCCAAAAATTCTTCAGAAAATCAGACAGGAGGAGTGCCAAGTGCTTCTGATCACCCCAAATTGGCCAAGCCGATCATGGTATACGGATCTGCTGGACCTTCTGGTCTGCAATCCGGTTCCTCTGCCTCTGATAGGCAATATTATCTTCCAGGGAAAGGCCCTTCACAACAATCCGTCAATGTTTTGATTGTCTGCCTAGATGTTGTCAAGGAATCTAGAATTAAGGAGAGCTTTTCTGAGCAAGCAGCCATGTTCATGGCAAAAGCCAGAAGGGGGGTCAACCTCCAGAACATATAATTATAAAATCAACAGATTTGCTGAATGGTGCTCAAAAAGATGTATTAATCCAATGGATTCATCTATTCAGGTAGTAGCTGATTTCCTCTGTCACCTGTATAATGCCCATAGCCTCAAGGCTATTGCTGGCTATAAGTCAGCTTTAATGTCAGTTATCCCTTGCTTAGCTAATAGGGGAAGTGATGAAGTAAGTACATTAAATACTTTAATTAAAGGCATGGGCAATCTAAGACCAAGGAATCCACCAGTGATTCCGTCTTGGAGTTTATCTCTAGTGCTCCAGGTACTAGCTGATAAGCCATTTGAACCACTTAGTTCCATTTTTATGAAAATGTTGACATTTAAAACTGTATTTTTAATTGCTGCGGCCTCGGCAAGGCGGAGAAGTGAAATTCATGCCTTATCAGCCGAGGCAGACTGTTATGTGGTTACAGGGGACGGCCTTAAGCTTCTACCTAGGATAAATTTCATGGCTAAAAACCAGTCTGAAATATCCAGATCAACCCATATATTTACCTGCTTTAACTAGATATGATCATAATTTAAAAGCATGGTGTCCAGTCCGCGCATTAAACTGGTACAAACAGCGTACTCGGGAATGGTGGACGGACCCAACGGCGTTATGGTTGTCATTTTGAACCCCACGGCAGGGCGTCTAAAGACACCATTTCTCCTTCGATCAATACTCACCATTCTGTTACTTCGGATATACAGCTGGCCTTGACAGCGGCTCTAGGATTATAGACTTAGAAAGCTTTACCGACTCCTGGGAACCGGGTACTCGGCTCCTAACTGCCGAGTACCCGTTTACCATAGAGCTCATTCTTGTTTGCATAGCAACAAGAGCAATACATGCTTTCTGCATTAGGGATTTTAGTGTTTTAAATAATCTAAGTCTTTAATCGGTGATAGTTTGTGTGTTCTGAAAGGATTAACTAAGGACTATGGAGAATACCGCCCAAGACAACCAGGTTGTATTGTTCTTTATTATCCATAGTTAAAAGACTTAGGTCTCTAAATTTCGTTGTGTCGCATGTTCCAATTTCTGACCCCATAGAATCTGGGACGTGTGCTAACAACGATATATGCCAGATGATCGCCTTCTTTAACCCCCAACAGGCGATCGGCAGATATGAAAATAGGTGTTTGCTACGGTATTTCTAACACGAATATCGGCTGACGTCCTTCTCCGTAGAATCCGAGCGGGTGACGTCACACCCGGTCGCTCAGATGTTTATGTGAAGAAAAATTTTTTTCATTAATTCGCGCATCTTATTCTGGGTGCTGCGTACTAAAAATGGTACCGGAAACTTTAGAATGATCAAGTTTACGTGCGATCACGATCGGTTTGCAATGATCGGTGGTTTCAAAATTCTTGAGTAGATGTGTGGTCTGCGGTTTTACCGTGTGAGACAGCAGTTTGTTATACATTTTGTTGTTTTCTTCACATATCGTGCTGCTTTCGTTAGGAGTATAATTTATATTGATTAGTAAATATACCCTGAATGCTATGCGATATGATTCATGGAGCCGTTACACATCCTGGAGGATCTATTATGGGTGTGTTTGTGCCCGCCGCGTGCTTGTCGTCATAATCAATGCGATCGTTGTTGTAACGTGGCGGGGTGGGGTGCGGGGAGGTTACGGTTAATTTATGAGTCAAAATTATTTGAAAATTAATTGTCTGCCTTCCATCCGGGTCTCGTTCCGCTTGTTTATTGTAGGTTTGTGCTTATTTTATAGGCCAAGCCAGCCCCGCCATCATGTGACGACTGCCATAAGTTTGTCCGTGTAATGTTCAAGGCCCATGTCGGTTTTAGGTGTTCCCTGTGTAATATAGATCATAGGTGTAATGTTTGTGCAGTGTGGTCCGTCGAAATGATGGTTAGGTTCCTTGCCCAGAAGGACTTGGCTGGGTCTGACGCGGGGTCAGGTGGTCCGAAAGGAAATCGTGGAGCGCCTGGTTCACCCGGGGGGGGGGGGTGCTCCACGTCCCCAGCTGGAGGTGGCGGAGATGGCACCGCCGGCGTGGTTTGGTCCGGCTATGCAGGGTTTTCTGCATAGCGTTCTGCCCACGCTGGTGTCGTCCCTGCTACCAAAGGTTGGGGGGCAGTTTCTCCCCATGCCTGGTACGGATCCTGTCCTCGGACAGGATTCTGGACTGGTTACCGAGGGGGCCGTCTCGTACGGTCCCCTGGCAGGCACGTCTGGCTTTGGCCAGACGGGTTCTGTCTCTCTGCGGCCACCTCCGGGTGGTCCAGTAGCGGTGGCCGGTCCGTCAGGTATGGGAGCCGTCCGCCAGGACGGCTCCACGGTTGACTCGTCTAGTGACGGCTCTTCGGAGTCTGAAGACGAGGAGGCCGAGGAGGAGAGGTTGCTGCGGCCCGTGAAGCCGCAGGTAGAGAATATGGAGGTTGATTCCTTCCTGGACGGAACCGGCCTCCATTTGTCTGGTTTGGCGCAAGCCAGGTCAGCGGCTCCGCCTGCGGCTGAGGCCAATCCGTTATCTTGCACCGGTTCCGCGCGGCTTGGTTTGTCACCAGCCGTCATGGGAACGGGTGTTCCGGGACAGGCGTGGTACTCACCTATCTCGCCTGGTCCGGCAGCCGGACGTGAGGTGCTGTTGGCGCCCGTGTCCGGTTATGGTTCCGCGACTGTTACGGGTCCGTACGGTTTGCCGTGCGGACCTACCCCATGGACCGGAGTGTTTCATGGGGTGGCGGCGGAACCGTGTGGTAGCGGAGTGCCTGGCGTGTCAGCCGTGGCTCCTTGCCGGGAGGCCGTGGCTGGCAGACCCGTGAGCATGTCAACGGGTGACGTGTTTGCGGGGGTGTCTTCATCGGAGGTAGATTGGTCAGATGCTCTGGCGTGGCTAGCCAGGGTTGACCCGTCTGTGGTTTCGGCCACGGCCGATGAAGATGCGCCCCGTCCGTCGGTTGCGTCGATTAGGACGGGGATTTTGCCCGCGGCCCGGATCCAGTGAGTGGGACTGGATCCACGGTTCATAGATTTGTTGGATGCTATTTATAGCAAACAACTAATGACCAAGGGTCAGCTCCCTGCGGCCTCCAGGGAGGTGCGGGCAAGATGTCGTATTCCTCGGGGTGAATACGACAGGTATGGTGTAGTCCCGTCGGTCACGGAGGATGACCGATGGGTACTGGGAGTCCAGAGTGCCGGGTCGGGTGGCCCCGGTCCGGCACTAGTGGATAAGTCCCAGGTACACCAGGAAGAAGTCCTGTTCCTATGCGATGAGGGTGTGAGGGCAGCGATGAGCGCTGTCAATCACTCTTATCATCTCCTTCAGTCGGTGTGGGCTGAAGCGGGGGCAGGCCACCCTGTGCCACCTGTGGCGCTTTCATGTGTTAATGACGGCTTGGTGCTGTCAATGGACGCATTGGCAAGGGTGCAAGCGCGAGTGATGAAGTCCAGGAGGCAAATGGTCATTGACCATATGCGTCCGGCTACGGCAGTCAGGGAGCGTCTTCTTGGGATGCCCCTGACAGGGCCTAGCATCTTTGGTGGCCAAGCGCGGGCCATCTTAGAGGACACCACCAGTATCGCGCAGAATCGGTTAGCGGTAAATCTACAGCTAGAGCTAGTGCGGCAAGCGCACGCACTAGGGGCTGTGGGCAAACCGCTAACGGGACAGCCTTCAAAGAAGCAGAAGAAGGATAAGAGCAAGGCGAAAGCCAGGCCTGTTGCGACTTCTGTTTCAGCTGGGTTCTCGGAGCCGCCGCCGGCGAAGAAGCCCAGGAAGGTTGTAGAGGCGCCTACCCTCCCCAATGTTGCTCCTGACCGCCCTAGAGGCGGGAAGGGCAAGGGTAAGGGTAAGGCCTCAAAGGGCGGACAGAAGGGGCCGAAGCGTACCTGAGGGTACGCAAGCTCCCTTCATATCCGCCTGGACCGCGCCTGTGCGACAGGAACAGCGGTGCCAGTTATACCCGTCGTGCCTAGAACGAAATGGTTCTCACTCTCTCTCGTTAAGAAAGAGGGGGGGGGGGGGGCGGACTGCGAGCCGGACAACCCCGTTAGACGTCGAGGCGTCTATGGTGGGTGGAAGGCTCATGCGTTTCGTCGAGGCCTGGCGAGGTGTGACGTCAGACAGTCTGGTCCTGGGATGGTTATCCCAGGGTTACATGCCGGAGTGGTGGGACTTTCCACCACAAAATCTGTCTTTGGCACCTGTCTGGACACCCGTACCAAGGGAGCCAGACAAGTTAGAAGCCGTTCAAAAGGAAGTGTCAGGTTTGCTTCTGAAGGGAGAAATAAAACCAGCAAACCGGAACACTCCAGGCTTCTATTCAAACATGTTCCTTGTCCCCAAGAGCACAGGGGGATGGAGACCCATACTCAATCTCAAGCCATTAAATTAGTTTATCCATACGCCTCGGTTCCAGATGGAAACGCCGAGGTCGGTTATGGCGGGATTGAGGAAAGGAATGTGGTGTGTATCGATCGATCTGAAAGATGCATATTTCCACATTCCGATGAATCGGAGTTGGCACAGGTTTCTGAGATTTGCGTTTCAGAATCAAGTATGGGAGTTTACAGTTCTCCCGTTTGGCCTGTCGACAGCTCCGAGGGTTTTCACAAGAGTGGTCCTTGCGGTGACAGCGTTTCTCAGAAAAGAGAACGTGCCGCTACACACCTACATAGACGACTGGCTGCTCAAGGCAGACTCGGCAGCCAGGTTGAACGTGGATACTGCTCTGACTCTGAAGTTACTTTCAGATCTAGGCTGGATAGTCAACGAGGAGAAATCCGAGTTGACGCCCACTCAACATTTCGTTTATTTGGGGATGCGATTCGACCTCGAGGAGGGCAGGGTTTACCCGTCAGAGCCCAGAGTGGTGTCTGTTAGCCATCCTCAGGAGTTTTCGAGTGGGAAACCACATTCAGGCGAGGCGGTTCCTTCAGATGCTGGGCATGGTGGTCTCCATGGAGCAGGTTATCCCGTACGCTGCTCTAATGCGAAGACCTATCCAGTTGTATCTGATGTCTCTATGGAAACAGAGAACAGAACCCCTGTCAAAACTGGTGCCAGTTTTGGAGCCGATAATATCGCATCTTCTATGGTGGAAACAGCGTCAGAATCTCCTAATAGGGGTTTCGCTGCACCTATCCCACCCCCAGCTGTCCGTCTACACGGATGCATCGCTGGAGGGGTGGGGTGCCTGCCTGGGAGAACACCAGGTCTCGGGCACATGGACTCTCCCGGAGAGTCAGCTGCATATCAATCTGTTGGAAATGATGGCAGTAGAACTGGCGTTGGAAGAGTTCCTTCCGATGATCAGGGGCAAGGTGATATTGATACGGTCGGACAATTCGACAGTAGTATCATATATAAATCGCCAAGGCGGGACCAGGTCGCCCACCCTGTGCATCAGGGTGTGGCACTTGATTCAATGGTGCAGGAATTACTCAGTTGTTTTGAAAGCAGCTCATATTCCTGGCCGATTGAACATTCTGGCGGATGCTTTGTCTCGCAGACAGAGAATCTTGCCAACAGAATGGTCCCTCAACCCTCCGGTTCTACGACGGATCTTCGAGCAGTGGGGCAAACCCAACGTGGACTTGTTCGCCACAAAGGAAAATGCTCAAATCATGACATATGTCTCGCCGATTCCAGATCCAAATGCCGTCGATACAGACGCTCTGGCGATAAGCTGGAGAGGGATGCACGCTTACGCGTACCCACTCACCATTCTTCTACCGAAGGTATTGGTGAAGGTCAGGGAGGAGCCGTGTCTGGTCCTGCTAATAGCGCCGTATTGGCCGAGCAGGGCGTGGTTCACGGATCTTCTAGATCTGCTGGTGGAAAATCCTGTGCAGTTGCCCGAGATTCCGAACATAATCTCCCAAGCCAAGGGACGCTTCCTACACGAGCGTCCCGAAATGTTCAAATTGACTGCGTGGATGTTGTCAAACAACGTTCCACGTCGGAAGGCTTTTCTCGACAGGCTGCTGATTTTATCGCGGCTGCGAGAAGGAGGTCAACCTTCAAGTCATATAACAACAAGGTTAACAGATTTGCAGACTGGTGTGAAGAAAAGGGTATTGATACCTTTCAATCCACTATTCAGCAAATAGCAGACTTTCTCTGTGAGCTGTTCTTTGCAGGACTAGCTCCCGTCACAGTTGCTGGATACAAGTCAGCTTTGGCATCAGTTGTCCCTTGTCTAGCCAACAGGGATAGTCCAGAGGTGGCCCAGTTAAATGTGATGTTGAAGGTAATGAGCAATCTCCGCCCGAGACAACCGGTAGTCATTCCAGCCTGGAGTCTATCTTTAGTGCTTAATGTACTGGCCAAGCACCCTTTCGAACCGTTGCGTTCGGCTAGTCTAAAGCATTTGACTCTAAAGGCGGTCTTTCTATTGGCAGCTTCCTCAGCTAGAAGGCGCAGTGAGATCCATGCGCTTTCGGCAGAGAGGAACCGATTTATTGTTTCTGGAGAAGGTCTGCGTCTTCTGCCAAGAGCAGAGTTTATGTCAAAGAACCAATCTTTGAGATATCCCGGCAAACCGATCATTATACCGAAGTTAACTAGGTTTGATCGTGATGCCAGTGTCTGGTGCCCGGTCCGTGCTTTGACTAAGTACAAGAAACGGACTGACTCGTTACGGTCGAACGATAGACATCTGTGGATCTGCCATAAAAAGCCTTATGGCGCCGCATCCATGGATACTATCTCTCGTTGGGTGGTCGAATGCATTCAGACTACTCACGAGATGGCGACTGGGCACCAGGTGCAGGGCGTAAGGGCACACGATGTTAGAGGAATAGCCGCCTCGACCGCCCTTTACAATGGTGTTCCGTTAGAGGACATCATGGCCGTTGCACAATGGCACTGAGAGTCCTCATTTACGGATTACTATATGAGGGATGTGTCAGACTCAGCCAATCCACTCGCTTTAGCTGTTTTGAAACGA
The DNA here is from genome assembly GCA_034401795.1 of Chaetoderma sp. LZ-2023a. Classification (NCBI taxonomy): domain Eukaryota; kingdom Metazoa; phylum Mollusca; class Caudofoveata; order Chaetodermatida; family Chaetodermatidae; genus Chaetoderma; species Chaetoderma sp. LZ-2023a. The sequence goes on along the minus strand of CM067369.1, from coordinate 203,643,898 downwards.
TTGTTAGTGACCACACTGCTTTTCCCCTTTTTTCACTTTGGTAAGAAAAGAACCTAAAGCAGGCATGGTCAAGCGAGAGGATGTCAACCAGATTGTGTCACTGATGGCCGAACCGGTGAATGGTTGGAGGCGGTACGTCTGAAGTCCTGTTATCATAAGGTAATTCAATAAGTGAGAGTTTTTTGTATTATGTATATGTATCATGTTCATTCATCTTATATATTCATGCTCATTCCCAGGCTAATACAAGCAATATGCAGGGAGTAGTTAACCCTCTTGGCATATTGGTGTTTTCAGGCGAGATACATGTTCATTAGTTCTCTCCCTTTTCTTAGGAGGAAAAAGGGGGGGGGTGCCCTGTGACGCGAATGTGATTCGGTTCCGTGAACTTGACGGTCCTTTTAGGTCTCCGTTAGTCAAGTTTGAAGTCTAAAATCTTTCTCCAAGGGGCAAAATTAGCATGTATGGCTTGCCCCTTCCCACCAGGTTACTGATCAAATCTGGTGTATATCAGAAGTAACAGAATGGTGAGTATTGATCGAAGGAGAATGCAGGAAATGTCAATTTCCCTTTCTCCGAGATCTAACAATACTCACCATTCTGTTACGGACCCAGCCTCCCAGCCCCACGGAGGCAAGCCATAGTTTTCTCTTGTTTGGTGGCTATGCAAACAATATGAGCTCTATGGTAAACGGGTACTCGGCAGTTGGGAGCCGAGTACCCGGTTCCCAGGAGTCGGTAAAGCTTTCTAAGTCTATAATCCTAGAGCCGCTGTCAGGGCCAGCTGTATATCCGAAGTAACAGAATGGTGAGTATTGTTAGATCTCGGAGAAAGGGAAATTGACATTTCCTGCATTCCAGGTGGATTGTAGAATGTATTCAGTTTTGTGTTAAATCCGCCACAGGTAAACAAGTTGACTTAGCTAAGGCTCACTGTGTTTGTGGCGTAGTTGCTTCCACTGCCCTGTTTAATGGGGTTCCTGTGGATGACATTATGTCAGTAGCCCAGTGGCACTGTGAGTCAAGTTTCACTGACCATTACATCCGTGACACCTCGAATCCTCTCGCCTTATCGGTTTTGAAAAAAAATTTTAGGTGTACATATTTTGATGAGGTTCTCATTTTTTTTACATATTTCACAATTTATCAATGGTAATAGCCACTTATCTGGACTGCATCAGCCTTCACCTATGGGAAGATGATGACAGCTGCTAACGTTTCACAAGGTCAGTCTTGTTTATGTGTTGTTCATTGTTTATTGTGTTGTGACGTGACCCTTCATTATTAAAAAGGTGATGGTACATGTTTTATGTGGTTCATCTGACTACCTGCCCAGTAGGGGCACCTAACTTTTTTAATCTGAGTATTTATTGAGTGAAAGTCGATATTTGGAAATATCAGAGTGTTAAAGAGGTAGGTATCAACTCTCGTGAAAAAAGAAATCCGTGATTTCGTTTATTCACCGATGAATTCCCTATATTGCATTTTCAAGGCATCCATACAGTAAAATTATTTAATGTTTTTTAAATCAATTTGACGAAGCCATTGCTGCCAGCAACAATGGCCTCAAGTAAAATTAATTTCAAAATATTCAACAAAATATGTTTTATATCATAAAGAATATGCTTTTTTCAGGATTTATCAGTGAACGGGTTAAGAGACTTTAGAGATTTTTTTCATTTGTTAAATCCTATTTAAACCGCTATTAAGAAACCAGCTGCAGTAAGAGACTGTGTTCTGATTCTCCCTTGGAACTGTTTGTCATCAATTTCTGTTGTTAGCACTGATGTCATATATTTTCGCTTAAACATTGTGTCCAAAATGTGATGTATTGAACAGAACTGTATGGTGGCGTGTGTCTAGACCATTTAGTGCTATGAAGTGTTTAAATTCTGTTCATGGAAAAGTCATGTTTTATATATATATATATATATATATATATATATATATATATATATATATATATATATATATATATATATCTTTGGTAATAGACTCACATCTACACCCCGCTTTTCTATGTTTTTCAGACATTGATCTACAAGAGCAGGTGGAGGGTTCCCTGATTATGCCACCTGCTTATGAAACTGTGGTATCAAGAGCACAGCTTGCATTGGTAAATTATAATATCTGTACAGGGATCCATTTCTTGCTATGCCTGACCATTTCTAGCTATGCCCAACCATTTCTAGCTATGCCTGACCAGATGGTCATTAAATTGGAAATTCAGCAGAAACATTCAATTCCTATAATTCGTGACAGACCTTGTTTTCGTGATGGATGTTATACGTCAATGTGTCATCATCTAATAGGTGACATACTTGATTTGATTTCTGGCCCAACCGCCACAAAATGCAAACAAAACTGCCAAAAATTATGAGCTGTAAAAACATACACAACCGGTAAAACCAGCAACCGGTAAAAACAGAACCGGTAAAAAATTAGCTGCCATGACAGTTTCAACCGGTAACAATTATCAAGTGGTAAAAAACCACCCGAGCCGCCATGACAGCACAACTAGTAAAGTCCACAACCGGTAAGAATGACCACAACTGGCGACCACCCAAACCGGCAAAACCACTTCCCCTTGCCCATACATGGGCATTCCCGAGTCAATCCACAGGCTCGGCTCAGGAAGGTATAAAAGGGGCTGAAAAAACAGCTTCAGACCATTCAGACTTCTGGATACACAACTGCATCCAAGCGTCGGGCTATATTCAGTCCCTTGGTTGAATATCATTTGTCTACGTTGTTATTAGGACATATTTGATTATGACATACACTTGAGTGACAGATCAATACTTGATCAGATCCATCTATTGTCAGGAATTTTGTACATTTAACAAAATTAGGCAGACACAACTCTCCATCAAATGAGTTTCAAAATATTCAACAGAATGGTTAATTATTAAAATGTAAATTCTCCAAAGACATACACTTTCACGACAGAGTTTTTGACTTCAGTGCATGTAAGTGGAAGAAGGTATTGTACTCCGGTCTGTTGGTGTATTAAAAAAAATATTGGTACGATTTGGCTCAAGTTTTAATGCAATGAAGGAACTTTCCATGCACGAGGATTTCCAACCTTTGACGTTATCGGGATAAATGAACATGGATCCAGATGGGATCAAATTCTGGGTCTACACATTTTAATACAAGAAAGTGTGTCAGGTGTGACTGCACTCAAATTTTACAGCTTAGTGTGTGGTCCGAAAAATAAAATAAAGATTCCATAAAATCTGAAAGCTTTTTACAATGTGACAAAACAGGAAGGTTGTGGTCTGCAATCTCTGATTGCTCTTATTGAGTACACCATTGAGATACAAACCAGAAGTATTATGTTTTCATCCTGTGACCGTACATCTGTCGGTACATCCATCCATCTGTACATACATCCCAAAGATCGTGTCACTGCAACTCCTACAATTGAGAGAGAATTGCTTGAAACTTGACAAGATGATTACCCCACCCAAATATGTGTCGAATGTAAAAAAAAATATTCATCAACCGTCCATCCCATAGGTACATCTGTCCATCCATCCATCCCGAAAATCTTATTGAAGCAACGCCAACAGTTTGAAAGAGAATTATATAAAACTTGACAAGATGATTGTACACCACCAAAAGATGTGCTTATTGTTAAAAACCCTTTCAGCCATCCATCCATTTCATCCGTAGGTACATACATGTATGTCCCAAAATTCTTGTCACTGCAACTCCTACAGTTTAAGAGAGAATTGTTTGAAACTTGACAGAATAATTGTACACCACCCAAAGACGTGCTTAATATTCAAATTTCTTTCACTTGTCCATTCCATCCATCTGTCCATCCTCTACAATCTTATTGCTACAACTTCTCTTACAGTTTGAGAGGGAATTGTTTGAACCTGGACAGGATAACTGTACACCATCCAAAGATGTGCCTAGTGATAAAAGCTTATGCATCAGTCATGCATAACAGATTTGTATTCACTTTTACTCTATAAATGGTATTGTGATACACTCATGTTGGGGATGTACTCATGTTTGAGGGTGGGGTGTGTGTCTTGAGGGGGTTGTGGAGGTATGTGCTGACTCTCTTTTCCCTCCATTTACATTCATGTCACGGGACATGTAAGCAGAATTTGTCTTTTATTTACTATTTGTGATATTTTTATCGTCTATTGTAATAGCAATTACATGAAGTGGATCGAGAGGAGCTGCGTGCTTGCGATCAGTTGGTGCATGATCAACACCTTCAGCAGCAGGGATGGGCCGCTGTGGTCGCTAACCTGGATGATATCACCAGGTTTGTGTTAACAACAGTGCAGAAACAAGCCTTCAGAACAGAAGACGAATAGCCGTGACATGCTGTTGAGGGATCCATTTGTAGCTATGCCCCACCCATTTCTAGCTTAGCTCCGCCCATGCTTTGCACATGTGATAGATTTATATACTTTAAATCCGGAATTCCCAGAATCTCAATGTCAATGCACCTACATGTATGTATTCAACAGAATGTTTATTAAATAGTCAAGCCATACAATTCATACACCTGACAGACTATTAAATATTCATGATGGATCTAGATATGTCATTCATTACTCATTTTGGGTACATCAGCCTACATGTGACATAATTTATAATGACATCATATACTTGTGTGACAGATTGGACCTGTCTATTGTTGCGACATAGGTGACTCTAAGAAATATTCAAGAAATTTGACAGACAGACAGACTTATATTAATTGTGAGTTGCAACTAAATTCTGTTTTGTAATTGTGTTGAATATTTTGAAATTGATTTGACTGGGAACTATGATGGAGTTTATGTGATCATCATTTTGAATCGTCGGTCAACATATACAGCCTCTCACCCAGTGAGAGTCTGCTGATGTCTGATGTGTCGACCTATGTCAGTTACCATTGATTTTGGTGAATACATGTCAAAGGTTAATTTTCTAAGATGAACTGATTGTAAACTAATTGTCCAGCACATTTTATCCTACATTGCACAGTTTACATTAAATCTGTTCTAATATCTGCATTGTGAAAATGATGTTTATTCACTGTAATTATTCACTTTCTCACAGAAAATATTCATTTGCAGACCAAGAGATGAGGTTTTTTTTACATTTTACAACTGGAATGCCGGGCTCGGTTAACGAGCCAGTCATTCCAATGGTAAATTTTCCAAGAGAATCTTCTCTTGGGCTGTAAATGAACATTCCTTTAAACCAAATGCAGGTGCTGATTTCAGCCAGATTGAGCATTGAATTACCCATATATAACAACAATTGCAAACATTAAACTGCGAAAATGTCATCCATACTAATAGTAATACCAGCTCATCTAGATGCAATAGGAATACAGTGTCCGACTTTCTTGCGATGGAGAGGAGGGAAGGGAAGGAGGATGTGTTTAAAAAGTTATGTATTAAATTTTCATGTCTGTTTCTAAGACACCATCTTTGTTTAAGGGTTGACATATGAACATATAATCTCATTCAAAGCTAGACTGCTCAAGTTAAACAATTTGCACCACACGACCCCATTGTCTTATCACGCTCTCACCATTTGGGAACCAATTATGCATGCCACGATTAATCAAACTGCATCAGACTACATGTACATGTATCGAAACATTGCACATGTGTGTTTTTCTCTTTACTTTCTAGTGCTCTTAATCACCGTGTGGAGATCTTCCAAGATGCCTATGCAGATTATTTGAATAGCAGGGACAGCTTTCTTCAGTTACTGATCGAGTAAGATAGTTATACATTAATTATTAGTTTTGCCACAAGGTTGCATAACATTCATTAAACTGTTACCTCTCAAATTTCTTCAAGAAAATTTTGATGCGCTATACATCTGAACCCCTGTTCATTTGACAATTCAAGCCCGGCAGCCACATATGGCGCACAGACCTGCCAACCCCTACGGATTGTCCGTAGTTTGTACAGAAATGACATCCAAACTACTCATGTACGGGTTGCGAGTGAAAATACGGAAATAAAAAATTGTGCAATTACAGTAATACGGACAAGGTGGTAAAATTACGAATTTCTGCTTGTGAGGCTATAAAAACGGCGACCGTTTATCAAAACACGTCGGCTTCCATTATGTCAAGATGTTTTAATTGCTCAATCTAGCCGACATTTGAGAACAGCCCATAGAGTTAAAATGGCAGAAGAGTGCTTATGCTCATACCTTTATTTCGGCATATTATAACCATGTATCCTCCAAAGCGGACTCAATTCTCTTTTGATAATTGGAAGAGCAGTTGAATAGAGGCAAATTTATATATTTTTATGAGAATTGAAATGGTATTGGCTATATTAATCTGACACTACGTATTGGCTATATTAATCACAACAGAACTACGTAATAGAATTAGCATACACGCTCTACGGCTATTCTATATGTATGAAACAGCCTGCCAAGATTCTCTAATCTCGTTAATCGGCATTTTTTGCCTTATTACATCATTGGATTAATAGCATGCGAAAGTTAGCACTATACAAGAATCCCGGAAGTTTGTTTGTTTATGATGGCTACAGATATGCAATTCAACTATAAAAATATGCCGATGTAAATCGAAAATCATCCATTCAAAGCGCGAGAATATCAAAATAATGTTTTTATATTTTAATGTAATAAGCCTTACCGAAATAGTGTAACATGAAATTCCTGGTAATATATATTTCCATGATCGCGGTATGAGATTTTGTGTATTGTGGATTTCAGTCTTTGGTTTCCGATTTTGGTGTCTAAATATGGAAAAAATAATCACCAAACTTTGTGGAAGTGCTCAGCACAACCTGATAATGCTGCAATACCAATAAAAAAAAGTTCAAAAGACATGTGTATGCGCGAGAATATACAGAAAGATGATCGGTTTTAAAGAACAGGGAAAGGTGATACATACATGTACATATGCACATTGCAAAAAAGTACAACATCTCTATCAAAAAATGTAATGGTAAATTAGCTCGCACAATATTAGATGACTATATTTACATTTTACCACCGGAATAACAGTCAATCATTCCAGTGGTAAAATTTCACAGATATTCCTCTCTCGCCTTGTTTAACCCTTTAATAACTAAATTTCTTCGAAAAATTAAAACATTTACTTTTTGAATGTCCATTTGTAGGCCAAGAGAAGACTATTTTTGAAAATTTACCACTGTAATGACTGGCTCGGTTGCCGAGCCAGTCATTTCAGTGATAAAATTTCAAAAATAGTCTTCTCTTGGCCTTGCAAATGGACATTACACAAACCCACTACAGAGGCTGGCTTTGCCGGTTTCATCACGAAAGTGTTAAAATCACGTTTTGCTGCTTTTTCAATCACTACTGAACTACTGAAAGGTTCCTCAAACTACTGAAAATCCACTACTGAAAGAGTGTGTGAAACTACTGAAAATCATGGTTTTTCACCTGAAACTACTGATTGCTTGAACTGGGGGTTGGCAGCTCTGGGCGCACAGAGAGCTATGTCATCTCAAGTACCTATTTACAGCTCGGTTGAGTGGATCAACACAGAGTTAAGTGGCTTGCTCAGGAGACAACACGGCGAACCAGCAGGAAAGTGAACGTGCGAGCCTAGAGTTATGAGCTGAAGTCCCTAACTACTCACCCACCACGCCTCTGCTATGTTCCTTCAGGCAGTATCTATTGTGGCTATTGACATGAAGAAGTCATGACTTGAAATAAGGGCCATAGCTCTGGCTTTTTAAGGTGTTTTAAAGTATTGAACTCTATGGGGAAAATAATCTGTGTCATATTTCATAAATTGCTATTGTATTAAAACAAGATTTGTCAGAAATGTTCATTTAGTATACAAATCATTTGACAATAGTGACAGGGATGGCTGCCCTCATTGATTAATGGTATTCCTCTTGGTCAATCATGCCAATATTCTCGCATAGTTCTCCGTCCAAATTTCAGACTGTGACCTCACCATTGCCCCATTGGTAAATGTCAGTGTTGTGGCACTTGAACTATTGATCAATAGTGTCAGTAATGGCTGGCCCATTGATAAATGGTGACTAATGTCAATGACACCAATATTTTTGCATTTCTTCATCAAAATTTTTTACTGTGACCATTGTCCCTGATGTATCAATAATGTCAAGGATGACGCCCATTGGTCATTGGTACCTTTCCCATTGGTCAATAGTGTCAAGGATACAAATATTTTTGTATTACCGGCTTAAATGATTTGCTTGTGACCATTACCCCATTGGTAAATGGCATCTGTCTGTACACTTGAATTATTTGATAATAGCGACTGGGATGGTTGGCCCATTGGTCAATGGTACTTTTCCTGTTGGTCAATAATATCAAAGATGCCACTATTCTTGCATTTCCGTAACCAGATTTTTTCCAGTGTGACCATTGTCCCATTAGTAAATGGCATCTGTTAACACACTTCAACAATTTGACTCGTGTCAGTGAGGGCTACCCCATTGATCAGTAATACTCTTTCCGTTGGTCAATAATGCCAAGAACTCCAACATAGTAAACATGTTTTCTAAATTTGATATGAAATGCCAACTCGTGTGCAATCCTCTTAATTTGATGATAGGGTTGCACGATTTTTCGATTATTCAATTAATCGCGATTATATAATTCAAAATGATCGTGGACGATTATAAAATGAAATAAATGTGTAATCGCCATGTTGAAATTTTTGTGAAGACACTTTTACGCTTGTGAAACTCTGCTCGCGTTACCAATCATGGAAACAAACATCTGGCTATCAGCCGAATGTGTGAATGATTAAATAAACTAAATAAATAACATTTGTTTGTATTGACTCATGATTAGTTTTAGATGAATAAAGATTGTTCACTTGGTCGCTATTTGTCATTGTTGTTGTAATCACACACGCTTATCCCGCATTCCCCATTCTCTGAATAGTTATGCGTTAATGGTTTTCCCAAAAAAGTTCTAAAACTGATACTTTGGAAATTCAACGCATTTTCTCCCGTAAAAATTCTCACTGCCTACGCCTATGTTTAATGTATACCTCAAAACATCACCAGGGAAGTGAAATTATTTGATTTGAGCACCTAAATATTGCATATCCTTTAATAAAGGTCGTTTATTACATCAAAATTAATCCACAATTTGATATAAAATGGCGTCGTGAAAAAATACAAATCACATGATTCGCCTCCAATTGAAGAGTTTATTTTAGAGCGAGTACTCGGATATAAATATTCTGGAATCGGGGACTCGGAACTCGGGATTTCACTTCAAGAGTATACTTACCTCCCTAATACTTTTGATATTGCTAAATATTGGCTTTCACTCAATAAACACTCAGATTTAAAACAGTTAGGTGCCCCTACTGGGCAGGGAGTCAGAGCGTAGTCTGGCGGATGCCAGCCCCACCACCGCGCATGCGCAGACTAGCACTTCCTCTTTGCTAGATTATTGGCAAAGAGAACACACATGTTTTTTGAGTCATAAGCTTTTCTTGCTCTTTAACGTTTTTATTGGTGTTATTTTGGAAGTGATAAGACCTGATTTGGATGGCGGGAGGATACACTTCGCCACAGGAGGACGTTGGACCTTTAAATCAGGTGACTTCTAGTAAAATTAGCGAGTTTTCTTCCCGGTGTATTGTGTTTCCGGGACTCGCGTTTACCGTGATAAGCGCCTTAGTTAGTTGGTTTAGGTCAACTTGGTGCTACCTAGGACTAATTTCTCTTTCTGTTTCTGTCCACAGGTCTGTATGACGCTAGGTTGTGACGTCACAGTTGCAGAGAGTTAGTTTTCTCTCCACCATGGTTCCATTTCCTACTAACACTGTTAGGTTATCTAACCAAATGAAAATTTATGTCCAGTGAGTTGGAGGCCTGGTATAAAGGTCTTCTCACTTTGCCCTCTTGATCCAATTCCTTCCCCATGAGGTGGAGAGAGTTAAGAGGCGTGCAGATGGTGGAGTTTCCGGTTCGTCACGTTGGATGGTTTGTCTATACAAAGTGTCAGGTATCTAGTTATTGATAATGTGGTGATGTTAATTATTGTAAACAAACAAAGGGAGATAATTAACATTTTTGCCAGAAAAGAGTTATCTATATGTATCTGATGGTTGTGTAGTCAACTTATCCATTCAGCATACAATTCGTCCTTGCACTTGGATGTTTTGTTGGGATCGAATTTTTCCTGTCACGGGATTAATGACGTCATAATCGGCCTGGCTATGTATTTATTAGCAATTCAAGCGCTATGCTGGTTTTTGATGTATATTGATCTTTAAGATCGTTTTCCTTCTCTTTGAGTTGGATTGAGTTTCTAAGCTTAACTAGTTGCTCATACTCCTTGTCCTTTGCCCTGTTTCAGGGACCGGGTTGCGCGTCCTGTGGCCGTTTTATGCATGTAAAGTTCTGGCCGCATCTGTGTTATCGATGTAGCCCTTGTGGTCCATTGATTAATTGTGACATATGTAAGCACTGGGGGGGCGAGTTAATGTCCGAATTCTTGTGCTGCTTACAGGCGACGGACAAGGTGGTAGAGGAGGAGAAGAAGAAGAAGCGGAAACGAGAGGTTGTAAGTAGGAAGGGTAAGGGGAAGGTCTCGTCCGCGGTGGATATGGAGACCTTCCGGACCGAGATGTTGGGAGAGATGAAGAGGACAATAAAAGATTTGGTTCCAGGGTTGCTTCGTGGCATGCTTCCTGGACCAGATCCTTTATTGTCCTCATCATCGGCTTCGGAGCAGGTAATCCCCGCCTCTGGATCGATTTTCCTTAGTCCGCTTCCGTTGTCCGACGATTCAGAGGTGGCCCCATTAGAGGGGGCGTTCCACGACCCTGGCAGCAGGCTTATTGCCGCGCCGATAGGGGACCGTGGACGGTTGTCGCTGGAACCCGCGGGCTGCTTATCAGTCCAGGGGTATCCGCACGCCGCGGTGGCCAGTACCTCCTATGGCACCGTTCCTGGTCAGCCCGGGTTAGCTCTCTTTGCTGACCCGGGGTCTAATCTTTCTGACCAGGGTGATGAGGATTACCTGCTAGGGTCGCCGTCTGACGACGTGGACATGGATGAAGACGTTTGTGCACCCCTCGCGGGGAATACAGGCGCTTTTTTCCACGGTATTACTCACCCTGGAGTAAGGTCCGCGGTTCAGGTGGTGGCCCAGGGCGCTGCTGATGGCCAGCGGTACCGCATACCTCGGCTTGCCGAGAGTGTAGCTGGTGCTGGCCGGGCCCGTGGTGGGGCTATATATACCCCGCGCTCTACCGCGGTGCCTGCTCCTGGTCAAAGCAGTGATATTCTCATGCCGGTGCTGTCAGGCCCGCATGTTTTCCCTGGCTTGCCAGGTGTATCAGCGTACCCGCCGTCAAGCTCTACTGCTTGCGCTCAGGAGGAAGACGAAGGACCCCGTCTTGTAGAGCGCTCGCAGTTAGCCACGGAGGAGGATTGGTATGACGCTTGCCAGTGGTTGGTGAGCGTTAGGCCTGATCTGCCCATGGAGCAGTCGGCTAGCCACCGTGTTCACACGCCGTGGTTAGCTGGGAAACCAACTGCTAACGCTATGCCTTCTCTGCCGCTGGCGGAGCATGTCGTTGACATGTTCAAGGCGGCGGAGTCGTCCATTAACACGAGTGGACGTCTCGCGAAGGCCCCTCGCGAGGTGGCCAGGCGTTGTCGCATCGTGCCCCTGGACTACCAGCGGTACGGTGTGGTACCCAAGCCCAGCGTGGATGACCGCGCGGCTTTGGGTGAGGATACGCGGCCAGGCTCCCGTTCTGACGCGGGGGTCTTGTGCGCGAACGCGTTGCGTTCGGCGAATACCGCGTTGCGTGATGCGGAGGAGAGTGGGAGGGCTTCGATTGCCGCTCTGTCCCACGTCTCCCAGCTGTTACAGGGGGTAGTAACGGCATCCGCATCGCGCCAGCCAGGCCCGCTCGCGGTCCAGCGAACCATCCAGGATGGTATTAACCTGGCGCTGGACTGTATGACGCGGGCGGTGACCAGGAGTGTCCGGGCAAGACGCACATTTGCCCTGGACAATCTGTGCCCGTCTCAGGACCTGTATAATAGGCTACTCCGTACGCCTATGACGGGTCCTGGTCTTTTTGGAGGTGAGGGATGTCGCCACCTCCAGGAGACGGTCACCCTGGTGAATAACCAGAGGGCGCTGCGCGAACAGTTTGAGGTGCTGCGTCGTGCTAACGTTCGCGCCGCGGCCCCTGCGTGTCGTCCCCTGCAGGCTCGAGGTGGTGCTGGCCAAGTCAGAGGCCAGCCGCCGTCGCAGCGCCGGCCTCGGCCGCGTGCGATTCGGCCAGCAGTGAGGGGGGCGCAGGCTCCTCAGCCGCCGTCAGCCAGGCAGCCGCCCGTGCACCGAGGTGCGCGCGGGGCGGGGCGGGTCGCGCGAGGATCTGGGCGTGGTTATCGTTCCTGACAGGGCGCTTACCGCGGTAAGGACCACGCCGGTGTGTATGGCGACGGAGACAGTGCCGCTCTTGCATGCCTTGTGTCCACCGCGGTCCCTAGGTGGACCGGTGGGAGGCCGGCTAGCCGACCACATGCAAGAGTGGGAACGGTTAACTCAGGACCGTTTAGTCTTGCGATGGCTTTCCGTGGGGTATCATCCAGAGTGGATGACAGGCCCGCCGTCGCGACTGTCTCTGGTGCCAATCTGGACTCCCATTCCGAGAGATCCAGATCAAAGGTTGTGTATCGAGGAGGAGATAAATTCCCTCGTACAAAAAGGAGCTATTCAGCCGGCACAAAGGTGTCCGGGCTTCTATTCAACCCTGTTCTTGGTAACAAAACGCACCGGTGGGTGGAGACCGATTCTCAACCTCAAGCCATTGAACAAGTTCATCGAGACGCCCAGTTTCAAGATGGAAACGGTGCGCTCGGTGTTGGCGGGGTTGGAGAGGGGGATGTGGACGGCGTCGATAGATTTGAAGGACGCTTATTTCCACATCCCCATCCACAGGAGTTTCTGTCGCTTCCTGAGATTTGCATTCCAGGGCAGACAGTGGGAATTCAGGGTGTTGCCCTTCGGAATTTCCACGGCTCCTCGGGTTTTCACCCGTGTGGTTCTTGCGATCACAGCATACCTCCGCAGGAGAAGCATAGCAGTCCACACGTACATAGACGACTGGCTGTTGAAAGCGCACACCCGGGAAAGTTTGTCCGCCAATCTGGAGATTGTTTTGAAAATTCTCACAGACTTGGGCTGGATGATCAATTTCCCAAAATCAGAGCTGACTCCATCCCAGAAGTTTGTTTACCTGGGGATGTTCTTCGATCTGGAGACAGGATATGTTTATCCTACTCAGGAGAGGGTTCAAATACTCATCTCGTTGATTCAGTCAGTGTGCGACAGTCGTCATGTCCTGGCACGGGTTTACTTGAGAATGCTGGGGTTGATGGTTTCGTTGGAACCAGTCATTCCTCAGGCCGCCTTACGCAGGCGGCCGATCCAGTTGTTTCTCATGACACAATGGACCCAGAGTACAGGTTCGCTGGACTCGAATGTGTCAGTGTTGGCGCCTCTGATTCACCACCTGCAATGGTGGTTGAATACAGAGAATCTCTTACCGGGGGTTTTGCTAACCCCTCCCCACCCTCAGGTGACTGTGTATACAGATGCATCGATGGAGGGCTGGGGAGCTTGCCTGGAAGAATCCACGATATCAGGGCTTTGGAATCTGGAACAGTCACAGGAACATATAAATCTACTGGAGCTAAGAGCAGTAGTCCTGGGCCTGGAACATTTCTTACAGAAAGTTCAGGGCAAGATTGTTCTTATTCGTTCAGACAACTCAACAGTTGTGACTTACATAAACCGCCAGGGCGGAACGAAGTCGCCCAGTCTCTGTATGATGACATGGAAACTGCTTTGTTGGTGTCTGGATCACCAGATTACCTTGAAAGCAGTTCATATTCCGGGAAGGTTAAACCTGCTAGCAGACTCATTGAGCCGAAGGATGAGTGTTTTACCCACGGAATGGCAACTAAATCAATGTGTGGCGGATCGTCTGTTCGACCATTGGGGGAAACCCAACATCGATTTGTTCGCAACGAAGAAGAATGCGAAGATGACGACGTACGTCTCTCCGATTCCGGATCCAAGCGCTTTCGCAACAGATGCGTTAGCTATCAGCTGGGGGAGAATGTATGCATACGCATTCCCTCCAGCAATCCTGATTCCAAAAATTCTTCAGAAAATCAGACAAGAGGAATGCCAAGTGCTTCTGATCGCCCCGGATTGGCCAAGCCGATCATGGTATACGGATCTGCTGGTCTGCAATCCGGTTCCTCTGCCTCTGATGGACGATATTATCTTCCAGGGCAAGGCCCTTCACAACAATCCGTCAATGTTCAGATTGACTGCGTGGATGTTGTCAAGGAATCTAGAATTAAGGAGGGCTTTTCTGAGCAAGCAGCCATGTTTATGGCCAAAGCCAGGAGGGGGTCAACCTCCAGAGCATATAATTATAAAATCAACAGATTTGCAGAATGGTGCTCAAAAAGATGTATTGATCCAATGGATTCATCTATTCAAGTAGTAGCTGATTTCCTCTGTCACCTCTATGATGCCTATAGCCTCAAGCCTAACTCTATTGCTGGTTATAAGTCAGCATTAATGTCTGTTATTCCTTGCTTGGCTAAGAGGGGAAGTGATGAAGTAAATACATTGAATGTATTAATTAAAGGCATGGGCAATCTAAGACCAAGGAATCCTCCTGTGATTCCGTCTTGGAGTTTATCGCTAGTGCTTCAAGTACTAGGTGATAAGCCTTTTGAACCACTTAGTTCCATTTCTATGAAACTATTAACACTGAAGACTGTGTTTTTAATTGCTGCGGCCTCGGCTAGGCGTAGGAGTGAGATTCATGCCTTATCAGCCGAGGATGACCGTTTTGTGGTTTCAGGGGAAGGCCTTAAGCTGCTACCTAGGATTAATTTCTTGGCTAAAAATCAGTCGTTGAAATATCCAGGTCAACCTATTATTTTGCCTGCTTTAACTAGATATGATCCTAATTCTAAAGCATGGTGTCCCGTCCGGGCGCTGCGCCGGTACAAACAACGTACGGCGGCATGGCGCACCGACCAGTCAGCGTTATGGTTGTCATATATTGAACCCCATGGGAGGGCTTCTAAGGACACCATTTCCAGGTGGATTGTGGAATGCATTCAGTTTTGCCATAAATCCGCCACCGGGAAGCAGGTTGACGTGGCCAAGGCTCACAGTGTCCGCGGCGTAGTGACATCCACGGCCCTATTTAATGGGGTCCCTGTGGATGATATTATGTCGGTGGCTCAGTGGCACTGTGAGTCAAGTTTTACAGACCATTATCTCCGTGACACCTCTAATCCTCTCGCCTTGTCGGTTTTGAAAAAATAAATCGGTTTATATTTTTTGAGGTGATTTCCTCATTACTTATATATATCACAATTAATTTATGGAAACACCCACTTTTTTGGCCCTGCATCAGTCTTTACCGATGGGAAGATGATGTCAGCAGCCATTTTCAACAAGGTCAGTCTTGTTCATGTGTTGTCCGTTGTTGATTGTATTGTCACGATTGCCCGTTATTAATATGGTGATGGTTTGTGTATTTGTGTGGTTCATTGTTGAGAGTTACGAAAATGGAGCTTTTTCGTCTCTGTCCTGTAGTACATGGCACTTGTACGTAGAGAGCGTATAGGACATTGAGGTCAGTCGACTCTTCCTCCCAGGAAGGAGGGGGGGGAGCGCATATGACATTCGGTCATCTCTCATACATCGGTCGTGTTATCCGATGGTTAGTCAAATCCTGACTGTTTTTTCTTACAGTTTCAGAAGTTTAAGTGCCTTAAACGCAGAAAAGCGTATAGGGATGAGCTGGTCTTTTGACCTCGCCTCCCTCCCGCCAGATTCACTTTCGAATTCTGGCAATATCAAAAGTATTAGGGAGGTAAGTATACTCTTGAAGTGAAATAAACGAAATCTAGGATTTCTTTTTTCACGAGAGAGTTGATACTTACCTCCCTAGATACGGACCCGGCCTCTCCACCCCACAGAGGCTCGGTCTTCAGGCTCTTAATAGTTGCATGTGTGTCAGCCAATAATCTAGTCAGAGGAAGTGCTAGTCTGCGCATGCGCGGTGGTGGGGCTGGCATCCGCCAGACTACGCTCTGACTCCCTGCCCAGTAGGGGCACCTAACTGTTTTAAATCTGAGTGTTTATTGAGTGAAAGCCAATATTTAGCAATATCAAAAGTATTAGGGAGGTAAGTATCAACTCTCTCGTGAAAAAAGAAATCCTAGATTTCGTTTAATTTCTATATATTATCATTGCGCGATAGGACCTGAGTATTATACTGATCTTAATAACAGGTACCCGTTTGATAAACTCCCGTTAGCGTATAATATCTCACGAGAACACACCGCCTCCCATCGCAAAAGAGCCGCTCGCTCGCCAACTTAAGAAGCCGGCTATATTGTTGTTCGTAATAATTCAATTTGGATCATTTAATGTTGATCGGCATTACAAAATTGATGCACATTTTCTCCCGTACTTGTTTGGTACATAAATTTGGTCTAAATATATTTATAAATAAGGAAGGTATTTAATCACGCCAAGACTGTTTTAAGCGCATTTTGACTCCAAAAGTGTGGAATAAACTTTATTATATCTTGAACATACGTGGCCTCCTATTAGTATTAATCTAATAGGTGGTCGAGATTCACAAATCCGAGGCCTTTATTGACTTCTAGCAGGGCCGGAAATGTATCAGGGCAGAGATCAGTCTGAAGTAGACACACCCTGTGACACGATTGTTATTAGTATACACGCTATTCTCACAAATTTGCTCTTAAAAAAGATTTTCCTATACAATCTGCTGAGTTAGAGGGGGTGGGCTTCTAATACAGAGTTTTGGCGTTTTGAAACTGCTAAGAAATCATTGGAGCTCATATCTCAAAGTTAGGGGGTGGGCTTCTATTAGAGCATAGGCTACAATTAAGCGAAATACGGTACCTTTCGTTTTCCATCTAGAAAAATCTTGATACATTCCTTTGTTTGCAATCAGCAACTGGCGTATTCTGTCCATGTATGTATACCCAAGTACCTAACCCATAATCTTACAATCTGCAGTAGCATAATCCTCTAAGCAGCATTGACGTAGTTAATATAGCTCATGATTAATCGTATGATCGCAATTATTTTTTTTAAATGACCGCGATTATGAAAAGTGAATAATCGTGCAACCATATTTGATCATTGACATCTATATGAAGTATATGATTTCTAGCGAATCACATCAAGACCTCTAAGTTGTGTCTTGATCTATGTTTTTCAGAAGCTAATTAAACTTGGTGAATACATTTAAAACAGCGTGTTTGAATGTCCTAGAGCCTGTACTATTTTAGCCAATGTTTAAGCAAATACAACAGGAGCACTTGCGAACTGGAATATTATACAATTTTGCCTTGAAGTTGTTGGTGACTAAGACAGCAACAACTTCCAGGCAAATTTGTACCAAAACATTTAACTGGTTACTGGTATGAATACCATTGCTATATTGCAATTTCCAAGTTGAAAAGGTTTATTTGGTTAGAATAAAAATGCAGTACATTAACCCTTCGTATGTCAACAGCACCACAAAGCGCTCAAAATGCTACTCATATCAACTAACCATTTAATGGTCAATATTTTTCAATACAATTATCATTTTTGCAAGCCAAGATAAAAGTTTACCAATGGAATGACTGGCACGGTTATTGAGCCATTCCTTCCAGTAGTCATGTTAGTAAACTTGAAAAAATACCCTCTTGTCCTGCAAATGGACATTGGTCAAGACCGCTGCAGAGGATGGGTTGGCCTGCTTCACCATGAAAGCGTTAAACCATTGAGACAAGTGATGTTTGACCACCATCTTAAATTACTGCCAGGGTTTGTGTCTAATCTATACATATGTCTGTCATACATAGGTTTAACTGTACTTGTAAATGGAATATTCTGTGTTGATTGCCGTTTCAGTATTAACGATGTGATATCTTTGCTGAAAACAATTCCATTGTTGAGTGTACTTTGGCCTGAAATTCATGATACAGCACCTAATCAGACAACAACACTTTATGACTGGATCAGCTCGCAAGTGAGTAGTGAAAACGTTGCGATAAACCACAGAAATAACTTAACATGCTTCCAAAACAAAATAATATTTACATGTACTGTTGAATATTTTGGACGTAATTCACCTTTCCAGAGTATCCATCCATCACCTGACCTCCTATGACATCATAATTAGCTCACCGTGTGTATGATACCAACACAATCATTAAATCACAAACGGTTCTATGTAGACCGTGTATGATGATGTCATAATCATTATGTCACAAAAGGTTCCATATAAATCTCAAACAGTCTGACACATATGAATTGTATGTCTTTGTAATTGTTTGCTATTTAATAAACATGCAGCAACAGCACCCAGTCAAATTAGTTTCAAAATATTCAACAGCTTACCTGTATAGTTTTCTTGAAATTGATAGTCAGGGCGTTCAGAGATCCATCGATCCCAACATGAGGAAGGTGTGGGTGGAGCTTAGCTAGAGATGGGCGGGGCATAGCTCAAAATGGAAAGGTCCATTGGGTTGGAAGACATTGCTGCCTAAGGCATTATGTTCAAAATATGCAACAGAACATTTCTTACATTGTGTTTAACATTGTACTAACTAACTTGTTATTGTTTTGGTTCTTTTAACTTATTTATGAACTGTACTGTAGCGCTGACATGGCTGTGTGTATTCTTTTATCTTCATAACTGATTGTAGTGTAAATGTATGGTGTAATGTGTTCTGCGGCTGTAGTAGTCAGAACTCCATGCAGCTGCAATCTGTCCTTCATCCTTGACCACTGTTTCTTATCCACAGTTAGAATCATTAGCGTCTTCAGGTTCTTCATCTTCTGTGTACCCAGTCCTGCATATCTTAGCCCACTACATATTGCATTTAATAGGTTTGGTCAGGGGATCCTTTCTCTACACACTTTGTCATGTTTATAGGTATTGGTGTCGAATACAATGAATTCCAATGCTCTGTGTATGTGTATTTTATGGCATTTGCAGAACATGGCCAAACCTTGGCCATCTTTGTTGTGCCACATCCAATGCCAGTTTGTTTATTGTATAGTGTGTCATTGTCGATTATACTGCCTGGCCAGTGATGTTGGGTAATGAAATTAAGATGTTTCTGGTGGCCGACATCAAGTATATTCAGAATATTGTTCAAATTAATTAACTAATCATAGGCAGTAATGACTTCCAGTTAAATTAATTTCAAAATATTTAACTGCATTTGTTGCATTGTTAAAATCTTTCAATTCTGTTGTCATTTTCAAAGTTTAGTATGATTCCCGTGCGTTTGTTTTCAGGACTCTCAACACAGTATGGATGACATGGTGAAAGACTGCCTTAAGGTGACACAGCAGGTAAATGGTTAAATGGATAAATCCAGTTTATGTGATCAATCATATGACATCATAATCAACAACATCATATGTAGGCGTAATTAAGGCCATCATTAATGCTTAATAGTCTGTCAAGTTGTACGAATTGTATGTCTTTACTATTTAATAAACATTCTGTTGAATATTTTGAAACTAATTAGACTCTGCGCTGTTGCTGCATAGACAGCAACAGCACCCAGTCAAATTAGTTTCATAATATTCAACAGCTTGTCTAGTTTTCTGAAAATGGAGATTCAGGGAGTTTAAGGTTCGAATGGTCCCAACATGGACAAAGTATGGGCGGAGTTTAGCTATTCTACACCAAGGCTTGAAATTAAAGCTGTCCCGACGCTAATAGCAATAGTAGACAATAAGAAACTGGTGAAATTTTGAAAAGTGTTGCTTACACACAGTGCTCAGCACATTTTTCAAATGGAGCTTGCACATCGCCAGTCTGGTTATCCATGATAATTTCAATTCTAACAGACTAAATACTTTTTTATGAAGACACTTCATTGCAAACATGTGCCTGTGACTTGCAGCCTAGGCGGTACACCTGTAATAGGCGGATATTAATTGAGTACATCAACAATATGGCTTATTTTACTTTCCCTGATTTCTAACCAGCTTGATATATTATTGTTAGTTTTGCTATTACGATCCTTATTTGTGGAAAATAATTTAATGATTCATGTCAAGCTTTTTTGGAAAAGTATGACTGTCGCTAACCGAGCCAGTCAATTGACTGATAAGTCTTCAAAAATAATCTGTAAAAATGGACAATTTCTAGGAGAAAAGTGTTTAAAAAAAAAATTTTGATAGAAATTAAAGGCTTCATCAACCCTTTAACACTCATATCAGCCAAAAATGGCTTCTGCAGTGGTCTTGAGAACTGACTATTTGCAAAGCAAGAGAAGACTATTTTTGAAAACTTACCACTTCAATGTCTGGCTCGATAATCTAGCCAGTCATTCCTGTAGTAAAGTTTCAAAAATAGTCTTCTCTTGGTCTGCAAATGGACATTTTCTATGAGAAAATTGAAATTTTCTTGAATAAATTTGAATGTTAACAGGTTATGGTAATGATGCATTGATTTCTGTTGTAATAGTTTGATAGGGAGATGTTGGAAGGAATGAAATCGGAAGTTGAACAAACATTTGAAGCGGCCGTCAACAAAAGCATGAAGGAAGTTAAGGGGCTGGAAGATCGCTTGTATGGTCTGGACCAGATTATGAGCGGTGCTCGACGGCTCGTCAGTGAACAGGGAGAAATGACTCAGGTAATAGACTATAGATGTAGGTCAGCTATATGCTTCATAAGCCTTTCGTGGACATTCATTCATTCCTATTGATCAGTATTTGTTTAATTAAGATAATTTGCCATATACAACAGCTGTTCTCAGTCAAATTAGTTTCAAAATATTCAGCAGATTACCTGTCTTGTTACCTTGAAATTTAGAATCTGGGAATTCAGGTTTAACCCTTTCACGACGAAACCTGCCAAAGCCGGCCTCTGTAGTGGTGTTTGGGAATTTCCATTTGCAGGCCTAGAGATTATTTTTGAAAATTACCCACTGGATTGACTGGCTCGATAATGAGGCAGTCATTCCAGTGGTCAATTAAAAAAAAAGTCTTCTCTTGGCCTGCAAATGGACATTCTATAAGTAAATATTTTAATTTTTATCAAAGTTTGAAATCGATTACAACATGTGTAACATGGCACGGGAGTATCACTAATAAGGCTGGGGCGTAGCCAGCTATGGATCCCATTATTCCTGGCCTGACATTGCTATTCTGGACTTGTAGGCACAAGAGCCAGCTGAATGTCAAGGCCATTGCACGTCATGTATTTTAGAATCTGATTGAACCAATGGTTATCCAGGCTCACATCAATTTATTGATACAATAACTTCTAATGGACCATTCCAGTTTATCCATCTATCATGACATCATAATCAAATTTGTGATGTGTAGGATGATGTCATAATCAATTATGTCATGAGTGACATGGATAAGTTCATCATGGTGGCAGAAATAGCACCCAGTCAAATTAGTTTCAAAATATTCAACAGCTTACCTGTATAGTTTCTGGAAATTCTTACTCAGGGAGTTCAGGGATCGATCGATCCCAACATGAACGTGGTGTGGGAGGTGCTTAGCTAGAGATGGTCGGGGCATAGCTAAAACTGGAATGGTCCATTGACTGCCTATTTCTCTTTGCCTGTAAATGGACCCAATCAAGTCTGCTGCAGAAGCCATTTTTAGCGACTTGAACATCAAATGGTAACTCTCTAACATTCAAGTTGGCCAAAATTAGTTTCAGCAGTAGTCTTGAGAAATATCTGTTTGCAGATCAAGAGAAGACTACTTTTGAAAATTTACCATTGGAATAACCGGCTCGATAATTGAGCCAGTCATTCCAATGGTAAGTTTTCAAAAATAATCTCTTGGTCTTTAAATGGACAATATCTATGAAAAAATTTAAATTTTCTTGAACAAATTTGAGGATTAAGGGGTTAATATATCAGACTACCAGTAACATAAACATGGATTATTTTAGGGATTTGTGCAAAATCAGGCACGTGCAGGGAATCTACGTGATGCTTCCATACTTCCGGATCTGTGCGCTAGTCATAAAAAACAGTTACTTGTTATGCTGAGTAACCATCGCAAGCTACGTGACATTAAGAAGAAATGCCGTCTTGCCAAAGAAGAGTTGTCAATCAATCTACATACACGACTACGGTAATGATAAATCATACTGCGATCTTATACTTGAGTGAGGTGCTACATTTAAATAGTCATAAAGGGAAGGATATAATCTGTCACTCCAGTATCTAACATCATAATCAAATGCATCACTTGTTAGGTGAATTCACAATCAAAACACTGTAGGGCCATCCCAAAAGTGACAATGATCTGTCACGAAAGTGCTGAATTCTACTGTCTTTGCTGAATTTACAATTTAATAACATTCTGTTTAATATTTTGAAACTAATTTGGCTGTGGCTCTTGCTGTGATAGAGAGAGAGCAACAGCCCCCCCCCCTCCCCCCAGTCAAATTTGTTTAAAGATATTCAGCAGCTTCCGTGTATAGTTACTTTGAAATTTAGATTCTGGGAATTCAGGCTTCAAAGTGTGAAATTGATTTTAACATACTCAGAAAGTGGGCGGAGCTTAGTAAGAAATAGGCAGTACCTAGCTGGTCATGGAACACTCTATTGTTGGCATGGGAACATTATTTGGACACCAGTTTGATTGCTATCGTTTTAACCCCACATCTCATTTTCAAGGCAAATATGCAGGAAACTGCTGAATATCATAGGTTGATTGGACTTGATTTGGGGGAGAAACCTTTCGAAATTGATGACAATCCAAAAGCCAAGATGCCCAACAACCACTAGTGGCCATATTGAGAACTGGTTTCTGGATGATAACTTCACTACTATTTATCAGATTGTTTTCAAACTTCAGAGTTTGATTGGACTACGTCTTGGTAAGACATCTTTTGGATTTGACGATGATCTGAAATCCAAGATGGCTGGCAGTCACTGGTGACCATCTTGAAAATTTGTTTCCGGTTGATAATTCAAGTACAATTTACTGGATTGCTTTGAAACTTCATTGGTTGATTGGGCTCGATCTCGGGAAAAAACCAATCAAATTCAATGATGATCTGAAATCCAAGATGGCCTCTAGCCACTTGCCACCATTGTTAGAATCAGTTTCCAAATAATGACGCTTCCTATAATGTGTCTGAACAGTTTCTTATGAAATTATCTATGTTAAAGCATGGTATGTGCTTTTGTTCTTTGTCTTATTGTGTTGGCGGGGTATTATGCACTGTTTGTGGAGCTCTCTACTTGAAATGCCAATGTTCCAGGTGACTGATACAGGCCCATAGATCTTCAGAGCCAGACAGCATTTGTAACAATCCCTTTACCAAGTCTGCATCATAGTGAAAATAATCTGAAATTTAACCTTTACCACTCTGTCATTAAAATTTTATATCTTCAAATTAAATTAAAAGATGAACGGGTGTTCATTTTTGAACAATTATTGGTGGGAGATGGTGCTGTCATGTACACCAGTTCCTTCGATATTGACACAGTAAAAATTAGAATATTGACATCAGAGTGGTAATTGTTAAATAAAACTACACATTGCTCCAACGTGAGAATTTCAAAACTAATATTTTAATGGGGTTAGACTTAGCTTATGTATATAAGCAGTCTAACATATAATTTACCCATCAGAAAAAATGAGGCTGACATCGATTAATAATCGATAATTGTCACACTTGAACATATTGGATACGTGAGAAAGATATAATAATCCCAGAATTTTAATTTTGATGCAACATTTTTTGTATTAAGGTAAAATGTGTAAATATGGAATCTTTATAGGTGGGTGATGTTTGTGGAGAAAAAGATATGTGATTTAGATGGCCGCCTGATGATCTACCATGAGAATCTTAAGCGACTTCGAAAGAGACTCGATATCTTGCTCCAGATACAGATCGCTCCGGAAGTCTATGCACAGTTAGTTGTTGAGGTCGTCCGTCGACGATCATTCTCAAACACATTTACACAGGTATGGTGAACAGGGTTTTTTCACATCAAGAGTATACTTACCTCCCTAATACTTTTGATATTGCTAAATATTGGCTTTCACTCAATAAAACACTCAGATTAAAAACAGTTAGGTGCCCCTACTGGGCAGGTAGTCAGAGGTAGTCCGGCGGATGCCAGCCCCACCACCGCGCATGCGCCGACTACTACTTCCTCTTTGCTTATTTATTGGCAAAGGATTCACATGCGCTTGCAGTTATCTACAAGTTTTCTACGCGTTTGAGCCTATTTCACGTCTGTTGAGTTCAATTCTATTGAGGAAAGATGTCAGAGAGAACGAATTCACCAGAGGAGGGGACTGGAGCTCTTTATCAGGTGATTTCAATGATATTCTAGCGAGTTTTTTCCCCGGTGTAATGTGTTTCCGGGACTCGCGCTTACCGTGATAGCGCCTGTTTGAGTTGGGTTTTTCCAACATGGTGCTTTATAAGACTAAATTCTCTTTGTGTTTATGTCCACAGGTATCAGTTTGGATTATTGGTGGACTTCTCAGCACAGGAGGGTTTGTTTCTCTCCACCACGGTTCCATTTCCTACTAATACTGTTAGGTTATCTAACCAAAAAGTCTATGTTCAGTGAGTTGGAGGCTTACTATAAAGGTCTTCTCACTTTGCCCTCTTGATCCAATTCCTTCCCCCAAGGTGGAGAGAGTGAAGAGGCGTAGTCTTGGTGGAGTGCTCCAGTGCATCACGGTGGATGGTTTGTCTATAAATGGTGTCAGGTATCTAATTAATGATATGAGGTAATATGAATTATTTGAAAAAATAATGACTGTTTTTTTACCATTGTTATCATTCTGTATCTGATGATGTGTAGTCTGAATATCCTTTTGCGGATGTTCTAGTTATGAATACAATTCGTCCTTGCACTTGGATGATTGTTGCGGACCGATTAATTTCTGTTAAGGGATTGATGACGTCATAATCGGCCTTGCGCTTTATTAACATTTAAAGTTTTGTCCAACGCTGGTTTCTTCTTGATTAGTGATCTTTATGATCCTGTCCCTCTCTTTTAGTTTGGTTTTGAGTTTTCTAACCGTAACTATCTTGCTCATTGTCCTCGTCCTTTGTCCTGTTTCAGAGACCTGGTTGCCCGTCCTGTGGTCGGTTTTTAAAGGACCGTTTTGCACCGCATTTGTGTTTTAGCTGCAGTCCCTGTGGACCGTTGCTAAAATGCGAGGTCTGTAAGCAGTGGGGGGTGGTGAGCTAATGGCTGATTTTTTGTCGTTACAGGCAAGGGAGAAGGTGGTGGAAGAGGAGAGGAAGGCGAAGAAGGAGGGTGGTAAGAAAGGTAAGAGGAAGGCCTCATCCGCGGTGGATATGGAGGCCTTCCGGTCCGAAATGTTGGGAGAGATGCAGAGGACAATAAAGGATTTGGTCCCAGAGTTGCTTCGCAGCATGCTTCCTGGGCCAGGTCCTTTGTTGTCCTCGGCATCTGCTTCGGAGCAGGTGATCCCCGCCTCTGAATCCGAGTTCCATAGGTCCGTTCCGTTGTTCGAGGGGGATTCAGAGGTGGCCCCGTTGATGGGGGTGGTCCACGACCCTGGCAGCAGGCTTGGTGCCGCGCCGAGGGGCCGTGGACAACGGTTGTTGCTGGGACCCGCGGTCTACTCATCAGACCCTGGGTATCCGCGCGCCGCGGGTGTCAAAGCCTCCTATGGCACCTTCCCTGGCCAGTCCGGGTTAGCTCTCTTTGCTGACCCGGAGCCTAACCTTTCTGGCCAGGAGGAAGAGGATTACCTGCTAGGGTCGCCGTCTGGGGACGTGGCCATGGAGTACGACGTCTGTGCACCCCTCGCGGGGAATACAGGCGACGTGTTCCATGGTTCTACTCACGCAGGAGTAGAATTCACGGTCCAGAAGGTGACCCTGGGCGGTGCTGATGGCCACGGTTACCGCATACCTCGGCTTGCCGAGAGTATCGCTGGTGCTGGCCAGGGCCGTGGTGGGGCGGTGTCTACCCCGCGCTCTACCACGGCGCCTGCTCCTGGTCAAGCCAGGGAGTTTAGCATGCCTGTTCTTTCGGGCCCGCATGCTTTCCCTGGCTTGCCAGGGGTATCGGCATATCCGCCGTCTAGTACAACTGCGTGCGCTCAGGAGGAAGACGAAGGCCCTCGTCTAGTAGAGCGCTCGCAGTTAGCCACGGAGGAGGATTGGTCGGACGCTTGCCGGTGGCTGGTAAGTGTTCGGCCAGATCTGCCCGTGGAGCTGCCACCGCTATGCCATCTCTGCCGCTGGCTGAGCATGTCGTTGACATGTTCGAGGCGGCAGAGACGTCCATTAAGGCGAATGGGCGTCTCGCGAAGGCCCCTCGCGAGGTGGCTAGGCGTTGCCGCATCGTCCCACTGAGCGGTACGGTGTGGTGCCTAAGCCCAGCGTAGATGATCGCGCGGCTTTGGGCGAAGATGCGCGGCCAGGCTCCCGTTCTGACACGGGTGTCCTGTGCTCGAACGCGTTGCGTTCGGCTAATACCGCGCTGCGTGATGCGGAGGAGAGTGGGAGAGCGTCGATTGCTGCTCTGTCCCACGTCTCCCAGCTGTTACAGGGGGTGGTAACAGCATCCGCTTCACGCCAGCCAAGCCCGGTCACAGTCCAGAGAGCCATCCAGGATGACCAGGAGTGTCCGGGCGAGGCGCACGTTTGCCCTTGACAATCTGTGCCCGTCCCAGGACCTGTATAATAGGCTGCTGCGAACGCCTATGACAGGTCCTGGTCTCTTTGGAGGTGAGGGATGTAGGCACCTCCAGGAGACGGTGACTCTGGTCAACAACCAGAGGGCGCTGCGTGAGCAGTTTGAGGTGCTCCGGCGGGAGCGCGTTTGCGCAGCACCCCCTGCGTATCGTCCCCTGCAGGCTCGAGGTGGCGCTGGCCAGGTCAGAGGCCAGCTACCAGCGCAGCGTCGGTCTAGGCCGCGTGCGATTCGGCCAGCAGCGAGGGGGGCGCAGGCTCCCCAGGCGCAGCCAGCCACCCGCGCACCGTGGTGCGTGCGGTGCTGGGCGTGGCGCGTGGGGATCTGGTCGCGGTAATCGGGCCTGATGGGCCGGTTACCGCGGTGGGAACCACTCCGGTGTTTCAGGCCGAGAAGACAGTGCCACTCTCGCACTCCTTATGTCCACCTCTCTCCCTAGGTGGACCGGTGGGCGGCCGTTTGGCCGGCCACTTGCCAGAGTGGAAGCGGTTGACTCAGGACCGTTTAGTCTTGCGATGGCTTTCAGTCGGGTATCATCCCGATTGGATGACAGGCCCGCCATCGCGACTGTCTCTCGTGCCGATCTGGACTCCGATTCCGAGGGATCCAGATCAAAGGTTGTGTATAGAGGAGGAAATAAATTCCCTCATACAAAAGGAAGCCATTCAGCCGGCGCAGAGGTGCCCGGGCTTCTATTCAACCGTGTTCTTAGTAACGAAAAACACCGGAGGGTGGAGGCCGATTCTCAACCTCAAGCCATTGAACAAGTTCATAGAGACGCCCAGTTTCAAGATGGAGACTGTGCGCTCGGTGTTGGCGGGGTTAGAGCGAGGAATGTGGACAGCGTCAATAGATTTGAAGGATGCTTATTTCCACATTCCCATAGAGAGGAGTTTCCGTCGCTTCCTGAGATTTGCATTCCAGGGCAGACAGTGGGAATTCAGGGTATTACCCTTCGGAATTTCCACGGCTCCTCGGGTCTTCACCCGTGTGGTTCTCGCGATCACTGCATACCTCCGCAGGAGAAGCATAGCAGTCCACACATACATAGACGACTGGCTGTTGAAAGCACACACTCGGGAAACGTTATCGGCCAATCTGGAGATTGTTTTGAAAACTCTCACGGACTTGGGCTGGATAGTCAATTTCCAAAAATCAGAGCTAACTCCATCCCAGAAGTTTGTTTACCTGGGCATGTTCTTCGATCTGGAGAGGGGATATGTTTATCCCACTCAGGAGAGGGTTCAAAGACTCATCTCAGTAATACAGTCGGTGTGCGACAGTCATCATGTCCTGGCACGGGTTTACTTGAGAATGCTGGGGTTGATGGTTTCATTGGAACCAGTCATTCCGCAGGCCGCCTTGCGCAGGCGCCCGATCCAGTTGTTTCTCATGACACAGTGGACCCAGAGTTCAGGTTCGCTGGACTCGAACGTGTCAGTGTTGGCGCCTCTGATTCACCACCTGCAATGGTGCTTGAATACAGAGAATCTCTTCCCGGGGGTTTTACTAACCCCTCCCCACCCTCAGGTGACTGTGTATACAGATGCATCGATGGAGGGGTGGGGAGCTTGTCTGGAAGAGTCCACAATATCAGGGCTTTGGGATCTGGATCAGTCCCAGGAACATATCAATCTACTAGAGCTAAGAGCAGTAGTCCTGGGCCTGGAACATTTCTTACAGAAAGTTCAGGGCAAGATTGTTCTAATTCGTTCAGACAACTCAACAGTAGTGACTTACATAAACCGCCAGGGCGGAACGAAGTCGCCCAGTCTCTGTATGATGACATGGAAACTGCTTTGTTGGTGCCTAGATCATGCGATCACCTTGAAGGCAGTTCATATTCCGGGAAGGCTAAATCTGCTAGCAGACTCATTGAGCCGAAGGATGAGTGTTTTACCCACGGAATGGCAACTAAATCAATGTGTGGCGGATCGTCTGTTCGACCATTGGGGGAAACCCAACATCGATTTGTTCGCAACGAAGAAGAATGCGAAGATGACGACGTACGTCTCTCCGATTCCAGACCCAAGCGCTTTCGCAACAGATGCGTTAGCTATCAGCTGGGGGGGAATGTATGCATACGCATTCCCTCCAGCAATCCTGATTCCAAAGGTGCTTCAGAAAATCAGGCAGCATGAGTGCCAAGTGCTTCTGATCGCCCCGGATTGGCCAAGCCGATCGTGGTATACGGATCTGCTGGACCTTCTGGTCTGCAGTCCGGTTCCTCTGCCTCTGATGGACGACCTTATCTTCCAGGGCAAGGCCCTTCACGACAATCCGTCAATGTTCAGATTGACTGCGTGGATGTTGTCAAGGAATCTAGAATTAAGGAGGGCTTTTCTGAGCAAGCAGCCATGTTTATGGCCAAAGCCAGGAGGGGGTCAACCTCCAGAGCATATAATTATAAAATCAACAGATTTGCAAAGTGGTGCTCAAAAAGATGTATTGATCCAATGGACTCATCTATTCAGGTAGTGGCTGATTTCCTCTGTCACCTATACGATGCCTATAGCCTCAAGCCTAACTCTATTGCTGGTTACAAATCAGCATTAATGACTGTTATCCCTTGCTTGGCTAATAGGGGGAGTGATGAAGTAAGTACATTAAATGTATTAATTAAAGGCATGGGCAATCTAAGACCAAGGAATCCTCCGCTGATTCCGTCTTGGAGTTTATCTCTGGGGCTTCAGGTACTAGGAGATAAGCCTTTTGAACCACTTAGTTCCATTTCTATGAAAATGTTAACGCTTAAAACTGTATTTTTAATTGCTGCGGCCTCGGCAAGGCGTAGGAGTGAGATTCACGCCTTATCAGCCGAGGATGACCGTTTTGTGGTTACAGGGGAAGGCCTTAAGCTTCTACCTAGGATTAATTTCTTGGCTAAGAATCAGTCATTGAAATATCCAGGTCAACCTATTTTTTTGCCATCTTTAACTAGATATGATCCTAATTCTAAAGCATGGTGCCCCGTCCGGGTGCTGCTCCGGTACAAACAGCATACTTCGGAGTGGCGTACCGACCTATCAGCGTTATGGTTGTCATATATTGAACCTCATGGCAGGGCGTCTAAGGACACCATTTCTAGGTGGATTGTGGAGTGTATTCAGTTTTGTCACAAATCCGCCACCGGGAGACAGGTTGATGTGGCCAAGGCTCACAGTGTCCGCGGTGTCGTGGCATCCACTGCCCTGTTTAGTGGGGTCCCTGTGGATGACATTATGTCCGTGGCTCAGTGGCACTGTGAGTCAAGTTTTACAGACCATTACCTCCGTGACACCTCTAACCCTCTCGCCTTGTCGATATTGAAACATTAATCGCTTTTACATTTTGTGAGGAGTGCTTCCGCATTGCTTATATACTTCGCAATTTAGCGATGGTAACAACCACTTGTCGGGACTGCATCAGGCTTCTCTACTGGGATCATGATGACAGCTTCCAAGTTCAACAAGGTCAGTCTTGTTCATGTGTTGTTCATTGTTACTTGTATTGTCACGTTACCCGTTATTAATATGATGATGGTTTTGTGTATTTATGTGGTTCATTGTTGAGAGTATACGAAAATGGAGTTTTTTCGTCTCTGTCCTGTAGTACATGGCACTTGTACGTAGAGAGCGTATAGGACATTGAGGTCATCTAGTCTTCCTCCCAGGAGGTGGGGGGGGGGGGGGTGAGCGCATATGACATTCGGTCATCTCTCATGCATCGGTTGTGTTATCCGATGGTTTGTCAAATCCTGACTGTGTTCTCACACATTTCGGACGTCATAAGTGCCTTAAACGCGTGAAAGCGTATAGGGAAGAGCTGGTCTTTTGACCTCGCCTCCCTCCCGCCAGATTCACTTTCAAATTCTGGCAATATCAAAAGTATTAGGGAGGTAAGTATACTCTTGATGTGAAATAAACGAAATCAAGGATTTCTTTTTTCACGAGAGAGTTGATACTTACCTCCCTAGATACGGACCCGGCCTCTCCACCCCACAGAGGCTCGGTCTTCAGGCTCTTGGTAGTTGCATGTGTTAGCCAATAAATTAGTCAGAGGCAGTAGTAGTCGGCGCATGCGCGGTGGTGGGGCTGGCATCCGCCGGACTACCTCTGACTACCTGCCCAGTAGGGGCACCTAACTGTTTTTAATCTGAGTGTTTTATTGAGTGAAAGCCAATATTTAGCAATATCAAAAGTATTAGGGAGGTAAGTATCAACTCTCTCGTGAAAAAAGAAATCCTTGATTTCGTTTAGTATGGGTCATGGAAATATGGGAATGTCATGGAATTCAAGAATTTAGAATCAAGCCATAGAAATCCTGGGAAATCAGAATGTTTTGTCACATATAATGAAAAAATCATGGAACATTAACCCTCTGAATCTTGACATTTAAATTAATCTATTTCAAGACGACCATGCCGTAAGCTGATGAATACTTTGAAATTAAATCAACTGGATAATGTTGCTGCCAGAGGCAAAAGATAATGGATCCGGGCGAGCGGCCGCGCGTGCCGGTGGCAGAGTGGTTTCCGGATGATAACTCTGTTACCATTTGGCAGATCGCATTAAAACTACATAGAATGGGTGGACTATGTCTTGGGAAGAAACCTATCGAAATCGACGATGATCCGAAATCCAAAATGGCTGCCAGCCACCGGTGTCCATCTTGAAAATTGGTTTCCGTATAATAACTCCGTTACAATTTATCGGATCGCTTTGAAACTTCATGGAGTGGTTGGACTAGGTCTGGGGAAGAAACCTATCGAAATCGACGATGATCCAAAATCCAAGATGGCCGCCAGCCTCCAGCGGCCATCTTGAAAATTGGTTTCCAGATGATAAATCTGTTACCGTGTATCGGATTGTTTTGAAACTTCATGGAGCAGTTGGACTAGGTCTGGGGAAGAAACCTATCGAAATCAACGATGATCTGAAATCCAAGATGACCGCCAGCCACTGATGACCATCTTCAAAATTGGTTTCCGGATGATAACTCTGTTACCGTTTATCGGATCGCTTTGAAACTTCATGGAGTGGTTGGACTAGGTCTGAGGAAGAAAGCTACCGAGATTGACAATGATCCGAAATCCAAAATGGCCGCCAGCCACCGGTGGCCATCTTGAAAGTTTGTTTCCAGATGATAACTCCGTTACTGTTTATCAGATCACTTTGAAACTTCATAGAGTGGTTGGGCTAGGTCTGAGGAAGAAACCTATCGAAATCGACAATGATCCAAAATCCAAGATGGCCGGCAGCCACAGGCGGTCATCTTGAAAATTGGTTTCCAGATGATAACTCCGTTATCATTTATCGGATCGCTATGAAACTTCATAGGGTGGTTGGACTAGGTCTGGAGGAAAAATCCTATCAAAATTGATGATGATCTGAACTCCAAGATGGCCGTCAGCCATGGGCTGCCATCTTGAAAGTAGGGTTGCACGATTTTTGCTTTGAATCATCGCGGTCGATTTTATAAAAAAAATTGTGATTTTCGATTAAATTATAGGTCCAAATTCCCAAAAGTATAAACCGGGGTAATGTGACAAGTCACCAAAACTGGGACTTGGAATTTCTAGAAAAAGTTGAAATAAATGATACAAAAATAGCACGAAATTAGAACACAATTTCATGCAACAAATTCTTACCATCCTATGTCTATGCTTAATGTATACCTTATATCCATCATCGCGGGAGTGAAATTATTAATTGGAACCGCCTATATATTGCGTATATTTTATTAATTAATAACATCGTTTATTTCATCAAAATTTGACATAAAATGTCGTCGAGTAAAAATATAAATCCCGCTTCCGCTTATAGCCCCCCTTTGTAGGAGGAGTTTAGGTCATTACCCGGGTAGCGCGAAGATGCTTATATTAGTACCCGGGGAGATACTGCGCAATCCGTATACATAGGGCGGTAGCTTTGAGTAACTACGATAGTAACGGCGTAAACTCCTCCTATAGTGCAGTTCATAGTTGCTTTCAGAATGTACGATTTACATTTAAGAATAATCAACAGAACACACAGTTCAAAATACAACAATCTGGAATGCTGTTGCGCTATTTTCTTTAATTAGGCATGACAACCGAATAAAAAAGGAAAAATTAGTACAGAGCCTGCAATTGCTAAAAGAAGTAAAAAGAATTATGGTCAGTGATTATTGCCTAACACTCTGCAACTAAGTATATACTTGGTATTTTACGACAGACTCAGGGTCTGTGGTGAAAGAAAGAAAATTATATGGCGATTCGACGGAGTAACTAGCTGGTTTTCTCAATGACAAAGGTGTTACCTCGCTATTGTTAGCTCGTTTACCATAGAGCTTTGTGCTTTCATTAGGACTTAGTGAACACATGCGTGAAGCGATCAAGAAAAAACACAATGGAGACATGCGCGAATGGATTATAACTATTCTTTTACTGCTGAATGATGAGCTTTAAAATCTTATAACCTGCTCAATTTTTTCACGAAATTTGAATTTTTTTTTCAGTTACATCGTAGAAAATTGCGATTTATTCAAAATCACGATTTTCGATTAAATCGCGAAATCGCGCAAGCCTACCTGAAAGTTGGTTTCTGGATGATATCTCCATTACCATTTATGGGATCACTTCCTAGGGTCATTGGAATATGTCTGGTGAAGAAACTTATCGAAATTTACAATAATCCAAAATCCAATCTAGCCGCCAGTCAGCGGCAGCCATCTTGGAAATTGGTTTCCGGACAATACCTCCTTGACCGTTTAACCGATCCCTTTGACACTTCATAAGGATGACTGGTCTGATGGGTCAGGAAGAAATAAATGTTTTCTGATAGCTCTCATCCATTGCTTTGCCATCATGACGGGGTATTATGCGCCGTTTGCGGAGTTTTTGTTCGTATTTGATCTTTCGACTTAAAAGCTAAAATTTTTAGTTTTCACACTGTTATCGATTGTATCATAGAGAGAAAGTGTATGAACACTGTTATATAGTCCTCAAGGTCATGAAACTCTGCAATAGAGGGAGCCATTTCTAGCTATGCCCCACCCATTTCATATCAAGAGTATACTTACCACGCTGATACTCCATCATGATATTTCCCGAATATCGACCTAGCTTCAATAAGACTCGGAATTAAAAAGAAACCACCCCCCCCCCCCCACTGGGCAGGTTACTCAACTGACAGTCCGGCGAATGTTGCGCCAAAGCTTGCGCATGCGCGGTCTGTTTCTTTCTCTTCTCAAATTATTGACCTGCCATTGCACACGCCTTTGATTTGTTCAAGGATTGCTTTTGCTAATTTAATATTTTACTAAGTTGTTCTCAACTTGCTTATTTGACTTGCTAAGTATCTCTGACATCGCCAAGTCGCCGGAGGATGCTCCTGGCCCTAGCCATCAGGTGTATTTTAGTAAATTTATTGATAGAAAATTTGCGTGTTGAATCGGATGGTATATCCGGGATTCACGCTAATACATGGATACGTCTATATTAGGCCAGCTCATTTTGGGGATGCCTAAATATTATCTAACGCATGTTGTGCTTTGTATTTTCAGATACTTTTAGCTGATTTGTGATGTTTTTATCCCCCCGGTCTGGAAGACGGGGATATATAGCGATCAGCATGTCCGTCTGTCCATCTGTCCCCATCTTGTCAACGCAACTCCTCCTAGAGGTCTCAATGGATTAGCTTAAAATTTTGTCCACATTAGTATCATGTGCAGATGTGCATGTGCTTTTTTTCGCGTCTTCATTACAGAGTTATCCCCCTTTAAATATCTTAAAGCTGATACATAAACTGCATTGCCAATCATTTCTTGTCAACGTAACTCCTCCTACAGTTTAGCTCGTATTCATTTGAACCTTGGCAAGTGTTATCATTACCACGTGAAGGTGTGCATGTGCTATCCGTATACCTGTACGTCCATCCGTCTGTCCAAAATGTATGTATGTCCATCTGTCAGTCCATCCATCTCTGACAATCCATCCATCTCTGACAATCACCCGCCCCGGTTTAAATGCTGTGATATATGCTGACGACTCCCAACTGTGCATCGCCTGTGAAAGGCACCTCGCGAGGTTGCTAGGCGATGCCGGGTTACTGCTAGTCAGTGTGCTCGACATGGCCTAGCGCCCAGACCGAGCACGGATGACCGCTCCGCTCGGGGGGGAAGATACGCGGCCAGGTTCCCGTGCTGACACGGGAGCGTTGTGCACGGCCGCTATGCGCTCGGCTAATGCTGCTTTGCGCGACACCGAGGAGAGCTCACGAGCAGCGATTAGTGCGCTGTCCCATGTCCTTAAGCTGCTATCTGGGGTAGTAGCAGCCTCGGTGCAGCAACAACCTGGCCCTGTTGCAGTCCAGCGAGCCATCCAGGATGGCATCAACCTGGCGCTGGACTGTCTGACTAGGTCAGTCACAAAGTCACTGAGAACGAGGCGCACTTTTGCTCTGGACAATTTGTGCCTGTCTCAGGAGCTCAAGTCGCGCTTGTTGCAAGCACCGATGGCAGGCCCTGGTCTTTTTGGAGGTGAAGGTTGTCGGCACCTCCAAGAGACAGTGACTTTAGTGAACAACCAGAGGGCGCTGCGCGCACAGTTTGAACACCGGGGGGGTGGAGACCAATTCTCAACCTCAAACCTCTAAACAAGTTTATAGATACACAGAGTTTCAAAATGGAAACAGTAAGATCGGTGTTGTTGGGGTTAGAGAATGGGATGTGGACAGCATCAATAGATCTCAAGGATGCTTATTTCCACATTCCAATTGCAAGGAGTTTTCGTCGGTTCCTGAGATTTGCTTTTCAGGGACGCCAATGGGAATTCAAGGTTCTTCCATTCGGCATCTCGACGGCTCCAAGGGTCTTCCCTCGAGTGGTACTTGCTATCACGGCATACCTCCGCAGGAGAAATATAGCTGTTCACACTTAGACAGTCGTTATATTCTAGCACGAGTCTATCTGAGAATGTTAGGTCTGATGGTTTCAATGGAACCAGTCATTCCTCAGGCGGCCTTACGCACGCGGCCGATTCAATTGTTTCTCATGGCTCAGTGGACGCAGAGTTCAGGATCACTGAACTCGCGCATTTAAGTGTTGGACCCACTCATTCATCACCTTCATTGGTGGATGGAGAGAGGAAATCTCCTGGCGGGGGTCATGCTGACCCCTCCCCAACCTCAAGTAACGATATCAGGGCTTTGGAATCTGGAACAGTCAAAGGAACATATCAACATGCTAGAATTGCGGGCTGTAATTCTAGGCCTGGAACACTTCTTAAAAGAAGTGGAGGGAAAATTTGTGATGATATGTTCGGACAACTCTACAGTACATAAACCGCCAAGGGCGGAACGAAGTCGCCCAGTCTCTGTATGAGGACATGGAAGCTGCTTTGCTGGTGCATGGATCATATGATCACCTTGAAAGCAGTTCATATTCCGGGAAGGCTGAATCTGATAGCAGACTCATTGAGCCGAAGGATGAGCATTCTGCCTATGGAATGGCAACTAAATCAATGTGTGGCGGATCACCTGTTCAATCATTGGGGAAAGCCCAACATAGATTTGTTCGCAATGAAGAAGAATGCGAAGATGACGTACGTTTCTTCGATTCCAGATCCAAGCGCTATCGCAATAGATGCGCTAGCTATCAGTTGGAAGGGAATGTATATGCATACCCTCCAACAATCCTGATTCCAAGG
This sequence comes from Chaetoderma sp. LZ-2023a, assembly GCA_034401795.1. NCBI lineage: Eukaryota > Metazoa > Mollusca > Caudofoveata > Chaetodermatida > Chaetodermatidae > Chaetoderma > Chaetoderma sp. LZ-2023a. The sequence goes on along the minus strand of CM067369.1, from coordinate 203,607,461 downwards.
ATTCTTCAGAAGATCAAACAAGAGGAATCCCAAGTGCTTCTGATCGCCCCGAATTGGCCAAGCCGATCATGGTTTACGGATCTGCTGGACCTTCTGGTTTGCAATCCGGTTCCTCTGCCTCTGATGGACAATATTATCTTACAGGGCAAGACCCTTCACAACAATCCGTCAATGTTTCAATTGTTTCAATTGACTGCATGGATGTTGTAAAAAAAATCCGCGATTAAGGACGGCTTTTCTGAGCAAGCAGCCAATTTCATGGCCAGAGCCAGAAGGGGGTCAACCTCCAGAGCTTATATTTATAAAATCAACAGATTTGCAGAATGGTGCTCAAAGAGATGTACCAATCCGATGGAAGCATCTATTCAGGTAGTAGCTGTTTTTCTCTGTCACCTGTATGATGCCTATAGTCTTAAGCCTAATTCTATTGCTGGATACAAATCAGCATTAATGACTGTTATCCCTTGCTTGGCAAAGAGGGGAAGTGATGAAGTAAGTGTTTTAAATACTCTTATTAAAGGTATGGGCAATCTCAGATCAAGAAATCCTCCAGTGACACCATCCTGGGTTCTTTCTCTGGTTCTGCAGGTTTTGAGTGATAAACCTTTTGAACCACTTAGTGCTATATCTGTAAAATTATTGACACTTAAAACTGTATTTTTAGTTGCGGCAGCATCAGCCAGACACAGGAGTGAAATTCATGCCTTGTCTGCTGAGTCTGACCGTTATATAGTTACATGTACAGGTGAAGGCCTAAAAGCTTCTACCAAGATTGAATTTTTTGGCCAAGAATCAATCTTTAAAATATCCGGGTAAACCTATTGTTTTACCTGGCATAACCAGATATGATCCTGGTGCTAAAGTATGGTGTCCTGTCCGTGCTTTAAATAAGTACAAGAGAAGAACTCAGCTTTGGCGGACGGACCCATGTTCCCTATGGTTGTCATATATATATAACCCCATGGTAGGGCATCAAGAGACACTATTTCCAGATGGATAGTAGAATGTATTCAATTCGGTCATAAGACAGCCACTGGAATCCAAGTAGATAGAGCCAAGGGTCATAGTGTCCTTGGTGTGGTAACTTCCACGGCATTATTTAATGGTGGTTCTATTGAAGACATTATGTCAGTAGCCCAGTGGCACTGTGAGTCAAGTTTTACCGACCATTACCTTCATGACACTTCTAACCCGCTCGCCGTCTCAGTCCTCAGAAAATAAAATAATGTAGATGTTTATGTTTGTAATTAGTTTCCTCCTCTGCTATTTACAAATATCACATTTGTTGGTAGGGTATCCCTACTATTAGCTGGTACAATTCTCTTCATCCGGTGGTGGAAGAGATGAGTGCCGCATCCAAGACATCAGAGGTCAGTATATATGACCATTTTTGGGTTTTTTTTGTCTTGGTGATGGTGTCATTTTTTAATTTTTTAATATAATATGGTGATGGTTAATGTCTCTTAATTGTGGTTCTTTCAGAGAGTTTTGAAATTGAAGCAATTCTTCTTTTTTCCAATGTCTAGGAATACTTTCATTAAGTATTAGAGAATGTGCTAGTCGTTTAGAGCAGCGGTGTTTTCCTAACCTTCCTCAGAAAGAGGGGGTGGGGGGAAGCGCATTTGCCTTTTGATCAATTTCTCTTCATCGGTTGATTATCCGATGCAAAATTCTATTCCTGGTTGTGTTTCAGTCACAATTTCAGATGTTTTAAATCTCTTGAAAATTCAAAGAGCCTAGTCTCTTCGAGGGTGTGCTGATTTTCAGGACCTTGCCTCCCGCCCACCAAATTTACTTTAAAATTCCAGTTTTTATCAAAGAGTGTTAGGGAGGTAAGTATGTTCTCATGATGTGAAATAAGAAAATTTATCAAATTTCTTTTTCATGAGTGAGATGACATACTTACCTCCCTAACAGGATCCCGGCCTCTCCACCCCAAGGAGGCCTGGTCCTTTGGTTATTTGAATAGTTGCTTCTATGTCAGCCAATATTTAGTAACGGAAGTACCAGTATGCGCATGCGCAGTGGGTGGGGTCTGTCATGTGCATGACTATGTACATCCACCTGCCCATTAGGGGCACCTAATGTTTTATAATTCTGAATATTATTGAATTTAGAGCCGATATACTAGTATATCAAGAGTTTTAGGGAGGTAAGTATGTCATCTCACTCGTGAAAAAGAAATTTGATAAATTTTCTTGGTGCATTTAAGGGGTGATTTCCCCACTACTCCATACTGTACTTCTCTTCACCAGCGGTGAAAAGGGAATCTCGTCAAATTAGGTCAGCCCTATAATTGGTGATGGATAATTTTTGTCACGTTTTTATTACTACATGTACATGTAATATGGTGATGGTTCGTGTTTTTGTGGTTCTATTTGAGAGTATACGAAATGACGCTTTCGTCCGATGTCCTGTAGTATGTTAGCACGAGTATATAGAGAGTGCATAGGACATTGAGGTCATCGCTCCCCTTTTTACAAAAGGGCACATGTTAAACGGTCATTGCTCTCAACATCGGTCGTGTTAGCCGATGTCTTAAGTCATTTCCTATTTATGTCTCATACGCAATTTCAGATGTTTGTGCTCCAAGAGCAAAAGAGCTTGCTCTTCCAGGGATGAGCCGGTCTTCTGACCTCCCACCGAATTCACTTAGGAATTCTGGCTATACCATAAAATATCAGGTTAGTAAGTATACTCTTGATGTGAAATAAACGATATCACGGGTCTCTTTTTTCACGAGAGTTGATACTTACCACCCTGATATGATCCCGGCCTCTGCCCCACAGAGGCTCGTTCTTTCAGCGTTTTATGTTTCAATTTGTCAGCCAATAATTTGGAATAGAAAGAGAGCCCCACGCATATGCGAGTTTGGGCTGCACGTCCACCAGATCGTCAGTTGAGTAACCTGCCCAGTGGGGGAGGTTTCTTATTGAAGCTAGGTCGGTATTTGCTAAGTATCTACTCTCTCATGAAAAAAGAAATCCATGATTTCATTTATTTCTAGCCATATTCTGCCTACTTTGTAAACATGGAGGGATTGATTTAGAAACTGAATTCCCAGAATCTAAATTTCAAGGTAACTATACATGTAAGCTGTTAAATATTTTGAAAATAATTTATGTGGCGGCGGTTGGTGTCTATGGCTTGTTGTCTATGACAGTAACAGCTCACAGTCAAATTACATTCAAAATATTCAACAAATTATTTATTACGTTTTAAATTCATCAATGACATGCAATTCATACACTAGTACATTGGACTTTCGATTTCTGCGACATCTATGCATCTTTGGGATTGTCAACTAACATGTAACATATTTGATTAGGACGTCAGATAAATTACTTGAGTGACAGATCGGATCTGAGTTGAGTTGCACATTCCATCTGTACAGTTTATTTGTCTGTTCATAATTTACAGATTTCATTTCTTAAAGGCTGGACCTTATATATGCTTCATATTACTGTAGGCATGTATTTTCTTTTACTTCAAGAGTGTTCAGTGGGGTTTGGGGTACTGATTCATATCCAGATTTCTCTGGATATGAATAAATTAAGCCAGTCAAAATCACACCCATTTGTCGACTTTTAGCTCAGAAGCCATAAGCTAACTTAATTTTCCTGCTTGGTTAAAGAAAGTGATCTCTTGGCCTCCCATTCTCGTTCTGCAGTATGGCTTGATGCAGCACTGATTAAAAAGTTTGACAGTCCCATCTTGGTGGATTTATTTGTGGAGCATAACCTTAGAAAGTATGTAAAAACATGTTAGATACATAATTTTAATGATTTTCTAAAGCACAGTTAAAGTTTGGATATTAATTTATTTTAACATTTTAGTGGGCCACTTGTCTGGCTGGTCAGTCAAAGCAAGTCCATGTGGAGGAGATAGCATGTAGAGAGAAATTCCTGCTGGATATAGGTATGTTTTTAAACAGAAATATCCTGTGTCAACAGATGTGGTAAGCAAAATGATTTCTACGGCCAAGTTTACACCCCTAGTAGAGTAGGTACTCGAGTTACTAGAGTAGCACCTAAACTGTCTATAGTATGTACTCGAGTACCTACTTGACGCTACCCACCTATGAGCAAGGGGAAAGCAAGTAGGTCATGTGTTTGCGTTGAAATCAATATAATATAAACACGTGGTCATCTACGTACCAGAGGGTAACTGATCACAGGCTCATCTACCCTGCAGTAAGTTTGAGAGATTTTGTCTAAACTCTGCCTAACATGCATCGCCCACAGAGATGCGTGTCTAGGTGTTGCCTAACCACATCCGTTAAACCTTTCTTGATGAATCTGGCCCAAACCACCCTCTTCAGGGTGCTTAAGGAATATCCATTTTCAGGCCAAGAGAAGATTGAGCTGAGCCAATCAAGCCAGTCATTCCAGTTGTAAATTTGTCAAAAATAGTCTTCTCGTGGCCTAAATATGGACATTCAGTAGCAAATATTTAGATTTTCTTGACCAAATTTAGCCATTGAAGGGTGAAATGTGTTTCTGACAAATATGATTATAGCCCTGTGTTCCTTCTAGAATAGTGGGATCCATTTCTAGCTGTGCCCGTACATTTCTAACTGTTGCCCACCCATTTCTAGCTATATATGGCCCGCACATTTCTAGCTATGCCCCGTACATTTCCAGCTATGCCCGCACATTTCTAGCTATGCCCTGCACATTTCTAGCTATACCCCACACATTTCTAGCTATTTTTTTCCACCTATTTCTAGCTATGGCCCACCCACCCATTTCTAGCTATGGCCCACCCATTTCTATGTATACCACACCCATTTCTAGCTATGCCTGCACATTTCTAGCTATGCCCCGCACATTTGTAGCTGTGCCGCATCCATTTCTAGCTATGCCTCACACATTTCTAGCTATTCCCCACACACTTTGTATGCACATTTAAATCACTGTTTGAAAGGCTAAAAGAATGCTATTTTTAAGAATTTAATACTGGAAAGATTGGCTTGGTTATCGAGCCAGCCATTCCACTCAAAAATTTTCAAAAATCACTGCTTCCAAATTATGGCTATTCTGCAAGACCCCTGCAGCAGCGGGTCTTGGTCTGCTTGACCATTAACCATACACGCCAACCTGCCAAAACGGTTTCTGGAGTGATCTTGAAAATTGTCCATTTGCTGATCAAGATAAGACTATTTTTGACATTTTACGACTGGAATGACTTGATCAATAAATGAGTCAGTCATTCCAGTGGTAAATTTTCAAGAATAATTTTCTCTTGGTCTAAAAATTAACATTTCCTACAGTACAGCTCAGAGATAACTTAACATAAAATGTGTCTGCAATGCGTGCATGACGCGTCCATAGCGGGTCTGTTTTAAAATAATGGATGCCTCACTTTCCCATTGTGAACGGTAAAACAACGCAGTGTGAAAGTAAAACAAATGGGTTGGAAACAGTTTGACAACGCATCAGAACTTATTACTCAATGCATTTATGATATTTGTTAGACAAGTCGTTTGAAATCTGATAACGTAAAACGCGTTCATAATTATGCCACGCGGGTATAACGACATTATGCGAGTCGACCAAGAAGGGCAACCGATTACTCGGGCATACGCACATTATGCAATTATATCTTGCCAGGGTACCGTAAATTTTCGCGAAATTCCTGTCATGATTTTAGGAGGCGGCGTCATTCAATGTTGAATAATTGGCAGTATGTCGCATTATCAGTTCCGATACAGCTGTCTGGTAACGTAAACATTCCATTCTTACAGAACAAAATGAACCCGGTTACTTATTCACTGCCTAAATCCACCGGTAATGAGAAATGCCTTGCGCGACTGTCTCGCCGATCGATAATTATGCGCAGTCGTAGATTCTCGGAAAAGCGTAGCCATAATTTGATTGGCTTGCTGGACATCTGACATCATTATGAATGAGTGAAATTTACTATCGTAGTAAAATTTTGATCACGTGTCTCGTCATTCATAACGAATTGATGACGTGATTTATTTTAACCAGTCTCCGAGCGAATCACGATCAACAATGGTGGAATGCAAAATGTACACGTATTCGCGGTGCCGCTTTTAAAAGCAATAAAGCAATATCTTAACGCCCACTTTGACTTTTAAATTAATAAAACAAACAAAGTCTGGTTCATGGAATATAGTGAAATTGGCTCCCTGACTATTTATAATGTTAATTCTCACGGGTTTATTAAGGCACTATTTATCATCTAGCTATGTTATTGCTACGTAGCAGAGAGGGGTGCGGCGATTGCTCATTTCCTTGACCTGGTTCCCGAGTGAGGCAACAACAATGTGTTTTACTCGGCTACATTACATTGCAATATAGTGAATCCGAAAGCTACCGAATGTCACAAAAAGAAAATCATTAAATCGTTGCGGGCATTTTATTTCCGCGAAAAGCCAATGAGATATCGGTACATGTTACGGCTTTAGGGGCGCATAGTATTTCATAACTAGCCCTGAACTAGTCTATTTTCGTGTAGAGCACCGATGGGGATATTGCACTAGCGGACACAAATCTGCTAATTTGTGCGTTATATTATTAATAAAAAACACACCATCTGCATGTTTTAATAAAAAAGCGTCTACATTAGTCGAGCATTGGTACACATAGGCTATATTTTGACATCTTTAATCCATAATTTTGCGTTTATTCGCTGTCTCTTCATCGCGAACACAGGTGATGCGTAGAAGTGATAATGAAGTTGCTTACGGACAAATTTTACTACTATTAATCTATGTCAAATCTCGCCAGTCGGCATGTTTCGCTGCGCTGGATGTTTATAAAAGTTAAATGCGAAATGAACCGATGCTTACGGTTCTTGCACCAGATGCAAAACGTTCAGGGGCGCAAAACATTCAGGGGCGCATCGTTACATTACTTCTCAACCAGGAATCATGATTTTGTGTTTCGTAATATTTATAATTTTGATTTTTAATATTATGTCCCGCTGTCTTTTTTAGGAAAACTCATATATACCTTTGTCCCTTCTTGGAAATGTAATGTACCACTAAGTTTGATTGGATCCCGGGTAGTTGGAGCCGTGGAGTTGGTATGTACGCCGGGTATTACGCAATGCATGTACGAATCTTTTAAACGCATTTAAAATTTGGCGTCTGTTCCGTTTTGCTTTTAACAACGCGTTTGACACTATCTCTGGGGGGACATCAAACAAGTTCAAACTTGCTTATTTACACATTTAATGCTCATTCACAACGCATATATTTATTATTTTAAATGCCTAAAAAAAATTAACCAGATGCGTTGTGAATGCATTGTGTTTTTAAAACCGATGCGTTGGAAACAGGCCTTCAATGCATCATGCACACATTTCAGACCCGTTCGTACGTTAAGTTGTCTCTGAGCTGTACTGTATGTGAAATTTTAAGCTTTCTTGAACAACTTTGAGGATTAAATAATTAATCAGTCACAAATTGTTGGTTTGAAAGATAAACATGAAAGTATGTTTTACATGTTGAGTTAGAGATAGAGGATCTCACACGAGTTGATATTTCATATCAAATTTATCATACAAGGTTAATAAGATCTCATTGGGAATGAGCTTTAGCGAGTTCCAAATGTGATATTACTAAATGAGTGTGTTATATTTGATACCAAATGGCAATTATTTATCACAAAAGTTATTACTTCAAATTTTCACGCCGATTCCAGCTATTTTGCTGCCATTGTACAATATGTTTTTGCTGTCACTGTATCGCTTCACTACTGTGAGTTTTGACAAATAGGGATTAATTCAAAACTCATGAAGCATCATGTAGGGCAACAGCTGAACCAAATTGTTCTAGGGAAGTTGATTGGCCAAATGCTTCAGCGGCTATCACGAATGACCTAGTTTTTGTGAAAACGACTTCTACAGAATCATTGAACGGATAGGGCTAAAATTTGAGAGATAAGATTAGGGACTAAAGGCTATTAAAATTAGTTCAAGTTGATACGTAATGAAGCATGGCCAGTGCATTCTTTTTACAATTCTGGTCGACTCCTTAGTGTTCTACTTCTAGTTAATGGCCTTTCTAGTTGAAATGCATATAGGTCAGCGCTACAGGCCCCTTGGGCCTCTTGTTCATTTTAATATGTGCAAGTTTTCTATTAACCCTTTGAGCCCTGACATCCCAGAATCTCAATTTTAAAACAATCATGCTGATAAGCTGTTGAGTATTTTGAAACTAATTTAACAGGAACCTGTTACTGCCTACCTGGCGTAGGTAGCAACAGCTCCCAGTCAAACTACCTTCAAAAATACTCAACAGAATATTTATAAAAGGATTAAGGAGTTCGCTGTTTTGGCTTTTCGGGTCCAAATGGTTCAAATTAATCCAAGTGTTTCATTCTATAGCATTTTAGCAATAGTAAAATAATGTCATTGCTGCAAGGCGACAACTGCATAATATTATATTTCTCGTAAAGTACGTCATAGCACATGACTTTATTATGCTAGTGGGATATAAGATGACATATAATGGTTTAATGACTGTTATGCAATGGAATTCAAGCTTGCTTGTGTGATTTCACATCAAGAGTATACTTACCTCCCTAATACTTTTGAATATTGCTAAATATCGGCTTTCACTCAATAAAACACTCAGATTAAAAACAGTTAGGTGCCCCTACTGGGCAGGGAGTCAGAGGTAGTCCGGCGGATGCTCGCCCCACCACCGCGCATGCGCCGACTACTACTTCCTCTTTGCTCATTTATTGGCAAAGGGTTACATGCGGTTTTGTGATTTTCATACTTTTCTGCGCGTTGCCTTGTTTTTCGCTCACGTTTGACGTTTATTTTTGGTGGAAGCATGTCGGAAAGGGAGGATTCGCCTCTAGAAGGAGCGGGATCGCTTTATCAGGTGAATTCTTTGATATGCTAGCGTGTTTTGTCCCGGTTTAATGTATTTCCGGGACTCGCGCTTACCGTGATTAGCGCCTGATTATGTTGGGTTTTTACAACATGGTGCTTCATATGTCTCATTTCTCTTTGTGTTTTGTCCACAGGTATCGCATAGAAGCTTTGGTGGACTTTTCGGCACAAGAGGATATGTTTTCTCTCCACCACGGTTCCATTTCCTACTAATACTGTTAGGTTATCTAACCAAAAGATCTATGTTCAGTGAGTTGGAGGCCTGTTATAAAGGTCTTCTCACTTTGCCCTCTTGCTCCAATTCCTTCCCCTGAGGTGGAGAGAATGTAGAGGCGTACTATGGTGGAGTTCTCCGGTTCATCACGTTGGATGGTTTGTCTATACAAGGATCAGGTATCTAATTATAATGTAAACAAAAGGGGAGATAATTTCCCTTTTTGCCAATGCTAGAATTGGAAGGAGTTATCTCTGTATATCTGATTGTTGTGTACTCGAAATGCCAATTCAACGGAAATGTTCCGTTTTACTTATACAATTCGTTCTTGCTCTTGGTGCTTGTTGCGGATCGATTAATTTGGTCACGAGAGTGATGACGTCATAATCGGCCTTGGCCTTTTTATTAACAATTAACGTTTTGTCCATGGCTGGTTCTTCTTGATTTCTGATCTTGATGATCCTGTCCTCTCTTTTTAGTTGGTTTTGAGTTTGCTAACCTTAACTATCTTGCTCATTGTCCCTGTCCTTTGTCCTGTTTCAGAGACCTGGTTGCCCGTCCTGCGGGAGGTTTCTGAAAAGCCGCTTCGTCCCGCACTTGTGCTTCAGCTGCAGTCCCTGTGGACCGTTGCTGAAGTGCGACGTATGTAAGCTGTGGGGGGGCGAATTAATGTCTGATTTTCTCGCATTGCAGGCAAGGGAGAAGGTAATGGAGGAAGAGAGGAAGAAGAAGGAGAAAGTGTGTAAGAAGGGTAAGAAGAAGGCCTCATCCGCGGTGGATATGGAGGCCTTCAGGTCCGAAATGTTGCAAGAGATGCAGAGGACAATAAAGGATCTGGTCCCAGAGTTGCTTCGTGGCATGCTCCCTGGGCCAGCTCCTTTGTTGTCCTCGGCATCTGCTTACGAGCAGGTGATCCCCGCCTCTGAATCCGGTCTCTTTAGGTCCGGTCCGGTTGTGGATTCAGAGGTGGCCCCTTTGTTGGGGGCAGTCCAAGGCCCTGGCAGCAGGCATGGCGCCGCGCCGAGGGGCCGTGGACAACGGTTGTTGCTGGGACCCGCGGTCTGCTCATCAGACCCCGGGTATCCGCGCGCCGAAGGTGCCAAACCCTCCTATGGCACCTTTCCTGGCCAGTCCGGGTTAGCTTTCTTTGCTGACCCGGAGTCTAATCTTTCTGGCCAGGAAGAAGAGGATCTCCTGCTGGGGTCGCCTTCTGAGGACGTGGCCATGGAATACGACGTCTGTGCACCCCTCGCGGGGAATGCAGGCGACGTGTTCCATGGTTCTACTCACGCAGGAGTAGATTTCACGGTCCAGAGGGTGTCCCCGGGCGGTGCTGTTGACCACGGATACCGCATACCTCGGCTTGCCGATGGTATGGCTGGTGCTGGTCAGACCCGTGGTAGAGCGGTGTTTACCCCGCGCTCTGCCACGGCGCCTGCTCCTGGTCAAGCCGCGGATTTTAGCATGCCTGCTCTCTCGGGCCCGCATGCTTTTCCAGGCTTGCCAGGGGTATCAGCTTACCCGCCGTCGACATCAACTGCGAGTGCTCTGGAGGAAGACGAAGGCCCTCGTCTAGTAGAGCGCTCGCAGTTAGCCACGGAGGAGGATTGGTCGGACGCTTGCCAGTGGCTGGTAAGTGTTCGGCCAGATCTACCCGTGGAGCTGCCGGCTAGCCAGCGTGACCATAGGCCGTGGTTAGCTGGTAGGCCGGCGGCTACCGCTATGCCATCTCTGCCGCTTGCTGAGCATGTCGTGGACATGTTCGAAGCGGCAGAGGCGTCCATTAAGGTGAATGGACGTCTCGCGAAGGCCCCTCGCGAGGTGGCGAAGCGGTGCCGCATCGTGCCCCTGGATTACCAGCGGTACGGTGTGGTGCCAAAGCCGAGCGTTGATGATCGCGCGGCTTTGGGCGAAGATGCGCGGCCGGGCTCCCGTTCTGACACGGGAGTCTTGTGCTCGAACGCGTTGCGTTCGGCAAATGCCGCGCTGCGGGATGCGGAGGAGAGTGGGAGAGCGTCGATTGCCGCTCTATCCCACGTTTCCCAGCTGCTACAAGGGGTGGTAGCGGCTTCCGCATCACGCCAACCTAGCCCGGTGACAGTCCAGAGAGCCATTCAGGATGGTATCAACCTGGCTTTGGACTGTTTGACGCGGGCGGTAACCAGAAGTGTCCGGGCGAGGCGCACGTTTGCGCTTGACAATCTGTGCCCGTCCCAGGACCTGTATAATAGGCTGCTGCGGACGCCTATGACAGGTCCTGGTCTCTTTGGAGGTGAGGGATGCAGGCACCTCCAGGAGACGGTCACTCTGGTTAATAACCAGAGGGCGCTGCGGGAACAATTTGAGGTGCTCCGGCGGGAGCGTGTTCGCGCGGCACCCCCTGCGTATCGTCCTCTGCAGGCTCGAGGTGGTGCTGGCCAGGTCAGGGGCCAGCCACCGTCGCAACGTAGGCCTAGGCCACGGGCGATTCGGCCAGCAGTGAGGGGGGCGCAGGCTCCCCAGCCGCACCCAGCCAGACAGCAGCCCGCGCACCGTGGTGCGCGCGGCGCTGGGCGGGGCGCGCGGGGATCTGGTCGCGGTAATCGGGCCTGATGGCCTGGTTACCGCGGTGGGAACCACTCCGGTGTTGCAGGCCGAGAGAACAGTGCCACTCTGGCCCTCCTTATGTCCACCTCTATCCCTAGGTGGACCGGTGGGCGGCCGTTTGGCCGCCCGCTTGCCAGAGTGGAAGCGGTTGACTCAGGACCGTTTAGTCTTGCGATGGCTTTCGGTCGGGTATCGTCCCGACTGGGTGACAGGCCCGCCATCGCGACTGTCTCTCGCGCCGATCTGGACTCCCATTCCACGGGATCCGGATCAGAGGTTGTGTATAGAGGAGGAAATAAATTCCCTCATACTAAAAGAAGCCATTCAGCCGGCACAGAGGTGCCCGGGCTTCTATTCAACCCTGTTCTTAGTAACAAAAAACACCGGAGGGTGGAGGCCGATTCTCAACCTCAAGCCGTTGAACAAGTTCATCGAGACACCCAGTTTCAAGATGGAGACTGTGCGCTCGGTGTTGGCGGGGTTAGAGCGAGGGATGTGGACAGCGTCGATAGATTTGAAGGATGCTTATTTCCACATTCCCATAGAGAGGAGTTTCCGTCGATTCCTGAGATTTGCATTTCAGGGCCGGCGGTGGGAATTCAGGGTGTTACCCTTCGGAATTTCCACGGCTCCTCGGGTCTTCACCCGTGTGGTTCTCGCGATCACTGCATACCTCCGCAGGAGAAGCATAGCAGTCCACACGTACATAGACGACTGGCTATTGAAAGCACACACCCGGGAATCGTTGTCAGCCAATCTGGAGATTGTTTTGAAAACTCTCTCGGACTTGGGCTGGATAATCAATTTCCCGAAATCAGAGCTAACTCCATCCCAGAAGTTTGTTTACCTGGGCATGTTCTTCGATCTGGAGACGGGGTATGTGTACCCCACTCAGGAGAGGGTTCAAGTACTCATCTCGGTAATTCAGTCGGTGTGCGACAGTCGTCATGTCCTGGCACGGGTTTACTTGAGAATGCTGGGCTTGATGGTTTCTTTGGAACCAGTCATTCCACAGGCCGCCTTGCGCAGGCGTCCGATCCAGTTGTTTCTCATGACACAGTGGACCCAGAGTTCAGGTTCGCTGGACTCGAACGTGCCGGTGTTGGCGCCTCTGGTTCACCACCTGCAATGGTGGTTGAATACAGAGAATCTCTTGCTGGGGGTTTTGCTAACCCCTCCCCACCCTCAGGTGACTGTGTATACAGATGCATCGATGGAGGGATGGGGAGCTTGTCTGGAAGAGTCCACAGTATCAGGGCTTTGGGATCTGGATCAGTCCAAGGAACATATCAATCTACTAGAGCTAAGAGCAGTAGTCCTGGGCCTGGAACATTTCTTACAGAAAGTTCAGGGCAAGATTGTTCTAATTCGTTCAGACAACTCAACAGTAGTGACTTACATAAACCGCCAGGGCGGAACGAAGTCGCCCAGTCTCTGTATGATGACATGGGGACTGCTTTGTTGGTGCCTGGATCATGGGATCACCTTGAAAGCAGTTCATATTCCGGGGAGGTTAAATCTGCTAGCAGACTCATTGAGCCGAAGGATGAGTGTTTTACCCACGGAATGGCAACTAAATCAATGTGTGGCGGATCGTCTGTTCGACCATTGGGGGAAACCCAACATAGATTTGTTCGCAATGAAGAAGAATGCGAAGATGACAACGTACGTCTCTCCGATTCCAGACCCAAGCGCTTTCGCAACAGATGCGTTAGCTATCAGCTGGGAGGGAATGTATGCATACGCATTCCCCCCAGCAATCCTGATTCCAAAGGTGCTTCAGAAAATCAGGCAGCAGGAGTGCCAAGTGCTTCTGATCGCCCCGGATTGGCCAAGCCGATCGTGGTATACGGATCTGCTGGACCTTCTGGTCTGCAATCCGGTTCCGCTGCCTCTGATGGACAACCTTATCTTCCAGGGCAAGGCCCTTCACGACAATCCGTCAATGTTCCGATTGACTGCGTGGATGTTGTCAAGGAATCTAGAATTAAGGAGGGCTTTTCTGAGCAAGCGGCCATGTTTATGGCCAAAGCCAGGAGGGGGTCAACCTCCAGAGCATATAATTATAAAATCAACAGATTTGCAGAATGGTGCTCAAAAAGATGTATTGATCCAATGGAATCATCTATTCAGGTAGTGGCTGATTTCCTCTGTCACCTATATGATGCCTATAGCCTCAAGCCTAACTCTATTGCTGGTTATAAGTCAGCTTTAATGACTGTTATTCCTTGCTTGGCTAATAGGGGGAGTGATGAAGTAAGTACATTAAATGTATTAATTAAAGGCATGGGCAATCTAAGACCAAGGAATCCTCCACTGATTCCGTCTTGGAGTTTATCACTGGTGCTCCAGGTACTAGGTGATAAGCCTTTTGAACCACTTAGTTCCATTTCTATGAAAATGTTAACTCTTAAAACTGTATTTTTAATTGCTGCGGCCTCGGCTAGGCGTAGGAGTGAAATTCACGCCTTATCAGCCGAGGTTGACCGTTTTGTGGTTACAGGGGAAGGCCTTAAGCTTCTACCTCGGATTAATTTCTTGTCTAAAAATCAGTCATTGAAATATCCAGGTCAACCTATTTTTTTGCCATCTTTAACTAGATATGATCCTAATTCTAAAGTATGGTGCCCCGTACGGGCGCTGCTCCGGTACAAACAGCGTACTTCGGAGTGGCGTACCGACCAGTCAGCGTTATGGTTGTCATATATTGAACCCCATGGTAGGGCGTCTAAGGACACCATTTCTAGGTGGATTGTGGAATGTATTCAATTTTGTCACAAATCCGCCACCGGGCGACAGGTTGACGTGGCCAAGGCTCACAGTGTCCGCGGTGTCGTGACATCCACTGCCCTTTTTAATGGGGTCCCTGTGGATGATATTATGTCAGTGGCTCAGTGGCACTGTGAGTCTAGTTTTACAGACCATTACCTCCGTGACACCTCTAACCCTCTCGCCTTGTCGATTTTGAAACAATAACCGCTTTATGTTTGTGAAGAGTGCCTCCGCATTGCTTATATACTTCGCCATTCAGCGACGGTGACAACCACTTGTCGGGACTGTATCATCCTTCTCTACTGGATTCATGATGACAGCTTCCTAGGACAACAAGGTCAGTCTTGTTCATGTGTTGTTCATTGTTTGTATTGTCACGTTACCCAGTGTTATTAATATGGTGATGGTTTATGTGGGTTGTGGTTCTTTATAGAGAGTATACGAAAATGGAGCCTTTTCGTCTCTGTCCTATAGTACTTAGCACTAGTACGAAGAGAGCGTGTAGGACATTGAGGTCATTTAATCTTCCTCCCAAGGGAGGGGGGGGGGAGCGCATATGACAAATCGGTCATCTCTCAGGCATCGGTTGTGTTATCCGATGGTTTATCAAATCCTGACTGTGTTTTCACACAGTTTCAGACGTCATAAGTGCCTTAAAACGCTTGAAAGCGTATAGGGAAGAGCTGGTCTTTTGACCTCGCCTCCCTCCCGCCAGATTCACTTTCGAATTCTGGCAATATCAAAAGTATTAGGGAGGTAAGTATACTCTTGATGTGAAATAAACGAAATCTAGGATTTCTTTTTTCACGAGAGAGTTGATACTTACCTCCCTAGATACTGACCCGGCCTCTCCGCCCCACAGAGGCTCGGTCTTCAGGCTCTTAGTAGTTGCATGTGTTAGCCAATAAATGAGCCAGAGGAAGTAGTAGTCGGCGCATGCGCGGTGGTGGGGCGAGCATCCGCCGGACTACCTCTGACTCCCTGCCCAGTAGGGGCACCTAACTGTTTTTAATCTGAGTGTTTTATTGAGTGAAAGCCGATATTTAGCAATATTCAAAAGTATTAGGGAGGTAAGTATCAACTCTCTCGTGAAAAAAGAAATCCTAGATTTCGTTTATACTGTCAGCTTACTGTAGCAAAGTCTCTATTACAGTTTCAACCTCTGTCTACAAAGAAGCTATGATGTACTGTTAGGCATCTGGTCTTTATCAGCTGGTCTATCGCAATGAACCTTTCCTGTTTTAGCTATGCCCCACCCATCTTTACTATGCTCCAGCCACACCTCACTCATGTTTGGATCAATGAATCGCTGCACTCTCTGAATCTGAATTTCCAGAAAACTATACAGGTTGGCTGTTGAATATTTGAAACTAATTTGACTGGTTGCTGTTGCGTTTCTGCCTATGGCAGCAAGGCTTATGGCGGCAACAACGCCCAGCCAAATTAGTTTCAAAATATTCAAATTAAATGGCAAAGACATACAATTCGTACAACGGGTCACCATTAAGCGTTTAAGATGGACTAAATCGAGTCATTCATGCTGTAATTGATTATGCTGTCATCCTACATGTCACATAGTTGATTATGATGTCATATGATGGATGGATAAACTGGAAAGTTCCATTTATAACAAACATAGTCATTTACAACAAATGTACCCAGCTATATAGGGCAGTTAGACTATTTTGCAATAAAGCAAATATACTTTGTGTAATAATTATGTTTTCAGGTAAACACTTCTTACAAGCACTCTTTGAAGGGTTTGAGGACATGCCACCTGAGTTTGCAGTAAGTAAGCTATGTATGCATTTGTATTTTAACCCTCGTAGCACTAATGTCTGAAATTTAATGTTTGTATAGTCAGTAGAAGGAAGGGTGATGAGATGTGTGATTTAACACCTGTTGTTGGGAATTGTCGATTTGCAGACTAAGAAGACTCCAAAAATTTACCACTGGAATGATTGGCTCGATAACCGAGCCAGTCATTGCAGTGATAAGTTTCAAAAATAGTTTTCTCTTGGTCTGCAAATGGAAATTTTCTGTAGCCTATTTGAGTGTTAACGGGTTAATTATTACCAGGTTCATGCATTGACTCTTTCTATCCTGTAAGAAGAACTGCTTGTTAGCTCAGTTGACTTGTCAGTCAGCTGAGTTACACACTCCAATCAGGAGGTGAAAAAGAAAGCATACAGCATATATAATCTCCACACCATAGAGTCTCTAGGCACCAGCCATATGGTTAAACAGCCCTTAATGAGTAGGCTGTCCCATTCCCCTCCGTTCCCACTCCCCCCATCCTACATAATAAACTGTTCACAAAGCTCTTTTTTCAGCACACATTCAACACGTCACTGAACATTACCTATTTGTAAAGGTATACTTCAGCGTTGTGCCGTATCACGTTTTACCAGCTTTGATTTCGAGTAGGCTGAGACTGTATCGGGGCTGAGATTGGTGTAAAGTAGAGCAATCCCATGACACAATTGCTATTATTATCCTGCTACACCCACACGCTATTCTTACCAAATTGGTGAAATTTGGTCTTAAAATAATTTTTCCCATGGCAAATTGCTGTGTAATCAGGTTTTTGAAACTGCTAAGAAATAATTGGAGCTCATATGTCAAAGTAACGGGGTGGGCTTCGATTAGCGCATGGGCCTCTAATAGGCAAAATACAGTATATAGACATATACATTTACGGTTGCGATGGTGGATCGGCATATTATGGATTGTTTTCCAGGTATATCTGACTATTCAAAATTAGTTGGTGTGTATACATATCAATCCTTGTGCTGTGACAATGAATGCGATAATAGAAATGTCATTTAATTTTCAGACGCTTCCCCCCGCTGCATTTGATGATCGCTTGCCATCTATCCATAGCAAAGATCTTGAGTCACTACAGTCAAGTGTGCCAGCAATGTCAGAGCAGTTTAGGTAGTGAATATAGTAATATAGCATCCATGTTAACCATAATAACCCTTTCACTGATAAATTTCCGGTATCTCAATCTTAGGGAAAACAGACAGGAAAGCTGTTGAATATTTTGAAATTAATATCATTAGAAGCCATTCCTGCCATAGGCAGTAATGGCTTCCAGTCATATTATTTCAAAATATTCAACAGAATACACACGTGTGGTAGCGTATATTAATGAAATTACTTTTTCAGGGATTTGTTAGTTAAAGGGTTAACCTGAAAGTTCAAATGCTAAAAATGTAGGTATCTGGTCCTCAATTCACCTTTCCAGAGTGTCCATCGATGATTTAACGTCATGATATGAGTCACATCATAATGAGCTAAGCGGTGCATAGGATGACGTCATGATCATTACATCATAAATGATTCTATTAGGCCAGTTTTTAACTGTTAATAGTCCGACACATATGAATTGTGTGTCTCTGCTATTTAATAAACATGCTGTTGAATATTTTGAAACTAAATTGACTAGGCGCTGTTGCTGCCATAGCACCCAATCAAATTAGTTTTAAAATATTCAACAGCTTACCTGTATAGTTTTCTGGAAATTGATAGTCGGGAGTTCAGAGATCGATTGATCCCAACATGAGTGAGGTGTGGGTAGAGCTTAGCTAGAGATGGATGCCCGGGGCATAGCTAAAAATGGAAAGGTCCATTATCTGATGACATAAGCAAATATACGTCACATTTTAGCTGATGTCAGTCAAAATGATGTATCTCCATTTTGAACGTAGAAAACTGTCATGAATGTGTACGAGTTTAATAAACATTCTATTGAATATTTTGAAACTGATTCGACTGGCATCTGTTGCTAGGCAGAAATACCGTCAGTAATACTTACCTGTGTAGTTGTCTTGAAATTTAGATTCTGGGAATTCAGGTTTCAAATCGATTCCAACACACGTAAACGTGAGCGGAGTTTTGCTAAAAATGGATGGGACATAGCTAGAAATGGACCCCTCCATTGACTATGCTATAATAAATACTATGTTGAATATTTTAAAACTAATTTTACTGAGAGCTTTTTTATTTTCAAAATATTCAACAACTTAACTGTAACCTGTATGACTTCTTGAAATTTATGTTTTAGAATCTTCGGATTCCGAAGGTTAAGATAGATATCAGTATATTAACAATGGGGGAATCCAGTTATAGCTATGCTCCACCAATCCTTAGCCAAGCTCCACCCATTTTTTGCCAGTGTTGTGATCAATTGATCCCTGAACTCCCTGACTCAATTTCCAGAAAACTATACACTCAGGTAAGCTGTTGAATATTTTGAAACTAATGTGACTGGGTGCTATTGCTGCCTGACAGACTATTAAGCAGTTAAGATGGACTAAATTGAGTCATTCATCTCATAATTGATTATGATGTCATCCTACATATCATGTAGTTGATTATTGTGTCATTTGATTGATGGATAAACTGGAATCCTCCATTGACTGATGAACCAGGTTGTGACTAAAAAATTGCATTTTGAGAACCTTTTGCTAGTATGGCTGAATAAATAACTGATTAACTGAGTAATAGAGGGATCCATTTCTAACTATGCCATGCCCATTTCACATCAAGAGTATACTTACCTCCCTAATACTTTTGATATTGCTAAATATCGGCTTTCACTCAATAAACACTCAGATTAAAACAGTTAGGTGCCCCTACTGGGCAGGGAGTCAGAGCGTAGTCTGGCGGATGCCAGCCCCACCACCGCGCATGCGCAGACTAGCACTTCCTCTTTGCTAATTTATTGGCAGAGAGTCTACACATGTTTTTCTGATAGAGCTTTTCTTGACTCAATTCTTAGTGTTTTTGTGAAAATTTGGAAGTGTTTATCCCTGATAAAGATGGCAGGAAGGATGACTTCGCCAGAGGAGGGCCCAGGACCTTTAAATCAGGTGACTTCTAGTAAAATTAGCGAGTTTTGTCCCCCGGTGTAATGTGTTTCCGGGACTCGCGCTTACCGTGATAAGCGCCTTGTTTAGTTGGTTTATTTCAACTAGGTGCTATATCATACTAATCTCTCTTTGTCTTTATGTCCGCAGGTCTGTGTGACGATATGTAATGGACATCACATCAGCAGAGGGTTTGTTTTCTCTCCACCATGGTTCCATTTCCTACTAATACTGTTAGGTTATCTAACCAAAAATTTTATGTCCAGTGAATCGGAGGCCTAGTATAAAGGTCTTCTCACTTTGCCCTCTTGATCCAATTCCTTCCCCTAGAGGTGGAGAGAGTTAAGAGGCGTTCAGTTGGTGGAGTGCTCCAGTTCATCACGTTGGATGGTTTGTCTATACAAAGTGTCAGGTATCTAATTATTGATATGAGGTGATGTTAATTATTTAGAGAGGAAAGGGAGATAATTAACAGTATTTGCCATTGTTATCAGTATATATCTGATGGTTGTGTAGTCGAAATGTCCATTCTGCCCCTGTTCTGGTTAGAGATACAATTCGTCCTTGCACTTGGATGTTTGTTGGGGATCGATTTTTTCCTGTCATAGGATTAATGACGTCATAATCAGCCTTGCTCTTTATTAACAATTAAAGTTGTCCGAAGCTGGTTTTCTGATGAATATTGATCTTTATGATCATTTCCTTCTCTTGAGTTGCTGAGTTTCTGAGCTTAACTAGATTGCTCATACTCCTCGTCCTTTGCCCTGTTTCAGAGACCTGGTTGTGCGTCCTGTGGACGGTTTTTGAAGGACAAGTTTGTGCCTCATCTCTGTTATCAGTGTAGCCCCTGTGGTGCCTTGCTTAATTGCGAGATATGTAAGCACTGGGGGGGCGAGCTAATGTCCGAATTCTTGTGCTTGCAGGCGAAGGACAAGGTGGTGGAGGAGGAGAAGAAGAAGCAGAAAAGAGAGGTTGTGAGTAAGAAGGGTAAGATGAAGGCCTCGTCCGCGGTGGACATGGAGGCCTTCCGGACCGAGATATTGGGAGAGATGAGGAGGACAATAAAGGATTTGGTTCCAGAGTTGCTTCGTGGCATGCTTCCTGGACCAAATCCTTTGCTGGCCTCATCATCTGCTTCGGAGCAGGTAATCCCCACCTCTGAATCACCTTTCCTTAGTACGCTTCCGTTGTTCGAAGATTCAGAGGTGGCCCCATTAGAGGGGGCGTTCCACGACCCTGGCAGCAGGCTTAGTGCCGCGCCGAATAGGGACCGTGGACGGTTGTCGCTGGAACCCGCGGGCTGCTTATCAGTCCAGGGGTATCCGCACGCCGCGGGTGCCAGTACCTCGTATGGCACCTTCCCTGGCCAGTCCGGGTTAGCTCTCTTTGCTGACCCGGAGTCTAATCTGTCTGGCCAGGAGGATGAGGATTACCTGTTGGGGTCGCCGTCTGAGGACGTGGCCATGGATTATGACGTCTGTGCACCCCTCGCGGGGAATACAGGCGACTTATTCCACGGTTCTACTCACGCAGGGGTAGAATCCACGGTTCAGACTGTGGCCCTGGGCGCTGAAGGCCAGCGTTACCGCATACCTCGGCTTGCCGAGAGTGTCGCTGGTGCTGGCCGGGGCCGTGGTGGGGCGGTATGTGCCCCGCGCTCTACCACGGCGCCTGCTCCTGGTCAAGCCAGTGAGATTAGCATGCCGGTGTTGTCAGGCCCGCATGCTCTCCCTGGCTTGCCAGGGATATCAGCGTATCCGCCGTTAAGCTCTGTTGCTTGCGCTCAGGAGGAAGACGAAGGCCCCCGTCTTGTAGAGCGCTCGCAGCTAGCCACGGAGGAGGATTGGTCTGACGCTTGCCAGTGGTTGGTGAGTGTTAGACCAGATCTGCCCGTGGAGCAGTCGGCTAGCCAGCGTGATCACAGGCCGTGGTTAGCTGGTAAGCCTACTGCTAACGCTATGCCTTCTCTGCCGCTGGCAGAGCATGTCGTTGACATGTTCGAGGCGGCGGAGACGTCCATTAAGTCGAGTGGACGTCTCGCTAAGGCCCCGCGCGAGGTGGCCAGGCGTTGCCGCATCGTGCCCCTGGATTACCAGCGGTACGGTGTGGTACCTAAGCCGAGCGTGGATGACCGCGCGGCTTTGGGTGAGTATGCGCGGCCAGGCTCCCGTTCTGACACGGGAGTCTTGTGTTCGAACGCGTTGCGTTCAGCAAATACTGCGTTGCGTGATGCGGAGGAGAGTGGGAGGGCTTCGATTGCCGCTCTGTCCCACGTCTCCCAGCTGTTACAAGGGGTAGTAACAGCATCCGCATCGCGCCAGCCAAGTCCGGTCATAGTCCAGCGAGAGCCATCCAGGATGGTATCAACCTGGCTCTGGACTGTATGACGCGGGCGGTGACCAGGAGTGTCCGGGCAAGGCGCACATTTGCCTTGGACAATCTGTGCCCGTCCCAGGACCTGTACAATAGGCTATTGCGTACGCCTATGACAGGTCCTGGTCTCTTTGGAGGTGAGGGATGTAGGCACCTCCAGGAGACGGTTACTCTGGTAAATAACCAGAGGGCGCTGCGCGAGCAGTTTGAGGTGCTTCGTCGTGCTAACGTTCGCGCTGCACCCCCTGCGTATCGTCCCCTGCAGGCTCGAGGTTCGATTCGCGCGATTCGGCCAGCAGCGAGGGGGGCGCAGGCTCCTCAGGCGCAGTCAGCCAGGCAGCCGCCCGCGCACCAAGGTGCGCGCGGTGCTGGTCATGGCGCGCGAGGATCTGGGCGTGGTAATCGTTCCTGATGGGACGGTTACCGCGGTGAGAACCGCTCCGGTGTTTCTGGCAAAGGAGACAGTGCCACTCTTGCACTCCTTATGTCCACCTCTATCCCTAGGTGGACCGGTGGGAGGCCGGCTAGCCGACCACATGCAAGAGTGGGAACGGTTAACTCAGGACCGTTTAGTCTTGCGATGGCTTTCAGTCGGGTATCATCCCGATTGGATGACAGGCCCGCCATCGCGACTGTCTCTAGTGCCGATCTGGACTCCAAATCCGAGAGATCCAGAGCAAAGGTTGTGTATCGAGGAGGAAATAAATTCCCTCATACAAAAAGGAGCTATTCAGCCGGCACAAAGGTTTCCGGGCTTCTATTCAACCGTGTTCTTAGTAACAAAAAACACCGGAGGGTGGAGACCAATTCTCAACCTCAAGCCATTGAACAAGTTCATAGAGACGCCCAGTTTCAAGATGGAGACTGTGCGCTCGGTGTTGGCGGGGTTAGAGAGGGGAATGTGGACAGCGTCAATAGATTTGAAGGACGCTTATTTCCACATCCCCATACACAGGAGTTTCCGTCGCTTCCTGAGATTTGCATTCCAGGGCAGACAGGGGGAATTCAGGGTGTTACCCTTCGGAATTTCCACGGCTCCTCGGGTTTTCACCCGTGTGGTTCTTGCGATCACCGCATACCTCTGCAGGAGAAGCATAGCAGTCCACACGTACATAGACGACTGGCTGCTGAAAGCGCACACCCAGGAAAGTTTATCGGCCAGTCTGGAGATTGTTTTGAAGACTCTCACAGACTTGGGCTGGATGATCAATTTCCCAAAATCAGAGCTGACTCCATCCCAGAAGTTTGTTTACCTGGGGATGTTCTTCGATCTAGAGACAGGATATGTTTTTCCTACTCAGGAGAGAGTTCAGAAACTCATCTCATTGATTCAGTCAGTGTGCGACAGTCGTCATGTCCTGGCACGGGTTTACTTGAGGATGCTGGGGTTGATGGTTTCATTGGAACCAGTCATTCCTCACGCCGCCTTACGCAGGCGGCCGATCCAGTTATTTCTCATGACACAATGGACCCAGAGTACAGGTTCGCTGGACTCGAACGTGTCAGTGTTGGCGCCTCTGATTCATCACCTGCAATGGTGGTTGGACATAGAGAATCTCTTGGTGGGGGTTATGCTAACCCCTCCCCACCCTCAGGTGACTGTGTATACAGATGCATCGATGGAGGGCTGGGGAGCTTGCCTGGAAGAATCCACGATATCAGGGCTTTGGAATCTGGAACAGTCAAAGGAACATATAAATCTACTGGAGCTAAGAGCAGTAGTCCTGGGCCTGGAACATTTCTTACAGAAAGTTCAGGGCAAGATTGTTCTTATTCGTTCAGACAACTCAACAGTTGTGACTTACATAAACCGCCAGGGCGGAACGAAGTCGCCCAGTCTCTGTATGATGACATGGAGACTGCTTTGTTGGTGCCTGGATCGCCAGATTACCTTGAAAGCAGTTCATATTCCGGGAAGGTTAAATCTTCTAGCAGACTCATTGAGCCGAAGGATGAGTGTTTTACCCACGGAATGGCAACTAAATCAATGTGTGGCGGATCGTCTGTTCGACCATTGGGGGAAACCCAACATCGATTTGTTCGCAATGAAGAAGAATGCGAAGATGACGACGTACGTCTCTCCGATTCCGGATCCAAGCGCTTTCGCAACAGATGCATTAGCTATCAGCTGGGGGAGAATGTATGCATACGCATTCCCTCCAGCAATCCTGATTCCAAAAATTCTTCAGAAAATCAGACAAGAGGAATGCCAAGTGCTTCTGATCGCCCCGGATTGGCCAAGCCGATCATGGTATACGGATCTGCTGGACCTTCACAACAATCCGTCAATGTTCAGATTGACTGCGCGGATGTTGTCAAGGAATCTAGAATTAAGGAGGGCTTTTCAGAGCAGGCAGCCATGTTTATGGCCAAAGCCAGGAGGGGGTCAACCTCCAGAGCATATAATTATAAAATCAACAGATTTGCAGAATGGTGCTCAAAAAGATGTATTGATCCAATGGATTCATCTATTCAGGTAGTAGCTGATTTCCTCTGTCACCTGTATGATGCCTATAGCCTCAAGCCTAACTCTATTGCTGGTTATAAGTCAGCTTTAATGTCTGTTATTCCTTGCTTGGCTAAGAGGGGAAGTGATGAAGTAAATACATTAAATGTATTAATTAAAGGCATGGGCAATCTAAGACCAAGGAATCCCCCTGTGATTCCGTCTTGGAGTTTATCGCTAGTGCTTCAAGTACTAGGTGATAAGCCTTTTGAACCACTTAGTTCCATTTCTATGAAACTATTAACACTGAAGACTGTGTTTTTAATTGCTGCGGCCTCGGCTAGGCGTAGAAGTGAAATTCATGCCTTATCAGCCGAGGATGACCGTTTTGTGGTTTCAGGGGAAGGCCTTAAGCTGCTACCTAGGATTAATTTCTTGGCTAAGAATCAGTCGTTGAAATATCCAGGTCAACCTATTGTTTTGCCTGCTTTAACTAGATATGATCCTAATTCTAAAGCATGGTGTCCCGTCCGGGCGCTTCTCCGGTACAAGCAACGTACATCGGAGTGGCGCACCGACCAGTCAGCGTTATGGTTGTCATACATTGAACCCCATGGCAGGGCTTCTAAGGACACCATTTCCAGGTGGATTGTAGAATGCATTCAGTTTTGTCATAAATCCGCCACCGGGAAGCAGGTTGACGTGGCCAAGGCTCACAGTGTCCGCGGCGTAGTGACATCCACGGCCCTATTTAATGGGGTCCCTGTGGATGATATTATGTCGGTGGCTCAGTGGCACTGTGAGTCAAGTTTTACAGACCATTATCTCCGTGACACCTCTAATCCTCTCGCCTTGTCGATTTTGAAAAAATAACTAGGCTTATATTTTTGATGGGGTTTCCTCATTGCTTATATATTTCACAATTAATTTATGGAAACAACCACTTTTTTGGGACTGCATCGTTCTTCACCAATGGGAGGAGGATGTCAGCAGCCATTTTAACAAGGTCAGTCTTGTGCATGGGTTGTCCATTGTTGATTGTCTTGTCACGTTACCTGTTATTAATATGATGATGGTTTTGTGTATTTATGTGGTTCATTGTTGAGAGTATACGAAAATGGAGTTTTTTCATCTCTGTCCTATAGTACATGGCACTTGTACGTAGAGAGCGTATAGGACATTGAGGTCATTCGACTCTTCCTCCCAGGAAGGAGGGGGGGGGAGCGCATATGACATTCGGTCATCTCTCATACATCGGTGGTGTTATCCGATGGTTAGTCAAATCCTGACTGTTTTTTCATACAGTTTCAGAAGTTTAAGTGCCTTAAACGCAGAAAAGCGTATAGGGATGAGCTGGTCTTTTGACCTCGCCTCCCTCCCGCCGAATTCACTGTCGAATTCTGGCAATATCAAAAGTATTAGGGAGGTAAGTATACTCTTGATGTGAAATAAACGAAATCAAGGATTTCTTTTTTCACGAGAGAGTTGATACTTACCTCCCTAGATACGGACCCGGCCTCTCCACCCCACAGAGGCTCGGTCTTCAGGCTCTTAATAGTTGCATGTGTATCAGCCAATAAATTAGTCAGAGGAAGTGCTAGTCTGCGCATGCGCGGTGGTGGGGCTGGCATGCGCCAGACTACGCTCTGACTCCCTGCCCAGTAGGGGCACCTAACTGTTTTAATCTGAGTGTTTATTGAGTGAAAGCCGATATTTAGCAATATCAAAAGTATTAGGGAGGTAAGTATCAACTCTCTCGTGAAAAAAGAAATCCTTGATTTCGTTTATTTCTAGCTATGCTCCACCTATTTTTTATGTGTGTTGGATTTGTTTTGAAACTACACATCAGGCTGGTAACGGGTGGAGTGTGAGGAATTTTACTTCAAGATTCAAGAGTATACTTACCATCTTGATACTCATTCATATTTCCTAAATATCAAGCTATCTTCAATAATGGGCTTTCAAAGAAACTGCCCCCAATAAGCAGTTTATGCATGTGTTAGTGTCGGGGGATGTCGACCTATCGGCGCGCATGTGCAGAGTGACACATCCTCTTTCCTAGAAATTGACTGCCATTGCAACACGCTTTCATTATCTTAACGTTTTTGCTTCTTTCAAATCCAAATTATAAGACTACATTTGAGATTTCAAGGCCTAATTTCTTCACCCAAATTCATAGCAGACAAGGTTCAGATGTCTGATGACCAGCCTGGGACAAGCTATCAGGTGTTGGTATTAAATTTAGTGTTAGCACCTAGTGTCACCTAAATCCGGGACTCGCGTATATCGCGGCCGTGGTTATATTTGAATGTAATTAAACATTTCTGATGCTTATATTAGCTAACCCCATGCTGTTTTATATCTTACAGATTCAACAAAACTTTCCTGGCTTGCCAGCGGCCCTTTAGTCCATATATTAGGGGGTAAACTTTCAGAGATGTGTAAAACATAAGATCTTTACCTCTCTTCCCTCGGACTCCCATTATAGTTCCTGAGGCTGTGGAGAGCTTTGACCGGTGGTTATCTCTCAGACGCTAATATGGAGATGTTCCACTTAGGTAGGGGGACTTCAGGAGAGCTCTCAATATTTTTGAAAATGTTCACAGATTTTGACTGCCTATCCTTCTTCCTGTTTTCTCCGATTGTAAAGTATTGGTCTATGCAAAAATCATTTCAGAGAGAATAAATGTATGCATATGAGTGCTGGATTTTTGATTGGTCAATTTTTGTGCTGAAAATCTGATTTTATAGAGAAAGTTACCGGAAAGTGTCAAAACATATCTCCTTAGCTTCTTAACAGATTTCACCCAAATTTGGCTAGAAGGGTCCTATTGAGGTAGCGTCTAGAACTCTAACCAGATTTTTGATTGGTCAATTTTCTTAGTGAAAGTCTTAGGTTTTATCAAAAAGAATTACCCGAAAATTTCAAAACATATCTCCTCATTAACTGCTTGGCAGATTTCAACCTAATTTGGCTGAAAGAACACTATAGGTGTGGGCTTCTGAACTTGTATACAGAATTTTTATTGGTAAATTTTTTGGATTAAAATCTTACATTTTATGAAAAATTTACCAGAAATTGTCAAAACGCTACTCTTAATAAGGACAGCTTGGTAGATTTCAATCTAGTTTGGCTATAAGGGCCCTATGGGTGTAGGTTTCAGAACTTACAAATTGCAACCCAAAGGACTTATACATTAGATTGTCATTCGTTAACTGTCTATCTCCCCTTCAGAAAATGATGTCATAAACGACCCTTATTATTTGATTATTAGCTCACCTGGCCAGAATGGCCAAGTGAGCTTATGCTGTGGCGACCGTCCGTCGTCTGTCTGTCCGTCCATCCATCCATCTGTCTGTCCTCTCCCTCCGTCAACCGTTGCTTTAAAATGTATCTCCTCCTAAACCGTTTGTCAAATTATAATAAAATTTGGCTAGAAGGATCCTATGGAGGTAGGCTCTAGAAATTCTATTCAGATTTTTGATTTTTCAATTTTTAGGTAAAATATCATAGATTTTATACAAATTTATCGGAAAGTGTAAAAATGTGTCTCCTCCTTAGTTTCTTGACGGATTTCAGCCAAATTTGGTTTGAAGGATCCTATTGAGGTAGCCTCTAGAACCTCTATTCAAATTTTTGATTGATAATTTTTTTGGGTGAAAACCTTAGATTTTGTAAAAAAAATCTACCAGAAAGTGTCAAACTGGATCTCCTACTTAGCTTCTGGAGAGATTTCAGCCAAATTTGGCTTGAAGCATTCTATGGATGTAGGTTCTAGATCTTCTATTCAAATTTTTGATTGTTCAATTTTTTGGGTGAAAAATCTTAGATTTTATACAAATTTACCGGAAAGTGTCAAAACGCATCTCCTCCTTAGCTTCTTGGGAGATTTAAACCAAATTTGGCTTGAAGCATTCTGTGGACTTTGATTCTAGATCTTCTATTCACATTTTTTGATTGGTCAATTTTTTGGGTTAAAATCTTAGATTTTGTAGAAAATTCACCCGAAAGTGTCAAAATGCCTCTCGTCCTTAGCTTCTTGACGGATTTCAACTAAATTTTCCTGGAAGGATCATATAGTTGTAGGCTGTAGAAAATCTATTCAGATTTTTGAATGGTCGATTTTTGTGCTGAAAATCTGATTTTATAGAAAAAGTTACCGGAAAGTGTCAAAATGTATCTCCTCCTTAGCTTCTTAACAGATTTCACCCAAATATGGCTAGAAGGATCCTATTGAGGTATGGTCTAGAAATTGTATTCAGATTTTTGATTGGTCAATTGGTGGAAATCTTAGGTTTTATCAAAAAGAATTACCCGAAAGTTTCAAAACATCTCCTCATTGACTGCTTGGCAGATTTCAACCTAATTTGGCTGAAAGGACACTTATGGGTGTGGGCTTCTGAACTTGTATACAGAATTTTTATTGTTAAATTTTATGAAAAATGTACCAGAAATTGTCAAAACTCTACTCTTAATAATGACCGCCTGGTAGATTTCAATCTAGTTTGGCTATAAGGACCCTATGGGTGTAGGTTTCAGAACTTGTATACAGAATTTTAATTGGTAAATTTTTTGTTGAAAATCTTTATGAAAAATTACCGGAAATCGATTATGATGCTACTCTCCATTAACTGTTTGGCCCATTTCAACCAGACTTGGATGAGAGAGCCCTATGGTGGCAAGCTTCAGAATTTGTACACATAATTTTGATTGCTCAATTTTCTCGGCGCCCATCTTGGCTTTTCCAAAAGTTTTGTGAAATCAGTTGGAAGGACCCTAGGTGGGTAGGCTTCAGAATGTATATACAGAATTTTGATTGGTCAATTTTTTCTGGCAGCTATTTTGGATTTTCCAGAAATATTTTACAATACTAATCAATGGGCAGGTTTCAATGAAACCTGGGTAGGATGATCCCATGGTGATCGGCTTAAACACTTCTAATAAGAGTTTTGATTGGTAATTTTCCTTTTTGCAGCCACCTTGGACTTTCCACAAAATCTTCAGAAGCCTTTAAATCTCTACCACTACTATTACGGCTCGATATCAAACACATTTGGGTGGAGCGACCCTATGATGATAGGCTCACCGTTAGTATTGTTTTGGAAAGAAACGTGAAGGTGTCCATGCCAGACATGGAAGCCTTGTGTTTAGAGATGATGCGGGAGATGAAGAAGACCCTGAAGGACATGGTGCCAGAGATGCTTCACCGCATGCTTTCTGCTCCATGTGCTTCAGAGCCTTCATCATCTGTGCAGTTTTGGTTAAGGGTTTTTAATCAACTTATTTTTCAGCACTGGCTCATCCGATCTCAATGAAACTTTACAGAAGAGATCTATACTATACAGGGATGTGATCTACATAACAACACATTTCTTTTTGGTGCATTTTAACTATTTTTTTTCAGGGTTTTGGACTTGGGCTTTTTGCATGTATTTTGCAAGTGCAGTTTTGGGTAAGGTTTTTTAATCAAATTATTTTTCAGCACTGGCTCATCCGATCTCAATGAAACTTTGCAGAAGTGATCTGTCCTATCCAGGGATGTGATCTACATAACAATAGACTTAATTTGGGGCATTTTAACAATTTTTTTACGGTTTTGGACTTGGACTTTTTTAATGTGTTTTGCAAATGCAGTTTTGCCAGTAATTATCGATTGTAATGAAACTCCTCCTAGACCATTTGAGATAGAAACTTGAAACTTTAGGCATGATTGCACATATGGACAGGGATGTGCATGACACTTTTGGAATTTTGTCATGATCCCAGGGGCAGGGGCCTGGGGTGGGGGGGGGTGTGTGTCAAAAATCACATTTTTAAAAGTTTTTCATGTCGCATATCATTTTCATGCCAATGATGAGTAGAGTACAGTACAAGGAATTATATTGATCTTGGGTCACAAACTGAGGGTAGCGGTGGGGTCTGTTTGGGGATGATTGCACATATGGCCAGGGATATGCATGACACTTGAAATTTTGGCATGACCCAATGGGTACGGCCCTGGAGGTGGGAAATGTGGGGTAAAAAATAAAATTTTTCTAAAGCTTGTCATGTCGCAATCATTTTCAAGACAATGATGCGTAGATTACAGTAGGAAGAAGAGAAATTCTTGTTAGGCCAATTTGATGAGCCGATGGCCGTGGAAACAGATACCCGTATGCCTCCCTCAGGCCATATGGGTGGCTTTCCACAGAGTTACCCATTCAGGGGTAAAATTTTCAGCCCAGTGGATTGGCCTAGTTGGTGTGGATGGTCGGCCATTCAGAATCCCTCAGCTTGTCAATGGGTTCAGTATGGAAGACACGGACCATGGTAACATGCATTACACCCCGCATCTGGTTCTTGGTGTAGCTATGGCTCAAGCCTTGCCGACCCTAGCGGGCCCTTATGGCTTGCCTAGCTATCAAGGGGTATCCATGGCACCAACTAATTATCCACCTGGGAATGTTGTGGAGGATGATGAAGGCCTTAGGCTCGTCGAACATTCCCAGGTGGCTACTGAGGAAGACTGGCTTGACGCCTGCCAATGGCTGGTAAGCATCAAACCAGAACTCCAGGTAGACCCGCTGGTTTCCTAACGGGAACAACGAACCTCCGTGGCTTCTGGGTAAACCCATGCCCAGTGCTGTATAAACACTGAACAATTTCAGAAGTATGGCATCTGCCCAAAGCCATGCACATATGGTCGTGCCGCTTTGGTAGAAGACATGCTGCTTGGGTCCTGATCTGAGAGCCGTCCCTTGTGTGCCAACAATGTACGTTCGGCCAATTCCACACTACAGGATTCGGAGGAGAGTGCCAGACTTGCTATCTCAGCATTGTCTCACCTCCCAGTTGTTACAAGGCATGATAACAGCATCCGCATCCCGTATCTTGTCGCTGATCACAGTCTATAGAATCCATCCAGGATTGCATCAACCCGGCACTGGACTGTATGACGCGAAGTGTTACCCAGCGTTTCTGGGCGAGGCGACAGTTTGCTTTAGAACCTGTATCCTCGGCTTTTAAGGACACCTATGTCAGGGCCTGGTCTTTTTGGAGTTGAAGGATGCAAACACCTCCAGGAGACAGCGACTGGTTAACAGCCAGAGGGTGCTGCGAGAGCAATTTGAAGTGCTCTGCAGCGAACGCGTTCACACAGTGCTATCCTGTGAACCATCCGCAGCAGCGTGGAGGTGGTGGCGCACAGGCTAGGGCCCAACTACCAGCTCAGCCTAGGCCTCGCCAGCACAGCAGCGTGGGGTTTGCAGTGGGGAGTGGCAGCCCACGCATCAATTCATGGTGTAAGTGGGGATCTAGGCCTTCACGGTATTTGAAAAATGAATATTGGTATCGATATCAATTTCCATACCTGTATACCTTTATTATCAGTATTATTGTGATGGGCAAAATAGAGTGAAGTTTGGGGAGTGTGATAACATATTCAACGTATATCAGCGCTCCTGAAATAGTTGCTGAACATTATAAATTTCCACAATAAAACCAAGAAATTACACGAATCCTGATATTAAGCGCTAAATTATAACTGTCTTCAGTTAAATCATATCCCAAAACAGCTTAAATGACCCCAAATTCTACTTTGAATAATACTTACCAGATGTACTATTATGATAATGCCTATTATCTAGTCTAGCTCAAAATAAACAATTAAAACTCTGCGCTCTCCTGGTCCTGCCCATACTGTGTCCGGGAATTACCATAGCCGCAGGTAGTCAATTCCCACAGTCAGATTCGCTTATTTTGCAGACTTGGAAAGTCGCATGTTTTTTCTAGTCTAAAATTTGCTCAAATTTTTTAATTTACGTGTGCTCTCATCTATTCATTGCTGGCATCATGGAGGGAAAAGGAAAGTCATCACAGGGGCAGGTTGTATCAATCTAGAATTTATACATTCGTGCCGTAATGACTGATTGAAAATTTCTTAAATTGGCACATTATTCTAAAATGGTAGCCATTGTTGGAGTCGTTCCGGTACTCGCTAACTGTTTAATCTTATCCGGGTACTCGGTTAATTTCTCTTGCGACTCGGTTCCTTCCAAGATGGATGCGCCCTTAGCCAAGATGGTGGCGCCCATGATTAATGTTTCGTTTTGGCTTGGCGTGTCTATGCACTCTGTTTTATGCTGATCTTTAGCTCTCGCTTCATTGTCGAGGGTGTTTGTAGCGATCGGCATTTATTTCTTGGCGTTATTAACGTTAGTTAATTTCCAAGTTGTGTTTATTAATTTTCACTCTAAAAAGTTTCAAATATCTCCTGCCTAAAGGCTTGATTATCATTAATTTAAGAGAAAGTAAATGTTTCTAAGTAATTTTACCTTACAATCAAGTCAATTGTGCATATTGCTCGTCATCGTATATCATGTGCAGCGTTTTAATTCTTCTCTGTGTTCGCAGAAGACCAAGAACCAGGACACTGTGTCAGAAGTGCAACAGGTTCATGAAGCGCAAGTTCAATGGTCATCACTGTGTGGCTTGCGCGAAGTGGGAAGTCCTTGTGACATGTGTGCGACGTGGTCGTCGGAGTTGGTAGCAGAGCTCGATCGTGATCGACGTGCGCGCTAGGAGAAAATCGCGAGGGAAAAGGCAGCCAAGCTGGATCAGGCGTCAGTGAAGGGACTGGAAGATCGTCTGAACGAGCGAATGGATTCAGCATTTGGCGTATGGGCGGCCCAGTTTAAGGCAATGTTAGAGTCCTTGCAGTCCACGATCCCGACGATGCAGGCGGGTGCATGGCAACCTTTCGGTGGTCCGGCTAGTTCTGCGGAGGGACAAGCACCTGTTCTTTCTCCGACCTTGGCTCAAGAGGAGGAAGATCTTCTGCTTATGGAAGATTCCAGCATGCCGGATATTTCGTTAATGGCTCAACCAGGTACATCCCAGGGATCTCCCTCAGGATTTGTACGGGTTTGTCAAGTGGGTGGTGATGTCGACGTTCCGTCGGGCATTTTTCACCCGGAGTTCGCTCAACCTGCGTTGTCGTTGGAGCCATGTTTTGCGGTTCCTAGCGGCATCCCGGCGGCGTTAGGTGCGGAGTTCCGTCCTCTACCGTGGGGAAAGCGGCTGTAGTCCCGGCTCCCGTGCTGGAGCCGATGGACTGCGGTGAACCTGTGTCCGGCAATTCGTTGGACACTGGTGCCGCTAGTAGGCGGACTATGGACACACTTCATGTTAGAAGAAGTGCGGGCCATAGTTCTCAGCATGGATCGTCGGTGGCCTACTCATCCAAGGGTGAGAAGGAAGATGAGAACGGTAGTCCAATTTTGCACCGAAGCTGAATGGGTGCAGGTCCTTGATTGGATGACCGGCTGTCTCGGGTTGGCATCGGATCAGGGATCTCAGCGCGATCCGGCGATGGAACGGATGTCAGAGCGAGCGGCTAGTGCTTTGTCAAGTGGCTCTTCGGCCATGCCGACGCTCTCCTTGGACACGCAGACTTCCGACATGTTGGAGGTTGCGGTGTATCATCTGGTTCAGTCAGACTATGCATTGCCCAAGGCCCTGAAGGGGATAAGGAGTAGGGTCCGTTTTCCTGAGCATGCCTACCATCAGTATGCCCGGGTTCCATGGCTTTCCATCGGGGAGCGAGAGGCGTTGAATAGGCCGTTGGCTGGCAAATCGAAGAGTCGTTCTTGTCCAATAGTTTCCCAGGCCAATAAGGATGTACCTTCTTGCAGGGTCTGCTGACCTGCGCAGCGGAAAGTGGGGAAGTGCCAGAGGCTGCTCCCGGAGTTGTCCGGGACACCATGCACTTGTCCCAGGATTGCCTGGCCAGGGTGATCACCAGATCATTGGCGGAGTGTAGGAGAATGGTTCTCGATTGTGTAGAACCAGGACCGGAGATGAGGGCTGCGTTATCTTCTGCGCCTTTCATTGGTCCAGGCTTGTTCGGCGGCTCGGCACGGCAAGCCTTGTCCAAGGTCGCGTCAATGGTCGCTGAGCAGGAAGTGGTCGGCAAGTTGTGGAAGTCGACTAAGAGGACACAGCCGCAGCAGTCCTACAAACAGCATCGGCATGAGCAACAGAGGCAGCGCCAGAGATCGCCCTTCCGTCCTTCTGGCCGTGATGCCCATCGGGCATCCGGATCACAGGGACCTGGCCGTTCATCCTCATACAAGTCGTCTAATAAGAGGCCATATGAGGAGGACAGGAAGGGTGGCGGTTCGAGCCGCGGCGGTTATCATAAAGATAGTCGTGGCGCTGGTCCCGGATCGTCATACTCCAAGAAACCGCGGGGCGGCCGTGGAGGTTGGTCCTGATGGGGTTCCGGCGGAATCAGTTCCGGTGACGTCAGGAACGAAGGGAGTCGAGAATCTTCACCCAAGCGATTTAGCATCTTATCATGCAATGTCGACCGCCAGCGGTGTGCAGATTCCTACCGTTGGAGGCAGACTTTAAGTGTTCTCAAGCCAATGGGAACGGGTTGTGCGAGATTGTTTAATCTGTCAGTTGTTAAGAAACTTCTTATCTTCGCAGGAGAAACATAGCTGTTCATACTTACATAGACGACTGGCTGCTAAAGGCAGGGAATCTAGTCACTCTGCGCAACAATCTTCAGGTAGTTCTAGCATTACTAAAGGATCTAGGATGGATTGTGAATCTAGAGAAATCAGAATTGACTCCATCCCAGGAGTTTGTTTATCTGGGAATATTTTTCAACCTCAGGGGCGGCGTAGCTTTTCCGGCAGAGAGCAGAGTCAAGAGTTTGATTGCAGTACTGGAGTCAGTTTCTCTAGGAGCCTTTCTGACAGCGCGTCAATTTCTCAGGATACTGGGTTTACTAGTGTCTCTGGAGAAAGTGGTTCCTTATGCGGCACTCAGGCGCAGGCCGATTCAGATGTATCTAATGTCATTCTGGTCTCAGAGAACGGATCCGTTATCTCTGAGAATTCCAGTAAAAGAACCATTGATATTCCACCTTCAGTGGTGGTTATCAGAACAGAATCTCCTGCGAGGTGTTCCTCTACAACCTCCTCAACCACAGATGTCCATCTTCACAGATGCATCAACGACGGGTTGGGGAGCGGTATTGGATGATCATTCAGTGTCAGGGGAATGGGATCAGACCAATGCGCAGAAACATATCAATGTTCTCGAATTATTAGCAGTGACATTAGCACTTCTAAAATACGAGAGCTTAATCCGAGACAAGATTGTCCTAGTAAGGACAGACAACTCAACATTGGTGCCTTATTTGAACCGCCAACGCGGGACGAGATCACCGGAGTTGTGTATGATGATTTGGAACCTTCTGCTGTGGTGCCAAGAGAAGAGAGGAATGTTATTCTTCGGGCAGCACACATTCCAGGAACACTGAACATCTTAGCAGATGCTCTCAGTCGAAGGATGGTTTGTCGTCCAACTGAGTGGCAGATCAACCAATCGGTAGCGGAGGTTCTATTCAAACATTGGGGCAAGCCAAATGTGGACCTGTTTGCGATGAAACCGAACGCAAAGATGGTCACATACGTGTCACCTATCCCGGACCCGCTAGCTCTAGCAGTAGACGCACTGGCGATAAGTTGGAAGGGAATGTACGCGTATGCGTATCCTCCAATGATTCTCATCCCAAAAGTTCTGGCAAAGATAAGAGAGGGTATGTGCCAAGTACTACTGATCGCCCCTTATTGGCCAGGCCGATCATGGTTTACGGATCTGCTGGACCTGGTCTGCAATCCAATCCCTCTTCCAGACAGAAGAGATCTTATCTCTCAGAACAGGGGTCTGTATTTCCACGACAGACCAGAAATGTTCAAATTGACTGCATGGATGTTATCAAGCAGCGTGCAATTAAGGGTGGCTTTTCTGAGCAAGCAGCAAAGTTTGGTGCTTCAGCCAGAAGAGGGTCAACCACTAAAACATATAATTATAGAATCAACAAATTTGCAGAGCGGTGTAAGGGAAGAGATATC
Organism: Chaetoderma sp. LZ-2023a; assembly: GCA_034401795.1. Lineage (NCBI taxonomy): Eukaryota > Metazoa > Mollusca > Caudofoveata > Chaetodermatida > Chaetodermatidae > Chaetoderma > Chaetoderma sp. LZ-2023a. The sequence continues at coordinate 203,571,415 of CM067369.1, read as the reverse complement.
GATCCCTTTTCTGCATCTGTTCAACACGTAGCAGATTTTATCTGTCATTTATACGAAGTTGACAAAGTTGTACCTTCAACCCTAGCAGCATATAAGTCTGCATTAGCTTTAGTCATTCCCAGTCTGGCCATTGAAGGAGTGGAGAATGACACTTTAAATGAAGTTATTAAAGGAATGAGCAATCTGCGACATAGACAGCCAGTTCCTATCCCAGCATGGAATCTATCGCTTGTACTTCAGGTTTTAGGGCATGCTCCCTTTGAACCGATTAGATCTATAGATATTAAACTGTTAACTATTAAATCAGTTTTCTTGGTTGCAGCAGCGTCGGCGAGAAGGAGAAGCGAAATACATGCGCTTTCTGCCGAACAAGACCGTTTTGTCGTCACAGGTGAAGGTTTAAGACTATTTCCATGTCTTTGTTTCCTGGCAAAGAATCAGTCACTTAGATATCCAGGGCAGCCGATCAATTTGCCAAGTTTAATTAGACGTGACCAAAAAAAATTAAATGACCTAGAAAATGTATAAGAAACGTACTGAGGAGTGGAGAGATGACCCGAAATCTCTGGTTATGTCTCAAAGCTCCTCATTTGCGCGCCTCGAAAGATACTATTTCTCGTTGGATAGTCAATGCTATTCAGATATCGCACAAAATCGCTACAGGAAAGCAGATTGATCGTGCGAATGCCCATCAGGTCCGAGCACTAGCAGCAGCATCGGCCCTTTATAAGGGTGTCTCATTAGAGGAGGTGATGTCTGTAGCACAATGGCATGCCGAGTCGTCATTCACTGATTTCTACCTTCGCGACATCTCCAGCGCACTTAATCTGGTAGCCATCGCCAATTTATCGAATCTGAACTAAGCCACATCCGACCACTATTTCGCACACATCACAAGTTCTTCCACTTGCACTGAACAATGGCCATGCACATGACCCGAGAATGACCGTGGATTGGGCCGAGCTCCTGTGATGAACAAGAAAGACCAAGCACTCAAAAATGGTGAGTGTTTGCCTTAATTAAGTGACTAATTTTAAGTTTACTTATAGTCGAAATACCAGACTATCTAAGTAAATAGTCTGGACAAGAACATCTTATTCTTTTTGCTGACATTAGACTCATTCCAATTTGAAAATCTAATCGATATACTGATAAGTTTTTTTTCAAAATTTAGAAGTTGTAGTAGCTTGTTTGCACTCTACTGGACTGCCCTAGCTGAGACTTGAGGCTGACATGGGTCTGGTGGGTGTTGCTCCCCGTTTTGACAGCCGTCTGGAATTTGTGCGGACAAATGAGAGGGGGGGGGGGGAGCATGGTCTAGACCATGGAAGTGTAGCACTCTATGAGTCAGATGGCAGAACGCAAGCGTATGCAAGGGGTCTAGTCTCTTCACAACCTTCTCTGTTGGATGGTAGATGAGTGCTGGTTCGAGCCTAGCCTCCTCCCACCGGTATTTGTTGGCTGTCAAAATCCGGAGTTTATCATAATAGTACATCTGGTAAGTATTATTCGAAGTAGGATAAAAAAAGCATCCGCTTTTGTTTCTACGAGAATTCTTAATACTTACCAGATGTACTATGGCCCTCCCTCAGCCGCCCCGCTGAGGTGAGGCTGAGCTGCTTTCGCTGTTTGTCAAGCCAAATATAAGACAAATCTGACTGTGATTAGGAATTGACTCGGTACCTGCGTCTATGGTAATTCCCGGACACAGTATGGGCAGGACCAGGAGAGTGCAGAGTTTTAGTTGTTTATTTTGAGTTAGACTGGATAATAGGCATTATCATAATAGTACATCTGGTAAGTATTAAGAATTCTCATAGAAACAAAAGCGGATGCTTTTTTGAATCGGCCCTACAAATGATTAGAATTTGCCACGAGATTACACCTATTTCCGCGATCTCCACAGAGACACACCTGCATGGAAATCACGAGATAACCAGTGACAATCTCGTCCCAAATAAACTTGTCTAATGAGACTGTGAACAGCTAAACCTGTTGATATTTGACTGACAAATGGATGTAAACCTATGTTTTACTAATTTGCCGGACTACTTGTATTGATATACGCCAGAGTAGTAAATAAACATTCCACGAAAACCTGTGCTATATTATAGGATGAATTTGAAATGGGACGAAACCACCAGGAATCATGGAAATCTCCCCATGCATGCTTACAACTGAGCCATTATACCACGTACTAAATAGACCACCATATATGCTGAGAATAAATAGGCCTGCGCTCTCCCATTAGAGCTAGCTTGTATTGGACGCAGGCTAAATTTTGGCCCAATTCCTCCCCAAAAATCCTCATAAAAAGGATGCATGGAGAAATTGAAATCCATTGTCTAAAATGGTTAAAACTCATATAGAACCTACCACGAAAATTTACCGCAATTTCCATACGCATGCTTACCGCCGTACCACTATGTTTAATGTACTCCTAAAAAATATCATCGTGGAAGTGAAATTATTAATGGGACAGCCAAAATATTGCGTATCTTCAATAAAGATTGTTTATTACATCAAAATCAATGCTACTTTTGACTTAAAATGTCATCTAGAAAATATGGAAATCATGTAGTATTAGGAATGCGGTCAGATCAGCAGTTGTGTTTACTAGAATTCTTCTAATATCTGCCATTCCCTATTTTCATTGGCTTGTACGGGAGAATTTATCCAATCAGAAGAGAAATAATATTTCTTTTCAGAAAAAATTAATAATAGAACAGTGTTTACTCTAGTATTGAGCATTAATTTTGTAATGCCAACCAACATTAAATGATCCAAAACGAAATAAGAATTATAATGAGATAAAGCGCTTCTTACGTTGGTGAGCCGCTGGCTCTTTTGTGATTGGAGGCGCTGTGTTCTCGCGAAATCTTATACGCTAACGAGAGTTTGTTATCAAACGGGTACTGATCAGACCTAAAATACAATACTTAGTTCCTATCGCGCAATGATAATATATAGTATTCAGAGTTTCGATTCCAGAATATGTTATCCGAGTACTCGCTCTAATTAGAAACAATCTTTTACGTTTGGAGGCGAATCACATGATTTATATCTTTTCTGGATGCCATTCTGTGTCAAATTCAGGATTAATTTTGATGTAATAAATGATATTTATTAATGGATATGCAATATTTAGGCGCTCCAATTTAATAATTTCACTTCTGCGATGATGTTTTGAGGTATACATCAAACATAGTGTTAAGGCAGGGAGAATTTGTACCGTGCGAAAATGAGTTGAATTTCTGTGTTATCATTTATTTTTTTACGAAACGTGACAAAAAAATGTGCTCAAAGACTGTACTCGATTGTAGGACGCACCCCCTTCCTAGAACATGTAATATGACAAAAAAACTGCGTCCTTTAGTCAAATTTTAACTGTATCTGATTAGACAGATATACTATTGGATTTTGCTAATGGAAAGCAGATTATCTGCCTAAACAGAATGTAATACCGGTTTTATGTTATAGCTTGATATTTCGTTATCAGCAAAATCATATCGGCATGACTAACGGTATAGCTATGATACCGGTATTCAATATAACATTGGTATATCGTGAATCCCTATGTGGATCTGGATGTTGGGGTTGTACCTGATGATGCTGCCCTCACAAGGACCACGGTAGTGCTGGGTACAGCACTGGAGACAGTACCACTCTTGCTCTTCTCGGGTCCATCTCAGCTGTGGAAGGCCACCTGACCTCCTTCATCCAAGAGTGTAAGCGGGTGACACATGACCGCTTAGTCTTGCGATGGCTTTCAGTCAGCTACCATTTCGATTGGATAAACAATTCATTATCGCCCTTGTCTTCGGTACCGATCTAGACTTAAAATCCAAGAGATCCAGATCAATGGTTGTGTATAGAGGAGGAAGCAAATTCCCTCTTACAAAAACAGGCAATACAGCCTGCTCAGAATTGTCTGGGCTTCTATGCAACCATTTTCCTAGGAACGAATAGCACTGGAGGATGGAGACCAATTCTCAATTTCAAACCTCTTAACAAGTTTATCTTCACACAGAGTTTCAAAATGGAAACCATAAGAATGATGTTGACAGGGTTGAGAAAACGAATGTGGACTGCATCGATAGATTTAAGATGCATATTTCCACATTCCAATAGCAAAGATCTTCCGTTGGTACCTAATATTTGCTTTCCAGGGCCACGAATGGAAATTCAAAGCTCTCCCATTCGGTATCTCGGCGGCTCCTCGGGTCTTCACCAGGGTGGTCCTCGCTATCACAGCATACCTCTGCAAGAGAAACATAGCAGTCCACGCATACTTTCGAGCACACAACCAAGAAAGTCTATCAGCCAATTTGAAGATAGTTGGAAAACGACAGATTTAGGCTTGATAATAAATTTTCAAAAATCAGAGCCGACACCATCCCAGAAGTTTGTTAACCTCAATACTTCGATCTGGATATAGGATGTGGCTATCCATCTCAGGAAAGGGTGGAATCACTCCTTTCAGTAATTCAGTCAGTGTGCAACAGTCGCTATATCCTCACACGGGTTTACTTGAAAATGTTGTGGTTGATGGTTTCACTGGAACCAGTCATTCCACAGGCAGCCTTGCACAGGCACAGTGGACCCAGAGTACAGGATTTCTGTACTTAGAGTTGTCAGTGTTGCAACCTCTTATTCGCCACCTTCAATGGTGGATGGTAAGAGAAAATCTCTTAGCAGGGATGATGCTGTCCCCTCCCCACCCTCGGGTAACAATGTATACAGATATATGAATGGAGTCCAGGGGAGCTTTCCTGGAAGAAGCCAAAATGTCAAGGTATTGGAATCTGGATCAGTCGCTAGAACACATCAATCTGCTGGAAATTCAATCTGCTGGAAATTCAATCTGCTGGAAATGAGAGCAGTAGTCTTGGCTATGGAACAGTTTCTCAAGGGAGTTCAGGGCAAGATAGGTCTAATTCATTCAGACAGCTCCGCAGTATTGACTTGACTTTGTATGATGACTTTGCTGGTGCCTAGATCATGGGATCATCTTAAAAGCAGCTCAAATTCCGGGAAAACTAAATCGCCTGGTGGACTCATTGAGCCGAAGGATGAACATTCTTCCAACTGAATGGTAACTAAATCGGTGTGTGGCAGATCGTCTGTTCAACCACGGGGGCAGACCCAACATAGATTTATTCGCAAAGAGAAAGATGCGAAGGTGACAACTTTTGTCTCTCCGATTCCAGATCCGAGCGCTTTCGCAACAGATGCACTAGCTATCAGCTGGGAGAGAATGTATGCATATGCATTTCCACCAGCAATCCTGATTCCAAAAATTCTTCAGAAAATCAAGTAGGAGGAGTCCCAAGTGCTTATGATCTTCCCGAATTGGCCAGGCCGATCATGGTATGCGGATCTGCTGGACCTTCTGGTCTGCAATCCACTTCTTCTGCCTCTGATTGACAATATAATCTTCCAGGGCACGACCATTACATAGCAATCCTTCAATGTTTGAATTGACTGTATGGATGTTGTCAAGGAATCCGCAATTAACGATGGCTTTTCTGAGTAGCAGTCATGTTCATGGTCAATGCCAAGGGGGGGTGGGGGTGGGGGGGGGGGGGGTCAACCTCCAGAGCATATAATTATAAAATCAACAGATTTGCAGAATGGGCTAAAAAAATTCTGGCTATATCAATGAGTATCAGATGGTAGGTATACTCTTGAAGTGAAATAAACGAAATCACAGATTTCTTTTTTCATGTGAGAGTTGATACTTCTAATCCTGATACGAATCTGCCCTCTTCCCCACAGAGGCCTGGGCTTACACGTATTAGTTGCCATGGTCAACCAATTATATCTAGTATGAGGAGTTGTATCTCTGCACATGCACACCATTGGGTCAACATCCGCCGAGAGTGACAGATGCATAACCTGCCTATTGGGGGCAGTTTGATTTACAGTGTGTGTATTATTGAAGCTAGCTTGATATTTAGGACGTATCACTGAGTATCAGGATAGTAAGTATCAACTCTCTTGTGAAAAAAGAAATCCGTGATTTTGTTTATTCCAGATTGACAATGGGTCCAGATTGGACCTCCAAAATTGCGATGATGATGACGACAATGCTGAAATGGTTAAAAATGATAGATTTATAATGAACACCAAGTTATCTCGCACTAGCATATTGTTGTGAAAATAAACATAATTTTCCCCAGCATGGAACCCCCAGATTTCATTGTGCCCCCCCCACCCTCCTCCAGAGTTCATGGTGATGTGTAGGGTGTGGAGTCATTGGGTGTTTTCTAACTTTCTTATTCTATTCAGAATCAATTTGAATAAGTAAGATGGCAACATTTATAATCAAGATGTCAAGTTATATATAGTTTTTTCATTGAAACAAAAATGAATACCTTTTGATTTCTATCAAATTTTATTTAAAATATCTATTACATCCATAAGTAATGGTATGATTCAAGGCTTTTAGTAAATACAGGATAAAATGTATGAACTAATCAGTGATATTTTCTCACTTTCAGTTTGCCACCACCGAAGGTCTCACTTGAAGAACAACTTTGGTATATCCAGGCCAAGGCATCAGACACATCATCTGACCATGAAATACTTCAAGAGTCTATAACAGACATTGATATTATTAGTCACAGTGCCACCGCCGAGTCATCAGCTACAGACCAGGCAGATAGACAGCCAAAGATTTCTCCACCCTCGACGGCTTGTGCAGATTTAGACTTTACTGGACCTATTTGGGATAAGGACACTGAAGAAATCTTGCGCAACAGTTCCAAACAAAACGCTGCTACAACAGACTTTCCCATTCCACAAAGCTTATCAGACAAGCTTACAGAGGAAATGAACAATCAACCCTTTAGGGATAGTACTCAATCAGTTACTGTTATTACAGGTTCTGCTTCAGACTCATCTTCAAGTGTTATTGAAGAAGGTAATCAAGCTAGCATACTGGTCAAATCAATGGCGCGTGACTCTACCACTATTGCTAAGAGAAATTCCACAAAGTCGGATACATCTCCAGAAAATGATATGTCACAGGAATTCTCCACTGCTGACTTTTATATTGATGAATCTTTGCCATCATCGATCGCTGATAGCAAGGTTAGCAGTGATAAGACAGAACTGACAAAACTACTACAAGAGAAAGCTGAAAATATACTCAAACTGGAGAGTCAACTACGCGAAACACAAATTAAGCTCAGCAGGACGGACACACAATTAGCATCTCTCTATGAAATTATACAACGTGATGTACCAAGGTTTAAATCCGATTTATCTGACTTCCATATTAGTATTGAAACTGATAGGAGTAGCATGTTAGACTATGTTACAACAGTGTTTAGTAGTATATCAGATAATTATAAATTGTATGAGAGTCGTAGCAGAGAAATGCATGCTGAAGAGTTAAATAAAATTAATACAATGCGACTACGGGACAAAGAGAATTACGAACAACAACTCTGTGCCAATCAAGCAAAATTAGATGCAATTACCGATGAATTGTTAATAGCAAACACAAGTCTTTCAGATGCAAATTCAAACTGTGATCGATTAAAATTAGAATATGAGACTCAATTGCATGCAGCTGAGGAGAACTTTGCCAAAGCTCATTTAGATGTTGTTAAGCAACATGAATTAGAGCTAGAAGTGGAGATGGATAAAATACGAGCTGACTTACAGTCACAGCTCTGTGAGAAAGAAACAGAAGTGAAAGACCAGCAGGTGATCCTCTCTGGCCTTGAAGAAAGGTTGTTAGAAATGGAAAAAGAGAGAGAGACATATAGTGAGGCTATAGCTGGTCAGTTTGCACGTGAGAAGGATGAATTGGTGATTGTTATGCAGGCAGAGATGTCTGCTAAGCAGGAGGAAACAATGCAACAACACATTAGTGTTTTAAAGAAAGCACATAGTGATGCTTTAGAACTGTGTAATTTACAGTTTGAAGCATGTTTAAATGATATATTGTCATCAATGCAGGTGCAGCATGAACTTGAACTATTACGTGTTGTAGACACTATGTCTTCTAAGAAGTCATCTTCAGATAGCAGTTCTAATATACATCAAGATGATGGTAGCAAGGTAGAAAGTCAGTGTTCAGATAGGAGCAAATGTTGTAGTGAGGATGGACAGAAGGTGTGTGAAATGTCTGATTTATCCCAGAGCCAGCTCACTTCTAGCGGATTTGGGGAAGAGTTAGAAAAATGTCGTGAAACTTTGCAGCATGAACATGCACTTGTCATACAAACATTAAGTGATAAGTTTAGTGTCGACAAGGAAGAAGCTGTTTCTCAATGTACAGACAGGCTTGATCAAGAGAAATGTGATTCACTTCAACAATTAAGAGAACAACATACACTAGAGTTATCAATTTGCACATCTGAATTGACTGAATGTAAGGCTGAGTTACATGAGTGCAGAATAGAATTAGAAAAATGTCGAGTTGAACTGAGTAAAAATCAAGCTGATAAAGATGAAGAGATTGAGACAGTAAGACAGACCTTGTTAGCAGAAAAACAAATAGCTTTGACTAGTCGCCGAGAAGATCTGCAAGCGGATAGGGAAGAATATGTGAAAGAACTGTTAGCCCAAAAGATGGAACAATTCCAGCATAGGACACTAGAAACTGAAGCACAATTGTCTGAATACCAAGAACAGATTAAGCAGCAGGTAGGTAACCACTGCCATGTCTGCCAGCAATACATATTATTTTCAGTGTAAGAATGCTCTTGTGAGTGTTTTGAAAGTAAGTTTCCTGGAGGGTATTATTGACTACGGTAGCATTAGCTTCCAATCAAATTCAGTTTCAAAATATTCAACAGCTTACCTATATTATTAGTCCCCTACCGGTAGACTATAGGTTTGCACTCCGTCTGTCCGTCCGTCTGTCGCAGTTGGTTTTCCGCACTTTTTTTCGCAGTCCATCAAGATATTCAACTGAGAATTGGTTTTATTGCTTTGTTATGAGAAGTTACAGACCAAGTTCGAGTTTCAGGGGTATGCGTCAATTTTTGAAGGGGTTATGCCCCCTTTCAAGTTAAGAAATACGAAAAATATCAGCTTTCCGCACTTTCTTTCGCACTCCTTCAAGATATTTGAGCGAATATTGGTGCATCGCTTTAGTATAAGGAGTTACAGAGCAAGTTCGAATTTCAGACATTTTCGTCTATTTTTCATGGAGTTATGCCCCCTTTCGACATGCAATATGAAAAATATTAGTTTTCCGCTGTCTCAAGATATTATACTGAGAACTGCTACATTGCTTTGTTATGAGAAGTTACAGACCAAGTTCGAGTTTCAGACATTTTCGTCAATTTTTCATGGAGTTATGCCCCCCCCCCCCCCCTTTCGACATGCAATATGAAAAATACTAGTTTTCCGCACTATTTTTCGCAGTCTTTCAAGATATTATACTGAGAATTGCTACATTGCTTTGTTATGAGAAGTTACAGACCAAGTGCGAGTTTCAGGCGTATTCGTAAATCTTTGATGAAGTTATGCCCCCTTTCGACCTATGAAATACAAAAAATATTAGTTTTTCGCCCTTTTTCTCGCAGTCTTTCAAGATATTCAACTGAGAATTCAGAATGGAATGAACTGGGCAATTCCGCTATCAACTAACATGGTTACATTCTTGGACCAATTATGGTATAATCTAACTTGATTGGCTGAAATAATCATGCGATTCTGCAGAAGTATTAGGCTGGTCGCTATGTACCTTCATGCAACCTAATAAGGAGTGAAGACTGTTGCTTGACATCATCTTATTGGTATGCAGCTTGCACACCAAGTATTCCAAAAGTGTATGACTGATGCTATGATACTTACACCATCAGGGGAGCTAACTCTTCAACTAACCTGGTCCTTAGTCCGCATGAGACCTGATTGACTATTACACAGAAGAATGTACTAGCTACTATTTAATTTTGTTATTAAAGAGGAATTGGCCGTATGAAATATGCCAGTAGCCCTGCAATGTGTGCATCTGTTAATCATGTTTAATGGGTGTTAATCATTAAACTCCAACTATTTTTCGCAGTCTTTCAAGATATTATACTGAGAATTGCTACATTGCTTTGTTATGAGAAGTTACAGACCAAGTTCGAGTTTCAGGCGTATGCGTAAATCTTTGATGAAGTTATGCCCCCTTTCGACCTATGAAATACAAACATATCAGCTTTCAAGACTTTTCGTCAATATTTCATGGAGTTATGCCCCCTTTTGACTTATGAAATACGAAAAATATTAGGTTTCCGCCCTTTTTCTCGCAGTCTTTCAAGATATTCAACTGAGAATTGGTACATTACTTTATTATGAGAAATTACAGACCAAGTTCGGGTTTCAGGCATTTGCGTCATTTTTTGATGGAGTTATGTCCCCTTTCGACTTATGAAATACAAACATATCAGCTTTCAAGACTTTTCTTCTCCTTCACCATATATAACTGAGACTTGGTTTATTGCTATGTTATGACAAGTTACAGATCATGTTCGACCTTAAGCTGCTTTTGATAATTTTTAATAAAATGTTTGACTGTCAATTTCTAAAGATTTATATCACCAGGTAGGGGACATGTATTGCAAAGCAATACTTCCAGAATGCTTGTTGCTTTAAACTTGAGATATATAATGATATGCCAGATAAAACATGGTAGCTTGTACAATAACCGCAGTGTTAAAAATAAATGAAAAAATCTACAGTACAGCTCAGTAATAATTTATGTGTTTCCAAAACATACTGTTGAATATTTGGAACATAATTGGATTGGAAGATATTGCTGTCTAATGTCTTATGATTCAATGGTTTTAGCTGTGCCCCACCCATCACTAGCTAAGCTCCACCCACATCTCGCTCATGTTGAGATCGATTGATCCGTGAACTCTGTGACTAACAATTTCCAGAAAGCTATGCACATAAGCTGTTAAATATTTCAAAAGTAATTTGTCTGGGTGCTGTTGCTCATAGGCAGCAACAGCTCCCAGTCAAATTACTTTCAAAATATTCAACAGCATGTTTATTAAACACATGTAGTAAAGCCATACAATTCATATAACAACGCTTAGTCCGTCATCAGTTATGCGTTAGTGACATACTTATCTATGTCATTTATAGCATCATTGATTATGACATCCCGGTTAATAACCAGAACAAAAGTGCATGAACACATTCGACCAGTCCTCAAAGAGCTACACTGGCTGCCAGTGGAACAACGAATCAAATTTAAGGTCGCACTTTTCGTGTTCAAATGCCTACATGACTTAGCCCCACCGTATTTATCATCACTCATAACTAGACGAATAGCACCGAGAGCACTAAGATCGAGTGAACAGCTACTCTGCGTAGTACCCAATTCCAATCTTGTCATTGGAGAGCGTGCTTTCTCCATAGCTGGACCAAAACTTTGGAATGACCTTCCATCCAACATTCAAAACAGCAACAATGTTGAGGCTTTCAAAACTCTTCTAAAAACCCATTTGTTCCAAAAAGCATATTTCACTATTTTAAATTAGCTTTAACTTTTGTAAAGCGCCTTTGGGCAGTTAATTCTGGAATTGGCGCTATATAAATGCATACATACATACATACATACATACATACATCATCCTACATCACACGTAGTTGATTATGACATCATATCATGGATGGATAAACTGGAACATTTCTTACTAAATAACATGTTTCTGTTTCTGTTTTGGAAACATGTTAACTTATTTATGAGCTGTATTGTAGTTGCCCTGTGGACAACCCTTGATGCCATTTCATGCATTTTTAGGCAAGTAAATTCTGAAGAAAGGCCGCAATAACTCAGAAACACCATTAAGCATACTAGATACTCGTTCTAATACTTAAATAAATAAATCACTTAAAATAAAAAGTTATTGAGAGGGTATCAAAACACTGTACATGGTAATAATTTTTCAGTGTTTATTATGGTTGCCCGGCATACCATCAACTAGGCTTGCACGATATTGTCCTAGGAGGTATCGCGATATATCGTGGTGAAAAAATCGGGATATTTTGATATATCGTATAGCCTATTTTAAGGTATATGAATTCACAGGGGGGGGGGGGGTGAATTGGTCTTGGGTTGAGTTGGACGTGCAGTCGGTTTGGCTTATGTAGACATATCGGTTTTGCTCCGAGTTTTCATATCAGTTTTTTCCGGATGACCTCAAATTGGTAAATTTCAACAAAAACTTGAAATTCAGTCGCCAAGATGCTTAAACTAAGACCGATCGTTAATAACACAAAATTAGGACACAATTAATAATTTCTTGCCGCCTTACCCCTTGGCTTAATGTATACCATATTCATCATTGTGGGAGTGAAATTATTATATTGGACAACCTAAATATTGCGTACTCTGTTAAAATCATCGTTTATTACATGAAAATTAATCCTTTCATGTCGTCTTTGTGAAAATATACAAATCACGTGATATTAGGAATGTACTTTAGATCGATAGATATCTAATGTTTAGATCTGCTCCGCATTTACCGAGTACCCGGTTAATAATAATAGTTAGCCTTCAGAAACATCTCGGATAGTTCACCTTGCTTGCTAAAGCATGTATACCATCTCATTTAGCTATCACATTTATGAACGCACCACCTCTTGCCTCCAAAAACAGGAGAGCAAGCAATATCACGTGATTTATATATTCCCGCGACGCCATTTAATGTAAGATTTTGGATTAATTTTTAATTTTATAAATCATGCTTATTACAAAACATGCAATATTTATACCTTCCCAGGTAGTAATTTCACTCCCGCGATCATGGTTTTGAGGTATACAGTAAGGCAGCAAGAAATTATACCGGTAAACTGGTTGAATTTTCGTATTAGTGTCCATCTTTTAAAGCAATTTTAGAGAATGAACTTCAACTTTTTTAACCTATTCCTAGTATAACCCCACCCCTTTCTCTGAGATGTTGGTTAGAAATTGAACAGCTTGCCGTAATAGACACCTATGCTGAAAATAGACCGAATACGGCATGACAGTAAAATTTTGGCGATATTTCGATTTTTTCAAAATCACATCGTAAAAAATCGTGGCTGAAAAAAAGATAATATCGGACAATCGTGCAAGCCTACCATCAACAGCCAAAGATTAGTTGTTCTATTGAAATACAGGCTGCCCTGGGCAATAGGGCAAATTGTCATGGTTATTCCTGTTAGTGAATTGTACATGCATCTATGGTTGTTACAATTTGTTGAGTACTAGGGCTGCCACGAATCCCTAAATTACGATGCGATATGTATCACAATGTGTGTCACAATACGATATGTATCACGATACATAGCAAACAATGCGTAAAAAAACCTATTAATTAAACAAAAGAGTTTTGAACCTACACTCACAATTTGTTTTTCAGCAGATGTGTTAGGGATGGCCGAAGTGTCATGATTTCATTTCTGATTATCGGCTCAAGCTACCACCAGTTTTCGATCGCTAAATACGCAAGCATTACTGGCGTTTTATCCAATCAAACTTAGCGTTACATTACGTCAGAAGGCCGAGTTTTCTAAATCCAATGTCAATTGGTCAATTCAGTTTGTGTACAAATTTATGCGGGAAAATATAAATAGATCTTTGTGAATGAAATAGTTTGCGTAAAAATGTCGAAGATGACGAAGCAATTCCTTTATTTAAGCGAGTACCCGATTATCCGGATAGATGGAATCGGGTATTATTATTATTATTATCATTATTATTATAGAGCTGCTCAACGATTGGGCAAGCTGGAAAATCTTTCTAAACGGCATCCTATACTAGCAGTGTCATATATAATACGGAAATGTGAACGCAACCCGCTCTCGGGAGTTAAGAAGATCGCGAATTTCGTTTGTTATCTTTGTCACGTGATAGGATGTTACAGATTATGACAGTTAGTTTAATTTTAATGAAACTTTAGTTTCCACGCTTTTAAATTATTTTATAATGACACTTTGCCATTACTGAATAACTGAAAGCCTCTCAAAATTACTGAACATCCATCATGGTGAAATTATTTAAAATCAATGGTCGAGTGGGGTTTAGGTATTGAGAGACACTTGCCAATAATTTGTATTATTATATTATAGTAGGGGGATATGTGATGTTTTTTCAAATTATTGGCAAGTGTCTCTCAATACCTAAACCCCACTCGACCATTGATTTTAAATAATTTCACCATGATGGATGTTCAGTAATATTATAGTAGGGGGATATGTGGTAGTGGTATGCATGGACGAAAAAAATTCAAAGGCCTGTGGTCTGGAACCTTGAAGGACATATCAGCATAGACAATACAATTGTTTTAAATATATTGACCACTGTGGAGATATGGTTCACATGGGGATGGAACGAGGGGGAGGGGGTGAATTAGGAGATGCCCCGCCCCATTTTTTCCTCTCCCACAGTTTAGACCCCCACCCCACCCAGGTCAAAACACATTCCGACACCCCAGTTATTGCGCTTGATTGCCCTGTCCATTTTTGTCAATCTTACTGGGGTTTGCTGCTGTTCGTGTTGCAATGTTATTAATGTATCTATCCTTTTATTTTTCAGCTTGAAACACCTTTTGAGAGAAAAATGAAAGCAAATTTAAACTTGATGATTTTTATAAACCCTGTAACACTTAAATTTGCTAAAAAAAATTACATCTCATAGTAAATATCCATTTCCAGACAAAGAGAATCTGTTTGAAAATTTGCCACTCAGTTATTGCGCCAGACATTCCAGTCGTACTTTTTCAAAAATATTCTCATGATCTGCAAATCGCCATTTTGCAAGGTCACTGCTGTAGCCTTTTTTGGCTGGCTTGTGTGTTATAGGGTTAATAATATTTAAATACTGTATTGTGTAAACTACCAGTGCAAATATCAAATAAAGTTTTCTCGAAGTGAGAGGGAGAGAGAATCTCATATTAGGTAATCAGACTGGACTATGTATAGTAGATTTGTTGAATATATCGAGTCCAATTTGATTGGAAGCTGCTGCTGTAACAATAGATTCCAATTAAATATATCAAAATATACTCAACAGATTGCTTTTTTAGACTTCAGGATCTTTACCCTTGTCCTGCAAGGGGAAGGGGGTATTTATTACATTTGTGTGCATCCGGTATTGCATCTAAAATATTGATCCTACTGATTTCAAATTTTAACGCAACAAAGCAACATAACCTAAACAAGGATATCCAGAAGTTGTCTGATATGGACAAAAACCCAGGATCCAGATTGGATACACATTTTAATCTATGGACATTTCGGAAACTACTGGTTAGATTTTGGTCAAATTTTAACAAAGTATAGGGCCATACACTATGATTTAACAAATTTGGATGTGCTAAAATTTATTTTAAAACCGCTATGTACATTGTGAGAAAAATGGTATGGTAGTCTCGGCAGTGGTTTACAATCTATGATTACTGTTGTTCATAATGTTATCTATCAAGCATCAAGTCCCAGACAACACCGTTGTGCTTTAAAAATTGAATCTACCCGTCAATGGAATCTAAGTGATAACTAGATTGCTTGGTCGATGATGCATTATAGCAGAACCCATGTTCACCACTTTGACCTCGTTACCCCATCCAATCCCTGGGGACGGAGCCAAATGTAAATGCCCTCTTGCTGCCTTGCACTCCATAATCACCTACCAAATTTGTTTGAATTCCAACCACTGATTTTGGAAGAGTTGCATTACACAGAGACTGGAGTGGATTGTTGTGGAAAATCTGGATGTCATAAGGGGAAATGATCGGTGAAAGCAGGAGTTAAAACTTAACATGAGCCAGAGGCTAGTAGAAATTGACTATGACTAGTACAATTTGTAACCGACCAGCCTGATGGTAACAATTTGATATGTCAATGGTCAAGGTGGCCAAAAAATGTCATTGCTGTGATCTTCAGAAATGTAGATATTCAGAACAAGAGAAGACTATTTGTAAAAATGTACCATTAGAATGACTGGCTCGATAACCGAACCAGTCATTCCAGTGTTAAAATTTCAAAGATAGTCTTCCCTTGGTCACCAATGAAAATTTCATGGGCTAAAGTAGAATCTAGTAATCCTGCTAGAGACATGTAGTGGCTCATTTGGCCTTAATTTCAATTCATGGAGAGGGTGTGTGAGAGCGATCTTTTGAACACCCACTCTTCCCCCCCTCCCCCTATGGTGGGGGCAGGAAACTCACAATTGTATGGTAACCCATATCAAATTCCTTTGAATTCCACACAACAGTTTGGGAGGAGTTAGCGTGATGGACAGTTTTTCGAATATTTGTCCTTTGGACCCCATCCCCTGACCCACAGGGGGCGGAACCAAATCTAAATATGGTCTTACAAAGCTCAATCATGGGTAACCCACATACCAAATTTGGTTGAATTTCACCCACCTGTTTGGGAGGGGATAGCATGATGGACCGACAGACGGGTAGATGGAGGCGATTATAATACCTCAATTTTTTCAAAACATGGGGATCATGAAAGGACCCAAGGCGATAAGATACAGGTAGGTAATTAATTCAAAATCTTTATACAAAAATGTAAATTTCTTTTGTATTGAGAAATTAGGCTACCACCATCATTGGCCACAGCACATTGTTTCCAGGATTTGTCGGTGAAAGGGTTAAACATAGCAAAGACTGAAATTGACAAGTGGACATGGCAGAAATTTAGATTTTCTAATAGAGGAATCCACTTTTAACTCTGCCCCATCTCTAGGTAAGCTCCATCCATGATTTGCGTGTGTTGGGTTCAGTTTATACACTTTGAATCCTAAATTCCCAATTCCATGATTACTATAGATACAGCTAACCTGTTCAATATTTTGAAACTAATCTGACTGGGGTCTGTTCAATTATTCAACAGAATGTTTAGTAAATGGCATACAATTCGTACAACTGACAGACTTTCAAAAGTGCATGATGGACTTAGCTACGTCATCCAATAGATATTTTGATTGTGACGTCAGCCTATATGTGATGTAATTCATTATGATGTGATATACTTGGGTGACAGATTGGATTCATCTATTATTTAACCCTTTCTCATTTTCACTGACAAATCCCTGAAAAAGTATGATGCTTACAGTATAAAATTTATTCTATTGAATATTTTGAAATTAATTTGACTGAAAGCCATTGCTGCCTAAGGCAGTTTGCAGTCAAACTAATTTTTAAATATTCACCAGTTTTCCTTTATGGTATCATTAAAATGAGGTATGGGAATTCATCGGAAAAAGGGTTAATCTTACCTTGCTCGTGTGCAGATTTATGTTGTATATTTCACTGCCATCGAATCATATTTGCGTCGTTCTTGGCGAATTCATTGCGATAGAGCCTAGTGTATACGGTGTCTCCGAATTCCTAATCATATCAGTAATTTACATTAACAATTTTGATTGAATTCTACCAAAAGCTTTTGGAGATGGATGGATAGACAGATGAATGGAGGCAATTGCAATATTCCAGCAGTCTTAGCAGTCTTATTTTACACAGATCAACAATTTTTTTATTTATAAAATCCATGTTAGTAAATCCATCAGCCCACTTAGCAGAAGAAAGCCTCTGATGTTTTTAAGCCATTGTCCGCTCACCTGAAAAAATAGGAACAATAAGTTAGAAATAGGCAAATTCTAAGAGTTATATTAAGACTTTAACGATCAAATTTTTTCATGAAAATTTCCATTTTCTCATAGACAATGCCCATATGCAGACCAAGAGCCAGTCATTCCAGTGATACATTTTCAGAAATAATGTTACTTTGGTCGGAAAATCGACATTTTCCTAGACAACTGCAGCAGTTTTGGTTTGGCTCAAATGTTAGATGGTTAACAATATACATGTACGGTGCAGGGTCATAGGGATATACTGGTAAGCACTATGACCCAACAAGGGCTGTTATGGTCATGCAATGCCCTCAGATTTTAGAGCAGAAATGAATAATATAATAGTGGTGGGCATATATAGTCCAAAAAGTGAGTATGACTACTAGTTACTGGATTAACCTTTTCAATCGACAAGAGTGAATAAAAAATTTGTTACAAATGTTTCTAAATTCTGTTGAATATTTTGAAACTAATTTGACTGGAAGCTGGCTAAGGCAGCACCAGCTTCAAACTGGATTCAAAATATTCAACATCTTACCTTTATAATGACTGTAAACGTGAAATTCTGTAATTTCAGGTTCAAATGTGATAATTGTTTTTAATTTTGGGCACACTTCCATGATAGTGCAAGTTTGTTTCAGGGCCCCGGTTCTCTATATCTTTGATCAGAGGATACTGGCCACACAGTAAATGGTGATAGAATGTTTGTAACAAGGGCAATAGTGAAATATTTGTTTTCTAAGGAATAATTAGTAAGTTCCAATCATCAATGATTGTTAGTCAATGTGGTGTTACTTCCCAAGTTTTCAATGACTAAATTAACCGAGAAAGTTATAGATTGTGGTAAGAAAGCAGCAGAACCAATAATATATAAATCCATTCATTTACCTCTGGTCGCGAAATAACAATAAGGTTATAGATAAACAATCCGATAATCTCAATCATTGATGCATGGCTTTGTTTACAATTTCCGAGAAAACTTACATTAATTAGGCCGAGTTGAGATGCGAAAGCTGTCAAAAATATCGGCATCCCACTTCCCGATTGTCAATATGGTTACTCTAGTCATCTGTCTACTTTTTAGTTTGTGGCGTACAAGAGATATGCATAGATTGACATATTTGAACACATAACTATTTTCCAAAACAGCTGATCGTGTCGCCATCTTGCCGGAAAAATTAATATTCATAAATTCCCGACCAATCAGACACGTCAATCTTATAGCGCGTGATACGGTGATGCCAATAACGGATAATGAGCGTGGTACTCGTATATTAGATACGGGTACGATTCTACAAATTCCTCTCATTCTCTCATGATCTTTCACGATAAACGATTCCTATTGGAGATGCCACTACGAAAAAATGTCTGATGCTATAGAATCTTAATGTAAAACATTCGCGTTCGCTTCTTAAATTGCTGATTGCAACCAGCAATGCTATATAGCATAAAATTTGCCATTTATTCATTGTCAATGCTGAGAAACCTTGGTATGTGTTCGGTTATGTATAAAGGAATTATTCAACATTGAATGAGGCCTCCCCCCAAAATCATGACCGGAATTTCTCGAAATTTTACGGTACCACGACATAATATAATTGCCATTTTCACATCTTATCGGATGAAAACCCTCACAAAACTTTGGTCTCTGTTAGTTTTAATACCATTGTGATTAAATTTATGAATGGCATTTGTAAAATTTAAAACAAATTCGATAAACTTTGCAATAATAGATCAATGTATTTATCCTACAAGGTGTGGCCATTTTGAGAGGCACGTTAACTAAAATATATTTTATTCATACAAATTTTATATGTACTTACAGGAATTTTATTGCCCTTTCTAATGATATATAGATTTATATATGTTACTTTGCCAAAAACAGTTAATATAATTGGCATGGTATCACTACGGCGCTATCACGCCGCTACCGCTTATAGGCTAGGGTTCTAGGCAAGTTTCCAGCTTTTGGCTGTAGGGTTTGTAGCACTTTTTTTGTAAATTCTTGATAGGGCCCAGAGGGTTAAAATAAATAAAATAAATGAAGTCTGGTTCATGTGATGTCATGAAAATAACACTAACTACTAAAATGTTGATATCAACACTGTTATTAGGTCACTATTTTCGAAATCGTAGTAAAATCTAACGCATGAAAGTAGGAACCCGGATATGAGAGCGACTAGGTTCTTAGTAGAGTAGTGGTGATATGGTTAGAGTTCATATAACCATCTACAGTATGATCTAGTCTAGTAAGTCACATGTTTGTATTCGAGTACTCTGTGCTCTTGAGATATCCTCAATAAACTGTTCATGCCGGGTGAATGCCATTCAGGACATAACTAAAGGGTAGTCATTTCCTGGAAATCGCACCTCAAGGATTCTCACAAAAAGCTGTGTTTGACTATTTTTCGAGGTTCATATGTCATATAATAAAGAGATTATGATAATTTGACAACATAGACGCAATGATTCGCGCAAATCTAACTTAAATCTACTTAAATCAATACTCCGTGGTCTGGAAGACATACGAAGCCAAAAAAGACCGGGCCGGTCCATAAAACAAAACGATGTGATTCTAACTCTATCGAGCAAAAAGGTCACATGTTTAAAAAAATACTGTGATTTACAGGAATTTAATTCATAAAATCAATAGTAGTAAATATCCCGGCGGAAGAATTTGTTAACGACCAATCACATTAAGCCTGCTCATATTTGAGAGGCTAAGAGGTTTATTTTACTTGCAACTGCTCCGCCAATGTAAGAAGCGACTTAATCGTTTTCATTTCTCAGGCTTTTAAGCAATTTGTCTCGTATGTCTTATTCCGTGCTGGATCATTTTATGTTTGTCGAAATCTAAGGGAAATAATGACGTGTTTGGATTGGGAGGTCATTGTATAGCGTCGTTGTTTTTGTAGCGCGTTTCTTGAATTTTTTTGTATCGTATCACATTTGGAATCCTAATTAAACATAGTACAAACTCGAATTGAAAAAATTATTATTTGTTGCAAAGAAGAAATTTATAGATTTTCAAATTATTCAATCATATCCTGAAACCGCAGCGCTTGCGTCATGTAAAATTGGCTGCTGGCAAATCAAATCATATTTGCCGAGTGTAGTCCTCGGCCGACTTGGTGGGATTTCACCAACAACCTTGCTTTCCCACGACTAATAGTTTAAGATGACAGTATTTTATGGCCCTATTAGCAAATGGTTACCCACTAGATGATAATATTAAACTGCAAGTCAAGAACAAACTAGTTGAGGACCAAATTAGGCTAAAACGATCCAATGGCCATATGCTCTAGAACTTCCATTCAGATTTTTCTTTCCTCAATTTTTTTTTGCAGGAAATCTTAGATTTTATGAAAAATGTACTGGAAACTGTCAAATTGCTGCTTCTCCTTAACATTCTGACCAATTTCAACCAAATATGTCTGAAAGGAACCTGCGGTGATGGGCTCTAGAACTTCCATACAGAATTTTGATTTGTCAATTTTCGGGGGTGATATCTTAGATTTTATTTTAAATGTACTGGAAATTGTCAAATTGCTTCTCGTTACGATCTTGAGCGGTTTTAACCAAATTTGTCTGAATGGATCCTATGGCCATAGGCTGTAGAACTTCGATTCAGAATTTTGATTGATCAATTTTTTGGGTGAAAAGCTTGTCAATACGTTGCTTCTCCTTCGTCGCTTGACATATTTTAACCAAATTTGGCTAGAATGACCCTATCATGGTAGACTCTAGAATGTCTATTCAGAATTTTAATTGGTCTTTTTTTTTTGGTGGCTATCTTGGATTTTCCGGAAATAATCCATCATATCTATTTAAATGCAAATGGTTCAAATGCTAATGGTCCAGGTGAGCACCACAGGCCCTTGGGCCTCTTGTTCCTCTAGATGGTCATGGTCATAACTATTACTCATTCGATTTTGCTAGAATTTTAACCCTTCAACACTCATATCAGACAAAAATGGCTTCTGCGGTGGTCATGGGAAAAGTCCATTTGCAGATCAAAATTTTTGAAAATTACCATTGGAATGACTGGCTCGATAACCGAGCCAGAAGTCATTCCAGTGGTAAATTTTCAAAAGTAGTCTTTTTGGTCTGCAAAACGATGTTTAATCTAAGAAAGTTGAAGTTTTCTTGAACAAATTGGAGGGTTTAAGAGTTAATGGAAGAACAATGAAGAAAGGGTGTGACTGTACACTAAGATTCTACAAATTTGAGAGTACTCCGGAAAATCTAAGAAAAAATTGACATGTTGATGTGACAAAAACGGGATGGCGATGGTCTGAAATCTCTTATTAGTCCCCTTCCGTTAAAACCGGGGGGACTATAGGTTTGCACTCCGTCTGTCCGTCTTCCATCCGTCCATCCATCCGTCTGTCGCAGTTGGTTTTCCGCACTTTTTTCGCAGTCCTTCAAGGTATTCAACTGAGAATTGGTATATTGCTTTGTTATGAGAAGTTGCAGACCAAATTCGAGTTTCTGGCGTATGCGTCAATTTTTTATGGAGTTATGCCCCCTTTCGACTTAAGAAATACGAAAAATATCAGCTTTCCGCACTTTTTTCGCACTCCTTCAAGATATTTAAGCGAAAATCAGTGCATTGCTTTAGTATAAGGAGTTACGTAGCAAGTTCGAGTTTCAGACATTTTCGTCAATATTTCATGGAGTTATGCCCCCTTTTGACTTATGAAATACGAAAAATATTAGTTTTCCGCCATTTTTCAAGATATTCAAATGAGAATTAGTACATTACTTTGTTATGAGAAATTACAGACCAAGTTCGAGTTTCAGGCGTTTGCATCATTTTTTAATGGAGTTATGTCCCCTTTCGACTTAAGAAATACAAACATATCAGCCTTCAAGACTTTTTCCTTCTCCTTCACCATATATAACTGAAACTGGGTTTATTGCTATGATATGAGAAGTTACAGGTCAAGTTCGAATCTCAGCTGCTTCTGTCAATTTTTAATGGAGTCTTTGACTGTCAGTCTCTAAAGATTTATACCACCAGGTAGGGGACATGTATTGCAAAGCAATACTTAGCGAATGCTTGTTGCTTTTGTTGGTGATGTTATCTGAGCCTGGTGAACTCTTGAACCTCAAGTTAGAGAGTTCTTCCGTTAGTTCTTTTCCAGTGAAAGGCACGGTCATGGTCTATTTTCTGGCTCATGTTTCTAGAAAGCTTTCTGTTCCTGTTGCACTGCTCTTCTCTGGTGTAATGCTGATGTCAGTGACTTGATAATAACAGTTTGGGTCCTTCCTTGTCTATGCTTCGGTTATGTAGCAGTTCCATGCATCATTTTTCAATTCTGGCTGTAGGCTATCCTACAAGGTCATTCTTTGAGAACTCGGCTACTTATTCTCTCTCTTCATTTATTGTCTTTGTGAGGTCATTCAATGGAGGAATCCAGTTTTAGTTATTCCCCACCCATATCTAACTAAGATCCACCTACACATCATCTGTGTTGGGATCGATTGATCCCTAAACTCTGACTATCAAATACTAGAAAACTGTACTGGTAAGCTATAGAATATTTTGAAATTAATTTAACTCGGTCCTGTTGCTGCCTTTTAGCAGCAAGATCGCCTATTCAAATTATTTTCAAAATATTCAACAGCATGCATACATGTTTATTAAATAGTAAAGACATTCAATTCGTACAGCCTGATGGACTATTAAGCATTTAAGATGGATTAATAAATGAATCTTTAAAAATCTCTGAAACTGCTTGCGGGATTTATTTGAAACACATGAAACACCTAGGGCACCAGCTGAACCAGGTTTGTTCGAGATAACTTGATTGGCCAAATGCTTTGGCAGCCATTTTGGATAATGGTTGCTTTAGTCAATTTTTTGGCAACCATAAAGGTTTCCATGAAATTCTATCAAAGATAAATACAGAAATCTCACTGGCGAGTGTTCCAGGTAAGCGATGCAGGTGCTCTGCAACTTATTTTTGTGATGTCAGCTACATGTGACATATTTGATTATCACGTCAGATGAATCCATCCATTGTTCTGAATGCAAAATTTAACATGTTTAAATGTTATCATCATTCAGACATCTTGAAAATCCGTTTCCATGAGATGTCTCTATGGCATTGACCAATGGACAGATTGGACACCTCAGTCAGGTATGATCATAATAGGTCACTAATATTTGCTGACAAAACAATCAAAATAAAAATAGATATCACGAAAGTGGCAAATATATGACAATAGAATGATAGATGTCTGAATTGTGTGTGTGGCAGAGGCAGCAACAACTCCAAACAACTGGCTGTTGTGCATGTTTTTGGTTTTCCGAATTGGAGTCTGTAGACTGTCTAATGATGTCTTTGCTTGTTGCTGTAGACCTTTGTAGAATAAAATAAGGCGGTTTTGTGGGGTGGGGTTTTCCATTAAATTTGTTATACTGCCTGGTTCGTAGCAATAGTTTGAGGTGATAATTATAACTGAGCGTTTTTGCACATTTTCTAGTTTGTCCTGAAGAGTTATCTGATGAGGGTCCCAATCTGTACTTGCATATTCCAGAACTGGTCTAATCAGTTCTATGTATGGTTGAAGTCTGATTTCTTGGGAACAGAATGATAAATTACTCCGCAAAAGTCCTAAGGTTCTGTATGATTTTCTGCAGATCTCAGTGATGTGTTTGTTCCAGCTTAGGTCATTGGTGATGTTGACGCCCATGTACTTTACTGATGAATCAAAACTTAGACTGGTTCCTTTTAGTGTGTAGTCGAATTTCATGGTTTTTTTTTTTTTTTTTCTGGTTAGGCGCATCATGTTGCATATTACTGGTTGGAAGCACATTCCCCAACTGGTAGCCCAGTTACCTAACATGTTTATGTCTTGTTGGAGTGCCTGATGGTCCTTGAGGTCATCAATTTCTGGGTAGCATACGCAATCATCAGCGAATAGCCTAACCTCTGAGGAAATGTCCTGGACTATATCATTTATGTGGACTGAAAACAGTAATGGGCCTAGAACGGTTCCTTGAGGCACTCCAGACACAACATCACCAATGTTTGAATTGGCCCCATTGGCTACTACGCACTGTTTGCGATCTGTTAAGAATGAGTCAATCCAATTTAGTATGTTTTTTGACACACCATATTTTTGCAATTTAGTTGCAAAAGTTTATGTGGAACAGTATCAAAAGCCTGTTCAAAGTCGAGGATAAAAATGTCCACTTGTTTCCGTTTATCAATGAATGAAGCCCAATAATTGATGACATTAATTAGTTGAGTTTCACAACTGAAATGTTGTCTGTGAGTTAGGATGTTATTTTGTTCGAAATGGCTCATTAAATTAGAACAGATGATGTGTTCCAGCATCTTACAGCAAATGCATGTGAGGGAAACTGGTCTATAGTTACTCGTTAAGGACCTGGTAACTTTTTTTATATAAAGGACAAATGTTTGCCGATTTACATTCAGTTGGGATAACTCCTTTGTCTAAGGACTGTTGGAAAAAGTGTGATGGTATGCCCTGACAGTTCGTTGAGTATTTGCGGATGTATTTTGTCTGGCCCCATGGCCTTTGATGTTTTCAAACCATTTAATAATTTCTTAATTCCATTTGGGCTGATAGTGATGTTTTCCATTTTGCTTGTATTAGGAATTGAGTATGGTATTTCGCTAAAGGTTG
Source organism: Chaetoderma sp. LZ-2023a (assembly GCA_034401795.1). Lineage (NCBI taxonomy): Eukaryota > Metazoa > Mollusca > Caudofoveata > Chaetodermatida > Chaetodermatidae > Chaetoderma > Chaetoderma sp. LZ-2023a. The sequence goes on along the minus strand of CM067369.1, from coordinate 203,546,166 downwards.
TTTCGGTGAACACGCTAGTAAATTGGTGGTTAAGTGCTTCTGTCTTTGCTGAGGTCAGTATCTGTGAGAATTCCATTTGTTTTGAGTGGCAGGATTCTTTGTTTGTCAGATTTTTATATCCTGCCAAAAAATTTGGCATGGTATTATGTAATGGCGCCATTCGTCCATCCGTCCGGGCAGGCATGCATGCGGGTGGCAGAGTGGTTTCCGGATGATAACTCTGTTACCCTTTGTCGGATCACATTGAAACTTCATAGGGTGGTTGGTCTAGGTCTTGGGAAGAAGCCTATCGAAATTGACAATGATCTGAAATCCAAGATGGCCACCGAAGGCCATCTTGAAAATTGGTTTCTGGATGATAACTGTTACCCTTTATCGGATCGCAATGAAACTTCAGAGAGTTGGTGGACTAGGTCTTGGGAAGAAACCTATCGAAATCGACGCTGATCTGAAATCCAAAATGGCCACCAGCCACCAGCAGCTCTCTTGAAAATTGGTTTACGCATGATAACTCTGTTACCCTTTATCGTATTGCTTTGACACTTCATAAGGAAGCTTCGAAATTTACAATAATCAGAAATCCAATATGACTGCCAGTCAGCGGCAGCCATCTTGAAAATTGGTTTCCGGATGATACCTCCTTGACCGTTTAACGGATCGCTTTGACACTTCATAAGGATGACTGGTCTGGGTCTGAGGAAGAATAAATATTTTCTAATATCTCTTATTCATTGGTTTGTCATCATGGCGGGGGTATTATGCGCCATTTGCGGAGCTCTTGTTGGGTGTTCATATACTTCCAAAAGGGTTTCGAGTCGGCTTTGATGTCACCGAGCAAATTGTTGACAAAGTTGTTGTGGGAATCCAGAGCTGTTTTCTTAATTTGCTTTCGCAGAGCTCTCCAACTATCTTTTAGGCGTAGGCTGCCAGTCTTTTAAAACTGACTGTGTGCTTTGTTCCTGCGGCTAATCAATGCCATTATCCTGTTGTTTATCCAGGGTAATGATTGTTGGGAGCATGATAGCTTACTAGGTACAATTTTTCGAGCGGTTTCATTTAGAAAATTCTTAATTGGTTTCGATAACGCAGCATTCTCATGACCATTGAAGTACTTCGTTATTGCAAACTCCGATGTATCTTTACGCATAGTGCCATAGTCTCCTTTAGAATATTGAAAGAACTGTCTACATGATTTCTTTTTGTCAGACATGTTGTAGATGAGGGTGGCCATAACAGCATCGTGGTCACTGAGTGAAGGTTATTTAATTGACCGGGTAATGGTGTTGCAAGTAAATCTAGAGTCTTTCCTTCACGGGTTGGGAAAGATACTAGCTGTTCCATCTCTAAATTCATCAACGATGTCAATTAAGGCTTGGCCATCTGAATCTGATAGAGGCACCAAGTTCTGTACTGAGTTTTGTTTTCCAATCAATTTTCCTGTAGTTAAAGTTGCCGAGAATGTGGATATATGGGAAGTGGTTCGCTTTATGTTTTGACTTGATCATGAGTGCTTATTTCTTAGTAGGATAATATGATCTGATGGTGCATCTGGTTACCTATACCAACTGCTGATGTACTGGTCTTTTCCATTTATTGACAATTTTGCCGATACTGATTCTGAACCCGTAAACAAATTTAAACGTGTGATAAGCAAACGATGTTAGCTCGCAGTGTTAGTTCATGCAAGCTATACATAAACACACAGCATTAGCTTGCACAAGCACACGATAAGCTTGTATTTGAAACATTGCGAGGTTGCACGAGCTTGCACAAACATATCATTTGTCTACGCGCGTGCTTCCGCAACCTTAAGCGTGTGCTCCCGCAACTTTGCGCACGCTTAACCGCGTGCTCCCACAACCGTGTGCATGCTTAACCATGCACTCCCACAACCGCACACTCGCGCATGCTTAACCGGGCACTCCCGCAACCTCACGCATGCTTAACCGCATGCTCCCACAACCTCGCACACGCTTAACCGCGTGCTCCCGCAACCTCACACACACTTGACTGCGCACTCCCGCAGCCTCACGCATGCTTAACCGCATGCTCCCGCAACCTCATGCATGCTTAACCGCATGCTCCCACAATCTCGCGCATGCTTAACGTTAATTAGAGATAATAATCTTTTTTACATGCTCCAGGTGAGCTAATAATGGATATATCAAATATATAATTTCAGCAATGCATTAACGCTGTACGATACCCTTTTTGATATGTTTGCTATTAATGGCCATAACGGCCAAAACCAGCCTCTGCTATGGTCTTGTGGAATGTCCATTGACTCATTTTAGTGATAAATTTTTTAAAATTATTTTCTTTTGGCCTGTAAATATACATTCAATCGGCAGGTATTTACATTTCCTTGACTGAAAAAGAAAACTATGTTAGTTTGTACGAGGTTGCGCAAGCTCACGCAAGTTTGCGCGAGCTCGTATGACCTAACATGAAAATGACATTTGCTTGGGCGAGGTTGTGAAAAAATAATGGTTAGCTCCCACAAGCTTGCACCAGCTCGCTGCGAGCTTGTGCAAGGTCGCTGCGAGCTTGCGCAAGGTTGCGGCGAGCTTACACAAGGTTGCAGTGGGCTTGCGCAAGGTTGCAGTGAACTTGCGCAAGCTCACACAATCTAAAATTCTTACCGCGCACGCTCGCCGCACACTTAAATTTCTGTAACGGAACCGTTTTTAACTCGTATACTTGTGAACTTGTAATGATTCTAAATTTTGCTTCACTAACAAAATAGTGCCTCCCCCACCCATTATTCTATCATTTCTGAATATATCATAGCCTAATTCCTGCAGAAATAGCTCATTTAATTCTACTGATATGTCTATTTTGGTTTTTTGAAAAGCTACATGGATCTGGATCGCATATTGATAGATATGACTATTTCAATTTTTTTTCCTCGGTTACTAATTTCGAGGTCTGACAATGATGAATGATTAAATGGTTTATGTTGGCACAGTTTGGACACATCCAGGCACAGTTTATCGTTTGCATTATCTTGTAGTCTGCATCAGAGATTTGTGAGCATTTGGTATGAACCCATTTTTTACACGAATCACATTCTACTGCTGAGTCTGAGTTTGTTACCTTCTCTTCACAAAGGCCACATGGTGAAGAACAGTTTGGGCAGTACCATTTGTCCTCCAATATCTGCAGAAATGTTATATGCTTTGCTGTCAACATCTGCACATGTGTGTATCCAATTGTCACAGTCATCACGCTGAATTGCTTTGTCGAAATTTCTTTACTAGTTTCTTGCATACTCCACATCCTCTAATGTGTCCAGGATTTTGTTTGATGTCACCGCTGAGGATCAATAATATAAAGAGATGCTTAGAACTACTTCTTTTTGGGTCTGTGTACCCCCAGGTATTTCTTGCTGATATTTTAGCTCTGTTTCAGAATAATTGTACTGTCTTTGATGTGTACCGACTGGGCTGTTTTGTTGAGCCCAATGGGGACTGATTTACCTTGTTCGTGTTGTTAGCTGGCAATGAATCGGAACTGTATTTATATATAGTTATTCATGCATTCTGGTGCTGAACAGTGTTTATGTTATTATTATTGAATTGTATTTGGACAATATATTTAGCTAAGCTAATTGCGGATTAAAATTATAAAATAATATATAGTGTTCATAAATCGAACTGTACCGTAGTTTACGTAAACACATCTGTGGGTGCTCCTACATGTATCAAGAGGAGGGATTTATGAAGAACGACAACTCCCCCGCAAAATAGTGTCATATTATTTAACAGCTTTACATCTATGATAATGTATGTATAGTTACACCGAAATTGGGATTCAGGTGATTCTGCATTCAAAGTGTTAATATCGATTCAAATACACACACAAAGTGGGCGACGCTTAGCTAGAAATTGTTTCGACATAGCTAGAAATGGATACCTCTATTGACACAATATATTAGAGCTCAATACAGGAATCCAATCAGTCAGTTACGTATATGATGCCATAATCAATGAACCTTTCCAGTTTTAGCTATGCCCAGCCCAACTCTAGCTCAAAAGCTCCACCTGCACCTCACTCATGTTGGGATCGATCGATCCCTGAACTCTGTGACTCAATTTCCAGAAAATTATAAAGGTAAGCTGTTAAATATTTTGAAACTAATTTGACTGGGTGCTGTTGCTGCCTGTGGCAGCAACAGCGTCCAGTCAAATTAGTTTCAAAATATTCAACAGAATGTTTATTAAATGACATGTGAATGGGTGTGCACATTTGGGCATTTACCAGTTTGATTAATAATTACATAATTTTTACAGGTCTGGGAAGAAGCATTTCGGTGGCAACAGGCTAACATGGATAGATTAAAGGACGAGCATTTGCTGGCACTCAGGTCATCTCTTACTGCTGAACAACAGGTATTAACCCTCTAACACTCAACCTGGGCAGAATTGGCGTCTACAGTAGTGTTGAGAAATGTCCAATTGCTGATAACTGAGCCAGTCATTCCAATGCAAAATTTTCAAAAATAGTCTTCTCTTCATCTACAAATAGACATTTTCTGCGAGAAAATTGAAATATTCTTGATCAAATTTGATGTTTAAAAGCTTAATTTCTCATATACTGAATATATATTTAAATGCGGACAATAATTCTCACAGAAACTTAAATTTGGAAAACTGTTTGGCAGAATGAGAATCTTGAATTCGTGGAAATTCCGTATGTATGATTATCTGATCAATGGTTAGGAGACCTTCATATTGAAATGTATCTACAATTCTAGTGTAATGACTATGTCTTCAGATGGTCTGGACTCCTCTCAATTGGAAGTATAATGTAAACCTTACGGTGAGTCTCATGTGACTGAAAAGTCTGAATGGCCTGAGACTGATTTTTCTCAGCCTTTTTTAATACTCTGTGATCCGGGCACCAGTGAGATTCCTGGTGCCCCCTTTAACAGTGCCCCTACACCTGTTGTGATTGCGGTGCCCCCTTATGATATGCCAGTATCAAGACACTTCAACCTGCACATGCATTAAAGGAATGATATGCAATACCGTATCATACAAGCCCTCTCATCAGACCCGGATGACGACAACTCCACCCTTTGGAGAAGATCCAAAGAATCACATTGGATCCATCAACTCCACTGCATGGAACCACAAGGCATCAACAGTGCGGGGTAGGGGTGCCTAGAATGCAAGCTCCCCCCCCTCCCTGTGTCGTGCATGACATAGTTATTAACCCACCCCCCCATACCTACAAGTCTATTTCATGAGTGTCACAGTTGTGTCTTTGATTGTTTTGCTGGACCTGATTACAAGTACCCATAATATCCAGTCACTGCAAGTGACAAGGTCACCGGTGATTATGTTATGCGTGAAATAGATACATTTCAAGGCAAAATGATTTATCGACATTGCTTCTAGGCAACAGGATCTGTATAGTAGTAATACATTGCTTATTCATGAGTTACATCACTAGTGTTTGAATTTTAGCTACGTAATACAAAACGGATATTTATCTAAAATGTTAAATAATATTTTAACTCCGATTCTTTAATCATCATTTGACATTTGTGTATAGTAAATGTCCATTACAGGCGAAGAGAAGACTATTTTTGAAAATTTATCATTGGAATGCCTGGCTCGATCATCCAGCCAGGCATTCCAGTGATCATTTAAAAAAAAAAGCCTTTTCTTCGCCTGTAAATGGACATTCTTCATGACCACTGCAGAAGCCAATTTTAACCTGGCTTGACCATTACCTAGTTAATTATGACTATTCTGTAATGGATATACAACTTGTAAATTCCCTAAATGTGATGTCCATAGATGCTAGAAATGATATGTTGACTGTGAGTTTGTGCCGCCCAGGTGAAGTTTAATGAAGCTGTCATGCGAGTTACGGCAGAGAAGGAACGGCTAGCTGAAGAATTGCAGACATGTAAAACACAGATCTTACAGCTTCAGAATCAGGAGCATATCACACATATACCTGATCATCACCTTCAGATGTCACAGGATATGTCAGCAAGTAAACAACTTTGGTGAGTCGTTACTCTTTTTAATCTTTACTACTTCAGTAGTCATAAGGCAATAACAATATTTAAATGAAATATTCTTTCTAGGGAGGGGGGAGGGAGTTGGGGTGTGGTCTGCATTCAGTTATTATCACTAAAAGGCTGTTTATCAATCTTTGTATACTGTTCCTCATCAAGTGATACTGCATCTTCTTATATATAAATGTCCTAAATCAGGGCATGTTCTTTCAGGCTTTAACCATCAGATTTCTCGAAGAAAATTTAAATATTGTCCATTTACAGACCAAGAGAAGATTATCTTTGAAGATTTATCTCTGGAATGACTGGCTTGCTTATCGAGCCAATAATTCCAGTGGTAAATTTTCAAAAATACTCTTCGGTTGTTCTGCAAATGGAAAAGCAGTCTTTGGAGTGATTTTGGGAAATATTGCAGACCAGGGGAAGATGATTTTTGAAAATTTGCCACTGGAATTACTGCTTCGATATATTATCAAGCCCGTCAGTCCAGTGGTAGATTTTCAAAAATAGTCTTGTCAAATTCCATAAGAAAATATAAATTTTCATGGCCAAATTTGGTCATTATCTCTTTAGATAATCACAAAATGGTGTGACTATATAATGACCTATGATGTGCCACAGCGTCAATGTTCATTCATGGTATTGTATCGGTTGCAAACCAGAACCAACTAATTCTTTATTATGTAGCGAATATTCTGTTGAATATTTTGAAACTAATTTCACTGCGACCTCTCTGCCTGAACATCACTAATGCTAAAATAATTTTAACCCTTTAGTAGCCAAATTGATAAAGAAAATCAAAGTTATTGCATAATGTCAAGCTGCAGACCAAGAGAAGACTATTTTAGAAAATTTGTCACTAGAATGACTGGTTCAATAACCAAGTCAGTCATTACAGTGTCATTCTAGTGGTAAATTTTCAAAAATAGTCTTCTCTTGGTCTGCAAACGGACATTTTCTGAGAAAATTAAAATTTTCTTGAACATATGTGAGGGTTAAAGAGTTCAATTGTTAAGATCAATATAATCTAATGATCTAATGATAGACTAGAGGCTGGCAATTTCATCCATGAAATCACGTAGTCTTCAGTTAAAGAAACAGTTGTAACAGCTTCCATTCAAATTAATTTCAATATATTTAAACCTTTAATGTCTAAATTTGTTGAAGAAAATAAAAAATATTTCCTTATTGAGCTTTAATTTGCAGGTCAAGAGAAGACTGTTTTTGAAAATTTACTACGGGAGTGGCTGGCTCGGTTACTGAGCCAGTCATTTTTGTGGTAAATTTGCAAAATTAACCTCTTGGCCTGCACATAGACATTTCTCAAGCCCATTGAAGAGGCCGGTTTTAGCAGGCTTCGTCATGAAAGGGTTAACTGATTATTTCTTGAATCATGAAAATTAAATATTCCATTTTATGTTCACAGTGCAAGCACGATGTCTGTAGCATCCATGGGGTCGTCGCATCAACACTCTGTAAGTGTATACATTGTACCGTGAGTTGTAGTATAAGACCTGATCATTGTGGTGCAGACTCTTTGATAGACAGATTTAGTCAAGAAAAGTTTAAGTTTCTGTCAAAAAATTACCATTTGTAAACAAAATGAAAGCTGTTTGAACTTCACCACTAAAATGATGAACCCATCTTTCCAGAGGTCAATTTCCAAAAATATTATTTTTCTCTACAAATAAAGATTCATTGGGACCACTGTGGCGGCCGCTTTTGCAATTGACAGGCTTGATCATTAAGGGGGTTCAAGATTTTCACATCAAGAGTATACTTACCACCCTGATACTTCATGATATTTCCTAAATATCTACCTAGCTTCAATAATACTCAGAATTAAAAAGAAACTGCCCTCACTGGGCAGGTTACACAACTGACAGTCCAGTGGATTTGCAGCCCAAACTCGCACATGCGCGGGGCTGTTGTTTTGCAACTTGTTTGACTGTTATATTAGTATGTCTGACGCTGCCAAGTCGCCGGAGGTTGCTCCCGGTCCTAGACATCAGATGTACTTTAGTAAATTTATTGATAACAAATTTGCGAGTTGACTCGGATGGTATTTCCGGGATTCGCGCTATCCTGGATACGTCTTTATGGGGGAGGCCTATATATTAGCTAACGCATGTTGTACTTTATGTTTCAGACACATGAGCTGATATTTGAAGGGTATCCTTTTAGGGTATCCTTTTATTTAAACAATATTTATACTTGGTTTCTGGGTCCTCTTTTTTATTATGAGTTTGCTGAGGGAGAGATTACCATAAGAAGTAATTTCTCCGCATTCTCCCCCCACCACAGGGGTTTTGGACTCAGGATCAGGTATTCCTGTGTTGTTTATCAGACTTCACTCGTCCTCAGAAGTCATCTCATGAGGTTATTTAGGAGAGAGAAAAATTTCAGTCATTTTATTTCTAAATATTTTAGAAGTTTTTTTTGACTGAGTGTTGAGTGATTTATCTCTCTTGATGGTTTGCATAGGTTCATTGTGTTCAATTACTAATGAGTCTGTGTTTAGAGCTGTGAAGTCTAAAAAGTTCGCCTCTCAAGTATTCAAGTTCAAATTCTTATGTCTCCCTTGTCTTCTTATTAAGAGAAGTATATCACGGTTTTAGGATTTGTTTACTTTTTGTCAGGCCTATAGTTTTTTCTATGGGCCTGGCTTATCTTTTCATCTGATGGTCAAAGTTTTCCTTATGGAACTTATTAGCCTTCTGCAATTGTTTTTTTGGTTCATCATAACTAAAAACCATTTGTTTCCGTTTGTGTAATTTCAGAGGGTAATTGAGAACAAATGCCCTTCCTGCCACCGTTTCGTGAAGGTCCACTTTTTCCCTCATGACTGCACTAGGTGCAGTACGTGCGGGCCTCTTCTAAATTGCCATGTGTGTGAGTCATGGCCGGTGGAGGTGTTAACTGATTTTCTAAATCGGCAGGTAAAGGACCGGGCGGCAGACGAGAAGAGGCGTCTGGAAAAGGAGTGTGGTAAGAAGAGGAAGGCGTCCATGCCAGACATGGAGGCCTTCCGTCTTGAGATGATGGGAGAAATGAAGAAGACGATCACGGATCTTGTCCCGGAGTTGCTTCGCAGCTTGCTTCCCGGGTCAAGTTCATCATTGTCCTCTTCATTTGCTCCGGGAGTGTTCCCGTCTCTGGGTCTGGTTCTCTTAGCAAACCAGTTTTTGTTATAGACCCAGAGATGGCTCCCATTGGTCCGGCGCTGAGGCTTGCCTCGGCCGTGGACCTGGGAGCGAAAGCCATGGCCTCGGGCGCTCACTTATCGAGTGCTTTAGAGCAGCCTAAGGCTAAGGGTATCAGCGCCTCACGCGATATCCCTCCTGCTCAGGCCGAGCTTGATCCCTTTTCAAGCTTGGCGTCTAATCTTTCTGGGCAGGAAGAAGAGGACACTGTTATGGCCTACCGATGAGTCGATGGCCATGGAAATGGATTCCCATGTGCCCCCACGGGGGCCCATGAGTGACCTTTCCATGGAACTACTTCTTCGGGAGTGGGTTTCACGGCTCAACGGCTAGGCCGGCTAGGAGCCGATGGCCGTCCATACCGTATCCCTCGGCTTGCCGAGAGTTACCATGAGGAAGGCCCGGACTGTGACGTCATGTTTTTAGCCTCCCATGACGCCGTAGATCCGGCTCCTGGAATAGCCACGGCGCAAGCCATGCCGTCCCTTGCGGGTCCATATGGCTTCCCTGGCTTTCCAGGAGTATCTTCAGCTCCGGCCATTACTCCACTAGTGATTGAGGATGACGAAGGCCCTAGGCTCGTCGAACATTCACAGGTGGCCACCGAGGAAGACTGGCTGGATGCTTGCCGATGGCTGGTGAACATCAAGCCAGAACTCCAGGTGGATCCACCAGCCATCTCTGCCGTATGTGGAGCATATCGTTGATATGTTTGCTGCGGCAGAGATGTCCATTCTGCCGAAAGGACGCCTTGCGAAGGCCCCTCGCGAGGTGGCACGGCGCTGCCGTATAAGTTCTGATCAATATCAGAAGTATGGCATCATTCCAAAGCCATGCACGGATGACCGTGCGGCTTTGGGTGAAGACACAGGGCCTGGGTCCCAGTCTGACACGGGACCCTTGTGCGCTAGCGCTCTGCGCAACACTAATTCCGCACTGCAGGACACTGAGGAAAGTACGAGAGGAGCCATCTCCACTCTCTCGCACGTTTCCCAGCTGCTACAGAGGGTAGCATTTGCATTTCAGGGCCGCCAATGAGAATTCAGGGTTCTCACATTTGGTATATTGACGGCTCCTCGGGTCTTCACTCGAGTCGTCCAAGCTATGATGTCATACCTCCGCAGGAGACACATAGCAATCCACACGTACATAGACGACTGGCTGTTAAAGGCACACACTCAAGAAAGTCTATCAGCAAATCCGGAGATAGTTTTAAAAACTCTTACAGATCTAGGCTGGATAATCAACTTTCAAAAGTCAGAGCTGACTCCATCCCAGAAGTTTGTTTACCTGGGCATGTTCTTCGATCTAGAGATAGGATATGTTTATCCATCTCAAGAGAGAGTAGAAACACTCATCTCAGTCATACAGTCAGTGTGCAACAGTCGTTATGTCGTGGCACGGGTCTACTTGAGAATGTAGGGGTTGATGGTTTCTTTGGAACCAGTCATTCCTCAGGCCGGCGGCCGATCCAATTATTTCTTATGACACAGTGGACCCAGAGTACGGGTTTCCTGGACTCAAAAGTGTCAGTGTTGGAACCTCTTATTCACCACCTTCAATGGTGGATGAAGGGAGAAAATCTCCTGGGGGGGGTGACGTTGTTACCTCCCCACCCTCAGTTAACGATGTACACAGATGCATCAATGGAGGGATGGGGAGCTTGCCTGGAAGAAAACAAAGTATCAGGGCTTTGGAATCTGGATCAGTCAAGAGAACATATCAATCTGCTGGAAATGTGAGCAGTAGTCTTAGCCTTGGAACACTTCCTAGAAAAGGTCAAGGGTAAGAGTGTTCTGGTTCGATCAGACAATACAAGAGTAGTGACTTACATAAACCGCCAGGGCGGAACGAAGTCGCCCAGTCTCTCTATGATGACGTGGAAACTACTTTCGTGGAGCCTAGATCATGGGATTTCCGTGAAAGCAGTTCATATTCCGGGAAGGCTAAATCTATTAGCAGACTCATTGAGCCAAAGAATGAGCATTCTTCCCACGGAATGGCAACTAAAAATCAATGTGTGGCGGATCGCCTGTTCAACCACTGGGGCAAGCCCAACATAGATTTATTCGCAACGAACAAGAATGCGAAGATGACGACGTACGTCTCTCCGATTCCAGATCCGAGCGCTATCGCAATAGATGCGGTAGCTATCAGTTGGGAGGGAATGTATGCATATGCATTCCCGCCAGCAATCTTGATTCCAAAAGTTCTCCAGAAAATCAGACAGCAGGAATGCCAAGTGCTTCTGATCGCCCCAAATTGGCCAAGCCAATCATGGTATACGGATCTGCTGGACCTTCTGGTCTGCAATCCTGTTCCTCTGCCTCTGATGGACAACATAATCTTCCAGGGCAAGGCCTTGCACAACAACCCGTCAATGTTCCAATTGACTGCGTGGATGTTGTCAAGGAATCAGCAGTTAAGGAGGGTTTTTCTGAGCAAGCAGCCATGTTTATGGCAAAAGCCAGGAGGGGGTCAACCTCCAGAGCATATAATTATAAAATCAACAGATTTGCTGAATGGTGCTCAAAAAGATGTATTAATCCAATGGAAGCATCTATTCAGGTAGTAGCCGATTTCCTCTGTCACCTTTTTGATGCCTATAGCCTCAAGCCTAACTCTATTACTGGCTACAAGTCAGCTTTAATGTCAGTTATCCCTTGCTTGGCTATTAGGGGAAGTGATGAAGTATGTAATCTAAATACTTTAATCAAAGGCATGGGTAATCTAAGACCAAGGAATCCTCCAGTGATTCCGTCATGGAGTTTATCGTTAGTACTTCAAGTATTAGCAGATAAACCCTTTGAACCACTAAGCTCCATTTCCATGAAAATGTTGATGCTTAAAACAGTTTTTCTGATTGCTGCAGCTTCAGCCAGACGAAGAAGTGAAATACATGCTTTGTCAGCAGAGCCAGACCATTTTGTGGTGATAGGGGAAGGCCTTAGGCTTCTACCTAGAGTTAACTTTATGGCGAAGAACCAGTCTTTAAAATATCCTGGTCAGCCTATAGTTTTACCCGTTTTGTCTAAGTTTGATCCTAATTCAAAGGCTTGGTGTCCAGTCCGTGCATTAACGTGTTATAAACAACGTACACAGGAATGGCGGACAGACCCTAGTGCTTTATGGCTATCTTACATTGAACCCCATGGGAGAGCTTCTAAAGATACCATTTCTAGGTGGATTGTGGAATGCATCCAGTAAACAAGTTGACATGGCCAAGGCTCACAGTGTCCGTGGCATAGTGACATCCACGGCTCTGTTTAACGGAGTGCCGGTGGATGACATTATGTCAGTAGCACAATGGCACTGTGAGTCTAGTTTTACAAATCATTACCTACGTGACACGTCAAATCCACTTGCCTTATCGATTTTACATAAACGTTAAATCTGTATATGAATTTGTAAATAATGTACATAAGGTCGTTGACTCACACTCAGTGCAATTTAGTGGGGGGGAATCACCGCTTTTCTGTACTGTACCTATCATCGCCAGCGGTGATCAAAGGGGAATCTCGTCAAAATAGGTTAGTCCTATATTTGGTGATGGTTAATTTTTGTCATGCATTTTATATTATTTACTTACCTTGGTGATGGTTTTGTGTTCTTTGTGGTTCCATCTGAGAGTATACGAAATGGAGCTTTCGTCCGATGTCTTATAGTACTTTAGTACGAGTACATAGAGAGTGTATAGGACATTGAGGTCATCGCTCCCTCTTTAAAAGAGGGGGGGGGGTGGACGGGTGCGGATGTGAAACGGTCATTACTCTCAACATCTGTCGTGTTATCCGATGTCCAAGTCATTTCCTGATTGTGTTTACATACGCAATTTCAGATGTTTTTTGTGCTCTAAAAACAAACGCTTGCTCTTCCAGGGATGAGTCGGTCTTCTGACCTTCGCCTCCCTCCCTCCGAATTCTCTTATGAATTCTGGCTATATCATGAAGTATCAGGGTGGTAAGTATACTCTTGATGTGAAATAAACGAAATCACGGATTTCTACTTTCATGAGAGAGTTGATACTTACCACCCTGATACGATCCTGGCCTCCGCCCCACAGAGGCTCGGTCTATCAGCGTTTTATGTTGCAATTAGGTCAGCCAATATTTTGGAATAGAATGAGTCAGACCTGCGCATGTGCGAGTTTGGGCTGCACATCCGCTTGACTGTCAGTTGTGTAACCTGCCCAGTGGGGGCAGTTTCTTTTTAATTCTGAGTATTATTGAAGATAGGTCGATATTTAGGAAATATCATGAAGTATCAGGGTGGTAAGTATCAACTCTCTCGTAAAAAAAGAAATCTGTGATTTCGTTTAGTTTACTCAATTTAGCACGTTCAGGTACAGAGAGGAAATTAACTATACATGTATGCCTCATTGTATTTAGTCATTTATAGGAGGTGGATGGTGGCGGACGATGTGAATTCAGTAAAATATGCACAGTACTTCTGGCTGTACATACACTTATCGCTATATTGTAGATTGAAACAGGTGTTATTTATCCATTTGATGGTAAAACTTGGTCAAGAAAATTTCAATTTTCTCAGTATGCCAAGAGAAGGGTACCTTTGAAAATTTACCATGAATGAATGGCTGTTATTGAGCCAGTCATTTCATTGGTAAATTTTCAAAAAGAGTTCTCGGCCTGCAAATGGAGATTTCTCAAGACACGTGTAGAAACCAGTTGTGACCAGCTCGTCCCTTAAATAGATTAACTTTGTTTTTCTTTAAGACTGAGATGTCAATGTTTGCCAGTACATTTGCTGCCACACAGGATAAGGTGTCCATTTGCAGGTAATACTGACATCAACATCATGAACAATCTGATCCACCATCATGACCATACTCATAGCGTCCAACAGTATCACCAATGTTTGCTAATATTGGTGCCACTTCTTTCGTATTTAGTGCCATATTAAGAAAGCTCCAGCGATAATGTGAATATTTTATGTGAGCTGTTACTGGTGTCATGCAGTGATCAGTCAGATTGTTCAAGAAGTTCCAAAAACTCAACATTATATAGCCGGTAGCTATAGATGTATAACCAGATTATTCTTAGCTAAATATGACTGTTCTAGGTTTTATTCAACATTCATATCAATGTGGTGCACTGGGTGCATTACAATAAAAGTGTCAGTAGGTTGGAAAACTTCCATTTAAATGTACCTGGATGGGTGAATTTTTTCCATCATTGGTCTGACCATGACCTGTCGCTAGACTATTGACAAAGCTGTGCTCGTGTGCATGTATGTGTGCTCGTGTGCATGTATGTGTACTCGTGTGCATGTGTGTGTGCTCGTGTATGTGTGCTCGTGCGCATGTATGTGTGCTCGTGTGCGTGTATGTGTGCTCGTGTGCGTGTATGTGTGCTCGTGTGCGTGTATGTGTGCTCGTGTGCGTGTATGTGTGCTCGTGTGGGTGTATGTGTGCTCGTGTGCATGTATGTGTGCTCGTGTGCATGTATGTGTGCTCATGTGCGTGTTTGTGTGCTCGTGTACGTTTATGTGTTCTCGTGTACGTGTATGTGTGCTCGTGTGCGTGTATGTGTGCTCGTGTGCATGTTTGTGTGCTCGTGTACGTGTATGTGTGTCCTGTGTGACAATGCACGTTTTACTGAAGGGATCTTCAGCTTGGTATCCTAAAGAAGTGAATCGATGGTGTTGAGAAAATGTCACGGTCATCAAAAAGATTAAAAGATGTCCATCACAATACCTTAAATTCTGCTGAACAAATCTTGACTAAACTTGGGTAGCCCTGGGCTTTCTGAAGAACTCTATTGATGGTGAAATCAAGAAGGCAAACTAAAATGACAGGATGCAGAATTCTCTGATGGGCTTCTGTTAATTTTGCAATGTGTGGTACAACAGTCATGCAGGTGTAATTGGAAACTGGTCAAACCACTAATTCAAAGGCACTTAGGGGATCCATCTTACTAAACCAGAACCTCACCATTACTACTTAGGGGATAAAAGACGTGTACACAGTTAGTCACACTAGAGGGATCCATTTCTAGCTATGCCCTGCCCTTTTTAGTTAAGTTCCACCAACTTTTTATGTGTTGTTAAATTGATGTGAAACTGAAGCTTGACATGCTCGAGCTCCCGGAATCTAAAGTTCAATACAGTTAAACTGTTGAATACTTTTAAACTAATTTAACTGGGCGCTGTTACTGCCTATGGCACCAATAGCTCCCAGTCACTTTAGTTTCAAAATATTCAACAGAAGTTCTATAAAATTGTAAATTTATCAAATATATACAATTCATATGTAACTTTCGTAACAAATTTTTCAATTTTTATAATAGAGCTGTACATCAGTATGATTGCGACATCAGCTAACTAGTGATCTATTTGATAATGACATCAGATACTTGAGTGACAGATTTGATCCATCCATTACTTTAACACTGTCAATAAGATACTCAGGATGTTCATATTTCCTGTAGCATACCACAGTTTTCTACAAACTTGATGTGATTATCCTCATACAAATTACCCATCCCTCTGCCTGTCTCTGCTGCATGCATATGTCAGGTTCTGACTAGATGCAGATCATGCTTTTGCTTCCATGTAACTGCCATCCACTATGTCCATGTAGATGACTGATTGCCAGGTAAATATCTGAGTCTGTGTCATAAATGAAATCATTAACACTTTAATAGCAAAGAACTGTGAGGAAATATTAAATGTTTTATTAGTGAATCTCCATTTGCAAGCCAAGAGAGGACTATTTTTGAAAATTTACCACTGCAGTTGTGGGATCAGTTACAGAGCCAGTCAGTCATTCCGGTGGTAAAATTTTAAAAAGTAGTTTCCTCAGGGCCAGCAAATGGCCTGTTTTTGGGGCGGGTTTGACCATTAAATGGCTAACTATTCCTGTTTCTCTTGCGGTTCAGTTGTAGCATAGGTGATATAGTGTTGCTGTGTCTGGATGAGAGACATGATCAGTATGTGGTGTTCAGCATCGGTTCTACCCTGCACTTTCTGCACTCAGATTGTCATGAAGCACTGGGCCTCAAAACAGCATCAGGTATTAATAAGGAAAAATTAGTTACCTCCAGGATGTATAACTTGTTTAAGTGTAGCTTTCGTGACCATCTCGGTCACTTCCTCAGCACTAACTGCATTAGGTAAGCTGTATAATACATCGCAAAATTCATGCTTTCTTTATTCACCTGACATCACCTCAATAGAGGGATCAATTTCTAGTTATGCCCTACCCATTTCTAGCTAAGTTCCACACACTTTTTATGCCTTTTTATTACAGAATTGAAACTTTGAAATCTGAATTCCCAGAATCTAAATTTCACTTTACCTCCCTAACACTGATATTTCCTAAATATTGACTATCACTCAATAAAACCTCAGATTAAAAAAGTAAGGTGCCCTTACTGGGCAGGTAGTCAGTTGACAGTCCGGCAGATGCCAGCCCCCACTAGAGCTGGGCGGTTTCCCGATAAAACCGGGAAAATTGTGATATTATTGTTATTGTTATCATTATCGTCTCATTTCTAAAAACCGTCAATATCGTCAAATACCATCAGTCTTCCTCTTCACAATGACAAAGTAAAACGCAAAAAGGTGAGAAGAAAAAATATTTTATTTGGTGCTGAAACACAAATATAATACAAAGTTTAGGCTTTGTTTATACATCGAAAAAGGATGCCTATTCATAGATTGGCCATATTAACCGTATCATATCCAAAATTATTCCAAATACCGCGATATTAGTAGTTATCGCAGGATTTTTCACAGATACCGTTATTGTCATCCCAATGGCAATACCGCCCAGCTCTAGCCCCAACCTCACACATACGCAGACTGACACTTCCTCTTTTCCAATTTATTGGCAAAAGAGACATGCTTTAAAGTCTTTCTTGCATTTGTCCTCACGCTTCTCGAATTGTGCGAACTCCTGATCATCTCTGATGGGCTAAGACGCCGGAGGCCACGCCAGGATCAAGTCATCAGGTGAATTCTATTACAACTTTGTCTAATTTGCGTCATGATACACTATGTGTTTCCAGGATTCACGATTGGACGTAATAGGCACCATATAAACTGGTTAAATCATATTTGGCGCTATGATATACTAATCTCGCTTTGTCTTTGTGTCCACTGGTATGTCTCTTTGATTGTTGGTCACTTTGTCCGTTTGGTCCCTTCCCCCCCCCCCCTCCTTTATTGTGGAGAGACATGTCATGATGGTGGAGTCTTCAAGAGTGTTGGATCGGGTAGTATGTCTATGCTAAAGATGTAGGTATTCTAATGTTATGAAATAGGCACTATTATATTTGAAATATTTTAAGATTTCTGCTGCCAGACTTTTCACTGTTTATCTGATGGTTTGCAAAGCTTATTGCTTTACCAATCCATTATTTATGCTCTTGAGGTTAGAATACAATTCGTCCTTACACCGGGATGTTGTTTTCTTGTCAGATTATCTTCTTATTTTTGAAGATATGACGTCATAATCAACCTTGCACTTGTTATTAACAACATGGTTTTGTCCACGCTGATTTATCTATAGTTTGTATTGATACTTTGGACTAGTAGTTCTTGCTCCCTTTTATTTTGGTTTTGAGTTTACTAACTTATTAACTAAAATACTCAATGTCTTTGTCTTGTGGCCTTTCAGAAATCTGGTTGTGCAGTCTGTGGACGATTCCTTAAGCCTCGCTTTGCTCCTCATCTTTGCTTTAAATGTAGCACTTGTGGTCCACTGATAAACTGTGATGTTTGCAAATAGTGGGGGTGGTGGGGTGGCGGTGAACGAACTAATGTCTGAGTTTCCTGATAAGGCGAGTGAGGAGGAGAAGTGGTCCAAGAAGGACTGGGAGAGTGTGAGTTCTAAGGGTAAGAGGAAGGCCTCTGTATCCATGGACATGGAGGCTGTCCATCTTGAAATGATGGGGGAGATGAAGAAGACAATAAAAGATCTGGTACCAGAGTTGCTTTGCGGTATACTCGCTGGGCCAGATGTTTCATTGCCTTCTTCATCTGCTCCCGAGCATAAAATCCCCATCTGAATCCGTTTTCCTTAGGGATTTACCAGTTTTCGCCAATGATTCAGAGGTGGCCCCGGTAAATCCTGGCTTGAGGCTTGCTCCAGGGGCGGCTCTTAATGATCCTGGCTGGAGGTATGCGTCACCGGTAGATCTTGGGCCAGGGATGTTGGACCCAGGTTCCCGCTTTATGGGTTCTCTGGCGCGTCCACGTCTCGTGGGTACCATATCCTCTTACGCCACTTCCTTGGCCAGTCTAGGTTAGCGTTCTTTGCTAACCCAGAGTCTAATCTTTCTGGCCAGGAAGATGAGGATACTTTGCTGAGGTTGCCTGATATCACCGTGACCATGGAGATAGACGAACACGAACCTCTCGTGGGGAGCATGGGCAACTTTCTATGGGTCTACTCCCGTAGGAGTAGCGTTCATGATGCAGAAAGTGGCCTGGTTTGGAGCCGATGGCTGGCTGTATCGCATACCACGGCTTGGCGATGGTATGGCGGCGGCCGGTCCGGGCCATGGCGTGGTGAATTTTACCCCACACGATGCCATGGCTCTGGCTCCTGGGTTAGCCATAGCGCAAAACATGTCTGCTCTTTCGGGCCTGCATGTTTTCGCCAGCTTGACTGGGGTATCTACGGCTCCAGACATGTTCTCGCCTGTGAATGTTGTTGAGGACAATTGTTGAGGACGATGAAGGCCTGCGCCTTGTCAAACCTTCACAGGTAGCCATGGAGGACGACTGGTTTGGTGCGTGCCAATGGCTGATAAGCGTCAGACCAGAACTCAACCTGTCTCAGTCAGATAGCCAGCAGGACCAGTGCCCATGGTTGGCATAAAGCAGACAGGTACCGCAATGCCATCTCTGCCGCGAGCTGAGCATATCGTGGATATGTTCACAGCGGCGGAGATGTCTATTAAGGCTAATGAACAGCTCGTGAAGCCCCCCCCCGTGAGGTGTCAAGGCGATGCTGCATCGTACCTGGCGAATATCAGAAGTATGGTGTCGTACCTAAGCCAAGTGTGGATGACCACGCTGTGCTAGGTGAAGACATGCCAGTGGCGCCTATGTACATATGGACTGCTATGCTTCTCCTGTGGAGGTATGCTGTTATAGCAAGAACCACCCTGGTGAAGAGCCGAGGAGTTGTCGAAATTCCAAATGGTAGAACCTTGAATTCCCACTCGGCTAATACTGCATTGCGCAATGCAGAGGAGAGCTTGAGAGCATCTATTTCTGGGCTCTCGCATGTCTCCCAGCTGTTACAGGGGTTTGTAACAGCTTCTGCATTGCACCAGCCAAGTCTGGTCTCAGTCCAGAGAGCCATCCAGGATGGTATTAACCTGGCTCTGGATTGTTTGACGCGGTCGGTTACCAGGAGTGACACTTTTGCCCTTGACAATTTGTGCCTATTCCAGGATCTATACAATAGGCTGCTGCGGAGGCCTATGTCAGGTCATGGACTCATTGGAGGTAAGAGATGTAGGCACTTCCAGGGGACGGTGACCCTGGTAAACAACCACAGAGTGCTACGCGAGCAATTTGGGGTGCTCCATAAAGTGCATTCGCGCGGCACCCCCATGTACCGTCCTCAGCAGGCCTGGTCAGAGGCCAGCCACCAGCGCAGCGCAGGCAGTGGCCATGCGTAAACAGGCCTGAGCCAGGGGGTGCAACCTCCTCCAGCACAGCCATCCAGGCAGCCGCCCGCATACCATGGTGCATGCGGTGTGGGCCGTGGCTCGCGAGGGTCTGGTCATGGGAACCATGCCTGATGGGCTGCTGACCACAGAAAGGACCAGTCCAGTGTCTCTAGAACCAGAGACAGTGCCAGTCTTGCATTGCTCATGTCCACCTCTCTGCCAGTGGGGGTGGGGAGGGGGTTGCCATCCAGCCCTTCACAGGCAAGAGTGGGAGCGGTTGACTCAGGACTGCTTAGTCTTGTGATAGCTTTCAGTCAGGTACCATCCCGGCTGGATAATAGGACCGCCATCGCATCTGTCTCTGGTCCCGATCTGGACTCGATATCCAAAGAGATCCAGATCAACGGTTGTATATCGAGGAGGAAATAAATTCCCTCATACTAAAAGGAGCAATTCTACCGGCACAAAATTGTCCGGGCTTCTACTCAACCATGTTTGAGTGACAAAGAGCACTTTAGGGTGGAGACCAATTCTCAACCTCAAGCCTCTGAACAAGTTCACAGACACAAGTTTCAAAATGAAAACAGTAAAATCGGTGTAGTCAAGGCTGGAGAAAGGGATGTGGGCAGCCTCAATTGACCTGAAGGATGCATATTTTCACATTCCAATGGCGAGGAGTTTTCGTCGGTTCCTGATATTTGCATCCAGGGCCGGCAGTGGGAATTCAAGGTTCTACCATTTGGAATTTCGACAGCTCCTCGGCTCTTCACCAGGGTGGTTCTTGCTGTAACAGCATACCACCACAGGAGAAGCATAGCAGTCCATATGTACATAGGCGACTGACTGTTAAAAGCACACCATCTGGAAAGTCTATCAGCAAATCTGGAGATAGTTTTGAAAACTCTCACAGACTTGGGCTGGATAATCAACTTTCAAAAATCAGAGCTGACTCCATCCCAGAAGTTCGTTTACCTGGGCATGTTCTTCAATCTAGAGATAGGATATCAGGATAGGGTGCAAGTATTCATCTCAGTGATACCATCAGTGTGCAACAGTCATCATGTCCTGGCACGGGTCTACTTGAGTATGCTGGGGTTGATGGTTTCTTTGAAACCAGTCATTCCACAGGCGGCCTATCCAGTTATTTCTCATGACACGGTGGACCCAGAGTACAATGTACATGTTCACTGGACTTCAATGTGTCAGTATTGAAACCTCTTATTCACCACTTTAATGGTGGATGAAAAAAGATAATCTTCTGGTGGGGGTGATACTCACCCCTCTCCACCATCAAGTAATGATGTATACAGATGCATCAATGGAGGGATGGGGAGCTTGCCTGGAAGAAGCCACAATATCAGGGCTTTGGAATCTGGATCAATCACAGGAACATATCAATCTACTGGAATTACAACCAGTAGTTTGGGCCGGGAACATTTCTTGAAGAAAGTTGAGGGCAAGATGGTTCTAATTCGGTCAGACAATTCAACAGTAGTGACTTACATAAACTGCCAGGGTGGAACGAAGTTGCCCAGTCTCTGCATGATGACATGTTTTACCTACAGAATGGCAACTAATCAATGTGTGGCGTATCGTCTGTTCAACCACGGGGGAAAACCCAACATAGATTTATTTGCAACGAAGTAGAATGTGAAGATGAGGACTTACGTCTCTCCGATTCCAGATCTGAGCACTATCGCAACAGATGCGCTAGCTATCAGCTGGTGGGGATTGTGTGTGTGTGTCTGTGCTTGCGTGCGTGTGTGTGAAATATACGCATTCCCACCAGCAATCCAGATTCCAAAAATTCTTCAGAAAATCAGGCAGGAGGAATGCCAAGTGCTTCTGATCGACTTAAATTGGCCACGCCGATCATGGTATACGGATCTGCTGGACGTTGTGGTCTGCAAATCGGTTCCTCTGCCTCGGATGGATGATATAATCTTCCACACTTCACAACAATCGGTCAATGTTCAAATTGACTGCATGGATGTTGTCAAGGAATCTAAAATTAATGAGGACTTTTCTGAGCAAGCAGCCATGTTTATGGCAAAAGGCAGAAGGGGGTCAACCTCCAGAGCATATAATTATAAAATCAACAGATTTGTCGAATGGTGCTCAAAAAGATGTATTAATCCAATGGATTCATCTATTCAGGTAGTAGCCGATTTCCTCTGTCACCTGTATGATGCCTCAAGCCTAACTCTATTGCTGGTTACAAGTCAGCTTTAATGTCAGTTAATGTCTTGCTTAGCTAATATGGGAGGTAATGAAGTAAGTACATTAAATACTTTAATTAAAGGCATGGGCAATGTAAGATCGAGAAATCCACCAGTGATTCTGTCTTGGAGTTTATCTCTAGTTATTCAAGTTCTAGCTGATAAACCCTTTGAACCACTAAGTTTCATTTCAATGAAATTGTTGATACTTAAAACTATTTTTAATTGCTGTTGCCTTGGCAAGGCGGGGAAGTGAAATTCATGCCTTATCTGCCGAGGCAGACCGATATGTGGTTACAGGGGAAGGCCTTAGACTTCTACATAGGATAAATTTCATGGCTAAAAACCAGTCATTGAAATATCCAGGTCAGCCCATAATTTTACCAGCTTTGACTAGATATGATCCTGCTTCAAAAGCATGGTGTCCAGTCCGCGCATTAAACAGGTACAAACGAAGTACCCAGGACTGGTGGACAGACCCAGCATCGTTATGGTTGTCATATATTCAACCCCATGGGAGGGCGTCCAAGGACACCATTTCCAGGTGGATTGTGGAGTGTATCCAATTTTGCTATAAATCCGCCACTGGTAAACAAGTTGACATGGCCAAGGCTCACAGTGTCCGTGGCGTAGTGGCATCCACCACCCTGTTTAATGGGGTACCAGTGGATGACATTATGTCTGTAGCCCAGTGGCACTGTGAGTCAAGTTTTACCGACCATTATCTCTGTGACACCTCAAATACTCTCGCCTTATCGATTTAAAAAAAATAATTTTTGTGTTCATTTTGCCATGGCAGCAACAGCTCCCAGTCAAATTAGTTTCAAAATTTCCAAACAGATTTGTATTTAAATTTTAAAGTCATGAAAGCCATTCAAGTTGTACACTTTCATGACAGACTTCAATTTTTGTGACAGCTAGGCCATTTTGACTGTGACATCAGCTAACATGTGATCTGTTTGATTATGATGTCTACTTGGCCTAAATGGTAAATAAACTCCTCAGTAATACATGACCAGTAAAGTAAAGTAGTGTTCTGCCCCCCCCCCCCCCCCCCCCCCCTGCAATTGGGCATATCCCGGTTAGAGAAATTAAAACAGTGGATCGCTTAATTAGACACTCGCATCTTATGACTAACCCTCTGATTGACGTCAATATGTACTCTAAAAGTAAATTGGCAACATAAGATAATAACATGATGGGGAGGTGGCCTAGCCATAATTTAATCGTTAAAGGAGAGCGCCAGACACCCTATAGTACTTGGTACAAAGCGAATCTACACAATGTTTAGTAACATTTCCAAAAATATAATTGCAACGTCTATGATCATATTGGAAGTCAAAGTATTTGTTATTTTAAAATGTGATGCCTTCGAAAAACTTCCTGACTGGGACATGTAATTTCATAGGTTGAACGTTTTTCTCGCTGTCTATTGCAAAAAGATACAAATTGAGTTTATAAGCATATTGACTTCCGCGTTGTCAGTAATAGGGTCTGTATAACCCACATTTCCAGAAATGTTTAAGAATATTTAATAGCAGGACCTTTGTCTGATTTGGTCTGATGGTCTTGATTTTGACATGAATTTCTGATCTTAAGATAAATTAATGATGTGATAGTATAATCAATAAACATATCAATAAAATTGCCACTTGAAATAAAGGTGTGATTGACGCTGCGGCAAATAATACTGCGAATGATTAATTTATGTAGATGAGATAATTCTAAATAGGTCTTACATTCATGCCAAAGCATCTGTATGTTTTCTTACAAGCCTAAAAAAATGAGATATCTCATTGTAAATATAATTGACCGACGTCTCCATAAAATATAGACTTATGTCTTAATGGTTCATCGCCTAATATCTGAAAATAACAAATATATTCCAAAAATGTGTAAAAGTGTGGTAGACTTGGTAATATCTTAAATCTGTACACGTTGAACTCTAAATAAACTATTTCAATAGCCATATTAGTTTTCGGAATATCGCCATCCAAAGGAATATATCTCTGACTTCTATGAGTCACGATTATATTTAATATCCTGATGCGATTCAACCTATGATGTTGTAAATTTAATTTGCTGGCCAAAATTTATAGTGGTATAGCAGTTTTTAATACAAGTTTAGTCAGATTTAAAAATACATTTCACAGGAGATCCAAACATAAAAGCTTAAATATGGGTCTACGATAGAACTGTGTATTTTGTACAAAATGTGATGACCCTTGTGTTCACCTTGAACCCTTTAAAGGGCATACCAGCCTCTGTTATGGTCTTGTGGAATATCAGTTACAGGGTAAGCTAATACAATTTTTGAAAATTTACAACGGGAATGACTGGCTCGATAACCGAGCCAGTCATTCCAGTGATAAATTTTCAAAAATTGTATTCTCTTGCCTGTAAATGGACATTCAATAGGCAGATATTTAAATTTTCTTGACCAAATTTGACCATTAAAGGGTTAAGCAGATATGTCGGTAATACACAACTAATAAAATAAAGGGATGTGACTCTTTCAGCATCAACAAATCGTCAGGTGATCATAATGGCATGATAAAATACGATGCTTTAAGAGGTTTCATTGACAAAATCAGTTGTAATGAATTTCACCTACAGAAGAATGCATTAACAATTAATCAGATTAGTAGAACATGTTATACGTCGATTAGCTCACCTGGCCAGAACGGCCAAGTGACCTTATGCCTTGGCAACCGTCCGCTGTCCATCAATTCTTTCTTTAAACAACTTCTCGAGAACCACTGGGCTGATTTCAATTATATTTGTGAGGAAGCATCCTTAGGTCATAGATATCTAAATTTATTCAAAAGAATCTGATCTACCAATTTGGCCGGTGGCCGTCTTGGATTTTGTCCGATTTTTAGAAACATCTTTAATAATCTCCGAAACCACTTATGGGATCGATTCAAAGCTCATGAAAGATCATCTAGGGCAACAGCTGAACCAAATTTTGTTCAACGGAACTTGATTCGCCAAATCCTTCAGCAGTCATCTTGGATGACCTATTTTTCACAAAAACAACTTCAGAACCGCTGAATGGATCGGGCTGAAATTTGGAAGATACGATTAGGCAATAAGGGCCATTAAATTTTGGTCAAGGGAAGATGATTCATCAGAAAACATGGCCACCATGGACCAATCAAAATATATCATGTGTGGCGGCCATATTGAATTTTTGTCTTTGGATGTTACGGCATAGAGATCCAAGTTTGTTCAAAGGAAGCCAATCGGCCAATATATATGGCGGGTGGCCATCTTTGGTTTTGGCCGATTTGTTAGAAACGTCTTTAAATAGCTTCTCCAAAACTGCTTGGGGGGATCGATTCAAAACTCATGAAAGATAATCTAGAGCAAATGCTGAACCAGGTTTGTTCAAGGGAACTTGATTGACCAAATGCTTCGGGAGCCATCTTGAATGACCTAGTTTTTGTGAAAACAATTTCTTCTCCAGAACCGCTGAGCAGATCAGGCTTAAAATTTTGAGATATGATTAGAAACTAAGGGCCATTAAAGTTTGTATACGGGAAACTGATTTGTCAGAAACATGGCCGCCATGGACCAATCAAAATGTAGCATGTTTGGTGGCTATATTGAATTTTTTATTTGGTACATTTTTCAATTGAAATTGTAGGTTTTTTGGGTATGCTAATTTCAAATTTGCTACTTTTGAAACAGAATGGTGGCAATCTTTGATCATTTTCCTGCCAAAAAGTCCCATGCTAAAGCAATTGGAAATTTAAAATGGCTGCTGAAGAACTGCTTGACTGATTTTAATTATATTTGGCAGAAAGCACCCTTTTAGGACATAGAGATGCTAGTTTGTTCAAAAGAAGTGGATTGGCCCATGTAGCTGGTGGCCATCTTTAATTTTGACAGATTTTTAGAAACATCTATAAAAAATCTCCAAAACAGATTGGGGATTGATTAAAAAATTAATAAACATCATCTAAGGCAACAGATGAACCAAGTTTGTTCAAGGGAACTTGATTAGCCAAATGCTTTTGCAGCCATCTTGGATGACCTTGTTTTTGTGAAAATGACCTCCAGAACTACTGAACGGGCTGAAATTTGAGAAATATGTTTACGAACTAAGGCCCATTAAAGTTTATTCAAGGGAAGTTGATACGTAAAAAAACATGGCCGCAGTGGATCAATCAAAATGTAGTGTCTTCACGGACATCTTGGATTTTCTAAAAATGGTCATCTCATTTTGTTAGGTTTTGCCAGTGGCCAATATTTTCCTTGGGCCTCTTGTCTTCTCGAAAGCTACTGGTTGTGAGAGTCTGTTGCTCCTGCTTAGTTTCGATGGCTGATTGCCATTTACCGTACTACTACAGATTCAGACTGATTCCCAAGTCATTATTGCAAGTAAAGGAATTGGGAAATCAAGCATTGTTATCGATGTATAGACTATCCTATTCTCTGAAACTGACTGTAACACAGGCATGAGTCTCAACTTCGGGGGGAATCCCTCACTTCCATTTACAGGACAATCAAGTCTATGTCACCAGCCTACATTGTCACAGGAAGAGCAATGAATGAATCCGACCTGTCAGTCAAGTACATGACGTCTTAATTTAATTACATCACATGTAGGCTGACATCACAATCAGAATTGACAAAAAATACTCTGTCATGAATCTGGAGTAGTCCATCAGTTGTATAAATTGTATGACTACTACCATAAGATCTTGCCTAAAGGACGCAGTTTTTAGTGGTCAAACTACATGGTCTAGGAAGGGGGTGTATCCTATAATCGAGCACATTCTTTGAGCACATTTTTTGGTCTAAATTTTTCTAAAAAGGTAAAAATTATGCCACAGAAATTGAATTAAATTTTGCGGTAGAAAATTCTCGCTGCCTGATGACTGTTTAATGTACACTCCAAAAACATCACGTGGAAGTGAAATTATTAAATTGGGGTGCCTAAATATTGCTTATTCTTTAATAAATATAACTTATTACATCAAAATTAATCCAGAATTTGACATAAAATGGCGACGAGAAAAGATATAAATCATGTAATTTGCCTCCAATCGCAAAAAATCTTTATTTAGAGCGAGTACTCAGATATAAATATTCTGGACTCGGAAATAGCTATATAATATCATTGCACGATAGGAACTGAATGTTCCCGTACCAGTTTGATAACAAACTCCTGTTAGCGCATAAGATCACACAGCGCCTCCAATCGCAAAACCAACATAAGAAGCGATCTATCTCATTTTAATTCTCGGACTTTCAAGCAATTTTTGTCGTACATGATTCTGTTTTGGATCATTTGATGTTGGTCGGCATTATAACTGGTGACCATCTTACCACATTCCTAATGTCACATGACCTATATTTTCGAGGCAATATTTTATGTCAGAATTAGATTGATTTTGATGTAATAAATGATCTTTATTGAAGATACGCAATATTTAGACGGTCCTATTTAATAATTTCTCTTCCACCATGATATTTTTGAGGCATACATTAAACATAGTGCTGAGTGATGATAATATTTGATACCAATTTTCAATTTTTTAAAGGTACGTTTTTCTCAATTTCACAGCATCTTATACTTGAATACAAGAGATTTTTGGGAGGATTTTGGTCAAATTTGGGCCTATGACCTATCTTCGAGGGTGTCCTTTAGTCGAAAAACTACATTATTTAATAAACATCCTGTTGAATGTTTTGAAACTAATTTGACTGGGGGCTGTTGCTGCTTAAGCAACAGTCCCCAGTCAAATTAGTTTCAAAATCCTCAACAGGTTAGCTGTATAGTTACCATGAAAATTGGGAATTCAGGATTCTGAGTATATAAAAACGATCCCAACACACGCAAATCATGGGTAGAACTTAGCTGGAGATGTGCGGAGCATAGCTGAAAGTGGATTCATCCATTTGTAGATTGAATTAGATGAATGCATTAACTTTAGCCAAACCAACAAAAGACATGATTGTTCTACTTATACTTAGCATCTTTATTTTCAATCAAAGGCACTATTAGTGCTGGATGCAATGTATGAACGTGTACACACACCACCCGACCACTGTCTGGCTCAGTTGCGATTTAATCGAAAATCATAACGTGAAATATGGATTACCATATCCGAAAGCAAAAATCACCCCACTCGTTTATTCCCTCTCAAGTTAAAAATAATGGGTAATCTCTCTCCTCTCTCTCTCTCGCTCCCTCTCCCTCCCTCCCCCCTCTCTCTCTCTTGAAAAATCTGCGTAAATTCCTATTTCTGAAAATGTATCCCTTATGAATGTCTTAATCACTGTGCTAATCATTCCATTGGTAGTGTCAAAAATAGACTTCTTATCATGCAAATGGGTATTCCTCAAGATAATCAGAATGTTTGCTTAGTCAATGTCCATCTGCAAGTCGAGAGTTATCCAGCCAGCCATTCCACTCGTATATTTACCTCAGCGGATTTGTCTGTCTATTGAGCTATAGCGGTGACCCCAGCATGCATGCCCATCTGCCCATTGGCCTGTTCATATTGAACTCTAATACATGAAGTTGGTGTGTTTAAGCATTTAGGCTAAATGTATGTTCTATGTTAAAATAGGTCATTGTCCACTAAGCATTATAGAAAATTCCTGTCTGCCATGGACTATAGTTTTAAAAACCTTTCACATTTACTCAATGAACTTTGTATAGTTATGCATTGTCGTCCAAAAATGTGACACGTATCAAGAATACGTCACTATGGTTTGCTTTTCATGCTTCACTAAAGATAATAGAAAGTCCTTGTCCATCGCTACAGTTTCAAGACTCATAATCAAACTAGGGTTTCACTATTATTCATTTTTCATAATCGCAATCATTTTGAAAAAATAATCATATTTTTCAATTATATTGTAAATGTACATTAGGGTGGGGGAACTTGAACAAAGTTTTATTCAACACAAATAACTATGTAACAGGGAATATTTTGACTAGTTTGACTGCTAGTATTGATACTATCTGAAAAAACCCCACAAACTACTTCAAACGTTAATTGTTAACATAACGCTAAAAGAATGAAAATTGGTATCGCTGACCACTAAAACCGCCTCCATTCTAATTGCCAGATTATAAGTAATACGTATTCAGAAATGCTATTATAAACAATTAAAGTACTAATTCCGAACACAATATCGATACAATCTGGCAAGACCCAGACAGCCCAATGTAAGAGACCAACATAAAATGATCCAAATTGGAATCAAACATGCGAGAAAATTAGCTTGAATGTCCGAGAATTAAAATACGAGAGATCAATTCCTATGTTGGCAACAAAATTACTGTTTTGCGATTGGAGGCGCATGACATGTTCTCGCGAGATTTCATACGCTAACGGGGGTTTGAGACAGGGAAGGTAGAACCCTTCCTGTTATCAAACGGGTACCCATTTTACTGCATTATTCAAATCGAATTTAAAGTACAATACTCGGTTCTATCACGCAATGATAATATGTTCTGAGTCCAAGATATTTATGTCTGAGTACTCGATCTAAAAATTGTTTATACTTCTTAATTTGATTTAACCTGAGCAGATTACTAATATCACGTGATTTATCTTTTTCATGACAACATTTTATATCAAATTTTAGATTCATTTTAATGTAATAACTGGCCTTTATTAAAGGATATGCAATATTTAGGCCCCCCCCCCCCCCCCCATTTAATAATTTCACTTCCACGATGACGTTTTTGGGGTGTATGCTAAACATAGTCGTAAGGCGGCAATATTTCACTTCAAGAGATACTTACCTCATAAACACTGTTATTCTCAAAATATCCACTTAGACTCAATAATCCCCCAGATTAAAAAAAAGTAAGGTGCCCCTACTGGGCAGAGAGAAAGATGACAGCCGGGCGGATGCGACCCCACCTCCGAGCATGCCCCAACTGACGCTTCCTTATTCTAATTTATTGACTTATTAAACACATGCCTTTCTAGTTGCCAAGCTAGTTTTGATTTATGTGACTCAATATCTGAATAATTTTGGTTACTAATCATGTCTGGACATGCTTGAACACCAGATGCAGAGCAGGGACCAAGCTATCAGGTTTTTAAAATTAATATTTTGTCTAAATTTTCCGGTGTTTCGCATTGTTATGTGTTTCCGGGATTCTTTAGATATATTTAGCGCCATACAAACTGGTAAAATTATATGATGGCGCCTTGAATTTCTTATCTCCTTTTTGTGTCCACAGGTACTTGTAATGGACTGAGAAGTTTTTGAAGAGCTTCTTTTCTCCACCATTCACTCCCTTACTGTTAGGAATGTTTATGCCTAGAGAGTCAGGGCTACCTTTGAGGTAAGCCCTCTCTCATCCCATTGTCCCTCTTATTTATGCAGTGGAGAGGCATGTGAAGTGGTGGGTTAATCTAGAGCGCTGGTCATGGTAGTATGCCTATGCTAAAGATGCTGATACTCTAGAGTTATAAAAGAATATGACACTGTTACATATTTGAAATTATTTTTAAATTTGCTGCCCAATGGTTTTTCTTTTGTTTCTCTGTTGATTTGGATGGGCTATTACTGTAATCTTTACCTGTGTTTCATGCTCTTGTGTGTTGAATACTATTCATTCTTTACACCTGGTTGAATGGTTTTCTCTTACTGATTATCTTGCTTGGATAAATTTAAGATATGTCATTATCAGCCATATGCTTATTGTCAATAATTACATTATGTATCAAGCTGTATTACCTGAGCAACATTCTTAATATGGTTTACTTTTAAAAGATAAAAATATAAGAATCTTTTTCTCTGTTATTCAGTTTTTAGCCTATGACTAAATCTCTTTGTCTTTGTATTATAAATTTTTCAGCGTTTAAATGGATTTGCTCCTGGGGGAGGTTTTTCAAGCCCAAGTATGCTCCCCATGTCTGCTTTAGATGCAGTTCTTGTGGTCCCATCATTAAATGTAATGTTTGTAAACAGTACGTGTAGGGGGTTTGGGTGGGTGGGGGGGGGCCGACTTATTCTCTGAATCTGTTTTATTACAGGCGAAGGACATTCCCGGCTTGTGTTGAGAAGCGTCTCATGAAGGAACGCGAGGGTGTAAGTGGAGGAAAGGGTAAGAGGAAGGCCATCAAATCCACGGATATGGAGGCTTTTCGTGTTGAAATGAGTTGGGAGATCAAGAGGACAATTAAGGTTCTGGTGCCAGAGTTGCTTCGCAGCATGCTTCCTGGCCCAGGTAATTTGTTGCCTTCATCTGTCCCCGAGCAGATAGTCCCTGCCTCTGATTCTGGTTTCCATCGAGTTCTGCTGTCCATTCATGGATCGGTGGTGGCTTCAGTAGATCTCTGAAGGCCCGTCGCCTTGCCGATGGATCCAGGAGCAGCCCTAAGTGATCCCGGCTGGACTCAGGTTCCCGCTTATCGGGTTCCCTGGAGCATCCGCGCCCCACCAGTACCATGCCCTCTTACGGTACCTTCCCTGGCCAGCCCGTGTTAACGCTTTTTGATAACCAGGGGTAATCTTTCTGGCCAAGAGAAAGAGGACTATCTGATGTGTTTACCTGATTGGCGCGGCAAATAGCCGCTCGTTCAGCATTCCACGGCTTGCCGATGGATGTGCTGGGGTTGGCTCGGACCATGATGGTGACTTTTATAACACCATCGATGCCATGGATCTGGCTCCTGGTTTATCCATGAACTATACCATGCCAACCCTCATGGGCTCGTATGGTGCGGCCTGTTTACCAGGTGTAAAAAATAAAATAAAATCATCGGTTCCGACCGCCAGTGCTTGCGAGTGCTAACACCGATATAGATACTCTAGATATCTATGACGACAAAGGCCTGCGCCTGGTCGAGCACTCGCAAGCGACCACAGAGCATTGGTTTTACGCTATGCCAGTGGCTGGTAATTGTTAGACCAGACCTTCTTGTGGAATCGCCGTCTAGCCAATGGGACCAGCGCCCGTAGATAGCAGGAATCGGCGAGGAGCACTACCATGTCTGCCTAATATTAGCTGAACATATCTCGCATTTGTTTACAGAGGCCGAGACGCCTATTTGTCGATATTAATGGATGCCTGTCATAGGCCCTGTAGTAATGGCCATGGATATGTTTTCAGCAGGCGATAAGCCTATTTGTCAATATTAATGGCCGCTGGGCTTAGGCCCCAAAGTGGTGGCGACGGATATGTTTTCAGCAGCCAATAGGCCGATTTGTCGATATTAATGGCCATCTGGCAAAGGCCCCAAAGAGGTGGCCAAGCACTGCCGTATTGTCGCGGGCCAGTACTAGCAATGCGGTGTACCAATCCATAGAAATGTACTGTGAATATAGTACATTTCTATGGTTATACCTAAGCCGAGCATGGATGACCATGCCGCGCTAGGTGATAATACGCGACCAGGTTCCCGTGCAGACACGGGAGCGCTGTGCTTGGGTGCTCCGAGGAGCGCCAATTCCGCATTTCACAATTCAGAAGCGGGATGCTATGGTGGCATGTCTAACCTTCTAATGGTGTATTAACAAGGTGTGGTGTTAGCTTCTGTCTCGCATCAGGTGAGACCCGTCTCAGTTCAGAGCCATGGTTTTTACCTAGCTCTGAACTGTATGATGTCGGCTGTCACTAGGAGTGTATTGTGTAAATACCTCCAGTAGACAATATCTCTACAGTAGACAGGCTCTCTAGTGAAGCACACAGAGCCGCTCCAGCTGTGGCACTCGCTCATCCAGCGCAGCCAGCCTGCGTGGCGCTAGCAGATGCGCGCCAGGATCTGATCGTGGGCAGCGTTCCTGACAGTTCGTACCTTACGTGGAGCCACTCCAGTGCTATCAGATCCAGAGACAGTGCTGCTCTTGCATTACTCACGTCCACCTCTATCCCTAGGTGGACCGGTGGGAGGTCGCTTGGCCTTGCACAAACAAGATTTGGGCTGGTTAACCCAGAACCGCTTAGTCTTGCGATGGCTTTCAGCTGGATACCAGCCTGACTGGTCAACAAGTCCGGCATCACGGCTGTCTCTGGTACCGATCTGGACTCAAAATCCAAGAGATACAGATCAACGGTTGTGTATTGAGGAAAAAATAAATTCCCTCATACAAAGAGGAGCAATTTAGCCGGCACAAAATTGTCTGGGCTTTTATTCAACCTTGTCTCTGGTGACAAAAAGCACTGGGTGGGTGGGGGGAGGGGTGTTGGGGGTGGAGGCCAATTCTCAACCTTGTGCCATTGCAAGTTCACAGACACACTGAGTTTTCAAGATGGAAACAATCAAAACGGTGTTGACGAGGTTAGAGAGGGGAATGTGGACAGCATCAATAGATCTGAAAGATGCATATTTCCACATTCCAACTGCGAGGATTTTTTCACCGGTTTTCTGAAATAGGCTTTTCAGGACCGTCACTGGGATTTCAGAGTTCTTCCCTTTGAACTTTCGACTGCTCCTCGGGTCTTCACATGGGTGGTTCTTGCTATCACAGCATACCTTCGCAGGAGAAACATAGCAGTCCACTCATAGATAAACGACTGGTTATTTTAGGCACACAATTAGGAAATTTGATCAGCAAATCTGGAAAAAAAATTTTAAACTATCACAGAACTAGGCTGGATGTTAAAATTTCAAAAATCAGAGCTGACTCCATCCCAGAAGTTTGTTTACCAGGGCATGTTCTTCGATCTGGAGATCAGGTATGCTTACCCATCTCGGGAGAGAGTGGAGACACTCATCTCAGTTATACAGTCAGTATGCAACAGTCACTATGTTCTGGCACGGGATGGGGTGGTGGGATCTATGGATTCAAGGGTGTCAGTGTTGGAACCTCTTATTCAGTACCTTCAGTGGTGGGTGAAAAGAGAATATCTCCTAGCGGGGGTGATGTTAACCCCTACCCACCCTCAAATAATGATGTATACAGATGCATCTATGGAGGGATGGAATCTGGATCAGTCACAAGAACATATCAATCTACTGAATTTATGAGCTGTAATCCATGGCCTGGAACATTTCTTAGAGATAGTCCAGGGGAAGATAGTTCTGGTTCGATCAGACAAGTCATCAGTAGTGACTTACATAAACCGCCAGGGCGGAACGAAGTCACCCAGTCTCTGTATGATGACATGGAAAATGCTTTGCTGGTGTCTAGATCATGCGATCACCTTGACAGCAGTTTATATTCCGGGAGGGTTAAATCTGTTAGCGGACTCATTGAGCCGAAAGATGAGTATTTTACCTACGGAATGGCAACTAATTCAATGTATGGCGGTCTATCTGTTCATCCACTGGAGATAATCCAACATAGATTTATTCGTAACGAAGAGTGTGAAGATGACTACGTATGTCTCTCCGATTCCAGACCCGAGCGCTATCGCAAATGATGCGCTAGCTATCAGCTGGGTGGTTTACATTCACATACCTGCCAGCAAAAAAGTTTTCCTAAAATTCTTCAGAAAATCAAGTATGAGGAGTGCCAAGTGCCTCTGATTGGCCCAAATTGGCCACGCCAATCATGGTACACGTATCTTCTGGACCTTCTTGTCTGCAATCCGGTTTCTCTGCCTCTGATGGACAATATTAAGTTCCAGCACAAGGCCCTTCACAACATCGGTCAATGTTAAAATTGACCTCGTGGATGTTGTCAAGGAATCCGCAATTAAGGAGGGTTTTCCGAGCAAGCAGCCATGTTTATGGCCAGAAGGGGGTCAATCTCCAGAGCATATAATTATAAAATCATCAGATTTGCGAAATGATGCTCAGAAAGATGTATTAATCCCATGGATACATCTATTCAGGTAGTAGCCGATTTCCTCTGTCACCTGTATGATGCCTATAGCCTCAAGACTAACTCTATTGCTGGCTTCAAGTCAGCTTTAATGGCAACTATCCCTTGTTTGGCTGTTTGGGGAAAGTGACGAAGTATGTTCATTAAATACTTTAATTAAAGGCATGGGTAATCTGAGACCGAAAAATCCTCCAGCGATTCCGTCTTGGAGTTTATCTCTAGAGCTTCAAGTTCTAGCTGATAAACCCTTTGAACCACTAGTTGACACTTAATCTGTATTTTTAATTGCTGCAGCCTCTGCAAAGCATAGAAGTTAAATTCACGTCTTTTCTGCCGATCCAGACCATTTGGCGGTTACAGGGGAAGGCCTCAGGATTCTACCTAGGCTTAATTTGATGGCAAGGATTCAGTCATTGAAATACCCAGGTCATCCGATTATTTTACGAGCTTTAACTAGATATGATTCTAATTCAAAGGTATGCTGTCCAGTCCGCACTCTTAACCAGTAAAGCATTGTACCTAGGAGTGGCGAATGGAACCTAGTTCGTTATTGTTGTCTTATATTGAACCCCATGGCCGGGCGTCAAAAGACACCATTTCTCGGTGGATTGTGGAATGCATCCAGTTTTGCCACAAATCTGCCACTGATAAGCGGGTTGACATGGCCAAGCTCAGTGTCCGTGGCGTAGTGGCTTCCACCGCCCGGTTTAACAGGGTTCCGGGGGATGACATTATCGGTAGCCCAGTGGCACTGTGAGTCGTGCTTTACCGACCATTATCTCTGTGACACCACCAATCCTCGCCTTGTCGATTCTAAAAAGATAATCAGGTGTACTTTTTGTAAATACGGCTTTCTCACAGTTTTTAAACAGTTCATTTAATTATGGGAACAACCACTATTGTATTGTATTCATTCTTCCCCGAGGGAATGATGATGATGATGTCCAAGTCAAAGATTTACAAATTAAGTCTTGTGTCTTGTGTTGTTTCATAATTATGTCACGTTACCCGTTCTAATATGGTGATGGTTCATGTTATTTTATGGTTCTCGCATGAGAGTTTCCGAAATGAAGCATTTCGTTCGATGTCCTTTAGTACTATAGCACTAGTACTTAGAGTACGTTTAGGACATCGAAGTCATAGCTCCTGCTATCCCGAAAGGAGGGGGTTGGGGGCTGCATATGACTCGGCGGTCATTACTCTCACCCATTAGTTTTGAGTCGATGGTTTTATCTTTCCAGGTTGTGTTTTTATGCACAAATTCAGATTTGAGTGCTTTAACGCATAAGAAGCTTGGCTCTCCTAGGGAAGAGCGTTTTTTTTGGACCTCGCCTCCCTCCCGCCAAATTCACTGACGAATTCTGGCAATATCATAGAGTGTTTAGGAGGTAAGTATTTCTTGAAGTGAAATAAACGAAATCATGGATTTCTTTTTTCACGAGAGATTTGATACTTACCTCCTAAACACGAACTCGACCTCTCCACCCCACCGAGGCTCGTTCTTCAGGCATGTTATAGTTGTTTTATGTCAGCCAATAAATTATGGGAAGGAAGTGTCAGTCGGCGCATGCTCGGAGATGGGGCCGGCATCCGCCTGGTTGTCATTTTTCTCCTTGCCCAGTAGGGGCATATTACTTTTTAAACCTGTAGGATTATTGAGTCTTAAGTGCTCGTGAAAAAAGAAATCTGTGATTTAGTTTAATTTGTCCCAGGCAATTGTTCAATTTTCGTGTTACTGGCTATCAGTTTTAACCATTTTAGATAATTGATTTCAAATTTTGCTTGAAATATATCTAAAATAAGCCCACCCCTTTCTCGGAGATGTTTGTTTGAAAATTGAACACCTTGTCCTAATAGAATCCTAGGCTAGGATAGACGATGTATGTTACTTTACATTCTGAAAACCAAGTATCTTGGAGATTGATAATGTTTGATTATTTAGTTTTGTAATCGTCGGTGATCATATGTTAAAGAATAATTGTGATTAATCAAATATTTGTGCATGCCTAAATCAAACTACTAAGGTATATGGATGCATTCTAGACTAAAGTGTGTGGCATCTAAAAAATTGTCACGAATACCTTTCACGTTCCGTCTTGTTCAAAGCTGTAGCAGGATCTGTGTCTTGCAGTCTCATTAGTTTCAAAATATTGGAAGCTTAGAGACAGAGTGTGATTCATCATAAACAATTTATTTGGAATAGAAGATGTTGACTTTTGTATGTTCAAATTGGGTCTGTGTTTTATCCTTTTAATGGACAAATTTGGTCAATAAAACTATAATTATCTCATGAAAAATGTCAGGTTGCAGACTAAGTAAGGTTATTTTTTAAGATTTACAGCTGGAATGTCTGGTTTCTTTATCTAGCCAGTCATTTCAGTTGTAATTTTTCAAAAATAGCCTCCTTTAGGTCTGCAAATTGAGTTCTCAAGACCAATGCAGAGACTTTAGCAATAAGTAAGAAAATATTAATCAGTATTGGTTAAACCAAAAATTTTATTAAAATAAGTTTTTCGATTTGAGCATGATTATGGCGGTTTACAAACCATCACCCTATTGAACCGGTTTACGATGTGAGAACGGTATATCGTGCAGCTCTAGGTTGCTGGGCCCCAAGACCATTTGGCCCGCTTGTTAAATTAATAGTCCTCTTGGCCAGTAATTGGTTATGATTCTCAAGACCATTGTGGAAGTCATTTTTGGTCGGTTTGATCATGAATTGATTTAACATTTTACCACTCATGCTCGACTAGAACAGCTTCTGCAATCATCTTGGTAAATATCTATTTGCAGGTAAGAGGTGATTTTTATTACTTTCATTAGTTGCAATGGCAAATTGATTCCAATCAGATAATCTGCTGAGTACTTTATACTTACTATATTTGTAATTTTACTTTCAAAACCTGTTGCTTTATATGGCAGCAACAGCTTTTTTCAGGTCAGATTAGTTTCAAAATGTTCAACAGCTTTCCAGTACACTAGTTTAATTCCACAGCATTTATAAATTCTGTCTGCTATACCAAAATGGTTGATGGCTTGAGTTATATTGATGGCATTGCCCTTTGATCTTTATCACCACACATATGTTAATTGAATTTAGCTTGAGTATAATTGCTGAGCAATGATGTCCTAAGCTGGCCTAATCAATAGTATATAAAGAAAAGAACAGGACATGCTGTTAACACATACTGTGGCAGATTTTAACTTTCTTTACAATTCAACATTTGGTGTTTTTAATCCTTTTAACCATTTGACACTAAAGCTGGACAAAACAGCTTTTGCAGTGGTTTTGAGAAATTTCCATTTTCAGACAAGTATAAGATATTTTTGAAAATTTACCACTGGAATGACTGGCCCAATAACCAAACCAGTCATTTCAGTGGCAAATTTTCTAAGATAATCTCATGGTCTGCAAATGGACATTTTCTATGAGAGAGCTAAAGTTTTCTTCAACAAATTTAATCTTTAAAAGGTAACAGTTAATTATATAATGAATTAGTAAACAACCTGTTTCTAAGCCACGTTGTAGATTAATGTGAAAGCTGTATAAGATTTTGATTAAAGGTTGTTGTTTAGATTCTCATTGCTAAAATATCACATATACAGATATAGAGTGGGTTAACCCTTTAATGGTCAAGATTGGTCAAGAAATGTCTATTTTGGAGGCTTCAAGATTTATATTTGAAAATTTACCACTGGGATGACTGTTCCCAATAATCAAACCAGTCATTCCAATGGCAAATTTCTAAAACAAATATCACCGAATATCACCGACGCTTGGAAATAAAGTTGTTGCCCATGGCATCAACATCTTCCAGTAAAATTAGCATCAATATATTCAACAGCTTACCTGAATGATTACATTGAAATTAGGATATTGGAGTGTCACGTGTTTAACAGTAGCTATGCCACAGATTAAGAAAATTGTAATAAATTTGGTAAAAATGTTTGAAATGTAACTGAAAAGTAACGAAAATTTCAGTTACTTTTGCAATGTAACTGGTTACATTTCAGTTACTGTAGGCTTGCGCGATTATTGCTTTGAGTAATCACGATCGATTATTTAATAATAATCGCGATTACTCGATTAATCAGCTTGAGTACAAATTACCCAGTTATAATAGCAAAAAAGCATATCAATGACGAAAGCTGCAATGGTGTTGAGAAAGGTCGATGTGCAGGCCGAAAGAAGATTATTTTTGAAAATGTAGCACTGGAATGACTGGCTCGATTCTCGAGCCAGTCATTCCAGTGATACATGTTCAAAAATATCCTTCTCTTGGCCTACAAATGGGCATGCATTCGCTGAGCAAAATATAAATTTCCCTGACCTATCGCAATAAAGAATAATTAAAAGGTAGGTTTTGAAATATTTTATGCTGTAGAATTATTCACGATTATTCGATTATTTAATTTTTAATCATATAAATTCACGATTTAAAAAATAATCGCGATTTTCGATTTAATCGTGTAATCGCGCAAGCCTAAGTTACTGTAACTAAAAAAATTCTTCAGTTACAAGTTATTTCAGTTACATGAAAAATGTAACTAAGTTACAGTCAGTTACAGTGACAAGTTACAGTTACCCCAGCCCTGACGCATGCACGCACACACGCACGCTTGCACACACACTCACACACGCACACATACGCACATGCACACACACATGTGCAAGCACACACTGACATACATGCACATGTGCACATATGCATGCACACACACACACACACATATGCAGACGCACACATGTATGCACTCACACATGCATGCATACTGGCACGCATGCATACATAACTGTACATGTGCGCACACACACACACACGCATGCAGATGAACACACACACAGCACTATAAAAATGAGAAACCATGTGAATAGTAATAATAATGCTTCAGTTAATGATTAATTAATTTTTATGTATTCAGCAAGGGCTGAGCCACGCAAGTCTTGGGTGCTAGCTGAAGTGACGGACAAGGAATACTGCCAAGCTAA
The DNA here is from genome assembly GCA_034401795.1 of Chaetoderma sp. LZ-2023a. Lineage (NCBI taxonomy): Eukaryota > Metazoa > Mollusca > Caudofoveata > Chaetodermatida > Chaetodermatidae > Chaetoderma > Chaetoderma sp. LZ-2023a. The sequence goes on along the minus strand of CM067369.1, from coordinate 203,506,321 downwards.
AAAGGTTAGTTCTATATTAAACCTGGTTTTAGAATAATTTGTTGCGAGAGCAGACAGTCTTTATAAAATATTCACTATTTAACCCTTTCAACTGTGATCTCCCATTATCTCAATTAAAAAGCAATCATGGTACAAGTTTAAAACTGGTGATGATTTTGAGCGAGGGAGGGAGAGGCAGGGGGTCGGGGGCAGGGTGTGTGTGCGCGTAGGGTTGGTGGCTGTGTGTGGCTAGGGCGTGAGAGCGAGCGAGTGAGAATGATTTTAATACCAATGCTGTGTGTATGTGTGTGCGTGCATCTGGATGAGCGAAAGTGCATGTGTATGCATGCATGCGCATGTGTGTGTCTGTGAGAATTTATTTCCATCTGAATGTAGAGATCCATTTCTGTCTGCCCTGCCCATTTCTAGCTAAGTTCCACCCACCTTGGACGTGTGTTGGAATCGATTTGAAACTGAAATCCAGAAACTAATTTGACTTGGGACTGTTACAGCCTTTGTCGATGGCAGCAACAGATCCCAGTCAAATTAGTTTCAAAATATTAAACAACATGTTTATTAAGTTGAAAATTCATCAAAGACATACAATCAGACTCTTTCCTGATGGACTATTGCCATCTTTGTGTCAGACTTATGTCATTTTGATTGTGATGTCAGATAGCAAGTGGCATATTTGATGATAATGTAACATATTTGAGCAACAGATCAGATCCCTCCATTGATTAATTTGTTTTGGAACACATTGAAAACCAACTTAGATATAAGACATAATAAGTGCACATGCGAGTACTAGGGGTGGGGCGATATTGGCTTTTAGAAGATGATATCGAGGAAAATACTGTGATATCACGATATATGGTCTAGGTCTTAAACGGTCCGATTTAAACTGATTATTTTGAAAATAATTTTACGGAAAGTTGTCACAGACACCTGAATCTTTCAATCAAATTTTTTTCAAATTAATCAGCTTATTATCAGCTCAAATTATTTAATTTCTTATTTTGGTTACATCTAACATCTTACCAGTGACTAAGAGGATTAATTCACCTTTCCCGAGTACCCACCCATCATATGACATCATAATGAACTGCGTGATGTGTACAATGACATCATAATGAATCACTGATGATAACTACGTAATCAGATCGGGAAACCAATGTTGTAGGTATTTTAGCCTGACGCTTGGTCGCAAATGTGAGACCAAAAGTCTGAATGATCTGGACTGGAATTTTGTCCGTTTTATACCATTCCTGGGTGAGCCTGTGGATTGAGTAAATCTTGACCATATATGGGCAGAGAAATACCAGATTGGTGGTTTTCCCATTGGCGGTTTGGCTGTTTGGTCAGACATTTTTGCCGGTTGACCTTCATTTTACCGGTTGGGGTCAGGTTTACCGGTTGTGACTTTTTTACCGGTTGTGTCATTTTTGGCGGTTGTGGCCGTTTTTGGCGGTTGAGTATTTTTTATCGGTTGTGAGTTTTTTGGTGCTTCTCCCATTTTGACGGTTTTTACAACTTTTTTTGGCGGTTTTGGTTATTTTTGCCAGTTGTGGATTTTTTATCGGTTGTGTCCATTTTGGCGGCTTTGGAAAAAACTTTATTTTGGCGGCTCAGGTTTTTTAACGGTTGAGTTTGTTTTGGTGATGAATGTCTTAAGGGTCTCTGTCGGTCAAGTTCGTGAGTCTCTTACTCCTTTAGTGGAGAGAATTTTTTGGGCTGTTTTGTGGGTAATGATCATGTGTAGTCATCACTGTTTTTGATTCAGACTTTATGGCGTTTCGTTCCTTGAGCGGAACTCATCAGGGGCGAAGTTTTGTCAACTGGGAGTGGGCATTTTTGTGCTCCACTTTTTTCTGATATAGCATCTGTTTTATGGGCGTTTGATATCTTAAAATAGAAGTAATGTTGGTTGTCCTCTATTGGTCTTGGGAGTATTGGGAAATCCAAGGATAAGTATCAAGTTTTTGCAAAATCGATATAGATATGTATTATTATGTATAATGTATTTTTTCAATGATGTATGAAAAGTTGTAAATAAAATGAATGAAAAATAAAGAAGATGACTCAAGGCCTGTTGAGTATCTGTCTTTGTTGTTGTTTCATAAAAATAGAGGGAGACAGAGCATTTGCGCTTGTATCCATATTGGGATGCCGTAATATTAAAGGCATCTTTAAAAGATGCTGAAGTGATGACAATGGATATGACGTCATTGGGTTTGTTGTCAGCGGTGAAAATGGTGACGTCGCTATAAAGTGTGTGGTTTACCTTTTCTGATTTAAAAGATGAGCTGTGGGAGCACCTATTTTAAAAAGTGTAATAACAACGTACTTGGCGTGTCCGCCTATAGTGGGCGTGTTGGTCCAGGTAAAGGGTGTTCCCTAACCTGCTAGATTGATGCCTATAGGTTCCATCGTGTGGAGCTGGTGTATCCAATGGCATTCCTGTTGTCTCCTCCATGGTGTAGAGTTTTCATCATCGGGGTCTGATGAGAGAACCTGTATGATTCTGAACTGCACGTCTGTTCGTGAGTGTCCAGGTTTGTTGAAATGCCTGGCGACTGGGGTGTCGTATCGCTCACTTTTGTGGAGGTTTGATATAGATCTCAGGTGTTCATGAATTCGGATCTTAAAAGTGCGCAGGGATTCTCCCACGTATTGTTTCATGCATTTGCTACAAGTTAGGAGGTAGACGATGTTTCTAGTTTGGCAGTTACCTATGATTTTGGCCTTGTAGGTTAGGCCCGTGTGGGAGCTTGAGAAGAATCTGCTTTTCTCCATCCTGTGGCAGGTGGTACAGTTTTTTGTTTTGCATGTGATAAATGGGTTTCTGTACGTTACATGGGCGTGCTCTGTTGGGAGTTTGGCCCTGACAATCGTGTCCTTGATTGTTTTGTTCTTCATGTATCCAAACACCGGTGGTTCTGGAAATGCTAACCTGCATTTGTTGCTGGCTTCCAGAATTGGCCAGTACTTTTTTATGGTTTTCTTCAGAAAAACGCCTGTCCCGGTGAACTCACACACAAAGATTGGTCTTTGTGTTTGAGTTTTGGCGGTTGCTTTTGGTGGTGGGTGGAGGATTTGTTGTCTGTCTTGTGATCTGGCTTTGGCCCTGGATTTGTTCAGGATGCCTGTAGGGTAGCCTCGTGCTTCAAAATGTCCTTGTAGGAGGATACTGTTTTTATCATGGTCTTCTATGAGCGTGCAGATGCGTCTCAACCTGAGGAATTGTCCGTATGGGGACGAGTCCTTGCTGTTTGAGGGATGGGCTGAGTCATAATGCAGGTAGCCGTGGGTATCTGTCGGTTTTATATAGAGATCAAAGATGATAGAATGATCCCGTGTCTGTTTGACCAGTGTGTCTAAAAAAGAAACTTGTGTTTCTGAGCATTCCATGGTGAATTTGATGCTCTGGTGAGCTTCATTCATGTATGTGACGAACTCTTCTAGGGCTGTTTTGCCGTGCTCCCAGATTATGAATATGTCATCTATGTATCTAACATACAGTGCAGGCTGGTGTGGTGCGGTCTGCAGAAATCTTTGCTCTAAGTTGGCCATAAAGATGCATGCGAAAGTCCTTGCTTCTCATGGCAGTTCCTCCTATCTGTAGGTAGTGCTCGCCATTAAACTCGAAGTTATTGCATTCGAGGACAAGTTTTAGAAGATTTAGTAATCCTCTGATGGAGAGATCGCCGGGTACCCCAAATTTGCTGCAGAATTTGGCCACCGCTCTTAGTCCTTCATTGTTGGGTATGTTAGTGTACAGTGAGGTGACATCCATTGTTACTAGAAGCGTGCCGGGTTTTGTTGGTCCGAATGCTTCTAGTTGGTTGATGAAATCTGTGGTGTCTTTCACATATGATTTGATCTTTGTGACATGAACCTTGATGTGTTCGTCCATGAAATTGCTGATGAGTTCTGTGGGACAGCCTATACCACTGATGATGGGTCTGCCTGGGACTAAACCGTTCTGTTTGCTTTTATGTACCTTTGGTAGTAGGTAAAACCTAGCTGTGATTGGCGGTTTTGGTAACAGTCTGCCGGCAGTTTGTGCATCAATTTCTTTGTCTCTGACTAGTTGGTCTAGTCTTTTAGCATAGCTAAGAATGGAAAGGTCCATTCTCCAAAGCGCCATGTGATTAATTATAGGGACACACGTGTTGTGAACAGATGTTATGATTGAAAGGTCACATTTGTGTCATCCTAAATTCCCATATAGCTACATTATATTCATTCTCAATTTAGTTGGAACATGAACGACTTATTATTATCCCCATATTTTAAAAAAACGTCTGGCATAATCACTTCCGTCCGTCTGTCCATCCATCCATCAGGCTATCTCCTCCCAAACCATTGGGTGGAATTAAATCAAATTGGGTATGTGGGTTACGCATATGATTCTGCTTTGCAAGACAATATTTAGATTTGGCTTCGCCCCCAGGGGGGGGGGGGGGGGTCGTGGCAGGGGTCAAAAGGTCAAATCAGTTGTAGCGCAACTCTAAAATCGTTAGACGGAACTCAACCAAATTTGATATCTGAGTTACCCATATAATTGCGGAGTGGACGAGGCCATTTAGATTTGCCGGGGGGTGGGGAGGGACCAAAAGGTCAAATTTTGACATTCAGAAATTGATTGTAACGCATCTCCTAAACCGTTGGACAGAATTCAACCAAATTGTATGTATGTGGTTTACCCATATCAATGTGAAGTACATGAGCAAATTTACCATTGGCTCCCCCCCCACCCCAGAGGTGGGTGGGAGTAAAAAAAATTGGTTTGAGGGTAAGAAAAAATTGGTTGTAGTGCAACTCCTCTAACACAGTTAAACGGAAGTTCAACCAAATTTAGTATGTGAGTTACGCATATCAATGTGGAGTGGATGAGCACATTTACATTTGCCCCCGCCCCCAGGGGGTGGAGGATGGGGTAAAAAAGTCATGAAGTTGATTGTAGTGCAACTCTGAAATCATTAGACGGAACTCAACCAAATTTTATATCTAAGTTACCCATATGATTGCAGAGTACAAGAGGCCATTTAGATTTGGCTCTGCCCTCAGGGGGAAAGAGAGGGTTCAAAAGGTTAAATTTTAATCTGCGGAAATTGATTGTAACGCATCTCCTCCGAAACCCTTGGACAGAATTCGACCAAATTTGGTATGTGAGTTACCCATATCAATGTGGAGGGGATGAGCACATTTACATTTGGCCCCGCCCCCAGTGTGCCGGGATGGGGTCAAAAGGTCATGAAATTGATTGTAATGCAACTCCTCTGTCTGACTGTTGGACAGAATTCAACCAAATTTGGTATATCAGTTACCCATATGATTGCAGAGTGCAAAAGGACATTTAGATTTGGCTCCAGCCCCTGTCCAACCAGTACAAAAACTGCCTGCTAAAACTACTCAAAGACTGGAAAAGCCAGAATATCATCAACCCATCCCTATACTTCAAACTCTACCCCAAGATTCTATGTACTCCCCAAAATCCACAAGACCAACATTCCTCTTAGACCCATCGTTGCCAGCATTGGATGCATCACATCTCAAGCCTCGAAATATCTCGCACAGATCCTGAAATCACTAGTTGGCCACTCAGAGCACCACATCAAAAACAACAAAGATTTTGCCACCAAAATCCGGTCATTTGAAGTATCTCCCACACACAAACTAGTTTCTTTCAACGTATCTTCACTATTCACCAGCATCCCAGTGGACAAGGCTCTTCCAGTCATCCAGAGAGTTCTGGACCTAGACCATACATTGAAAGACCGGACCAGCCTCTCCCCATCGCAGATTATCATTCTCTTGAAGATCGTGTTAGACACCACCTATTTCGTTCAGAATGGGTGCTTCTACCACCAAATTCATGGAGTAGCTATGGGCTCATCAGTGTCGCCAGCGATCGCAAACCTTTACATGGAATCCTTCGAGCAACAAGCACTTAGCACAGCCACAGACCCCCTCAAATTTCTGGTACCGGTATGTGGATGACACGTTCACATGCCTGCACCACTACAACATCCAACCTTTCACTGATCACCTCAACAGTATCGACCACTGCATCCAATTCACCAGCAAAGTCGAAGAGGATGGCCAGATTGCCTTCCTGGACGTCTTGGTATATGTCAGTGATTCCGGAACTACCAAGCTTAGAAAACCCACACACACAGTTCAATATATAAATTTTCACTCTAATTACCATTTGGAACACAAAAGGTCAGTCGTCGGAACTTGATTTCACCACGCAGACTCCATCATCAGAGAAACATCAGACAAAAAAGAAGAACATCATCACATCCAACAGTCTCTCCTAGCCAATGGTTACACTTTGTGGATGAGAAAACCACCTCCCACCACCTCGTGATAAACAACCAGATGTCAAAAAACTTCCACTAGTCGGACTTCCGTACATAGAAGGCCTATCAGAATACCTTGGCAGACTCTTCAGACAACACCACATCAAAACTTACCACAAGGCCGTCAACACCTTAAGATCACAAGTAGTAAGACCCTAAGATAAACTAACCACAGATGAACACTCTGGAGTCATCTACAAGATCGAATGTGACCAATGTGAGGGGACCTATATAGGCGAAACCAAAAGGCCTCTCAGCACCAGAGTCAAAGAGCATCTTATAATCAATTCCAACTCAGCTGTGGCAGAACACACAGAATCTACTGGCCACGTCATCCCCGCCAGCAGTGCCTCAGTCATCAACATCGAGACCAACTTATTTAAACGGGAAGTTAAAGAGCCCATAGAAATCTACAAGCATCAACCAACCATGAACCAAGACGAGGGCTACCGTATACCAGCAGTCTACCAGTCCATGCTGTCACGTGACTCCATAAGAACTGACCAGAGTGACGTTGCCGGCGACCATCAGTTAGTGCTGAAGAAGTGACTGAGATGGTCACGAAAGCTACACTCAAACAATTTCCACATCCCGGAGAGGTAACTAATTTTTCCTTATTATGAATCATCCTGGGATCGGGACCAATTTTTTCGGAAATAGAAAGAAACTTGTTTTAATTAGCCTCATAGGACACATGGGTTGGTTAAAAATTGATCAATTATATCTTTTATTGCGCTAATTTTTTATAATTTCGGCCCATTGTTTGATAGAAAAATCACAATTTCAAATGAATATTTTGCATATATATATATTATTACTATATTATCTCATCGATTACTACAGCCTGGTTAGTTAGAGAGTTCCCAGAATTATGCCATTTTATAGTGACCACCCGGCCAAGTAATGAGGAACTGACAAGATAGGAAAAAATATTCAGCCCCTGAGAGCTCTACCCTTCTTAAAGGCGGCAGGTTTTAAGATAAATGAGGTTAAGAGCTATGGGATTTTCCGATTTGAAAAATGAAAGCGAGGCTAAATGTATGCTTTCTATCAAGGTTATTAAATTTTTCGCAGAAATAGAAATGTTCTATGGATACCCCAGCGTTTATTAGCATAAAAACAGGCAATAATAAAGACAGCATGAGAAATACCTGTATTGTATTAATGTAGAGTCAGAGTATGTAAATGATTATAAAGTGCTTGAATTGACTCTTGTTACCGTACTACCATATTGAAATATATATGACAGACTGGTCAGATCTGTTTTATATTGATTTTATTCATAAATACAAGTTAGACAACTGAGGATATTGCAGAGATTGGGAAATCAGACGATAACGATATTCTCGATATTATCGGGAAACTACCCAGCTTTAGCGACCATATATTGTGGCAAATACAGATGGTCTCATAAGTTATGCTTAAAGTATGACACTAAAATTCTTTGTCCTTTTAATTATACAATGCAAATGAAATATGAGAACACTAAACTTTTAGTTTGATTGTTTTTTCCACTCTAGTCATTCAGATCAGATACAACAAATTCTTTATTGTGTATAAAGTAATGTATAGCAGTTATTTTGAAACTAATTTAACTGGAAAGTTTCTAAATATTTAACAATGAATGTATGGGTGGTTTTAAGTGAAAATATTGGCATTTTCGGAATGAATGAGGTTGTTCACAGTAGCATAGATGATCAACTTTATTAGTCCCCTACCGGTAAAACCGGGGGTGACTATAGGTTTGCACTCCATCTGTCCATCCGTCCATCTGTCTGCCTCCGTCCGTCCGTCTGTCACAGTTGGTTTTTTGCAGTCCTTCAAGGTATTCAACTGAGAATTGGTATATTGCTTTGGTATGAGAAGTTGCAGACCAAGTTCGCGTCAGTTTTTGATGGCGTTATGCCCCCTTTCGACTTAAGAAATACAAAAAATATTATTTTTCCGCACTTTTTTCGCAGTCTTTCAAGATATTCAACTGAGAATGGGTTCATTACTTTATTATGAGAAATTACAGACCAAGTTCGAGTTTCAGGCATTTACATCATTTTTTTGATGGAGTTATGTCCCCTTTCATCTTATGAAATACAAACATATCAGCTTTCAAGACTTTCCTTCTCCTTCACCATATATAACTGAAACTTGGTTTATTGCTATGTTATGAGAAGTTACAGATCAAGTTCGGGTTTCAGCTGCTTCTGACAGTTTTTAATGAAATTTTTTTGTCTCAATCTCTAAAGATTTATATCACCAGGTAGGGGACATGTATTGCAAAGCAATACTTACAGAATGCTTGTTTATTATATTTTAGCCACAGAACAGATTCAAAGTACCGATGGGAACGAAATTCTATCGTGTGAAAGCAAAACCGTGGTCACGTGATATAGGTCCATCACCGAAGAAATCTGTGCTACCATCATCAACTGAATGACGTATGAGACTTAGAACAACCTTTCTGTGTTCAATCAAAACTGTTTATTAAAAAAATACATGCTTTTGGTGCTACCACTTTTCTAAACAAACATTATCCTCAAAACTATTCACCATGGTCACCACTGACCTGTTTTAACACTTTAATGGTCAAATTTAGTCAAGACAATTAAAATTTTCTCAGAAAATGTCCAAGTAAAGCAGTTAACGAGCTGTCCTTCGAGTGATTAAATTTCAAAAATATTCTACTCTTGGCCTGCAAATGAACATTTCTCAAAACCACTGAATAGGCTGGTTTAGACCAGTTTGACTATTAACCCTTTAACACTCAAACAGGCCAAAAATGGCTTCTCTAGTGCTCCTGAGAAATGTTGATTTGCAGACCAAGAGAAGACAATGTTTGTAAATTTACAACTGGATTCCAGTGGTAAAATGTGTCTTCTCTTGGTCTTCAAATTGACATTTTCTTTGAAAGATTTTTAATTTTCTTGAACAAATTTAAGGTTTAAAGTGTTAAAACGTTGACCCTTATCACACTGGTATTAAAAGATTAGTCACTCCTGAGTCATGAGAAGAAAGCCTAGTGTCTAGTTTGGAAAGTGTGCTGCTGAAAGTTGCTGTAGTCCTAGACAGCTACATTGTTTCCCAAAAAAACACCTTTTATCTAGGAAGTAATATGTAGACATTTAAAGTTCTAGTTAGCTCACCTGGCCTGAAAGGTCAAGTGAGCTTATGCCATCACGACCGTCCGTCTTCCATCAACTTTTCCTTTCAACGACTTCTCAAGAACCACAGGGCCGATTTAAATTATATTTGGCAGGAAGCATCCTTAGGACATAGGGATCCAAGTTTGTTCAAATGAAGCTGCTCAGCCAATATGGTCGGCAGCCATCTTGGCTTTCGGCCGATTTTAGGAAATGTCTTGAAAAATCTTCTCCGAAACCGCTTTGGGAATCGATTCAAAACTCATGAAACATCATCTATAGCAACAGGTAAGCTAAGTTTGCTCAAGAGGACTTGATTGACCAAATGGTTTGGCGGCCATCTTGGATGACCTAGTTTTCCCGAAAACGACTTCTCCAGAACCACTGAAGGGATCGGGCCGAAGTTTGGGAGATATGATTATGGAATAAGGGCCATTAAAGTTTGTTCAAGGGAAGGTGATCTGTAAAAAAAACATGGCCGCCTTGAGCCAATCAAAATATAGCGTGTTTGGTGGCCATATTAGATTTTTTTATTTGATGGATTTTGAGGCCGAAGTTGGTTTTATATGTTTTTGGGTATTCTGATCTTAAATTTGCAATTTTCAAAACTCAAATAAATGGGTTGCCGGCCATGTTGGATAATTTTCCCGCAGAAAGCTCCCATACTAAAGCAATTTGAAATTTAAAATGTCTTCTCGAGAACTACTGGGCCGATTTCAATTATATTTGGCAGGAAACATCCTTAAGGCATGGAGATTTAAGTCTGTTCAAACGAAGCCGATTGACCAATTTGGCTGGTGGCCATCATGTATTTTGGTCGATTTTTAGAGATGTCTTTAAAAATCTTCGCCGAAACTGTTTGAGCGCTTAATTCAAAACTCATAAAATATCATTTAGGGCATGAGCTGAACCAAGTTTGTTCAAGGGAACTTGTTTTGCCAAATGGTTTGGCAGCCATGAAAGCAACTTCGTCTCCAGAGTCACTGAACTGATTGGGCTGAAATTTTGGAGATATGATATTGATAACTAAGGGACATTAAAGTTTGTTCAAGAGAAGTTGATACATAAAGAAACATGGCCTCTGTTTTCTTGTTACAAGTCTGCTCAACTCATTAGAGTTCTACTTATTAGCTCACCTGGCCTGAAAGGCCAAGTGAACTTATGTCGTGGCGACCATCCGTCGTCCATCCATCCGTCCGTCAACTTTTCCTTTAAAGCGACTTCTTCTCAAGAACCGCTGGGACGATTTCAATTATATTGGGCAGGAAGCATCCTTAGGGCATAGGGATCCAAGTTTGTTCAAAAGAAGCCGATCGGCCAATTTGGCCAGTGACCATCTTGGATTTAGGCCGATCTTAGGAAACGTCTTTAAAAATCTTCTCCGAAACCGCTTAGGGGATTGATGCAAATCTCATGAAATATGATTTAGAGCAAGAGCTGAACCAACTTTGTTCAAGTGAACTTGATTGGTCAAAATGTTCGGCGGCCATCTTGGTTAACCTAGTTGTAGCGAAAACGACTTCTCCAGAACCGCTGAAGGGATCGGGCCATAATTTAACAGATATGATTAGGACCTAAGGGCCATTAAAGTTTGTTCAAGAGAAGTTGATCCGTCAAAAAACATGGCCGCCATGGGCCAATCAAAATATGGCGTGTTTGGTGACCATATTGGATTTTTTTATTTGATGGATTTTGAGTGCCGAAATTGGTTTTGTATGTGTTTTGCGGTATTTTGATCACAAATTTGTAATTTTCGAAACTGTCGGATAAACGGTTTGGTGGCCATCTTGGATCATTTTCCCGCCAAAAGCTCCCGTACTAAAGCAATGGGAAATTTTAAATGTTTTCTTCTCAAGAACTACTGGGCCGATTTCAATATATATTTCGCAGGAAGCATCCTTATGGCATAGAGATTCAAGTTTGTTCAAACGAAGCCGATCGTCCAATTGGGCTGGCGGCCATCTTGGATTTTGGCCGATTTTTAGAAACGTCTTTACAAATCTCCGAAACCGCTCGGGGGATTAATGCAAACCTCATGAAATATGATTTAGAGCAAGTGCTGAACCAAGTTTGTTCAAGGGAAATTGATTGGTCAAATGGTTCGGTGGCCATCTTGGTTGACCTAGTTGTAGCGAAAATGATTTCTCCAGAACTGCTGAAGTGATCGGGCCGAAATTTGGCAGATATGATTAGTGCCTAAGGGGCATTAAAGTTTGTTCAAGAGAAGTTGATCTGTCAAAAAACATGGCCGCCATGGGCCAATCAAAATATAGCATGTTTGGCGGCCATATTGGATTTTTTTATTTTGATGGATTTTGAGGCCAAAATTGGTTTTGTATGTGTTTTGGGGTATTCTGATCTCAGATTTGAAATTTTTGAAACTGTCAGATAAATGGTTTGGTGGCCATCTTGAATCATTTTCCTGCCAAAAGCTCCCATACTAAAGCAAAGGGAAATTTAAAATGTTTTCTCGAGAACTACCTGGCCGATTTCAATTATATTTGGCAGGAAGCATTCCTAGGGTGTAGAGATTCAAGTGTGTTGAAACGAAGCCGATCGACCAATTGGGCCGGTGGCCATCTTGGATTTTGGCCGTCTTTAAAAATCTCCGAAACCACTTATGGGATTGATGCAAACCTGACGAAACATAATTTAGAACAAGAGCTGAACCAAGTTTGTTCAAGGGAACTTGATTTGTCAAATGGTTTGGCGGCCATCTTGGTTGACCTAGTTGTAGCGAAAATGACTTCTTCTCCAGAACCGCTGAAGGGATCAGGCCGAAATTTGGCAGCTATGATTAGGGACCAAGGGCCATTAAAGTTTGTTCAAGGGAAGTTGATCCGTCAAAAAACCTGGACACCATGGACCAATCAAAATATAGCATGTTTGGTGTCCATATTGGATTTTTTTATTTGATGGATTTTGGGGCCGAAATTGGTTTTATGTGTGTTTTTGGGTATTCTGATCTCAAATTTGCAAATTTCGAAACTGTCGGATAAACGGGTTGGCAGCCATTTTGGATCATTTTCCTGCCAGAAGCTCCCATACTAAAGCAATGGGAAATTTAAAATGTCTTCTCGAGAACTACCAGGACGATTTCAATTATATTTGGCAGGATATACTCCTTAGGGTATAGAAATTTCATTGTCTTCAAACGAAGCCGATCGTCTTCAAACGAAGCCGATCGGCTAATTTGGCCGGTGGCCATCTTGGATCTCGGCCGATTTTTAGAAATGTCTTTAGAAATCTTCTCCAAAACCGTTTGAGGGATCAATTCAAACCTCATGTAATATGATCTAGGGCAAGAGCTCACACAAGTTTGTTCAAGGGAATTTGATTGACCAAATGGTTCAGCGGCCATCTTGGATGACCTGATTTTCGCAAAAACAACTTCTTCCCCAGAACCGCTGAAGCGATCAGGCGGAAATTTGTGATATATGATTAGGGACTAAGAGCCATTAAAGTTGGTTCATGAGAAGTTGATTCTTCTGCTGTGCGCCTATCAATAGATAGCGTGTTTGGTGGCCATATTGAATTTTTTTATTTGATTGATTTTGAGGCAGAAATTGGTTTTATGTATGTTTTTGTGTATTGTGATTTAAAATTTGCCATTTTTGCCACTGTTGGATAAACGGTTTAGCTGCCATCTTGGATCGTTTACCCGCCAAAATCTCCCATACTAAAGCAATGGGACATTTAAAATGTATTCTCGCGCCATCTTAGATTTTGGTCGATTTTTAGAAATGTCTTTAAAAACGTTCTCCAAAACCGCTTGGGGATCAATTCAGAATGCATGAAATATTATCTAGGGCAAGAGCTGCACCAAGTTTGTTCAAGGGAACTTGATTGGCCAAATGGTTTGGTGGCCATCTTGGATAACCTATCTTTTTGCCAAAAAAACTCCAGAACTACTGAGCGGTTTGAGCCGAAATTTAGGAGATACGTGTATGATTAGGCATTGAGTGCCATTAAAGCTTTTTCAAGGGAAGGAACTACGTCAAGTGGACCAATCAAAATGTAGCGTATTTGGCGGCCATATTGGACTTGCAAAAATGTCCACAAACTCATTTAAAAGACTACTCCTAAACCACCCACCAACAATTTTGACAAAAATGCAGTACGCCAGCTGAGCGACACAGGCCCCTTGGGCCTCTTGTAGGTGAAATGCCTATGGTCCAGGCGAGCGATACAGGCCACTTGGGCCTCTTGTTTTTTAGTGGTTATGCAACCACATGTCTATGTTGTGATACTCCTTATGTACAGTGGTCATTATAGATCACATGTTCTGTATCTATCATGGGAGGATTGTTCACATCTGTGTGTCTTTCCGTCCATTGAATATTATTAATATTTGCTTGGGCTTTATTTATTTAATAATTGTTCTATATGTAATTGCTATGCATAAAGAAATACTCATGTAATTTGCCATTTCGTCCACACTGCAAAGTAAAGTGTGTTACACTTTTTACTATCTTACACATTTCAACATCATTTCAGTTGCCTTAGTCAGCAACAACTTACAGTCTAATTGTCTTCAAATCTGCAGCAAGTTTCAACTGAAAGCTATGCTGATTATTCTAGAATATTTAGACTGAGAACTGTTGCAGCAACAATTTTTATTAGGGCCCCAGAAGGGTGTGGAAGCCCTATAGTAATCACTGTGTCTCCGTCTATCCATACACTATCTGCTAAACAGTATATCATACAGAACCGCTTCAGATATTTTATTGAAACTTGGTGTATGCCTCAGTTATTATACATAGATGTGCCTTTTGTAGAAGTCACCTTTATAGGTCCAATATTTTGGGTAAAAATGGGCTTTTTAACCCTTTAACACCAAAAACAGTGTCTGCAGTGGTCTTGAGAAATGTCCATTTGCAGACGAGCAAGAGACTATTTTTGAAAATGTACCACTGGAATGACTGTCTAGATAATGTAGCCAGTCACTCCAGTGGTAAATTTTCAAAATATAGTCTTCTCTTGGTCTGCAAATGGACATCTTTAGCTCACCTGGCCCGAAGGGCCAAGTGAGCTTTTGCCATGGTGACCATCCGTCGTCTGTTCGGCGTCCGCCGTCTTTTGCTTTAAAATACTACTCATTAACCACTTGGCCGATTTCAACCAAATTTGACTGGAAGTACCCTATGGCCATAGGCTCTAGAATTTCCATTTAGAATTTTAAGACAATTTTTTGGGTGAAAATCTTAGATTTTATGAAAAATGTACTGGAAATTGTCAGATTGCTTCTTCTTCCCATTCTGAGCGATTTCAACCACGTTTGGCTGAAAAAATCCTGTGTTAATGGGCTCCAGATCTTCCATTCAGAATTTTGATTCGTCAATCCTTTGGTTGAAAATCTTAGATTTTATGAAAAATGTACAGGAAATGGTCAAAATGCTACTCCTCCATAGCTGCTTGACATATTTCAACCCAATTTGGTTAGATGGATTTTATGGTGGTAGGCTCCAGAACTTCCATTTCAAAATTTTGATTGAGCTTTTTTTGGTGAAAACCTTATATTTTTTTACGTTTACTGGAAATTGTCAAATTGCTTCTGTTTGTCAACGTAACTGATTTCAAGGACCAAATGGATCCTATGACCATAGGCTCTAGAACTGCATTCAGAATTTTGATTCATTAAATTTTTTGGGTAAAAATCGTAGATTTTATTACAAATTTACTGGAAATAGTCAAATTGCATCTTCTTACTACTTTGAGAAATTTCAACCAAACTTGGGTAAAATGATCCTATGATCATAAGCGCCAGAATTTCCATTCAGAATCTTGATTGGTAGATTTTTCCTCTGAAAATTTTTCCCCATCTTATTTAATGTAACGTCGAATTATGTATGTTTAAATGCAAATGCTTCAAATACTAATGGTCCAGGTGAGCGTCACAAATTCAAGAGTTAAAGGGTTAATACAAAAACTCATGATTTTGATCAATTTCCTTGTAAACAGCATATCATACAGAATCACTTAAAATAAGCTAATGAAACCTGGCAGGTGGCTTCTTTATGATGGCTAGCTGTGCCTTTTGAAGGATTCACCTGTATAGGTTCAATATTTTGGGTAAAATGGGCTTTTTAATGCAAAAACTCGGAATTTAAAAAAAAATTTAACATTAATTGTTATTAATAATTGGCTTTGAATAAAATTGCTACCTACTACATAGAGAAAGGTATTTCCAGTGATTGTGGGTCCTTTGAGTCAAACAACTTTTTCTAGTTCAAATTTGTATCAAATCTCGAGCAAATAGTAATTGGATTACCTACTAATTATTTTGACAATTTGACTGAATATCAGCGACAACTTTCACACAATTTATTGTCAAATTATATAAAAGCTTTCTTGTATTTTCTCCTGGAAATTGCCACACTTGCGTTTAACAGTATTGAAATACAAGCCGTCGGATGTACTGCCGTGAATACATGCTTACGCTTCCAGAGCTGGCTAACAAATGACCATTTGCACATGCAGAAAATTGTGTGAGAAATCATGGCCTGAATATGGTGTCCAATAGTTACAACAAATATGGCATCAAGACATTGCATGCTGTGTAGTATTGCATGCTGGTTAAATTGGAGACAAATCAACAGGCACATTAAATCTCATGCAAATGTGTCTATTTAATGGGGCATGAGAACTTTAATCTTTATAAGCACAATTATGTGAATGGGGGAATCCAGTCTTAGCTATGCGCTGCCCATCTGTGGCTAAGCTCCACCCACACTTCGCCAGGTTTAGGATCGATCAAGCCCTGAACTTCCTGACTATGAATTTCCAGAAAACTATAGGCAAGAGCTGCGCCCAGTAAAATTTGTTTCAAAATATTCAACAGCATGGTTTGTTAAATGTTAAAGACATACAATTTGTACAACAACGCTTAGTGCATCACCAATTATGCATTCTTGACGAACTTAGCTACGTCATTCATGACATCATTGATTATTACGTCATCATACACGTCATGTAGTTGATTATGACATCATATGATTGATGGATAAACGGGAAAGGTCCACTGGGTTTGAGTACAAATGCTGCACAATGAAGTGGCCTAGATAGGTTTTTAATTAATATCCTACAAAGAAAATAAAGGCCATGCTGTTAAAGTGCGTTTTACACAATCAGATAGATTGGACAATTTGTTGTCTGATATGT
The DNA here is from genome assembly GCA_034401795.1 of Chaetoderma sp. LZ-2023a. Lineage (NCBI taxonomy): Eukaryota > Metazoa > Mollusca > Caudofoveata > Chaetodermatida > Chaetodermatidae > Chaetoderma > Chaetoderma sp. LZ-2023a. The sequence continues at coordinate 203,489,676 of CM067369.1, read as the reverse complement.
ACCAATGCCTATGGGTCGTACACCAAATTGTACAAGCTATCTGATCATGTAAATTGTGCTTAGCACATAGTATCGCGGACAGCCATATACAATGATTTGGACTTAGTTTACAATTCAACTTTTAGTTTAGCTCACCTAGGTGAGCTTATACAATCATGATTTGTCTGTCCGTCTGTCGCCTGTCAACAATTGTGGCATATTTCGCCATTTGTTGATGGATTAAAATCAAATTTGGCAGATATGTTCCTTTTGGCAATATTTATTTGGGCTGTAGATGATGAGGCCATGCCCACAAATAGCACAGTTATGGCCCTTGCTATATTTTCAAAGTATTGAAGCCTATGAGGGTGTGGCACATTTTCGCCATTTATCAACGGATTAAAATTGACAAATATGTTCCTTTAGGCAATATCTATTGGGGCTATGAAGATGAAGTGGTCCCGCCCACAAATAGCAGAGTTATGTCCCTTGCTATATTTTCAAAATATTAATGCCTATGGGGAAAATAGGTTCTGTCATTTATCAATTCATTAAAACCAAATTTGGCAGACCTGTTCCTTTAGGCAATATCTATTTGGGCTATAAGGATGAAGTGGCCACACCCTGAAGCAATGGATATAACTATGATGCAGTAATGCGTTTTTAAGTATTGAAGCATATGACGAAAATAGGTTTGTGGCACATTTCATCATTTATCGATGGATTAAAAGCAAGTTCAGCAGATATGTTCCTTTAGGAAATATGTATTTGGGCTACGAATATGAAGTGGCCATGCCAATAAATAGCAGGGTTAGGCCCTTGCTATATTTTCAAATTATTGTAGCCTGTGGGGAAAATAAGTTTGTTGCACGTTTCGTCATTATTAGCTCACCTGGCCAGAATGGCCAAGTGAGCTTATGCGATGGCGACCGTCCGTCATCTGTATGTCATCCGTCAACCTTTTCTTTAAACGACTTCTCAAGAACCACTGGACCAATTTCAATTATATTTGGCAGGAAGCATCCCTAGGAGATAGAGATTCAAGTTTGTTCAAACGAAGCCGATTGGGCCAAAATCCAAGATGGCCACCAGCCAAAATGGCCGATTTTTAGAAACACTTTAAAAAATCTCTAAAACCGCTGGAGGAATTGATTCAAAACTCATAACAGATCATCTATTGCAATGGTAGGCCCAAGTTTGTTCAAGGCAACCTGATTGGCCGATTTTCCTGGCAGCCATCTTGGATGACCTAGTTTTCGTGAAAATTACTTCTCCCGAACCGCTGAATGGATAGGCCTGAAATTTGGTAAATATGCTTAGGCACTAAGGGCCTTTCAAGTTTGTTCAAGGGAAGTTTGTTTGTTAAAAACATGGCTGCCATCTACCGATCAAAATTTAGCGTTTCTTGGTCATATTGGCTTTTTTTGTATTTGATGGATTTTGATGGCAAAAATTGTTTTATATATGCTTATCAGTGTGGCAAGTTCAAATATGGCACTTTCGATACTGTCGGATAAACGGTTTTCCTGCCATCTTGGTTTGTTTTCCCGCCATAGTCTCCCATAGTAAAGCAATGGGCCCATAGTAAAGCAATGGGGAATTCTTTAAACGACTTCTTCTCAAGAACCATTGGGCCGATTTCAATTATATTTGGGAGGAAGCATTCATAGGGCATAGTGATCTAAGTTTGTTCAAATGAACCAGATCGGCCCATTTGGCCGGCGGCCATCTTGGATTTAGGCTGATTTTTAGGAAACGTCTTTAAAAATCTTCTCCGAAACTGCTTGGGAGATTGATGCAAACCTCATGAAATAAGATTTATGGCAAAGGAACTTGATTGGTCAAATGGTTCGGCGGCCATCTTGGTTGACCTAGTTGTAGCAAAAATTATTTATTCTCCAGAAGCGCTGAAGGAATCGGGCCGAAATTTGGCAGATATGATTAGGGCCTAAGGGCCATTAAAGTTTGTTCAAGAGAAGTTGATCCGTCAAAAAACATGGCTGCCGTGAGCTAATAAAAATATAGCATGCGTGGTGGCCATATTGGATTTTTTTATTTGCTGGATTTTGAGGCCGAAATTGGTTTTATATGTGTTTTTGGGTATTCTGATCTCAAATTTGCAATTTTCGAAACTCAGATAAACGGTTTGGTGGCCATCTTGTTGATAAAGAGCATTCTAGTTGAAATGCCTATTGTCCAGGTGAGCAATACAGGCCCCTTGGGCCTCTTGTTGATGGATTACAACTAAATTTAGTAGATATGTTCCTTTATCTATTGGAGCTATGAATATGAAGTGACCACGCCCTTAAACAAGGGCCATATTTCGGGTTAAGGTGTTTTTAAGTATTGAGCCATATGGGGAAAATACATGTTTTCGCCAATTGCTGATAGATTAAAATCAAATTTAGCAGATATGCTCCTTCAGTCAAATATCTATTTGAACTATGGCTATAAAAAGCATGCATCTTTAAACAAGGGTCATAACTCTGGTTCATTCAGTCTTGAACTATTGAACCCTATGGTGAAAATCCATTTGTTTCGTCAATTATTGATGGATGAAAATCAAATTTAGCAGATATGTTTCTTCAGTCAAATATCTGTATGGATTATGAATATAAAGAGGCTGCAGCTTTAAACAAGGGCCATAACTCTGATCCATTAAGACTTAAAACCATTGAACCCGTTGGTTAAAATACATTTGTTTTGTCAATTGTTGATGGATTAAACCAAATTTAGCAGATATGTTCCTTCAGGCAATATCTAATTGCCCTATGAATATGAAGTAGCCACGGCTTGAAATAAGGGACATAACTTTGGCTCTTTAAAGAACTTTGAGTATTGAACCCTATGGGGAAAATAATCTCCGTCACTTTTCGTAAATTGGTAATGGACTAAAACAAGATATGTCAGAAATGTTCCTTTAGTACACTTAACTCAAATGGCAATAATGTCAGGGATGGTGGCCCCATTGATTAATGGTGCACTTCCTGTTAATCACACATGCCAATATTCTTACATTTCCCCATCCAGATTTGTTACCATTGCCCTTTTGATAAATGTTAGTGGTGTGACAATTGAACTATTGATCAAAAGTGTCTGTGATGGCTGCCACATTGTTCAATGATACTTTGCCCATTGGTTAATAATGTCAATGACACCAATATAATCGCAATTCTTCATCCAATTCTTTTACTGTAATCATTGTCCCATTGGTAAATGTCATCTGCTGGGTCAATAATGTCAGGGATGTCTGGGACATTGATCAATCATACCTTTCCCATTGGTCTATAATGTCAATGACATCAACATTTTAGCATTTCCTCATCCTATTTTTGTGTCGTATTATGTGATGGCGCTTGCCATCCATCCGCCCGTCCATCCGTGCATCCGTCCGTCCCGCTGTCTGATTTTTTTTTTGTCTAGACCAGATCTCGAATAGTTTTGAACCGACACTCACAATTTTTTTTTCAGATGTTAGAAATGGAGAAAGTGTCAGGATTTCGTTTCGGCAAAATCCGCCCATATTCGCCAGAGTTATCTCCCTTGAAACGCTAAAATTCATCAAAATTTTCTTGTCCGGAGATCTTGAAGAGTTTTGAACCTACACTCAGAATATTCTTTTCAGCAGATGTTAGATATGGATGAAGTGTCATGATTTCGCTTCGGCAAAATCCTTCCATATTCTCCAGAGTTATCACCCTTGAAAAGCTAAAAATTTGTCTAAATTTTCTTGTCCGTAGCAGATCTCGAAAAAAGTTTTGAACCTACACTCACAATTTTTTGTTCATCAGATGTGTTAGGGATAGACAAAGTGTCATGATTTTGTTTCGGGTTATCTGCCTTGAAAGGCTAAAATTTGTAAATATTTTCTTGTCCAAGCCACATCTTGAAGAGTTTCTACACTCACAATTTTTTTTTCAGCAGATTTGTTAGGGATAGATGAAGTGTCATGATTTTGTTTTGACAAACTCTTCCCATATTCGCCAGAGTTATCTCCCTTTAAAATCAAAAATGTGTCAAAATTTTCTTCTCCGGTCCAGATCTCGAAGAGTCTTGGACCTACACTCACAATTTTTTGCTTGGCAGATGTTTTAGGGATAGACGAAGTGTCATAATTTTGTTTCGCCAAACTCCGCCCATATTCACCAGAATTATCTCCCTTGAAAGATCAAAATTCATCAAAATTGTCTTGTTGTAATTGTAATTATCAATGCAGCTGTGCAGATTTTTAATGATGTCTTTGCCATGAATTCCAAATGTGTACCTAATAGATGTCGCTCCCTCCCCCCCCCCCCCTTTTTCAGAGAATTATCAAAGACAAACTGTTCACACTTGGCATTCCTCAAACAAGTATGGCTGCGGGCTTATGTTGAGTTTCACTAAAACTCTTGTTTTACTAATGGTCTGTGACCATTAGCCCGTTGGTAAATGTCATCTGCTGGGTCAATAATGTCAGGCATGGCTGCCCCATTGATCAATCATACTTTCCCATTGGTCGATAATGTCAATCAGACACCAATATTCTTGCATTTCCTCATCCAATTTGCTTACTGTGACCATTGTCCCCTGTTGTTAAATGTCATCTGCTGGGTCGATGATGTGAGGAATGGCTGCCCCATTCATCAATGGTACCTTTCCCATTTGTCAATAATGTCAATGACACCAATATTCTTACATTTCCTCATCCAATCTTTTTTACTGTGACCATCATCCAGTTGGTAAATGTTATCTGCTGGGTGAATAATGTCAAGGATGGCTGCCCCATTGGTCAATGGTACTTTTCCCATTGGTCAATAGTGTCAAGGACACAAATATTTTGGCGGGATATTATGTGATGGCATCACCTGGATAGGCGGTAGAGTGGTTTCCAGATGATAACTCTGTTACCGTTTATCGGATCACTTTGAAACTTCATAGGGTGTTTGGTCTAGGTCTGTGGAAGAAATCTTTCGAAATTGACAATGATCCAAAATCCAAGATGGTCGCCAACCACCGGTATGCGCATCGTCTTAGTGCACGGTCTCGCTCTCCCGCTCTGCTCCCTTATCGAGTACCGTGCTTGCAAGCTATGATATATGTGCTAAGTTAACGAAATATAAATGAACTGCGGGTTACAGCCAATAAAATTGCTCGATAAGAAATAAATGATGACGTGATTGGCTACCTCGAACCCACTAGCGTAATGTTACTTCACATAGCAAGAGATCAAAGGTCTGCAAGTATGGCCATGAACAACGGAGCGATGTGAGTGGCCATATGTTAGTACAAGGTGGTATGTGGTGGCTGGACTAGGTCTGGAGAAGAAACTCATCGAACTCTATGATAATCCAAAATCCAAGATGGCTGCCAGCCAAGGGTGTCCATCTTGAAAATTGGTTTCTGAATGATAACTCCATTACCGTTTATTGGATTGTGCTGAGACTTGATAGGGTGGTTGGACTAGCTCTGGAGAAAGAAACTAATGAAGTCGCCGATGATCCTAAATCTAAGATAGCCCCAGCCATTGGTGGCCATCGTGAAAATTGATTTCTCTATTTCTGTTTGGCGGATCGCTTCAAAACTTCATTGAATAACTGGATTATGTCTGAGGAAAAAACTTATTGAAATAGAGATGATCAGAAATCCAATTTGGCCCCCAGCCCCCGGTGGCCATCTTGAAAATTGATTTCCATATGATAACTGCATGAGTGTTTAGTGGATCACGGTGAAACTTCATAGGATGATCTATGTCTAATAGCTCTCATTCATTGATTTGTCATCACGTTGTGGTATTATTCACCGGAGCTCTTGTATTAGTGGTAAGGATGATTACCGCATTGGTCAATAATGACAAAGACCATTGCCATCTGTCTATGGCAACAGTTATGGTTGCCTGATGGACCAATGATGATTGTTGTGCATTAGTTAATCTAAACATGTTTACAGTTCCTCATCAACTAGGTGAGCACTATGGCCCTTGGGCTATTTCTTTAATCCAGTTATCCGTTTAACATTCAAACTGGACAAAAACCGCTTCTGGAATGGTTTTGAGAAACGGCCATTTGTGGACCAGGAGATTATTTTTTAAATTTTACCACTGGAATGACTGATTCAATAACCGAGCCAGTCATTCCAGTAGTAAATTTTCAAAGATAATCTTGTGGTCTGCAAATGGACATTTTGAATGAGAAACTTTAACAAATTTGAGCCTTAAATGGTTAATTATATACTGATTTAGTAAATAACCTGTTTCTAAGGTAGCTAAATCTAAAAGGTTATTTACGATTTTGTCTAAGGGTTGTTGCTGCTTGAGGTAGCAATAATGTTCAGTCAGATTATCTTTGCAAACAAGGATATTTTTAGAATAATAGCGTGTAGTAAATATTAACATACAGATATTGAATTGGTCAGCCCTTTAACCCTTTCACTGACAAATCCCTAAAAAGTATTTTCTGTATGATATAAAACTTATTTTGTTAAAAATTTTAAAATTAATTTGACTGGAAGCCGTTGCTGCCTAAGGCAGCAACAACTTCCTGTCAAATTTATTTCAAAATATTCAATAGTTTTTCTGTATGCTATTATTGAAAATGAGATATGGAATAATCATCGGTGAAAGGGTTAATGATCAAGATTGGTCAAGAAAATCAAATTTTTGCAGGCTAATAAAATATTATTTTGGAAATGTACCACTGAAATGACTGCCTTAATAATCAAGCCAGTCATTCCAGTGGTACATTTCCAAAATAAACATCACTGATGCTTGAAAATAAGGTTTCTGGCCATGACATGAGCATCTTCCAGTAAAATTACCTTCAAAATATTCACCAGCTTAACTAAATGATTACATTGAAATGGGGATATTGGAGTGACACATACACGTATAAGGATAGCTATGCTATAGATTTGGTAGAAACGTTTGAAATCTACCTGAAAAGTAACTGAAATTTCAGTTACTTTTTCAGTGTAACTGGTTGCAATTTAGTTACTGTTCAATTACAAGTTGGATCAGTTAGATGAAAAATGTAGCTAAGTTACAGTCATCTATAGTTACAAGTTACAGTTATCCCAGTCCTGAGGTCATATGTCGGACACTTAGGGTCAGTGGCACTATGGTTAATGTTTCCTCTTATGATTCATTCAGTTCCTCTACAAGTTGATTTATGATCGGGTCACCATTAGCCAAAAGGATTATCAGCTCATTGAGGAGGGGAACAATGTTGGAGAACTGTCTGCAACACCATAGTTGCATATTGGTGAAGGGACCAGTGTCCACTTTAGATACATATGACTGTTTAGTCTGTCATGGTATGTTCTGAACTGACAAAGGATGACCTGGTTATATCTGGTTGAATAGCTGTGACTATCCTTTTCTGGCATTGGTTTCATAACAGATTTGATGAGTGTTTTTTTAAGCGAGCTCGTTCTTGGTGTGTTTTTGACTGACCCCTCTTCACTAGTTGATCTGTTTCATTCCCAGGAATGATGGGCAGGCAGCTATTAGAGCACAATAGAGATCCAATTCTAGTTCAGCAACAGCCTCCAGTCAAATTAGTTTCAAAATATTCAACATAATGTTTATTAACCCTTAGCACACTGATGTCAATATTCTATCTTTTACTGTGTCAGTAATCAAAGAAACTGGTGTACATTTTTCAAGAATTTTGGTGGAAGATGTTGCTGTCTACGACACAGCTTTGTGACAGAAAGATAGCGGGTTTCATAGTGCTACGTTATTTGATTGTGACGTCAGCTAGCAAGTGGTCTTCTTAACCCTTTAATCGTCATGCCGACCATAAATTACTTCTGCAGTCATCTTGAGAAATGTTTATTTTCACGCAAAGAGGCAACAATTTTTTTGTCGAGCGCATGGCGAAGCGGAAGATCTCGACATAGTGATCAAAATGACGTCCAGCATATACCAAGAATTGGGTAAATGTTAGTTTTTCAATGGATATTTAATTCATCAAGGGCTTATCTGATGTCATTAAAACTTCACTGATTTGTTCTATGCCATCATTGCATCCAATCACCACCATAATCAAAATGATTTTCAAATCTTTTACGCATTTTTACGCAGTTTGGGCTTAGTTAATTTTGCACCAGGAATTTAGAAGAATGTTAAAGTTTTTCATTGAACCTTTAGTTTGTCAAGGGCTTGTCCGATCTTAATAACACTTTAGAACTTTGTTCTATGCCATCATTGCATTCAGACGCCATCATAATGAGAATGATTGTCCAGTTGGTTCCATATTTGTATGTGGTCTGGACTTGGTTTATTGGGTACCAAGAATTGGAATAATGTCAAAGGTTTTCAATGGACTTTTAATTTATCAAGAGCTTTTCTTATGCCAACGAAACATTATAGATCTATTCTATGTCATAATGCATTCATTTTGCAGCAAAATTAAAATGATTTTAAAGTTTATTTTATGCTTTTACATGGTTTGGACTTCAGTTTTCTTCACGAAGCTTGACCATTAACCCTTTAGCAGTTATATCAGCCAAAAACGGCTTCTGCAGTGGTCATGAGAAATGTCAATTTGCAGACCAAAAGAATACTATTTTTGAGAATTTACCATTGGAATGACTGGCTCGATAACCGAGCCAGTCATTCCAGTAGTGAATTTAAAAAAAAGAGTATTTTCGACATCTGCAAATCAACATTTTCTATGAATAAATTGAAATTTTCTTGAACAAATTCGAGATTTAAAGGGTTAAAAGTTTATTTGTGATGTCAATTGAAGGTTTTTATGAATGATAGATCGCCTCCATGTATTGGTGCATGCTAGTGTATATTTGCATAATTTTGTTATTTGAACACTTTGTTCACTTTTCGAGTAAGTGTGATATATCAAGCAGACAGCATAATCATCATCATTTAAAGATTATTTGTGATAATCTAAACTATTGCGTTGACAGAACTTTATAAGACTGCATAAATAGATGAAATCTAATTTAATTCTCAAATTTGTTGAAGAGAATTTCATTGTTCTCCTAGAAAAGGTCCATTTTGAAACCAAGAGATTGTTTTTGAAGATTTATCACTGGAATTGTTATCAAGTCTGTCATTCCAATGGTAAATTTAAAAAAATCATCTTCTCGTCAATTTCAGATGGACATTTCTCGAGAGCATGGCAAAAGCCTATTTTTGGTGTTAAATGTGTAACCAGTACTGAAAGTTGATACATATTAATCAGACATTTGTACATGTCAGAAAATATTAAAGTGATAAAATAAATTTAAAGGAATAAGCAGTGTGTGCATGATTCATCCCTATGGGATCTACATGTAACGTGTATAATTTGTGTAATCTAGTACTGTTACAATGCAACATTGATGCTTACATGCATGGCACTGCCTTTAACGGTTACAAGAACAATCAAAACAGTTACAACTGGTTGCATTCCAGTTACATGGTTACATGTAGATGTCAATTTTGATGAGGTTACACGAGTAGAGCCTAATTTGTAACTGGCGACCAAACAGTATAAAAGCAACTGCGAAAAACTGCACTGGGATTCAGATTTTTATCCAAATAGGATCCGCTTCAGAACAAATCTAGAGTTCACAAGGCCAGTTATACTAATAGTAATATCATAGCTCACATATTTTGCTAGATAATCACAATTCTATATGTGTTGTTTTATAATATATGATCGATACTGATCATAATAACATGTATTAGTAGGTCTAACGATTTTACCTGTATCTGAGGAAATTGTTTATGGATATTCCTCATTATAATTCATTACTAAAATATATGGTTTGGGACAATTATAATGCTGTACTTATTAAAATAAAAGATTTCCCCCGGTAATTGATGATATGTTTATATAGATACCAGTTAACTGACATAATTGAGGAATCCGGTTTCTCTGTCAATCATGACATCATAATCAACTACCTGACGTGTAGGGTGATGTCATAATCAATAATGCCATGAATGATTCGATTTAGTCCGCTTTAAACGCTTAATAGTCTGTCACGTTGTACAAATTTTGTCTACTATTTAAATAAACATTCTGTTGAATATTTTGAAACTAATTTGACTGGGCGCTGTTTCTGCCATTCAACAGCTTACCTGATATTGCGATTCAAAGAATGCAGGGATCAATTGATCCCAATGAGAGCAAAGCGTTGGTGGAGCTTAGCTAGAGGTGGGTGGGGCATAGCTAAAACTGGATTCCTCCATTGTGTTGTATATTGTAGAGTTTTTCCAATGTATTTAGATATATAGGTATGTTTGGGTAATTATTAACAATATATATATATTGGTGATGTCCGTGTATAATGTCTCAGGACTGAATGGTCAATGGACTGCATTTACTCTTTAATGGCCAAGCTGGTCAAAACTTACCTTTGTATTTGTCTTAAGCTATCTGCATTTGCAGGCCGAGAGGCCATTTTTGAAATTGTACAACTGAAATGATTGGCTCAATAAACACTGTTTAGACTCCCCCCCCCCCCCCCCCCCCGCCCCACTCTTCCCAACGCACACGCATGCACTCACACATGCACCTACATACGCGCACCCACACACATCCCTGCACACACACACAAGCGCACCAACACACACATGCTTTACAAAAGTGGCATTGGGGCCTGGGGGTGTACAGGATCATTTTTTGTTATTTTGAGTATATCCATCCTTACATCTCGCCGGACAAGTGTGTATATGTGTGCAGATTTTGGTTTTCATTTGATAACAAAGCTCCTACTAAGAATATGCTGATGAAACTTCATTTGTAGGTTGACCATGGGGCTACAAGAAACCTATTATATTTTGCATGCTGTCATCCATCTGTATGTTCATGTGCGTACGTGTGTGTGCGCGTGTGTTCGCACATACATGTGTTATGCGTCATGCATGTGTGCACGCTTGTATTTTCACTTGATAGCCTCTATGTGGAACATGTAGGCTGATGTCACAATCAGAGTGACATATTATAACTGCACCATGAAGCTTGAAATATCTGTCAAGTGTACGAATTGTATGTTTTTGATGGATTTGCAATTCAATAAACACTAATTTGACTGGAACCTGGAACATCCCCCGGTGAAAATAGTTTACAAATATTCAACAGCTTTCCTGTATGGCTACCCTGATGTTTAGATTGTGGGAATTCAGATTTCAACGTTTTTAATTTATTCCAATGCGAGCAAAAATGTGTGTGGAGATTAGCTAGAAATGGGAGGGGCATAGCAAGAAATGGATCCGTCTATTCAGCTATATGGAAGCATTAGCCTTAATCTGTATGTATATGTTATGTATGACTGTTTGCTGCCATTTCCTATATGTCTGATTAATGAATGGCACTAGGGAATGAATGCAGTGCCTGGTATGTATATATGTTATAATGAAATGGGTGAAATTAGTTTGATATTCATGACATTGTGTAATTCTGTATTGATCCATGGTGATGTTGCTTTGTCGACACCAGCATCCCATTTGATCAAGCTAAGCATATTATTGTTACTCGATTCAAGCAGATTTTTTTTCAAAAGTAGAAGAGGACAGACAACACACTTGAATTGGTTTCAAATGTACAGTAAGCAAACGCTTATTTACACCTGGGTTTTAATTCTTCAACACTTCAGAACTTTCTGAGTTCAATAGATGTTATGCGGCATAGATTTTATATTAACTGGCTATGTGCCAATTCACCTTTCCAGAGTATCTATCTATCATCTGACGTGGTAATCAGCTAAGTGGCATGTTATGTTGGGTGACATCATAATCATTACACCATAAATGATTCTATTTGGCCCGTCTTTAACTCTTAATAGTTGTATGTCTCTGCTATTTAATAAACATGATGTTGAATATTTTGAAACTAATTTGACTGGGTGCTGTTGCTGCCATAGGCAGCAACAGCACCAGTCAAATTAGTTTCAAAATATTCAACAGCTTACCTGTATAGTTTTCTGGAAATTGATAGTCAGGAAGTTCAGAGACCGATGGATCCCAAAATGAGCGAGGTGTGGGTGGAGCTTAGATAGAGATGGGCGAGGCATAGCTAAAAATGGAAAAATCCATTGTCACGGTGGAAACAAGCGCAATCAGAGATTGCGAACGCTCGCCCTGTTATATTTGATACGTTGAAAGTAAAAATTTCAGATTTTACAGATTTTTTAGATTTTCACATTCTTTTTTGCCAGGCCCAAAGTTCCGGAGCCCTAGTCTGTAATTATACACTTTCTTGTGTTAAAGTCTGAGCCAAATCAACCCAGTTGTTTCCAAGATATCCACAGATCAAGAATTTGATCCGATCTGGATCCAGGTATTTTTTATCCAGATCATGGCCAAAATCTGGAAATCCTCTTGTATTAAGATTTGAGCCAAATTGGATTAGCAGTTTTTGAGAGACTGCTCCGGACACAAACACGAATACACATGCACGCACACATGCACACAGACACGTTTGCACAAGACACGCATGCACACAGACATGACTACACACAGACACACATGCACACACACACACACGCACGCACGCACGCACACACACACACGCATGCACGTGCGTACGCACACACTACATACGTGTGAACACACAAGCACATGCAATACCCTCTTTCCCTTAAGGGATGACTGTAAAAAGGATATTACTTTTTGGGAATTAAATTTTCAAGTCCATCATGTCACTAATATGTTCTCATCAAGTAATTTAACACTTTGATCCTCATATCAGCTTTTGGAAGTGGTCGTGAGAAATGTCCATTTGCAGACCAAGAGACTATTTTTGAAAATTTACCACTGGGATGACTGGCTCGATAACCGAATCAGTCATTCCAGTGATAAATTTTCAAAAATGGTCTCCTCTTGGTCTGCAAATGGACATTTTCTGAGAGAAAATGTAAATTTTCTTGAACAAATTTAAGGGTTAATGTTATTCATTGTATTGTGGCCAAGGTCGCGCCTCAGTACGCAGTGCTGGTGTATTCAGTTACATAATTTTCTAGTACTCAATCATTTGATACGTTGATATACAAATGTATCATGATTTGATAAATAATCCTGGTTGGCAGAAAGAATCTGAATCTGAAAATCATGAAAAATTTATGGCGTTGTGTGGAATATTCTGAAATTATTTTAACTGGAAGCTGTTGGTGCCTTAGGTAGCAACAGTTTCCAGTCAAAGTGATGTCAAAATATTCAACAGTTTGACTAGTGTTTTCATTGACATTATTGCCAATGTGTGTTTGTGTCCGAACCCACACACCCACCCACAAGATACTTCTTCCAATATTGGGACATGCAATATATCAATAAATCACAATTGCTATACACTATTCTCTTTAGGCATTAACATTCACCAGTATCTGTATGGCTTTTGTAAAATTTAAAGTGGTTGATTTCAGTTTTCAAAGGGTTGAGTTTGACCCATTTACTTCTGAATTTCCATTGAACCTGTGCTCAATGTACGGTACTAAATATACAACATACTGAATATATTGAAAATTCTGACACTGATTGTAATTACAAATTGTGTTCAAAATGATCAAGATAATACTTACTACTTACTAACATACACTTAATTTGTGTGATTATAATAATTTATATATATATATATATGCGTGACATAATTAATTATTGTTTTTGCATGACAGGGATATGGTTTCGGGGTTTACAAGATAATTAAGTGACTTTGCTGGTAATTATTTGATCAGTCATGTATTTATATATATATATATATGCTATAAATAAAAACTAGCTATTAATAGTGTGTGTGATGCATGATAGTATAGACCCATATTAAATCAGGTTGCCATTTAATATATGTTGGGCATTGGGTCCACGATCCTTGATAGAATTGTATGGGTATGTATGTGTTTGAGTGTAGTGCCAGTGTTTCTAGTATCTGTGTTATTGGATTCAGCAAAACTAATTTATTACCTAATGAGGTGTAAGTAATGTACACTGTATAGTTATTAACTTTATTTCCTGATTGTGATGATTGCAATAAAACACGTTACTGCATAAATATTCTTTTGTTTATTATAGTCACTTTTAAGATCTTAGACGAGAAAACTAAATTCACCTGATGCTGATCAGTGTTGTGTTTTTACCGCACAAATATTAATATCGCTGGCCCATTTGTTTTCCAGGGACCCTTGACCTATTGATCATTGACATCAGTTGCGCTTTCTTCATTGATAACTGCTTTTTGCCCCATTTGTCAATAGTGTAAATTACACTTTATTAGTTTGGCATGAGTATCAAATATGATGGTCTCTTTTGTCAATAATGCCAAGAACCCATGCCCCATTTGTCCATGACATCAGTTACACTTGCAAAATTGGCCACATGTTCTTTATCCGTTGGTCATCTATGTCTGTAACACTTGCCTCATTGGTCAATAATGTCAGGACTCCATTCTCTTGTTGCTCAGTAGCATCAGTTATGCTTACCCCGTTTGTAAATTGTGTTTGTATGCGTGACTCATTGCTCAATAATGGTACGTGACTCATTGCTTAATAAAGCCAAGGACCATGGTTCCATCGGTTAGTGACATAAATAGTATTTGTCACTGGTTAATAGTGACAGTAACACTTATGTTGTTAATCAGGATGGTTGGTTGTAGGAGATCCCTCTCGTAAATTGGGCGAGATAATATGTAGTATATACACTTCTGAAATATTTACATTTACAGTTATGACATGAGGAGAAAGGATCGTATTTGGTGGCATTGGTAGATATATTGTCTTGAGTACATTTCAATCCGGTGTAGTAAGTAGGCTGTGCTGTTCACTGTCGATAAGTGTTGAGGCATCAAGCAGAATTTGCAGGAACATTTCATTTGACTGCTGCATGCTTTGCGCTATCTCGCTTTGTTCATATGAGTCTAGTACTGTACTAATCTTTTGTTTGTAGGATGGATGTATCGATTGATATTTGACGCAGCATCAGATCTTCCGGCTCATGATTACATAGGATACCCATGGGATAAACATCATTCTGATTAGCGCATGGGCGGTTTGCCTGTAGAATATATGCTCCGGTAATGATCTTTGCTTTGATGTATACTGTCTCGACATCCCTTATGTCTGTTGTTATAGCTGTCCATATGTGATTAGTTTTATTGAGCATGTATGCCTCCAGATCAATGAGTCGACATGACCTTTTCTGTGATGCTTCTAGTAGAACCTGGATTCTGCAATAGACCTGATGCTAGTGCCATTTCATACTTGTGCAATAGGTGTCTTATGTGTGTGATCCAACTTTTGATATTAAGAAGTTTAGTCGCGGTTTGTCTTAAGGCTAATTCATGCTCAATGGAGTTTTTACTCCTACATATATTCATGAAGAGACTGATTGTCCGCTTGTCAATGACAGTCTATCTTCTCAGCTCCAATCAGCAGTAGCGCTATCACATTTCCAATCCTATCAGGTAGATGCTGTAATTGTTTTAGTATCTTTTTCTGGAAGTTCTCTAAGAGCAGGATGTAAACTTTTGTCAGTCTCTGTACTTCCAGTCCATGTAGTATTTTGGGTATGATGTATACTTTCCAGATGTTGTTTAAGACTATTGGATTTACGCCGTGTCTGCCATTCAGACCAGCTCCCATTAATTGATACAGCATGGCTCTGGCGATGTTAATATGGCTACCATATCTACTTTCCCTTTGAATCCGTAGGCGTATAGCTGATGTTTAGATAGGTATTTGGTCACTATTGATCCTCGGTTGGTGTTAATCGGTTATTACAGCTGTGCTGTTCTTGCTATTTAACACGCTCTTGGTTGTATTAATTTTCTGCCTATTCAGATTAATGTTGTTTTCTACTATATCCACCATTCCTTCCATGCCATGGATGTCTTTACTCAACTGGGCTATATCGTGTACACGTGTTGGATTGCCAATATTGAGATCCGCTACCATATATCCAAGTTTTGACTCCGATGTTATTAGTCCCCTACCGGGACTATAGTTTTGAACTCTGTCCGTCTGTCTGTCTGTCATAGTTGGTTTTCCACACTTTTTTCTGAAATCCTTCAAGGTATTCAACTGAGAATGGGTACATTGCTTTATTATGAGAAGTTACAGACCAAGTTCGCGTTTCACCTGTATGCGTCAATTTTTTATGAAGTTATGCCCCCTTTAGACTTAAGAAATACAAAAAATATCAGCTTTCCGCACTTTTTCGCACTCCAATAAATTTAAGGGAAAATCGGTACATTGCTTTAAACTAAGGAGTTCCAGACCAAGTTCGAGTTTCAGACATTTTGTAAATTATGGCCCCTTTTGTCTTATGAAATACAAAAAAATAAATATTATTTTACCGCACTTTTTTCGCAGTCCTTCAACGTATTCAACTGAGATTTGGTACATTGCTTTATTATGGGAAGTTACAGACCAGTTTCACGTGTATGCATCAATTTGTCTTGGAATTATGTCCCCTTTCGACTTAAGAAATACACAAAATATCAGCTTTCTGCATTTTTTTTCATACTCCAAGATATTTAAGGGAAAAATCAGTACATCGCTTTAATATATAGAGTTACAGAGCAAGTTTAAGTTTCAGACATTTTCGTCAATTTTCCATGAGTTATGCCTCCTTTCGACTTGTGAAATACAAAAAATATTAGTTTCCCACAAATTTTTTCCACAGCCCTTAAAGATATTCAACTGAGAAGTGGTACATTTCTTTGTTATGAGAACTTACAGAGCAAGTTGGAGTTTCATGCGTATGTGAACATTTTTGATGGAGTTATGTCCCCTTTCGACTTAGGAAATACAAACATATCAGCTTTCAAGATTCGTTCTCCTTCACCATATATAACTGACACTTGGTATATTGCTTTGTTGTATGAAGTTACAGATTAAGTTCGAGTTTCAGCTGCTTTTGTTAATGAAGCTTTTGTCTGTCAATCTCTAAAGATGTATATCACCAGGTAGGGGACATGTATTGCAAAGCTTACACTTTGCAATACTTTTGTTTAATTTATCATTGATATAGATCTTAAATGACTCTGTTGATAAGGAGCTACCTTGTCTAGTCCACTGTTTGATAGCTATTTAATTGGATAAATTCCAGTTCTGTCAATAAGCACCAAAAGGGGATCTACTACATGTTCATAAACGGAGAGTAGTAGCTTGTCATGCCAGATGACATTGAATGCTTTTTGTGCATCTAACAAGGTGATGCACAAGCTTGCTGCTGAGTCCTCCGCATCGGATAAGGCTTCTGTTATAAGTAGATCCTCTAACGCTGATGTGTTACCTTCTGTTAAGCCTCTGCTGTTTATTCTGTAGGGGCTTACTATTCTAGTTATTCCCTGAAGTTTTTCTAGTCCTTGGTGATTATTGGAAGTGCGATGATACCTCTGTAATTATTTTGGTCTGTATCATTGGTTCTCTTCTTAAGAATTGGTGATACAAGGCTACTTTTCATGAGATCTGAGATGTGACAGTATTCTCATGCCGTTTAATAACTGATGTAGGAATTTGCATACTGGCACTCCAGCATATATTAAGTGCTCTGCACATATTGAGTTGTGGTGCTTTCTTATTCTTATTGGTCAGGATGATTGCATCATGGTCAGTAATGATACGGGTCATTGCTCCATTCGGCTATGGCAACAGTTATGCTTGCCTGATTGACTAATGGTGCTTGTTGTGTATTAATTAATGTAAACGTGTTTACAGTTCCGCAGCAGCTAGGTGAGCACTATGGCCCTTGGGATACTTATTCAGTGGTAAGTTTTTGTTTGCGCGAAGCAAAACTCCTCAGTTTGTGTTTAGCTGATTATAATTGGAGCTAAATTTGGGTATATGGTTGTCTATGCGAGTAGGATGAATACAGCCTCCAAACAGCAATGAATACAGCATCCAAACATAGCAAACCAGCAACCCTCTTGATAGGCGGTGACCTAAATCTCCCAGATATACAGTGGACGAATAACTGCATTGTCGGCAAACAACATCAAAAATCAGTTAACCAACTTTTCATGTTTAAACACCAGTAAGAACAAAGAATGTCATCTGATTATACCATAATGCACCATCACGAGCGAGGGAAATCCTCTGATCATAACAGATATTACCAGACTCATGAGTGTTCCCGTCAAGCATTATACCGGGCTGAACCATAAACCAAGCCAGGAACACACCAGACATACTAGCCAGAATGCTATCCATGACCGTCCAAGCAATGGTAGTGATCATAAATAACAGAGGAGCAACCAACATACGATTCCCCATAGGCATCAGTAGACATGGCCATGTACAACATATAGATAACGACCAACCACGGCAGAAGTACAGACACGTGCCCACCAGGTACCAGTCCCATCAAAATCAACATAGATATGAATTCCAACAAACGTATGATAGATATGACAGTAAGATTGTGCATTATTGGGGTAACCGACGTGCCGAGCAGAATAATACATATGACCGCTACCAGTACTGCACTTTGAGTATAACCATGGACTAAAGCATAAAATGGCGGTAACAGGAAACAATGTGACGCAAGAAACTGAATGTCCACAACCTACAAACACTAAAGGTGCTACCGTGTATTGAAGATGCCCTAGCTACCAAGGGTGATAAGTGTGCACCTCCTGTAATATCTCAATCAAGCGAGATAGTACGTAAAAACCAAAGTGAATTAAGTGCGGCCACTAATGTAGTACCATGTACAGAAAGGGCACATGGTAGGGGAAGTAAGCAGCCCCAAACAATTGTACCATTGATTTTATGTAGTGATACAGCCCATGGCAGTAAAAGTGAGCAGGCAATGGCTGACAATACCAGCAAAACTGAGCAGGCCATGAGTGACTTAAATATTGGCTCGCGCCAAGGCATATGCCAGGAGGAGGGTGCAACACAGATTGGCGGGACCGGCCATGCACAAGCTATTGCTGAACAGACCCAGTACATTGGAAGTAATCAGCTGAAGAGCACTCCACACCATTTTTAGCCCAGGCCAGTATTACACCAAAACAACCAGAGATTAGCAGAGTCCTGGTACCACAATACATGCAGCAGTAGTGGAAAGCAGTGGGAAATGCAGCCTCTCCACAGACGCAATGGCAACCATTGAAATAGTCACAATAAATATCGAGATTATTAGAACCAACTATGCATATCTAAGTAGCCTCATAACACATGATAATGCCGTCTGTGTACAGGAACATTGGCTGTTCAGATATGATGTGAATTTCATCTCTACAACGTTTCCAAATCATATGTTTGCAGCAAAATGCGTAGATAATGATGAACCAATCTTACCTTGCCACCGAGCCACGGATAGGGCAGGAGTTGCTATAATGTGGCACCGCTCACTTAACCAATTCATAGAACCTCTACCAGATGGAAGCAACCGTCTCATAGCAATACGTATTAACACGACCTCAGAAGCCCCTGTAAGCAATAGCTATCAAAGTGTCCTAGATGAAGTGGCGGAAGTAACTAACCAACAGTCATGCACATGTGCGATGCTATGGGCAGGGGACATGAACGGCATGTTCAAGAGAGAGGGAGCCGAAGAATGACAAGCTACTGAAAAAATTCTGTGCTGAAGCAGGATACATTATGTCACCCCTAATGCCAGAGTTGCCCACATATCATCACTTTACCGGTGGGGTCACATCTCAAATTGATCACTTCTTTGAACTAGGCTGTCAATCGAAACTCATCTCCGAGATCAGGATAGACTTCTGCAATCCAGTCAATAGCAGGCTCCATGATGCTGTCACAGCCACCATCGCAGTTAGGATAGCTAGGCCAAAACATAGCGCTGTCGATATTGATGCTACAAAACAAGTAAAGCACCGAATAAACTGGAACAAGATTGATACTGTGAAGTACAGACAGCTAACTTGAACTCGTCTGCAGGATATGTTAGAATTCCCTAATATAAGACAGCACCCAGAACTGATGCTACAGATGACAAACAGTATACAGTCACTTCAAACTTCTGGCGAGTAAGACAATGGCCGCAGACTTGCGGTGAAAGAGCGAAGGATCTCCAAATGGTTGAGTGACTATGCGGAATTGGGAAAGTACAAAAAAGAACCTAAGAAGGGCCCAGCGTCAAGCAGTGGCAGATGAACGAAATAGTCTTCATCAAGAAATAATGTCTTCTGGCCCAAAGGACCAAAGCAAGATGTTTAAGGCTATACAGCACCTCAGAAACAAGAAGCCGCCTGAGGAAGTCTGTATCACATTTGGGAGTACAGACCAAAATGCACCAGAATCTGAACTGGTGGCATCATACTTTGAAAATCTAGCAACACCAAACCATAACCCTACCTATGACAATGAGTAGTAGTGTCGGAATTAAAATGATACCACCTCCCTCAACTGACCGCCATTCGGCGAACCGTGGCCATGTCACATGGCCAAGAATATAAAACTCCCGTGCGGACCCCACTGTCCGGTCAGTGGCCAGCCTTTCTTATTCTGACCGGTATCCTGAGGAGGTTTTTCTATCTGTGGGACACTTTTCTACCTATCCTACCTATCCTATCCTACCTATCCTACCCCACCTATCTCCTACCCCACCCTGTTGCCATTCCAGCCGGCTGGTGTGTGTGTGTGTGTGTGTGTGTGTCTGTGGTGCTTTTACCCCGCACTGGGGAGTGTCGCGGTGGGTCTTTAATCTAACCTGGTCATATTACCCCGGCCCTAGTGTCTTACCTAGTTTCGAAATTTCAGGTAAGTTCTAGCGAGGTCTTTTGAGCAGATTTGAACCCCAGTCCCGTGCCTGGGAATCCTATGCAATTCAATACTCTATTAATTGACCCACCGCAACACTACTAAAATCTCGCCTCTTAGTAATCTTATCTCTGAGCGTGAGTATTGCGGTTACTGTGCTTATCAGTCTGATGTCACTTCGAGATAACGCAGTAACAGCAATGAGAACACATAACTTATCAGCTATAATTACTAATACATAGTATTTAATGTGTGAGATCCTTGTTTTGTGTTTATTAGCAAACTTAAAATCACAGGTTCAAATCTCGCTATTACCATTTGTGGATAACTCTGCCATTTCTGGTCCGATTTTAAAATGGTAAACAGTTTTGAAATTCTCGCTTCATTCCGGTCCTAATCAGTGCCAAGAACGCCGAGAATGAAGTGATTTCTCGGTACAATATAAGCATACACTCTCACAATACTGACACGTACGCATGCGTGCTACGTGTTCTTACAGACTTAGCCATACCGCTCTCATAGGGCTTTATACACATGTGCGTACTATCCTATCCAGGGGGCATGCATGTGCACCGCCTCCCCACACACATCTGAACGCCCATTTAGAGACAGGCATCCACAGAGATATACACCACCCACAGGTACTGATCGCCACACATAATAGGGTCTGAACGCCCATTTAGGGACAGGGATATACACCACCTACAGGTACTGATCGCCAGCACCACACATAATAGGATCTGAACGCCCATTTAGAGACAGGCATCCACAGGGATATACACCACCAACAGGTACTGATCGCCACACATAATAGGTTCTGAACGCCCATTTAGAGACAGGCATCCACAGGATATACACCATGATTACTGTTGCACAGCTTCGCGCTATTGCAAAGCAATTCGCCCTTAGCGGCTACTCTAAGGCCAAGAAATCTGACCAGCTCTAGATGATCGGACAGGTCCGTGCCAAGGAGTGGCAGAAACGACTCTTCCGAGCAATGAAGACGGGAAGGTTTCCAGAGCTTACCAAAGATGATCCTTGGAATCCCACAAGAAAGCGCAGCGGATACATGAGCTTCGTCAGTTGGACGAGGAGGTGACTGCTAGCTTGCGAGCCAAGACTGTAGAGAGGCGGATGGCGGACCATCCACAGGAGCGCTTCACTCTCCAACACAGGATCGCTAAGCGATGCGGAGGTCTGAACCCAGCCCAGAGCATAAGGGGGCCGAGGTCTGAACCCTTAGCCCGGAGCATAAGGCGAGAAGGCGAACACATTCTCGACCAGCGTCTCGGCAAAAGGGAGACAGAGGATAGAGGACGCCGGTCAGTATGCTGGACATTCTTCAGAGGTCTAGAAGGAGACCTCATAGGCCAGATCATACAAAAGATCCAGCAGACTGTCCAGAACACCTTCTACCTCCGCTACACCCATACCTATCGCATCCGTCAAATCGAAGACGGTATGGTGATGCTCTTCCACAAGAATGCTCCAGGGTTCCCGTGGCTGGACACGATAGGAGCAGGTTGGGGGGTGGGGGTGGGGGGGTGGGGGTGGTCTACCTCTTGACACGAACAGAGTGGGAACAGTGTAACCAGACATTCAGCGAGCATGGAATGCGGACATTCGCCAACTGGCTGTGATACTACAATAACCTGATCGTCAGTCCATTTATCGAAGCCCTAGAGCAGATGCGGAAGTTCTACACAGAACGAGAAATAGACATCCCCAAAGACGCGGTGTCTCTCCAAGGTGTGTCACTGCAGTACCTCCTACGTGGAACTGCTCAGCACATGCCGGATGTTAGTCTCTATTCACCGGACAAGGAAGCCTACAAGATGCTGAAGTGTGCTGTATTGGCGGTCCCAGCATCGTGTTCACCAGATACCACGAGGCCGGTGTGACTCGAATCTGCCAGAGTGAGCGTGTCTGCCAATGTCCACTCAGCTATGACGCAAATGCTCTGTACCTGTCAATGATGGCCAAAGAGATGCCATGTGGTAAGGAGAACGTGGCGCCATTGGTCCGGTGCCAGTGGGGTAGCTAGCTTTAAGGAGGCTTTCCTAGCAGACAGCTGGTTTGGGTTTGCTGAGGTGGATATAGAGGTCCCCAAGGCTCTGTGGGCAAAGGACGAGGAAATGCCTCCTCTCTTCTATAACTGTGAGATCTCAGTAGAGGCAATCTCATCTGAGATGCTGGCATATCTAGGGCGAACAGAGAGGAAGCGGCCCACCACCCAGAAGCTGGTCGGTTCCCTCTCTGGCAAGAAGCGGCTGCTGTATGCCCCGACCCTCAAGTGGTATATAACCCATGGCCTAGAGATCACTGCTGTATACCGCACCATAGACTATGAGTCAAAGTGCCCATTCGAGTGGTTCGTGGAGAATGTTATGGAGGCCCGCCGCTTGGGAGAGGTAGATAAGAGCAAAGTGCTCTTGGCAGATCTCTTCAAACTCCTTGGCAACAGTGCCTACAGGAAGCTCATCGAGGCCCTAGAACATCATAGCAACACCAGCTTCACGAAGGATGAACGTGGGGTAGACACGGCCCTGCGAAGTGCATGGTTCAAAGATCTCGAGGAGATCGGTGAGTCATACGAGCTCCAGAGTCGCAAGCCAAGAATCACAATTCGAAGGTTCTTCCAGGTGGGGATGGCCGTTTATGAGCTCGCGAAGCTGCGAATGCTGGAGTTCTACTACGACTTCCTCTATTGCTACATAGCTCGTGACAGCTTTGAGTACCTGCAGATGGACACTGACTCTGCGTATATCGCTATGGCAGGCTCCAACCTAGACGACATCATTCGCCCTGAGATGCGAGCAGAGTACCAGGCTCATAAGCGGGACTGCCTAGCTTGGGACAAATGGTCTGGACGGCCTCCAGGACTGTTCAAGCTCGAGTTCGAAGGCTCTCGTGGCATCGCTCTCTGCTCCAAATGCTACTACATGGAGAGCGCAGCTGCAAGTAAGTGCTCGGCTAAGGGAATGTCAAAGCAGCAGAATGATGTCTCTTGGCAGAGGTTCTACAGTGCCCTATACGGCAGGGTGGACCGAGCTAAAAACCGAGGCCTACGCATGCACTACCAGGGTATGGTGACATATGCGCAGGAAAAACTCAGACTCTCCGCTTACTATGATAAGCACCATGTGCTGCCAGATGGGGTCCATACCGAGCCCATCGAGTATCATGTTAGCACCCTAGGGGTGGTAGGTGTGTGTCTTCAGGGACTAGCTGAAGCTCTTCTACGACAAATGGTCGCCTAGGCACTCTGTGCTGGCATGCCAGGTAGTACAGTGTAGGCCACCCCTCCGCCTCCACACATACCTGTCAAGCCTGTGAACATCCTATCGACCAGTTAGGATCTGTTGCACGCCGTCGACCACCTTCCAGCTCACCAGGCTCATACAGGTACCGAACCAGAGCATCAGGTTCTAGGCACTCCTCTCCCTTGTTCGCTCCTCTAGAGCTGTGACCAGTAGAGTGTCTGATAGCCTCTACCGGCTTCTTCCCGATTAGTCTAGTAACCTCGGCATTGGATCTTTCCACCACAGCATGCAGCCCTCTCACCCATACTCTAGAACATTCACTCGGTGCAGCCATTTCCTGGGCGTATTGGTGTTGGAACAGTCTCTCTGCCAGTGTCCGATTCCACCGCTCAACGATAGCCTGGGCATGGTGATGCCCTACCTCGCGGCGCCTAACTGCCACACCGTGTTTCTGCATGAGGGCTGCAGTCTCCCCTCTGAACTCTTTACCCTCATCCAGCTGCAACAATTATGGCCACTGGAGTGGATTTTCCGAAGCCTTGTAGACACCCTGGAATGCCTGGGCCACCTGGCCAGCTGACTTGTCTGTGAGCGGTACTGCCACCTTGTACCTGCTGGCGACATCGACGATGGTGAGGGCATACTTATAGGTCTTACGACCAACCGAGTCGTGTGGAAGGAATAGAACATCTGCCTGGTGAACTCTGTTCAGGCCAGTTTCCTTGAAATGGGCATGCCTGATGTGCCATGGACGAGGTCTGTATATCTGCCACATCGCCTGGCAGCTAAGCCACTGGCTAACTGTCTCCAATGTGAAGTTGTGGCCCTTGCGACGTGCAGCCTCGAGTAGTTGAGGGGGGTCATGGTAATATCCACCAGGCTGATAGTAGAGTTCCTCAAGAAAGATAGTTGATAAACTCCCAGATTTCATCACTGACGTCCACTCCTGTCCTGTCATGCATGGCCTGGGTGAACTCTAAACAGACGAACAGACGGCCATCATTCATTCGACCATCACTGAAGACCTCCTCAAACACCTCCATACACTGGCGTCTAATCTCTTCTGGATCCTCACTGAATAGTAGTTTATCGACCAACCCTCGGAAGTTAAGGGACTTGACCACGTCGTACAGAGACACCATCCTTATATAGTATGGCTTAAATGTTCGGCAGGCCAGATGGCCGTGAGTGCTATGCAACATATGGTAGCCAAGGGCCTGCGACTCTGAAGAACGTACCTACACCTGAGGCAATGGCTGGTTTGGCTTCAGAAATCTTCTTCACCCCATCGAGAGCATTGTTGGCGATCTTGTGGACCGTCTCACCAGCCTTCATCGTGAACAGAGCGATCACAGCCCCAACTGCTGCCAGCAGACCGATAGAACCTATTACGTAAGTGCGATAGATTCCTTTCGCTCTGTGTACTAGCTTGCAGGATTCAGGCTCTACATCATCATACTCACCCGCGGTCTCCGCTACATCGTAGTCGTCTGCATCATCATCCTCATCATAGTCAACTTCATAGTCCTCGTCATCTATATCCTCGACTGGATCAGCCTCTGGTTCATACATCGCTCTGGGGATCCGTCGCTGGGGCAGTTATATAGTAGCTTTAAACTGTAGTCTATAGCATGGCCTCTGCAATCTTGAATGCGGGCGTGTTTGCCTTAGCGAACTGGGGACAAGAAGGTGGCAGAGGTCGAGCGTGAGTGTCATAACCAGGCGATGGAGAAGCTGTCTAAGGAGAAGTTTGAGTACAGCAAAGCACTCGAGCATATGCGCCAGAGGGAGGCACACCGACGACAACTCCGAGCTCAGGCCAAGCAGAGCCTCAAAGAGGCAGATGAGAGTCTCGATGAGTACTATGAGACTGTATCTGAGCCAACACTCGACTATGAAGCATCGACAGGTCAGAAGACAGCAGAGCTTATAGTAGTGGTGGCAGCTGCAGCGGTGACGACAGGAGTTGTGCTCTATGCACGCTCAAGCTGAATACCTGATGTGTTCGACACGCATACCTTAGCATAGCCAAAGTAAAGTACCGTCACACCTAATGAGCGAGTCCCAGCTATGAGGGTTCCGATGTTGAAACTGAGCTCGTTACCCTGATTAGGTGGGATGTCCCTGCCCCCGAGGTGGCGACTCGAGGTCGTCGCTTCCACTGGTTAGTCACAGAAGTGCATATCACTTAGTTTTCTGTCTGTAGAGTTGGCAATCAGCCAGCTCGCGTACCTCACCAAGAACATTGGTCCCAGCAACCACAAGCTTGAAATCGTCTAGCTTACCCACCTGCTGGATGGCACCTCCCTTCTGAACCAGGACTGCAACAGCGACACAGTCTGATATCCCATCCATGCTAGAATATATGTTAATGGAGGGGCTGTCAAACAGGTGATTTACAGATGTGAACAGGCTAGGACTGATAGCTTTCCATAGGTTGCTGTTGGCACCTGGGAGATACTCTATCACGTTCTGGCTGACTTGTACTAGTGAGCTGCTGTGTGCCCTGCCCGGAGGTTGATGTAGCACATCAGCATGTATGTATGTTGTGCCCCGCTGAGGCACCTTGAAGAGGACCTATTCTACATGGTACTGTACCACCCATCTCCCCTCTAGAGAGGGTGAGATTACGTTCTCACCACCAGAGAGCAGTCGGCGGACAATCGGCATGGTTGTATGTCTTGTTTAAACCCCTCCTATCGCATGCTATGGAACCCATATTTGCTCACTCAACTGGTTTTGCTGACCTGGGAGATGTGTACGCAGTTGATGCTGCCAAGGGAGAAGAGAGCGATGGCAAGTCATTCGCCCTGCAGTACGAAGGAATTCTCTCTCCACCCCATTGGTGGTGATGGGGTGGAGTTGCTCACATACCTCAAGGATGTTACGAAGGAGCACCTGGGTCGCAACATAGATGGCCACAAGATCGTGTTTCGGTACGATTTCCCGAAGAGGAAGTACATCCTCGAGCCGTTGATTGAGCTCTCGGATACAGAGGTGGCAGACATCAACACCCTCAATAACGACCTCAGCTTTCATCTGGTCAAACCCTATTCGAGCGGTGCCACACCGATGGCTCATGATGGCCTGATATTGACCCTGGCAAAAAAACCTGCAGTTCATATTTCAGAAGAATGAAGTGTGGTACCGTGCTGGACCTGGGGGTGAATGGCAAACATTGTTGCCCCTATATAGGCCTCCCGCAGTCATTGACATAGAGGTTACTCCCCTCTCCACTGTTGTGAAAAAGGATGGGACAGTTCAAAAGCTCTACAATCGGGGATCATCCTTCCTCACCTACATAGGTGAAGGTGTCTCCCTGACGAGGGTGGGTCACCGGATCGGCGTTACAGGTGGAAAGTTCCTGCTGCGTCATCCATTCGATGGACCAGAAGAAGCTGTTAACGTCCAGGAGGGCACCCTATGGGTAGATGGTGTGTCACATGTCTCCAAAGTCAAGGATGCTGTTAAATTGCTTCAGAGAGTCGGACTCACTAGCCCGCAAACGACTCATATAGTCCTAGAGCTATGTTTGTTAGCTGGTGGCAGATTGAAGCAGCTAGCCCCTGCCCCTGATGGGATGAAGATCACTATCGATCTGGATGGAAAAGGGCTCGATCTGGCACAGATATTTCTCGAGGGGCTCACTCTGTTCAGTTTAACGCTTCATATATAGCCATGATTCTCATCATACTGCTCGTGCTGACGTCTACAGCAGTGGCACAGGGCGGTGAGACTGCCATGATATTGGATGCCAAGTGGGCCCACTTCCGGGATGACCCCCAGTACAATCCTTGCGTCGACCCCTTGCGGAGAAACATTTATGACCGCTTTCACCCACGTGGAGAGATCAAGTCTGTCTGTCACTTCTATGGGGTGGAGAGGGTAGGCCGTGGTTGTCTGCTGGAGACCCCTTCTCAGCACCAGATTCTCTGCGCAACATGTGAACATGCCAGAGTCTGCCATGGTTCACATGCTAATCACTTTAGCCTCCTCCCAGGTGAGCATCGTCAAGGTAGATGGAAGCCCCTATGAGGGGTCCCCTCATGCTGATGTGACTCTGGCAGAGACTACGTGTTTGTCTGAGCCTACACAGAATAGAGAGCGAGAGAGAGAGAGAGAGAGAGAGAGAGAGAGAGAGAGAGAGAGAGAAAGAGAGAGAGAGAGAGGCCCTGTGGTTGATGGCGATCAGTGGTGTATATCACTGTGGAGGCTTGTTATTACCCAGACAATGTTCAACAATACCATATCAATGACGAAATCTACAATGTTGTTTAGAAGTGCTGATTTCCATGTGCTCGCGCCAGTCATTCCAGTGATACATTTTCAAAAATAGTTTTCCTTTGGCCTGGAAATAGACATTCCATGGACGTTGTTAATGGCAATTTTCTTGACGGGTCGCATAAAGAGTAATTATAAGGTAGGTTTTGGAATATTCTATGCAGTAGAAATTATTCACGATTATTCGATTATTTAACTTTTAATCATATATATTCACGATTTAAAAGATAATCGCGATTTTCGATCTATCCACGGAATTACGCAAAATTAATTACATCATGGCACTATTAAACCTTTGCGCGCTTTCCAGCCAACTGCACCATCTCATGGCATATTTAATAACAATCCGCTTGAGAAATATCAGAATTACAGTTCTCGCCCCTCATTTTATTGGTGAAGTATGAGTTACCGCAATGAGACTGAGCGGGAGTCATGTTGCGTTCAATCCGGTCAAAACGGCATCCGCAGCGATCTTGACAAATGCCCATTTGCAGGCAAAGAGGAAACTATTTTTGAAAATTTATCACTGACATGACTGGCTCGATAAAGGTCCTTCCAGTGGTAGATTAAAATGTGTTACCCTGGGGCCGGTTGTTCGAAAGTGTATTACTTTATGCCCAGACTTAAACACTAATACCGGCTTAAATGTCGGTATTAGTCAATACATCCAGCTAATACGGTTATTCGAACGCATTTTATGCCCTGACTTGCGTAATAACGGTGTTAACTTTTAAGTCCAGACTTAATGATGGACAATATGGCGTCAGACGGCCCTCACTAGAAAGTTTTAAATGAGAATTATTGTAGTGTCACAAAACTTTCTGTAAAGGAAATTATATTTTATGTATCGTGAACACGTTTAATACAATGCACAGGTCACAGTCGTGTTGTTTTTTACGCTTTGCGTTTATACTCAGAATGAAACCATAACTTCAACTTATTTTATATAACGAAAACACAATTAATGTCATTTAATTATGACGCAATAATAGTCAATGACGCGCGTCAGGACGTCATAAGTATGATGCATGTGCGTGATGCCGGGTGGGTAGGTTGTGAGGCGCCTAACGGTTGACAGATTGAAATCCATAATAAGCGGTTACATATAACTATGTGACAAGAACCGCACGCACACACGGACGCGTGGGTGATTGCATAAACCTGCTAACGTATCACCGCTACGCCCCCCACCCCACTTCACCACCACCCCACCCTCCCACCCCGACCCACCCTCATCCCCATCCCACCACACCACCCCTACACACACACCTCTCTCTCTCTCTCTCTCTCTCTCTCTCTCTCTCTCTCTCTCTCTCCCACTACAAGTACTACCGATGGTGCTGCTGCCGCCACCGCCGCTACTACTACTACTACTACTACTACTACTACTACTACTACTACTACTACTACTACCACTACCACTACTACTACTACTACTACTACTACTACTACTACTACTACTACTGCCGATTGAACAGCCTTTCAGATGCGGCAGAAGAAACTGATAAACAAAGAGAACTTCGAGAATCATTTTGGATTAAAGAACTCGAAAAACAATGGCCAAGGGGCATAAACTCGGACCCAGGCTTATCTGATCAGCGTGACAAAATTCCATTCATTCTGACCTATAATCGGAAAAACAAAAAATCATGAAAGATGAATATCAAAACCTACAGGAGAAACTGAAAAAACGCTTCAACAAGCGTCCAGTAATTGCATTTAAGAAAAATCCGAATCTACGCAACATCCTGGTAAATGCAAAACTGGGATAGCTATCCAGAATATACATCTCAATTATTCAACATTAACCGTTTCATGACGAATCCAGTCGAAAGCGGCCCTTGTAGTGATCTTGGGGAATGTTCATTTGCCGGCCGGAATTGGAGTATTTTTGAAAACTGACCACTGGAATGACTGGCTCGGGAACTGTAGCTCGCGGGGGTATGTACTGGTCTGCTAGTAGATTTCCGCCCATCACACCGCAAGTGCACGATGACCGGGATGGCTGGTTATCTGCGGATCTCGGGGTTGCAGATTCCGTATGACAACTCTCCGAGAAATACAAAGACCGACTACTAGAGCCGGTGGAACGCTAATGTTCCAGCGGGGCCGTGCGACCATTGGCGACAAGATTCAACCACACGGTCTCATCCCCAACTATTAGTGTCACCGGTATGTCTATCCATACTAATTTAGAGTTATGGAATAATGTGTAATTAGACAGTAAGAATGTTAATATATACTATACAAACAAGATGATCATTTGACAGTAAATGAGCACACAATAATACACAATATAGAGCTAACTGGTGTTTTTTCTACGTTGTGTCGCTGGAGGTACCACGCAGGTTCTTGAATGCGCAGAAGTATCCCCGCAAGAGAAGCGTCCGCAACGAAATCACTAAGTAGCTTAATATAAGCCAATATACCCCTAATACACACAAAGAAAATATTGTTGTTGCGAGAGGAAAGTGCCTCGCGCGGGCCTCCGTCACAGGAAAATGCCTTCAACGCCGAAGCGGAGGAAAAGAGCTGGCAAAAAGGGCCACTCTTTTGTTCAATAGAAAATGCAGTGTTGAAAATCCTATTGAAGCTGCTGTTAAGGTGTTGCACGCTGGTTTACGTGAAGACGGGAGGAACGATTTCTGAAAAATTCCCAGGTCACCGTCTTATGTAGTTCCAAAGATACTGTATTGGTAGATGCCGCTTTATTTATGCGGGCCTTCTGCTACAGTCTAACCTACCAATTAGTTGTTAGAAACGGAAACTAGCTTTGGTCGCAAGTGGCAGGGATTCCTACCTATCTTTAGATACAGTTGTCCCATGGACGTAGATGCTCTGCTTCCCGTAGGTCACTTTGGAATAGCATCTACTTCCAAGGACAGCATGCGCACATGTTACGATACAAGGCATCCGAATTCGATGAAAATCTGGCTACCTTGCTCCGCAACCACAGAACACATCACCTGGACAATGGCTACATTTCACACAAGCAAGTTTGGTTACTAACATGTCTTTATGGTGGGGATGAAGAGGTGAATATCCATCACAAACGTCTTTCCCGTGAGGGCGTGGCGGATTCCAAGATCTCACCCAGACGCTGCAACAAGTTGGATGGAGATGCATCTCTCGTCCGTCACCGAGTCCTACGGATCTAACAGTTGACCTGTCGTTAGGATTAAATTCCAATATGCCCAAATCTGCACTGCGGGCCAGAAAATAGACTAAATAACTCATATTTATGACTATATGTTTTGGGCAGTGCCTCCTTCTTTGGCAGGGTTATCTAGCTAACAGGTATCCGAAGATACGGGAGGGGGTGGGGAGGGTGGTGGGGAGTGTATGTAAATCAGCACTTTAGCCATCACCGCTTGGAAACCTCTGATAGTTTCCCAGGGTTGGATCCGATCAACGCGCTGATGGGGAATCCAAACAATTATAAAGCCATACGGCTGGTGGATCATGGAAAGAGACAATAACTTAATATATATGAGGCCTTATAGGTAATTGGCCAATTTTACACAACCTTGCTGGAGTACGGGGCTACATTACCTCAACAACCGGAAAAGAGGCGTACACTATATGTCTCTAAACGAAGAAATTGTCCCTAACCACTTTAACCTATCCTATCGAGCTGACTAGTAAGGTTAGTCGGTAACATGCCGGGCTCAAACAATTAGAGCACAGTCAGCGACCTCAGTGTAAAATTGATGCTGGCGGGAATAAGTGATGCGGATATAGATGTTGCTGTATAGTATTTCCTAGCGTACTGCGGTCCAAAGTTTTCTACAATTAAACAAAACATATTAACTGAATGGCTATCTGCCATATACAACTAACCAATGCAATAAGTAGATTATAATTAAATTAAGTAACTAAGTATCATAGATTGATAAACTTAGCCGGTGCGGCCAGTTGAAAGCACCACAGTAGGCTAAACAAGGATAACATTCACAGTAATAAAGAAATTATAAATTGCGGTCTTAAGACCGGAAAGGTACCTATTAGTCAACAGCACTAAATACGGAAATAATAATTAAATGAACAATAGTATAGTTACTTGAGTACTTAATAGTCATCGGAACAGGCTACTATTTTACTGAAATTGAGGCGCTAACATATTCATAGCGTGAGTCGACACGTTCTCTAAAGCTGGAGAGATTTCCACAGGTGATTTCTGCAGCTGGTTTCTGCAGGTTGGATCTGCAAGCTGACTCTCCAAGACAGGGTAGACACGGTGCACACTCATGAAAGTGAAACAAAGCAGTGAAGTAATATCTATTAGATAGTCTTGGTAACCAGTATACAATTTATACTGAAGTGAGAAAGTTATCCGTCCGGCGACAGAAGTAATAAAGTTGCGGTGTGCCCATTAACAGAGAGGGCTGTATATATTATTGAGCAGTTACATAAATTGGCACACGGTGTGGGATGCGTCCCATAGCTCTTGCGGTGCACCTAGAAAAGTTCCACCAGTCTGTGGTAAAAAAGTTAATTAAAACACGCGACATGCAGTGCGGTGATTGAAGTCCACTTTTCAGCATGGTTAGCAGATCCGGCGAGGCCTCCACCACGAATCACAGTATCTCTACATTCCGTAGAATTACATCCCGGGCCCCCATGCCCTTTTCCGCAGAAGTTCCGTTAGGAAAGTCCGGATGCGGAAGGTCTAACTTTAAATTTAGTTTATTACTGACCGACCACCGCGGATGTTCTGTGATCCGTAAGACACCAGTAAAAGTGAGATCACTGGTAGGTCAGCAGTTACATCCGTCCTCCTGATGGGCCAGAGGTCCTGTGCGGGCCGGCTTCCACCCCAGTGAGTCTCCTGATTCTTGATTTTTCACCCCTTTTATACCACCTGAGATGCCTCAGCCAATCAGCGGCGGAGCAGTAGCCAATCAGCGTGTAGCTAGATCAGTGATGTATTTACCACGTTCTAAAACATTCTAGATCTTTTTATGCATACACGCAATTACGTAAAAATCAATATTTTGAAGATAATTTAAGGGATTTTCCATGGATAACTCAGCCATTTCTGACCCTATTTTGAAACGGTTAACAGTTCTAGAAAGCTCCTTACCGATGAGTACACAACGACTGCCACATACAGAATGCAGCTCGCCTTGGATAGAATTACAGCTTGGGCCAATCGCTGGTGTATTACCATCAACAATGAAAAATCATCAGCCATGCTATTCTCACTGTCCACCAAAACCAAGGTTGGAAATCTGACACTGGGCGGTACTCCACTCGAGTACGAGGACCAGCAGACATACCTGGGAGTCACCTATGACAGAAGATTAACATGGAAGGAGCACATCCAGAACGCAGAGGCAAAGGCCAGAAGAAAGCTAAACATCATGAGGAAGCTGGCAGGAACAAAGTGGGGTGCCAATGAAAGGATCCTCAAGACCATCTACCTAGGTGCTGTACGACCACACCTTGAGTATGGATCCAACTCATGGATGACAGCAGCTAAATCTCATCAACAGAACCTCGACAGAGTACAAAACCAGCCACTGCGCATCATCACCGGTGGAATGAGATCAACACCAATAGAAAAAATGGAGCAGACAGCAGGCATCCCCCCACTTAATAAATGAAGGGAATGCAAAGCACTGATCCAAGCTGCAAAGTTCAAATCATTCAACAACCACCCGATAAAGATCAGGCAAGCACATCAGGAAGACTTAAAAGATCAAATTTTGTGAAAAAGACAAAAGGACTTCAAAGGAAACACCAAGAAATGTTGCCAGCACAAATAGAAGACCCAAACCACACCCTTGATCCTCCACCCTGGGAAAACAACCTAGAGAACATAGCTATTCGCACCACAGTACCTCATCTCACAACCAAAGATGAACACAGTGATGTGAGCAAGAAGGCCCTGACCCTAGCCATGCTGGAAGAAATGTACCCTCAGGAGACATGGATAAGGATCTACACAGATGGATCAGCCAAAGATGCAATTAGGAGCGGAGGTGCCGGACTGCACATACAGTATCCAAACGGACAACATGAGTCAGCTGCAATACCGACAGGCAAACACTGCACAAACTACAGAGCTGAAGTCGAAGCACTGGTCCATGCATCTAATACCATCAGCAGAACAGCAGACCCTATTGCACAGATTGTCTTTTTATCTGATGCCCGCTCCGTCCTTGAGGCTATCACCAAAGGTAAGCTGCCACAACTTGAAGAAGCATTACAAACCATCAAATGCTTTCGGATAGCATTGCAGTGGATCCCCTCACACTGTGGAGTCCAAGGAAATGAGCAAGCAGACAAGATGGCAAAGGTGGGTGCAGAAGAGAATCAGACAGAAAACATGGTTACACATACAGAGATGAAGACTATCATCAAGTCACTTTATAGAACACCTCAATCAGAAAATGCCTACCATCATCTTTCGAGGCCAGAGCAAGTGACCATTTTTCGTCTCAGAACTGGACATAACAGACTAAACCAACACATGTACAGGCGGTTCCACCGTACGACATCGCCCGCTTGTCCTTGTGGAGAAACAGAACAGACCACAGAGCACGTACTTCAATGTTGCAGTACGTATCAGCTGCTGAGAGAAGAGATCTGGCCTTTGTCAACCTCTTTTCTTGAAAAGCTGTATGGGCCTGTGGAAGAACTGCAGAAAACCACAGATTTCATCTTGAGAACGGCTCTCCAAGTGTGATACCAGCGATCGAAAAGAAGAAGAAGATACTGTCAAAGTTTTGATGCTGCTTCATCGGCCCATGGGTTAATGATTTGTATACACGGTAGAACGATGGTGTTCATAATCAAAACAAGGACAATATAGCGGTCTATAATTATTGTCTGGTTTAAACAGCTCCATGTCTTGCGGAAATTAAGTATACTAATTCCGCCAAGCTGGACTATGTTTTCCGAGCATCCTCCTCTGTCGGTAGGACTAGTCCCATCCCTACCTAGAACAAACTTAATTTATTATAATACAGATCGGAAAATGCGTGCCTCAGTTTACAATTACAATTCAGTCGTATGGAGATGGTAAATACAGTCAACCTGAGTATCTATGTTTCTGTCGTGGTGATGATTTTCATTGATACGTATGGCTGGTTATCTGCGGATGACTCTTGTGCTGTTGTGAAGTGTGACGTTTTTATTACCTTGTGCGGAGCAGGTAATTGAAGTGCGGTGTCAACTTTATCGGGCATGATGTATTTCGCTCTGTAATGGCCGAGCCCGACTTTGTCGGGCGTGTGTGGTTAGGGCTGCCCATTGGAATGGAGAATTGGTCATCTCCCATTACACGACGGTTGGTACTCTGTTGTAGTTTTTAAGTACCGGGAAAATTAGAGTCATCTAGTGAAAAAGATATAGGTGTCATAATAGACGATAAACTATGCTTCGATGAACATATAAATGGAAAAATAAGCAAATCTAACCAGATAATGGGACTGAGTAGGAGAACATTTGACTATCTAGATAAAGAAAACTTTAAGCATCTCTACAAATCTCTTGTTAGGCCACATATTGAATACGCTAATGTGGTTTGGGCTCCATATCTGAAAAAGCACATAAATGCAATCGAAAATGTCCAAAGACGGGCAACCAAACTTGTTCCTGGTATGCGTAATCTACCATATCACGTACGCCTCCAAAAGTTAAAGTTACCAACATTAGTATTTAGAAGATTGCGTGGCGACATGATCGAGTTATATAAAATTCTCAGCAATAAATATGACCAAGTTACTGCAGACCTTATTGAGCGACAAGACACAAATAGCATAACTCGAGGCCACAGCCTAAAAATTAAGAAAATAAGACCAAGACTCAATATACGAAAGTTTTCTTTCCCGTTGTGCTGTACTGATCAATGGAATAAACTACCCGAATCCGTTATCAGCGCCCCCTCAGTGAATTCTTTCAAAGCTAGACTAGACAAGCTATGGGAAAGTCATCCGTTGCGCTATAACTACGACATATGCAGCCCATTCCTGACGTTAGAGGCTTGTTGACGCCTGCTGTCAGTAGAGGATTCGTATAAGAGAGTCTGCTGAACAGGCTGCTTCCCTTAGCCCACCGCCTGCGGGGTGTGTGGGGTGTGGGTGTGTGTGTGTGGGAGGGGGGGGGGGTTGCTGCGGTGCGGGATGCCAATCTACAGATGACGAGTGGAGTGTGAAGTGGGCAGGACACATGATGTCCTAACTTGGTGCATAGACGATGGACGCGAGTTGGATATGTGGGGGGAGGCGTGTGTTGTGGTGCGGCTGTGGATGGGGTCGCCACTTGGGAGGGATTGGTCTCGCGATTTGATGGCTTGGATGGGTACACCGAGTTGTGCGGTTTTGCTGTTCTGGACAAGCCAAAGCCGCATCTAGCCTCTTCACTTCCATGCTATTCACTACATGTTCCACCCCACAAGAAGCATGGCACGGGTCAGCCTCAGCTTCCGCTTGTGGTAACTCTATAATGGGGGGGGGGGGGGTATGGCATGAAGTGGATGGGAGTGGGAAGAGGTTGGCAGAACAACTTTTCCGTCCTTCCCTTTGGACAACACAAATCAGAAGGTCTTCAGATACGACTTCCCAGATCTAGTAGACCCACACTGAGGAGGGAGAGGGCGAGTACGTATCTCGTCATCGTCCTCAGCATTAGTCAATTGTTCACTGGACTTCTGGCTTGGTAGAAGACACGTCGAACTGGCACCGCAGTGCTCTGGACTAACGTCAGGAATACTTGTTTCCGCAGAGACATTTGTCTGGGTACCGGTGTCACATGAATTACCCATCCCGAGCTCTGGCACTGGGCCATCACTGACACAAGGTTTAAGTCGATCGAAGTGGATGACTGAGGTCATCCCATCCGAAGCGCGGATACGGTAGGTCATGTCCGACGTCTTACCTACCACCACATAGGGGCCTTTCGACTGGTAACTCAGTTTACTCGGCACGTTTGCAGAATGTCGCAAATCGTGTACCCAAACCATTCTTCCCACTCCATACAAGTCTCCATGCACCCGCCAGTCATGCCATGTTTTCTGACGCCGGTGTGCAGTGGATAAAGTTGCTCTCAATAGCTCATGGCTCTGTTCTATCCGCTGCTGCATGAGCTGCATGAGCTCTACATAGAGAGATGGTGAATCTTTCTCCCGGAATCCTGGGCATGGCCAGATCCAGTGGCAAGGCTAATTCACGGCCTAACATTAACCATGCAGGGGTATAACCCATGCTGGAATGTACTGAAGTGTGGTATGCCATGAGCACATATGGGAGTCGTAGATCCCAATCTCGACAATCAAGTCATGTTTCCTTTGTCAACATTTCCATCAGTGTACGATTGAATCTTTTGACCATACCGTCACTGCGCGGATGATATGGAGTTGTTTTTGTTTTGACGATATGAAACAATTTTCAGAGCTCAGAGATCAGCCGGCTCTCAAAATTACTTCCTTGATTGGAGTGCAGCTCATAGGGCATTCCGAACTGGCAGAACACATTGTTTGCCAAGGCCTCCGCTACTGTGGATGCATCTTAGTCCAGCAAAGCAAATGCTTCCACCCACTTCGTAAAAATAATCTTGTAATACGAGGATGTACTTATTTCCTTCATCCGTTGTATTCAAGGGTCCGAGCACATCAATAGCCACTCGCTCCCACGGTGCAAAATCTATATTAATTTGGAGAGATGAAGAATGGTGCTGGGCAACAGTGCGTCTTTGACATGGGACACATTTGGCAGCCCATGCCTTCACACTATCGCGAATTCTGATCCAGTGGAATCTCTGTTTTATCTCTGTTAATGTCCTCTCAACAGCAAGATGACCCGCGTTATCGTATAGTTGCACTAACATAGTATTTCAATAATGCTCAGGAATCACAATGCAGTTATCAATGTAGAGAACGCTTTCATGCATATGGCATTCCTCGAACTGCTGGTGGTAGTATTTTGCTGTCGCGGAAAATGGTGTAACAGATTTCCGGGGAGGACGTACCCCCTCCTATATATCTCATGTCTGCGCATCTGTTGCTTGTTCGTGAGCGACTTTCTCAGTGTTCCACTCTGCGCACTGCAATTCGGGGAACACCGGAGATGGCTGTGTTGTATGTGTCATGGTGGTGGCTACTTCGGGTTCATCATCAAGCCCGATTCTGCTCAAGGTGTCGACATTTCCATGCAGTTTGTCAGTTCTATGAACCACATTGAAGTTAAAAGCCTGCAGGGATTCCTGCTACCTCGTTACCTGGCCCTCCAGATTTCTGAGCCAGCGTAGTGAGGCGTGATCCGTAGGTAGAATAAATGGGCGACCATACAGAAAGTGTTTGTAATACTTGATAAAGTAGACTGCAGCCAGTAGTTCTCGCTTAGTGGTCGCGTAATGTTTCTCCATTTTGTTTAGGGTATGCGAACCATATCCCAATACCTGCTCCGTTCCATCCTCTGTGACCTGAGATAGAACTGCGCCAATAGCGTAAGCTGATGCATCAGTGTCCAGGATGAAATCGAGGTTAGGGTTAGGATGAGCGAGAATTGGAGCAGTCATCAAGAGTTCCTTCAACGCCCTGAAGGAACCTTCACACTCACTCGTCCACCCTTCAACGCCCTGAAGGAACCTTCACACTCACTCGTACACTCGAATGGTCGATCTTTTTTGGTGATCTTGAAGAGGGGTGATGCAAGCTCACTGAAATGATGGATATATTGGCAATAGTACTGACAGAGACCAAGGACGCTTCAAGTTTCCGTGTCAGACTCAGGGGTCTGCCACGGCTTTGGTTTTTGATGGTTGGGTGGCCACTCCATCACCGGATATGACGTGTCCCAGGAACTCGACGCTCTGTCTGAATAGATGACATTTCTTGGGTTTGAGCTTTAAGTTAGCAGTGCGGAATCGTGAGAGCACGGTGTCTAAATTGGATAGTATTTGCTCAAACAAGGGACCAAAGACGATTATGTCGTCAATGTAACACAGACACTCAATGAGATGCTCGAAAGTTCCAGGAGCGTTGCACAAGCCATAGAGCATCTTGCAGAACTGGAAAAGACCGTCTCTACAAATGAATGCCATCTTCTCCATGTCAGCCTCATCCATGGCTACCTGCAAGTACCCACTGGCTAAATCAAGGGTGCAAAACCACTTGGCTCCGGACAAGGAATCTAGGGCCTGATCTGTCCTCGGTAACGGATAGGTGTCCTTGATGCTAAGATCATTAAGGCGGCGGTTGTCTATACAAAACCGAAAAGATCCATCCTTTTTGCCTGCTAGTACTATGGGACTGGCCCAAGGGGATGCTGATGGCTCAATTATTCTGGTCCGCAACATGTCCTGCTGGTGTGCCTCTGCTTCCTTATGAATAGGGAGACGTCGGATTGGCTGATGGACAAGTCTGTTGTTTCCGGTGTCAATGGAGTGTCGTACTAGATGAGTTTCTCCGAGGTCCATGTCTCCTGCCAAGAAACTATCGCGATATTTGTGAAGTAATTTCCGTACTTGTTGTTTTAGGGATTGCATCAATCCAACTGTGGCACGCAAATATAAGTCATGTAAGTGTTCTGGCAAATCATCAGAAGTTGTTGTTGCTGTGATTGTGGATGGGGCTGTTGCCAGTTATATCACATCCACCAATTGGCCACAACTGACTCCTGATTCAATTCTTATTGGGTCTGCAGTGCCATTGAATACGTGGAACGGAATACGTTCCTTGTTGCTGGTGTCCACGATGATGCGGGAACTGGCGCATTGTGAGGCGATCATGTATTCAGGGTCGGGTTCCAGCATGGCTGTGTGAGTGTTGTTTTCTAATTGTGCTGTGGTGGCCCACAAGATCCTTTCTTGACCCGGCTCAACTGTCGAGGTTGCGGCTAATATTACAGCACATGTATCATATAGTGGTGATTCCGGTCCAAGGGTTATCCGTCGGCCTTGTATGTCTAATTCCTGTTGTCTGCAATGTATGACGGCTTCGCTGGCACTGAGGAAGTCATAACCAAGCAGGGTATCGTTTTGAATAGAGGCGATAACAACTTGCTGAATGAATTGTATCTCCTCTATCTGTATTACGAGGTTTACTACTCCAGCCACGGGAACATCGGCGCCCGTAGCTGTTTGCAAAAATATGTTTGTAGGCTTAAGGGGTGGCTTTTTATGAGGTGGGATGCTCTCATACAAACGCTTGTTGAAAACGGTGATGGAAGCTCCAGTGTCTACAGTGGCACTGGTGGAAATTCTGCTAAACAGACAGGCAAACTTATATATCACCTTGCAGTGAGCCTGTGGAGGCGTTTCCAATGATACCATTTGCGGAAGTTATGGTGGTGTGGTATCATTCTGTATATAGTCAGCTTGTTTCCAAATAGCTTCCGTGGCTGAATGTGGAAAGGGCCAACTCATCGTCGCTGTTGCTGTGATTGATGTGTTGATGCGCAGAAGAAACACCGCCAGTGTATTGCTTTCACTTTCTTGGTATGAGGTTTCTGTTTGCGGATCCATGGTGCCGAATGAACGCTCCCTTCGATATCACTACTGGTGCTGGAGGTGGTTGGTGAAGCTGTATGCGGTTGTGAGTTGCATACCACCAAAGAAACCGGGTGTTAAGTGCCTTGGCGGGGGTCGGGGGTGGGGGGGGGTGGGTCGTTGTGCTTGCAGAAACGTTGTTCCAGCGAAGGTGCTACAACCTACCACTGCCGTTTTACCTAGGAAAGAAGGTTGAGTAGAGGCAGAAAGTGCGGGCTCACTCTTTCTGCAAGGGGGAGATAACAGTGCTGCGGATGCTGTGTGTGTCGTGGGCACTATCATAGAAGAAGTCAGGTGCAGGTGGGTGTATGGTGCAGTAGGATTGTGTTGACGAGTAGAAATGGCTGCCTGACGTTGTGGTTCAGGGGCCGCAGTTGAGCCGGGTTGTGGAAATGGGCAGCAAATCGACTCTGTGGTTGCTGCCTGTGCTAGTTTGACGGATCCTCAGGCTGCGGGGTACGTCGGTCAGCGATGGGGGTTGTAGATGGAGGTCTGTTTGGGCATCACTCCTTCCAGTGGCCCAGCTGACCACATCCAAAGCACGTGTTTGGTGGCGGTACTGAAGCTGTGGTGGGTTTGGGGGGTTAGTCGTGGGCTGTGTGTTGTCACGAGATTGGTGAGTGCAGAGATTTGTTTAGTAATTTCTTCTAATCTTTCGTGCATGTTTTGCCTATTGCTATTATTGTGCTGGTTCCCACATCCTTGGGCATTGTTGTGGCCCCGCGATGGGATTGGCACTCCCTCTTCCTTTAGACGCGTGATTTTGACCAGTTTGTTCCTGCTGTGCATGTTGTTCATTTGCTGATGTATTCGTCGTTGCTGTGTTTGATTCGGCAGTAGTTGCGACATTGACATCATTCACTTCATTTATTGGGTGTAGATGGCGGCGATTATTCTTTTCCCATTCTAAGAAATTCTCAATCCGAACCATGGTGGCCATAAGTTGTTGAAGGCTGCCGTACTCCGTGATGAAAGTTTTTCTTTTAACGCAGGTTCTCCGCTCAACGCATCGATGAAAGTGTCCAGATGCAAGTGGGTTACGCCCTCGAGATTTGTGCTGGGGTATGCGCGGGTAACTAAGTGATGAATGCTGCTTCCTAGCTCAGGTATGGTTTCCTCTGAGCATTGACGTAGATGAGTTGGAGTTGATAAGTCTCTCTCCGAGGGCTGTGTCGCTGAATCTTTCCGACAATGCGTTCTCCAGTTCAGTGTAGGATGGAGTGTAGTCTGTGCCTAAGTCTGCCAGAACTTGCAGAGCTTTTCCAGACAAATTTGCGGCCAAATACTCTCCCATCTGACGATTTCTCCACCGGGTTGTCCTACTTATTATTTCAAATTGCACTTTATAATTAGCCCAGTCAGTCTCCCCGCTAAATTGGGGGTGGGGGGTTGGGGAGAGAATGATCCGACCATGGTCACGTGGAGAAGTAATTGGAGCAAAACCTGGTGGTGGTGCTAGCGAAACTGATGAGAATGCAGATGCTGGTCAGCGTGTAGGTGGTGGTATTTCCCGGCGATGTCCCTGTCGATGCTGACACGTCCATGAAAGTGATTCTCATTGATGATGTGTTGCATGGTTCGTTGGTTCTGCTGAATACCGCCCTGATGCGGGTCCATAGACAGGTGTAGGTCTATAGACTGGTGGAGGTGTGCTGTGTAGACAGCGCTGACGTTCCTGATGCTGAGATATATATATCCCTTGTACGGAGGCAGTGCAGGTGATTGACGTGGAAGGTGTGCACGATGTGGATGTCTTCTGCTATATTGCTGAAACAGTGTTGCCGTTTCCTCCGGTTCATAACGCGGTCCCGCTGAATAATAAGGTGAAGACGCGTGAAGACGCGTGAAGATGAGGAGATACGGGATAAGGTACATGAGCATCCGGCCACTGGTCACCGATTGATGATGTAGGCGAACATAATGGTCGTGAAGGTGGTCGTTGCCCCATGGGGGTCTTTGTCATGGTCGTCCGTGATCCGGCGTAGATGGTGGTAGCCTATCGTGGAGATCCGATAGAGTGATGTATTGAGTTCCCACCTGCGAGGCATCACGGAATGTCCCCTTGCTGATCGGTGAGAACTCGTGTTGTGGCGGTGCTGGTTGTTCTGCACCGGGGAAATTAGCGACATTATCGGTGAGTACGCGAGCAGTTATTCCATCATATGATGCTACTTTCGTATCAAAGGAAAGCTGACTGTCGGATGAAGGAGACTAAAACTTGTGTGTGTTGAGTGTAGGCGTTGGTTCGCTTCTTGTTTGGGCTCCACATTGGGTGCCACTTGTAGCTCGCGGGGGTACGTACTGGTCCGCTATTAGATTTCTGCCCATCTCACCGCAAGTGCACGATGACTGGGATGGCTGGTTAGCTGCGGGTCTCAGGGTTGCGGATCCTGTATTACATCGCCCTGAGAAATACAAAGACCGACTTCTAGAGTCGGTGGAACACTGATGTTCCAGTGAGGCTGTGCGACCATTGCCGCCCAGATTGAACCACATGGTCTCATCTTAACTATTAGTATTACTGGTATGTTTATCCATACTAATTTAGAGTTATGGAATAATTTGTAATTAGACAGTAAGAATGTTAATATATACTATACAAACAAGATGATCATTTGACAGTAAATGAGCACACAATAATACATAATATGGAGCTAACTAGTGTTCTTTCTACGTGGTGTTGCCGGAGGTACCACACAGGTTCTTGAATCCACAGAGGTATCCCCACAAGAGAAGCATCTGTAACGAAGTCACTAAGAAAGCTTAATATAAGTTAATATACCCTTAACACAGACAAAGAAAATAGTGTTGTTGCGAGAGGAAAGTGCCTCGCGCGGGCCTCCATCACAGGAAAATGCCTTCAACGCTGAAGCGGAGGAAAAGAGCTGGCAAAAACCAGAACAGAAAATGCTAAGTGATGAAAATCCTAGTGAAACTACTGTTATGGTGTTGCATGCTGGTTTACGTGGAAACGGGACGGAAGATTTCCGAAGAATATCCAGGTCATCGTCTTATGTAGTTCCAAAGATACTGTATTGGTAGATGCCGCTTTATTTATGCGGGCCTTCTGCTACAGTCTAACCTACCAATTACTTGTTAGAAACGGAAACTAGCTTTGGTCGCAAGTGACAGGGATTCCTACCTATCATTAGATACAGTTGTCCCATGGACGCAGATGCTCAGCTTCCCGTAGGTCACTTTGGAATAGCATCTACCTCCAAGGACAGCATGCATACATGTTACGATACAAGGCATCCGAATTCGATGAAAATCTGGCTACCTTGCTCCGCAACCACAGAAAACTTCAGCTGGACAATGGCTACATTTCACACAAGCAAGTTTGGTTACTAACATGTCTTTATGGTGGAGATGGAGAGGTGAATATCCATCACAAACGCCTTTCCCGTGAGGGCATGGCGGATTCCAAGATCTCACCCAGACACGGCAACAAGCTGGATGGAGATGCGCGTCTCATCCGTCACCGAGTCCTACGGATCTAACAGTTGACCTGTGGTTAGGATTAAATTCCAATATGCCCAAATATGCACTGCGGGCCGGTAAATAGACTAACTAACTCATATTTATAACTATATGTTTTCGCAGTGCTTCCTTCTTTGGCAGGGTTATCTAGCTAACAACGGCATAAAAGCCTAGGATTGATTGTGGCAGATGCA
Organism: Chaetoderma sp. LZ-2023a; assembly: GCA_034401795.1. Lineage (NCBI taxonomy): Eukaryota > Metazoa > Mollusca > Caudofoveata > Chaetodermatida > Chaetodermatidae > Chaetoderma > Chaetoderma sp. LZ-2023a. The sequence continues at coordinate 203,445,341 of CM067369.1, read as the reverse complement.
TCCACAGATAGTCCCATATGAATCGTCAGTGTGTCAGTATATCAGACATGTGAAAGCTGGTCGGATAATCCTTGACTTTTAGTCTTGGTGCGGTGGTCCAGTGGAAAGATGCCTGATTGCTGATGCTATGCGGAGTTGCAGAATGGCGGTTCGATCCCCCGACCGGGAGATGGTGATCAACAAATTAAACTAACGGGTGCATCACTGTCGGCTAAGTTAGCGCATGGAAATTGAAGCCGCACGTTGCCAGTGCATCAATAAAATAAAAATACATATACTGCCAGAGCCGTGCTGGAGTCAGAGTACAATAGGCGTAAAAGCCTAGGATTGATTGTGACAGATGCATCCACAGATAGTCCCATATGAATCGTCAGTGTGTCAGTATATCAGACATGTGAAAGCTGGTCGGCCAATCCTTGACTTTTAGTCTTGGTGTGGTGGTCCAGTGGAAAGATGCCTGGTTGCTGATGCTATGCGGAGTTGCAGAATGGCGGTTCGATCCCCCGACCGGGAGATGGTGATCAACAAATTAAACTAACGGGTGCATCACTGTCGGCTAAGTTAGCACATGGAAATTGAAGCGCACGTTGCCAGTGCGTCAATAAAATAAAAATACATATACTGCCAGAGCCGTGCTGGAGTCAGAGTACAATAGGCGTAAAAGCCTAGGATTGATTGTGACAGATGCATCCACAGATAGTCCCATATGAATCGTCAGTGTGTCAGTATATCAGACATGTGAAAGCTGGTCGGCCAATCCTGGACTTTTAGTCTTGGTGCTGTGGTCCAGTGGAAAGATGCCTGGTTGCTGATGTTATGCGGAGTTGCAGAATGGCGGTTCGATCCCCCGACCGGGAGATGGTGATCAACAAATTAAACTAACGGGTGCATCACTGTTGGCTAAGTTAGCACATGGAAATTGAAGCTGCACATTGCCAGTGCGTCAACAAAATAAAAATACATATACTGCCAGAGCCGTGCTGGAGTCAGAGTACAATAGGCGTAAAAGCCTAGGATTGATTGTGACAGATGCATCCACAGATAGTCCCATATGAATCGTCAGTGTGTCAGTATATCAGACATGTGAAAGCTGGTCGGCCAATCCTTGACTTTTAGTCTTGGTGCGGTGGTCCAGTGGAAAGATGCTTGGTTGCTGATGCTAGGCGGAGTTGCAGAATGGCGGTTCGATCCCCCGACCGGGAGATGGTGATCAACAAATTAAACTAACGGGTGCATCACTGTCGGCTAAGTTAGCACATGGAAATTGAAGCCGCACGTTGCCAGTGCGTCAATAAAATAAAAATACATATACTGCCAGAGCCGTGCTGGAGTCAGAGTACAATAGGCGTGAAAGCCTAGGATTGATTGTGACAGATGCATCCACAGATAGGCCCATATGAATCGTCAGTGTGTCAGTATATCAGACATGTGAAAGCTGATCGGCCAATCCTTGACTTTTAGTCTTGGTGCGGTGGTCCAGTGGAAAGATGCCTGGTTGCTGATGCTATGCGGAGTTGCAGAATGGCGGTTCGATCGCCCGACCGGGAGATGGTGATCAACAAATTAAACTAACGGGTGCATCACTGTCGGCTAAGTTAGCGCATGGAAATTGAAGCCGCACGTTGCCAGTGCGTCAATAAAACAAAAATACATATACTGCCAGAGCCGTGCTGGAGTCAGAGTACAATAGGCGTAAAAGCCTAGGATTGATTGTGACAGATGCATCCACAGATAGGCCCATATGAATCGTCAGTGTGTCAGTATATCAGACATGTGAAAGCTGGTCGGCCAATCCTTGACTTTTAGTCTTGGTGCGGTGGTCCAGTGGAAAGATGCCTGGTTGCTGATGCTATGCGGAGTTGCAGAATGGCGGTTCGATCCCCCGACCGGGAGATGGTGATCAACAAATTAAACTAACGGGTGCATCACTGTCGGCTAAGTTACCACATGGAAATTGAAGCCGCACGTTGCCAGTGCGTCAATAAAATAAAAATACATATACTGCCAGAGCCGTGCTGGAGTCAGAGTACAATAGGCGTAAAAGCCTAGGATTGATTGTGACAGATGCATCCACAGATAGTCCCATATGAATCGTCAGTGTGTCAGTATATCAGACATGTGAAAGCTGGTCGGCCAATCCTTGACTTTTAGTCTTGGTGCGGTGGTCCAGTGGAAAGATGCCTGGTTGCTGATGCTATGCGGAGTTGCAGAATGGCGGTTCGATCCCCCGACCGGGAGATGGTGATCAACAAATTAAACTAACGGGTGCATCACTGTCAGCTAAGTTAGCACATGGAAATTGAAGCCGCACGTTGCCAGTGCGTCAATAAAATAAAAATACATATACTGCCAGAGCCGTGCTGGAGTCAGAGTACAATAGGCGTAAAAGCCTAGGATTGATTGTGACAGATGCATCCACAGATAGTCCCATATGAATCGTCAGTGTGTCAGTATATCAGACATGTGAAAGCTGGTCGGCCAATCCTTGACTTTTAGTCTTGGTGCGGTGGTCCAGTGGAAAGATGCCTGGTTGCTGATGCTATCCGGAGTTGCAGAATGGCCGTTCGATCCCCCGACCGGGAGATGGTGATCAACAAATTAAACTAACGGGTGCATCACTGTCGGCTAAGTTAGCACATGGAAATTGAAGCCGCACGTTGCCAGTGCGTCAATAAAATAGAAATACATACAGGTCGGCTACGTCAAATCGGCCCTAAGTCATCGTAGCCTTTATTTTCACCTTTATAAAGCCCACTAATTTCGTAGTGTAACTAAATAGTGACAGATCCGATGGGCTGAAGATATATGAGCAGATTAGCATATAGTCAACATGATAAGCTACATTCGTCTTTTTTATTCCATGTATGACTGATGTGGTAAATGTATGTGCTAAATATATAGCTTTAAGGCTAGTATTAAATATGTAATACACCCCCTGGATGTGTATTAAAATTTATGTCTGTATTAGGGATTTAGGTCCAGACATAAAAGCTAATACAAGTTTGAACAACAGGCCTACGGTTTAAGACCATGTTTAAGGCGGTATTAGAGATTTAGGACCAAACTTAAAAGTTAATACACTTTCGAACAACCGGGCCCCTGGGTTCCAAATGGGCACTGAATGCAGTGGAAATTGGCTTTTCTTGAACCCTGGAATGGTCAACACGGCATCTGTAGTGGTCATCGGAGAGCAGGACAAGATTTTGCAAAGTCCAGTGGTAAATTTACAAAAAATGCTTCTCTTGGCATGTACATAGAAATTCCGTGAACATATTTGTGATTTTCTTGAAAAATCTTGACAATTAATGAGTTAATTAATATAAGCATTTTCAGATCAATGTTTTCATTGCCTTATTGGACAAAATTACCAGGCTGACATATGGCAAAACATGTTGTCTGCAGATCAGTAGCCCCCATCCCCACCTCCACCCCACCACCCATATTGTAAGGAAGCCATGAAGGCAAATTTTATCTACAGAGCTCGACTTAATATCTCCAGCGCGCTCGACTTAATATCTCCAGCGCGCTCGACTTAATATCTCCAGCGCGCTCGACTTAATATCTCCAGCGCGCTCGACTTAATATCTCCAGCGCGCTCGACTTAATATCTCCAGCGCGCTCGACTTAATATCTCCAGCGCGCTCGACTTAATATCTCCAGCGCGCTCGACTTAATATCTCCAGCGCGCTCGACTTAATATCTCCAGCGCGCTCGACTTAATATCTCCAGCGCGCTCGACTTAATATCTCCAGCGCGCTCGACTTAATATCTCCAGCGCGCTCGACTTAATATCTCGAGCGTTTGACATAATTGTCTTGAGCGCTTGACATATTTATCTCAAGCGTTTGACATAATAATCTCGAGCGCTCGCGATATCGACATATTAAGGCGAGCGCTCGTCGAGATAACCTTTTTCGCAGACATAGACCATCAATCACGGCTTCCGTAATATTGCATAAAATGTAGGCACTTTAAAAGCAAATTAATTCATCATGGTGATGGATATTGGGCCTTTTCAAGTTTACCCATCCGTCATATGACGCGAGTCACTTCATAATCAACTACGTGACATGTATGATGACGTCATAATCATGACGTCACGAGTGATTCGATATAACCCGTCTTTAAGGCTTAGTAGTCCGACACGTTGTATAAATTGTATGTCTTTATCATTTAATAAACATTTTGTTGAATATTTTGAAACTAATTTGACTGGGCGATGTTGCTGCCATAGGCAACAACAGCACGAAGTCAAATTAATCTCAAAATATTTAACAGCTAACGTGTATAGTTTTTCTGGAAATTGCTTGTCAGGGCGTTCGGGCATCGATAGATCCCAACACGACAGAGGTGTGGGTGGAGCTTAGCTAGAGATGGGCGGGGCATAGCTAAAACTGGAACGGTAGATTCGTTATAGGCCTATACATGTTTTCGTAATTAATCTACGTTACACGCTAGCTGACGTCAAAATCGAAATGAGGTAGCTCTGTCACGAGAATTGAATAATCTGTCACAAAACTATACAAATTGTATGTTCTTCGTGAATTTACAATTTAATAAACATTCTGTTGAATATGTTGTAACTAATTTGAATGAGAGCTATTACTGCCATAATATTCAGCTTACCTGTATAGTTACCTTGAAATTGGGACTTAAGATTCCAACATATTAAAATTGTTTCCAAAACGCGTATAACGCGGGTGGGTGTGGGGATGGTGGGGGTGGGGTGGATGGAGCTAAGATAGAAATGAGTTTGTGGTGTCTATTTAGAAACGGGTCTCTATTCATTCATTCATATTTTTCCAACACCCAGCCACACACCCAGGTACAGACTGTACAAACACTCACAGAGTGCATATTATCAGGCTGGCATTTAGTAAAGAAACTTGATAAATAATTCAGAAGGAGTTTGTATCGTTTGAAGCCATCGTCCCAGCAAGATATGGATCAGAATTTGTCCCAGAATATGATTACTAAGTATCGCCTGCAGTGGCTAAGCCAATGGGATGGGGTGGGAGAATCATGGTCATGTGCGTGAAACCCATAAATATGCAATCAAAATTGGGAGGGGCTTAGCATTTAGTTACATATGTTTGCAAGATCATTATCCTAGTTTTTTTGTGCAGGAAATGGCAGAGAGCCTAATCTATAAAGATTTTCCGGTGGAAGATTCCAGACTTACCCAGCAGAAGGGGAATATCATCCTACCGCCCCGCCCCTCCCCACCCCCACCCCCCCCCCCCACCCCACCCCACCCCCACCCACCCCCAAGATTCATGCCCATGGCCTCTAGGTTGAGATTGAGTTTTGGGCGCGCGCTACCCTATTCTACCACACACACACACGCGTGCACACGCACGCACGCACGCAAGGCTGAGAGTTACACTGTTGTCGCAAGAAAATAAAATAAAATAAATTTTGTGGAAAAAAGTAGTAAACTGGGTTAAAATATAATAATATAAACAAAGTGATAACTTGTATTCACCTCCAGATATGCGGGTGGAGTCATCTGAAAGCATCCAGATTTCAAAATGTTGATGGTATGTGAATGTGATACGCCAACATCCCCCCCCCCCAGCCCTCTAACCATGGCTTTGAGGTGGGGGGGGGGGCGGGGTGCCTATACTCATATCAGCCACAATATTTGGTCTTCGTCGATAAAAGCGTCAGTCATTTCAGTTGTAAATCTTTAAAAATAGTCTTCTGTTGGTCTACAAAGTGACACCTGCATGTAATTTAGTTCATATTCGCATCCATAAATACAGGAGCGGCCATTTGAGAACATTCGCGGCAGGGGGACACCCCTTCCGGTCCCAACCCATGTGTCCCTACCCACCGCACCCACCCCCACCCCCACCAACCAAATATTAATTCCGGCGCCATTGCGATTAAGGAAATATTTGCGGGCACTGATGACCTAGGTAATGTGAATATATTTATGAACCTGCTTATTGCCTGGATTTTTCAAGGGCTGCCTATGTTAGAATGCGTGCATCTATGGGCGAGGTCCGATCTGGAGTTGGGGATGAGTTGACATTTTGATGGTCTAGATATAACTAATTGCAAAGGTTATACATACGGTTAGTCCGAGTTCTCTGACTCCACCCTATGCCGATTCTTCCCAGCGTATCGGAGTCTCTATAGGGTGGAGTCAGAAATCACGGACTAACATACGGAATTAAAAATAGACGTACGTTTTCATTCACATGTTATAAAAATACTTATACACCTGTGTAAAAGTTAAGCACCAGCAAAAACAATAGAACGTAGAAACATGATGGTACAACTAGGCTGCCATACTTTTTGTCCCCGCGTTAGCTGACATAATTCCAAGTACGAAATGCACATGCATGCATGACTTCACGCCGCTTGATGTCCGTGCGTGGCGGGAAACAGCACACGTGTTCAGTTATGTAAAAGTCCAGTTTGAGGTGTAGAACATTACATACAGATTTAGGCGACAAGATTAGGAATTTTGTGTTCATGACCGTGGTTTATTTGTACAGAGAGAATTAGCTCTTGATTGTGAACCGCTATGGCAAGACGAAGGTTAAGTGATCGTGTGAAATGGCAAATCATAGGCATGCATACCACTGGTATGTCATGCAGAGAGATTGGCAGACAGCTGAACATTAACCATACTGTAATCAGTCGTTTGATTGCAAAACATGGTCAAACTAACGAGGTGAAGGACAGGCCTAGATCTGGAAGACCGAAGAAGACTACTGCCCGTGATGATCGAGCCCTAGTACGCCTTGTTAGGAGATCTCCATTCACCAACAGCAGAGTGCTCAGCCAGCAATGGGAAACGCGCAATAGAGTGTCAATGTCTACCGTCAAAAGGAGACTGTATGCTGCTGGCATGAAAGCTAGGAGACCTGTCAGACGTCCTCTCCTCACTGCACACCACAAAGAGGAGCGTCTGAGGTGGTGCAACGAAAGAAGACACTGGAACATGAGATCCTGGAGACGGGTACACTGGTCCGATGAAAGTCGGTTCCTGCTTCATGCCACAGATGGTCGAACTCGTGTATGGAGGTCCAGACGCACGGCGTACGACCAACGTAACATCATGGAAGAAGTTCCATTTGGTGGAGGTTCCGTTATGATATGGGGGTGCATCTCATTTGATTGTAAGCTGGATCTGTTGACTGTACCTGGAACACTAAATGGACAAAGATATCAAGATTCCATACTGGATAGAGTTGTGGTCCCTCATTTTGTAAATCATGCACCTGGAACCCACCCTATATTCATGGATGACAACGCCCGACCACATCGTGTTAGAGCTGTGCATGAATACCTCCGCCAGAATGCCATCGAAACCCTACCATGGCCAGCAAGGAGCCCTGACATGAACCCTATTGAGCATATCTGGGACATTCTGGGAAACATGGTGAGAAGGAGGGATCCTCCTGTGCAGAACCTACAGGAATTAACAGACGCACTCCATCTTGAATGGCAACGAATACCACAATGGCGTATCAGTCGGTTGGTGACCAGCATGAGACGTCGTGTCCAGGCCGTCATCCAGGCACAAGGTGGATATACCCGGTATTAATAATGACAGTCTCAAACTCGTGCACAGATGTTAAACTTCGTTTTCAGACACCATTAATGACAATCTAGCCACGTGTGTCAACTGTAGGGCAATAGTTGTCAGTTGTGTCAACGTAACCATATTCAGGCCTCGTTTTCAAGTTCAAACAAAAACATACAGTGTTTCCCCACCATCATAATCAGCATTCCTCTAGTTGCATTATTACCTCTTGCACTAAGATGGATGGGTACATAAATGTTTATGCTATTGCTTTCTTCATAGCACATGAATATACCCTCGCATGTGCGTAAAAATAGGGTGGTGCTTAACTTTTGCACAGGTGTATATATAGAGCTGTACTATTCTGATCAGCAGGCAATAGAGGAATGCAGTTTATCGATCAGTCATATGACATCATAATCAACTAATTCATATCTGACGCTATAATCAATTGCGTCATGAATGACGCGATTTAGTCGGTCATAAACGTCAAGTTGTACGAATTGTATCAACAGCTGTATATTTTTTGGAAATTGAAATTCAGGGATTACAACGATCGATCTTAGCTAGAGATGGACGGGGCATAGTTAAAACTGGATTCGTCCATTATTTGAGTCCGGCTGCAGTTTAAGTCGCTTTAACACTTGCTTCAGAAATAGATTGATTACCTTTAATTGTAGGAAATCGTACAAAGTACTTACTATTTGTGAGCCATACCGCTCTACACCTAAGTATTATTGTTTAATATTAGGTAGTTAATAAAACACATTTAAAGTATATATGCGACAAGTCTTTGTCGTTCATGAAACTCCTGTGAAACCAAGGCGAAACACATGCCCGTACATGGGAATGTTTTATAAAATTAGATCAGTATTAACAATCAAATACTGTACATCTACCACCTGTCGGAGGAAGCGAGATGATATCGATTCGGCTCCGTCAATTAGCTCGCGAGGATGATGCTGTCGAAACGGCCAATTAGTTCCTTACTCCTTACTTCTTGACGCATTCAAAGTTATCATAACCACCCTAAAAGGCAGCACATCGTGAAGTTAAATAGCAATATGTCTTAAACTAAAGGAAAGAACCCAAGACTAAACAAAAACAATCCATTCTCCTTTGACAGGTTCTTCAGCAGAGTAGCCTACTGCCAATGGACCTTTCCAAGTTTATCCATCGTCATCTGACGTCATAATTAACTACGTGACGTGTAGGATGACGTCGTAATCATTACGTCACAAATGATTATATTTGGCCTGTCTTTAACTCTTAATAGTCCGACACGTTGTACGAATTGTATGTGTCTACTATTTAATAAACATGTTTTTGAATATTTTGAAACAAATTTGACTGGACGCTGTTGCTGGCATAGACAGCAACAGCGTCCAGGCAAATTAGTTCCAAAATATTCAATAGCTTACCTGTACAGTTTTCTGGAAATTGATAGTCAGAGAGTTCAAAGATCGATCGATCCCAATACGAGCTAGGTGTGGGCGGAGCTTAGCTAGAGATGGGCGGGGCATAGCTAAAACTGGAAAGGTCTATAGTCGGTCTGCTATAAGTCAGTGATAAGTAGGACCTTCTTAGACCCATTACATACAGTGTCCACTTTAAATTGCCCTTCAGCTGAGTTCCGCCGTGGCACATTTGATCCTTTGTTCGTCATATCACTACTCTTAAGTACTCGATCGTTCTTGGTAAGTAACGGCTCACGCGTGGCTTCATTAGGACTTTCTGGAATTATCGTGAGAAACGGTGCATGCGGAGTTGGACTCTGGGTTCTGCGCTGAATACTAGGTCTCTCTTTCAACAGAGTTCCTGAGCTTAACTGAGTAACAGAAGTTAGCATATGAAAGGCCTGGATCGCGACCCGATTCACGCGGTTTGTCCGGTCCTCTCGGCTATCCGGCATACCCTTGAAGAATTGTGTCAACGCCGCCTCGTCTTCTAATTCTCGTCTTTCAGTCTTCAAATAGTTAACGATCATTATCACAATTCCTGTAGAGTAAAACAGTAGCACAACGACTATGTATAGCAACGCACCAAAGTCTGCTCCGTTATGGTCGGATTTGCCTAGAATATTGCTGCTACCAGCTCCTGAAATAGTATTTGTGCCGCCAGAGTCAGATCCCAAGGATGGCTGAGTAGTTTGATAGCGCACTTCGTTATTCTCTGTTAAGTTTTGACATCTGCTTAGAAGCTCTTTCAGAAGTTGCGAATCAGAACTTGTTGCATTCTTCTTCATCATCGTTATTAGCGGGTTTTATACGCAGTCCGGTCTCTAGGACACTATAGGAAACACGTTCAGTTCATTAGCCATTTACCTCGTGAAATCCAAATGCATCACGTATTGCAAAACAAAGATGTTGAATATATTGAACCTAATGGACCTTTCCACGTTTATCCATCTATCCTATGACATCAGAATACGTCATAATCATCTACGTGACGTGTAGGCTAAAGTCATAATCATGACGTCATGAATGACTGGATATAGCACTCTTTAACACTTAATAGTCCGACACGTTGTACGAATTGTATGCCGTTACCATTTAATAAACACTCTATTGGATATTTTGAAACTAATTTGACCGGGCGCTGTTGCCGCCTTAAAAAGCAACAGCATTAAGCGCAACAGCACCCAGTAAAATTAGTTTCAAACTATTCACCAGGTTTCCCCGTATAGTTTTCTGGAAATTGATAGTCAAGAAGTTCAGCGATCGATCGATTCCAACATGAGCGAGGTGTGAGCGGAATTTAACTAGGGATTTGGCGGGGAAAGGCAAAAACTGGAAAGGTCAATTGAGACTAGTAGATGTTGTTGGACTTGAGCAACATCTTCCAGACAACCTAGGTTCAAAATAATCAATTTCTTGCTTTCTATGTTTTACCTTGGCATTAGGGATTGAACGGTCTAACCCTTTGAACCCTGAATTCCCAGAATCGTAAATTCAAAGTAACTGTACTGGGTCCATGTTCCTGAAGCTCTCGTTATGTGAGCGATATCGTTACACGGTACTAAAGCAATGGGTGTAACGATAGCTTCGGGAACATGGGCCCAGGTAAGCTGTTGAATAATGGTAAACTAATTTGACCGGGAGCCGTTGCTACCTACAGCAACGACAGCGTCCAGTCAAATTAGTTTCAAATTATTCAACAGAATATTGATTAAATTGTAGATGACTTTAGTGTTTTGGCATTGGCCGTAAAGTGTTAAATCATAAAAGCTACACAAAGATACGCAGTCACATAGGACGTGTTCCATAACAAAATAATCAATATACGCGCGTATTCGTGTCTGTAGTCTCATTATATATTTAAAGGAAATCTCACCTTATTAGAAAAAAACTAGCGTCATATATACGCTCAGTCATAGAGGTGTCATCTATAGTTTGGCAATCATACCGGTAAGCTGTTGAATATTCTGACACTAATAGGCCATAGGCCGCAACAACTTCCAGTCAAATTAGTTTCAAAATATTCAACGGGATGAGTAGTAGCCTATATAATAAAGATTGTAATGCATTGGCGCTTACATGAGATCACACACTATTGCTTTAGGAGACAAAATGGTGGCGGTCACTGTTCAACATTTACGCGATTCCAGAGCAGATAATTGTGATACAGATAGGGGAATGTGACAGAATATGAATGATATGGAATCTATAACCCATAATTTATCGGTACAATATGACATTTGAGTTTAGATTAGCATCCCTTTAACATAATCTTTACATTTAAAGCGTACCAGTGACGTAGACAGGAAAGTCTGAGTGAGCAGCACTATATGTGGGAGAATCAGGGCTGTGTTCTTGACACCCAATGAAGTCATGGTCATGGGGGATCTTATTCCTAAATTATTTTCAAATAGATGCCACCGAAAGCGATTTCCAGCATTCTGGCTATTAAAATGTAAACCATTCCTGCACCAAATATCTATTGCTGCAGGAACAAGTCTACATCAAATATTATGGTGGCTCATCAATGAGGCCACTACTCACCCGTGCTCAGTAAGGGACCCATGGGAGTGTGCGCCTACGTATGTACGGGTACCTGCGTTTCTGAGTCCTATGGTGTATCTAAAGAAACTGCCGATCTGATTTGGTTCAAATTCTAACACAAAGGGATTTCCAAACTTTGAACGTGATCCGGATAACAACACCGGATCCGGATTGGACAAATTCCGGATCTATGTATTTCTCGGAAACTGCTGGAGATCTAGCTCAGATTTGAACACAAAAAGGGCTGTGACAGTACACTAGGATTGTAGAACTTTGCTCGTGATCCGAAAAATGGGGGAAAATTACATTGTGGGATCTTTATGGGGTGGTGGAATATGCCAACTGAGCCCGCTGGACCTTGCAATATGACGATGTATTTTTTGGTCTAAAAAGCACAATTCTGCGCTTTCGATTTTCGGTTATTTTTTCATTAATTTTTAAATGCTCGACGGCCCTATTTAACCCTCTAGCCACGACTTTCTGAGTAGGGGGGGGGGGTGCCATACGGGTGAAGGATCAAGGTTGTAGTTTTCGCATCCAATGAAGCTATGGTTTAACAGGCCAGAACACATCATTTCTGTATGATGTAAGGAATATTATGTTTAATATTTTGAAATTAATATGAATGGAAACTGTTGCTGGGGTCCAGTTAAATTAGTTTCAAATATACAACATCTTTCCTGTATAGGCCCTTGTTGTCTTGAAATCGAGCCACTGACATTACAAGAGATAACGGGCTGACACTTTACTGCTCAAATGTCTTCGAGATAATTTCAATGTTCCCAAAGAAAATTTTTCACTAGAATGACTGACGCGATTAGCGAGAGCAGTCATTATAGCGTTAAATTGACAAAAATTATCTCTGGGTCTGCAAATGCACATTCCCCAAGCCAGAAAAGGTTTTTGGCCATCTTGAGTACCGGGCCGATACTTTCAGTAACGGCACGATATCGTCCCAACGTCGGCCCAGTAAGCTGCGTTATCTGGGTAGGCTCTATGCATAGTCGCAATACAAACAATTATCGCCGATAGATCGTTTCAATAAAGCGCTTCCTATAAGTAAGCTATAGCTAGCTAAGTCACGCGCTCGTGCTTCATATATAATTAATAACAAAGTATTATTAGCCAATCTAGGGCTAGAAATTAACCACCGCTTTCATGACACTTATCGACCATGCTTATTTATGGATTGATAACTGGCGGATATCGTGCAGCTCAGAACATGTTAGCAAAACAAAAACAGAACCATATATTCTTTCTAAGACGATGTAAGAAATATTCTATTGAATATTTTGGACATAATGGACCTTTCCAAGTTTATCCATCGATCATCTGGCGATATATGCCGTCATAATTAACTAAGTTACGTGTATGATGACGTCATAATCATGACGTCATGAATGATTCGAATTAGTCCGTCTTTAACGCAAAATAGTTCGGCACGTTGTACGAATTGTATGTCTGCTATTTAATAAACATGCTGTTCAATATTTTGAAACATTTGACTGGGCGCTGTTGCTGCCGTAGGCAACAACCGCGCCCAGTCGAATTAGTTTCAAAATATTCAACAGCTTACCTGCATAGTTTTCTGGAAATGATAGTCGGTGAGTTCAGAGATCGATCGATCGATCTCAACATGAGCGAGGTGTGGGTGGATCTTAGCTAGTGATGGGGTGGGGGACATTTCTGCCCAATATCTTCCAATCCAATTTTGTTCAAAATATTCAACAGTACTTTCTAATGTTATGTATGAGCTGTACGGCATAACGATAACTAACGATAAGCGACTGGTTCGCGCTATTTTAGCTTTCAGTAGGTAAGAATATTAAGAACAAAATCAGAAGGTATTTACTTCTTTAACTTTTAACTAGTTTAACGTGAAATCCTTTTGAAAAAGTGACTGAAATTATTTTAAACTTTCAATGGCCAAAACGACGAGAAATGGCATCCGTTGTGGTCCTGACAAATGTTCATCCACAGACCAAGAGAAGACAATTTTGAAATTTGAAAACTGAAATGATTGGCTCGATAAACTAGACGGGCATTCACATTTTCAAAAAGCCTTCTTTTGTTATGTGAATAGATAGTGACCGATCATTAGCACTAATGTAGGCCTACGACGTATGCCTGTACTGTATACATTATCCTAATAATATTATGTAGGCCGATGTCGCCATAAAATGTGACTAATTCTATAGTATAGGCCTCTTAATCCTCACATTGTATCAGCAGCGCCCCAAAGTGCTCAAAATTCCACTTATATCAATTAACCCTTTAATGGTCAAGATTTCTCAAGAAAATAAGAATTTTTACAATAAAGTTTACAAAAATAACTTTATGTTGTCGTGCAAATAGACATTACTCAAGAACACTACAGGCGCTGTTTTTTGCCGGCTTGACCATGAAAATGGTTAAGAAAATTCAGTCTTTTCTTATCTAGTGTCTATTTGCCGGCTGAGAGAAGACTATTTTTGAAATTTTACCATTGGAGTGACTGTAACCGAGCCAGTCATTCCAGGGGTAAATTTTCAAAAATCAATTATCTTGGATGAAAAAGGGGCATTCCTCAAGACCACTACAGAGTCCGTTTCTGGCGGTCTTGACCATTAAAGAGTTAAGTTAACACAGAGGGTGGGGGGGGGGGGGTTGGGGGTGGAGTGGTCAATAAACTACAGTACAGATCACAATATCCACAATGACAGGTAGCTGTGAATTTCACTATTAAAATACTTATTTTCTACCGCCGATAATCTCAACGTAAACACATTCATGAATACGGGTAATCAATATTTTGAAATTAACTTGACAGGAAATTGTTAATTAGACCTACGTATTCCATATAGGTTTAATATTTAGTAAATTATTGTCCGAAAGTAGTTTTTGTATCATATCTTTTCAGTTTAGTAAAACAAATTAACACTTTAACACTCATGCTGTCCAAAACGGATTCTGTAGTGCTCTTGAGAAATGTCCTTTTGCAAAGCCAGAAAAGACTATTTTTGAAAATTTACCGCTGAAATGACTGGCTCGATAATCGAGCCAGCGATTACAGTGGCACATTAAAAAAATTGTCTCTTTGTGCAAATTGGCATTTTCTATGAGAAAATTACAATTTTCTCGAACAAATTTGACAATCAAAGAGTTAAGCCAATGCACTGACACTTCATATATGTTAACACAATTTCACTAACTGTTTTCGGATAGACACTGTAGCAGGCCTATCTAGCTGTATGGAGCACGCCAGGCACCCAGTGTTACAGCCATTGGTTACGATCGCATGCCACAAGAGTGTGAATACAATTTTCCATTAGATCAATTATAACAGCCATCGGCAATACGACTCATTTCAACGCCCGTGTGTTGGTTTGGCGCGAGGTGCCACGATGACGCGGTGCCGAATCGATCATTGCCACCAAACATGCGACGCGAATGCGAAACAAGAAGTAGAACTTGACAAACCAAAAGCCCCCCCCCCCACCCCAACCCCTGAGTTTCTATGCTAAATTTATACTTATGGGGGAAGGTGGGGGCAAAACAGGACACGGGGCAAAAGGGGGCATACCCCTCTCTCACTCAACGTATGCGTAACACTATGTACGAAGTCATTTTAGGCAGGCATTATCTCCCTTTATTTTAGGAACGCTATTTCGGTTTCATTTTCGGCTAGGGTATGTGTATTCTGTCTTGCTATTTTGAATGTTGAACGTGTTGATATAAGTATCTATGTTAAGCAGTGTATCTTTACAGACTTGTCTCAAAAGCAACTGCTATATTAAGATGGTTATTGAATATAAGGTTCACAAAGGTATAATATGTTACAAAATAAATTATGCATATGCATTGTAAAATGGCGGAAAATGTGAAAAATGAAGTAAACGGCAGGACGGGACTGTGTCCCATTATGACCCAATAGAAATTGTCAAATATTACCAATGTATTCACTACTACTACTACTACTACTACTACTACTACTACTACTACTACTACTACTAGGCCTACTCTAGCGTGTTTTCTCATTGTGGTAAAAAGGGACCCCAGGTATGGGGTAAAACGGGATATTTATGAAAAAAATATTTGTCATTTTTTTGTACGTAGTCTGGAGTGTAATTAAGTATAATTTGGTATAGGATAAGTTTGAAACATGAAGAAATAGAAGGGTTAGTATTTTTGTGGCCCGTTTTTGGCCCACATTCCCCTAGGTACAAGATGATTACTAGCATGAGACCACCGATATAGGCCTACTGAAATATCAATAATTCCATTGAAACATTCATAGATCGCCATAATATTTCGCCTATTGACCTTCGCTGTATGAAAGATACCATTTATAGTACTACTACATATCACATATGTCTACATGCAAGTCGTGAATATGTATACATGTTATATGTCAACGGCCAGCCACATCATACCCAGATAACGCAGCTTACTGGGCCGATGCTGAAAGTATCGGCCTGGTATTGGCCCAGCATCGGCCCAGTAAGCTGCGTTTTCAGGATAGGCTTTGCTTTTTATGGATGTCTGTCTTAAACTGTTTTATATTATTTACTTATATGAAAATCAATTATCTTGAATCTTGATTCTAGTAAAACGTGTCCGAATCCAGTCACGTCACACCGGTAAGAATAGAAGAAACTCAGGTATATTTCATCGTTTCATTTTACACTAATTAACGGATAAGCTGAATAAACGCTCCACGCTTTCAACGCCATATATCTAATGTGATAAATATCAACAGGTTTAATAAATATGTTGACAATTTTGAAAATAGCGTGACTGGACCATGATGACTATTTTCATATTATATTCAACATCTTTCCATAATGGTTACGGCGTGTCTAATTGAAAAGGCGTCAAGGGATGTCAGCGTTGGTCTCCTGAAATAAGGTAAATAAATAATTTGCAAGCGTACTGGTATCAGTCGATTGCGAACTCGGCATTATAGGTCAATATAATAGCAATAATGATCACTTATCGCTTTTCTATAGCTTAGTGGATGTGTGCCGGCCACCAAGCAAATTTGGATATGAGAGTCAATGCCGAGTTAATGCAGTTTCGATGTAGGAAAAACGACTGCCATTGTAAAGTCAATGATCGTGGATATAGGGAAAATTTATCAATAAATAAACATCCTTTGGAACGAGAAACACGTCGATAGACATGTGACTAAGGATAATATGGACTATAACGTGCGCCCTCAGGGAGAATTTAAGGATTGGCATATTAACGGGTACACGCTCAATGGGCCTTTCCAGTTTTAGCTTCACACACGCTTCGTCCGTGCTGGGATTAATCGATCCACGAACGCCCTGACTAACAATTTCCAGAAAACTATACAGGTGAGCTTTTCAATATTTTGAAACTAATTTGACCGGGTGCTGTTGCTGCCTATCTAAATAACCCAGTCAAATTAGTTTCAAAATATTCAATGTTTATTAAATAGCAGACATACAATTCGTACAACACCGCTTAGTCCGTCTGCACTTATGCATTCGTGACGTATTACGACATTCATGACGTCATTGATTATGATGTCATCATACACGTCGCGTAGTTGATTATGACGTCATATGGTGGATGGATAAACTGGAAAGGTCAAGGTTTCCATTTTTAGCTATGCCCGCCCATTTCTATCTAAGTTCCACCCACTGACCCACACCAGTAGTAAAGGGGGCGGGGGAGAGACGTTATTGTTCTTCTCCGCAGGAGGTCTTGGGGAACAATGGCGATCGTAGGCACAACAATGGCGTCCATAGGCACACAAAGGAAGAACAATGGTGTCCGTACGCACTGGTATGTGAGAACAATCGCGTCCATCTCCCCACGATCTAGAGATTTGAGAACAATGACGTCTATATTCGCACACTTGAGAATCTATATTTAGTATATGTGAATCATGGTAAAACCCCATTGTACGTCCAATTTCTTGTTGAAAATTTTAACTCTTAAAAGTTGGGTTTTTTACATTTTAATTTAGCAGCGCGCACCCCCGCCCCCCCCCCCACCCCCGCCCCTCCGTGGTACTGTGGTATGTAGGGTAAAAATAATAGAGTTTAAGAGGTGGTCTGATAACGTAGGGAAAATAATAGAGTTTAAGAGGTGGTCTGATAACGTAGGGAAAATAATAGAGTTTAAGAGGTGGTCTGATAAGGGAGGTCTATGAGGAGGGTGGGGAGTAGGAGGCTGATGAGGCTAGCATTCTTGTTCAGTAGAAGTTGGTTTTGAGGTCGATGCTAGCGTACTTGTTTACAAGGCATGCACGATGTACGGATATTTTGAAAATAATTTGTCTACAAAGGCATGCACGATATACGAATATTTTGAAAATAATTTGTCTACGTCATTATTAAAAATCATTTCTCGAAATATTTATCAATAGCTCCCTTGAATGACTGCGTCGTCATATAATAATAAAAATAATAATAATAATAATAATAATAATAATAATAATAATAATAATAATAATAATAATAATAATAATAAGTACATTTATACCGCGCGAAACTCCATGCAGTAGCATGCTCTAGGCGCATACAATATGAGAAAACATTAAGATATCATTAAGAATAAGATTGAGTGGATAGGAATGTTTTAGACTAGATTTGAAAGTGGGCAAGGTAGGAGACAATTTAAGGCTTGTAGGGAGATTATTCCATATATGTTTTATTATGTTTTTTAACCGCACTATCTACTGGTTAATGTCTACGGATAATTGTACCGTACAAATATTTTGAAAACGATTTGTCTTAACACGATCAAATCGTTTCCTAAATATTTAGCTGTAACACCATCCAATTACTTTGTCTGGTGCGAAATTTCGTTGTCACGATGCTTTTAAGCCGCTAAACATTATTAGTAAACTATGTACATGCTGACTATTTTGAAAAAACGATTTGACTGGTGGCTTAACCGACATTATGCGCAAATTGTTTTTAAATACTTTTTTTTGTAACGTTTTAGATTTGTGTTTAAAATTTTGTCAGTATTTCTCTGAGCGTGTCACGTGTTTATGGAATTGTTTGTCAAGTGTATCACTCTGTATGATAAAAAGATTATTTGCGGTGTATGGTTTTAATTTATCCATTCGTCGAGAATAGCCGTGAGATCAATCTTTAATCGAGATACAAACATACCATGTGTTAATAATGAAAGAACATGTTAGTACCTCCCGTCTCGTTCTACATGGTTTTTTTTAGAAATATTCAAAATTACTATTAAATTATCACCTAGGTTACTCACGAGAGATTTCACTTTGTAGTTGTGAATGCGTGCTTCTCTGGACTGTTTTTGAATAAATAACAAAATCGCTTTATTATTCGCATTATTGTATCGTTTCCTAGTCCTTAACTGAGTGGACAATATAACGTTTTGGTGCATTAGAGCTTTTGCATATTTATGACGTGCATTGCTCATATTAACATTAAACATGGCTGCTTCATTCACCTTAAGGGCAGCTGATGTTAGATTTTGTCTATGCCTGCTACCATGTGAACTAATAATGGCGTTGGTATATTAAGGTACTACACATGACCACGATGGAAGGCGTCACCCATGGTGGAATACGAGGTTGAATGTGCCTGTATTGATGGAATCTGGTTCTGATCCATCATCCACGTCTTAAGTGTGTCCTACATTCTATTACGTACATTCCCCACACAAACGCCCGCACCTGACGCACCAACACACACACTCACATGTACAGTGCATACCCTCGCGCGACGACACGCGCTACGTGCATGACGTCACATGCATGCCCCTTGTCACCCATGTATGTATTCCCTGTCCCCTTCGCATGTACATCATGCATGCGTGCGTGCGTGCGTGTGTGCGTCTTTTATGGACCCATTGGCGTGTGGGTGTATATATGTAACATAATTTTGGTTTTTTGGTGGCCCCTTAAAAACTGGAATTGATGGGTAGGGTTCAATTACAGAGCACATCATATGGTTTTCTCTGTATTCAAATATGTCCGCATTTTTATCATTGTCACGATGTGAATACGATTAATTTTGGATCTTTGGATCTTCGTGGGATGCCTCGCGTTCCGAGTGCAACATTGATTTTTAGCCATTATCGGCATTCATCCATCGTGGTGTATCAAAATGGTGATAATTGGGGATGGTGGCTGAGGGGGGAGAAGGGAACACGAAGAAATATTAACATATTTTTTACAAAATAAATGTATTTTTATTGGCACGTGCATTTTTATGATAAATATTAGCGACATTTATTCACGATAATTAAAAAAAGAAAACATAATAGTCAAAATTATACATTAAACATGATCATTTTTTCTCTGTTTATTCAGAATCCTGCACGTCAAACGTTTCACTATCGTGTCATTTTTGTCTCTGTTTCTTAGCACCCATAATTTGTGTTTCATTTGTACACCTCTCGAGCGATGGGATAAGAAATATACACAATAATATCCGCAAGTTGTCGTCATGGCTGATTGAACATGTACGTTGTTGTAATAATAAACTCACACATGGCGTCCATTTTGTTCATTTGATATCATTCTTCCATCAGAAGGGCATCTTCCATAAGGATCAAAGTATTCAGCATTTCCATTTCTAGTGTAATAAACTGCCACCAAATGCTGTCCAGATTTATTACTGGGATGCGTGTTTATTACTAATGAGGCAGGGTGATATTTAATATGTGCGGGTACATTGTCAATTGGAAAAACACCGAGAAAGTGTTCACGCATTTTATTCTCGCCGAATAATAGATCATCTATTTCAAATGTATTCAACATATTTGTTGATAATCTGTTAATAAGTTAAAGTCTGATCCAATTTCTATTGTATTATCAAATTCAGCAAACAAATTACCTTTGTTGTAGCGGTATGTGCTTGAGCAAAATGGAAGACCACTCTTAACAAAACAGTGAGTGTAGGGTAGCGATGCTCTGAATCAGCTAGATCTGGCATAAAATCCCATGTGAACAACGTGGTTCCATGTCTGAACTGTGACTTATTAATCAGGTAGCCTCTGTCTTTGAATAATTCACCAGTACTGCTGAATAGTGAGAAATAAGCGTCCAATTAAATGTCGTCGCTAAACGAATATTGGCGATGTTGTAACCTCTTCTCCATTTATATAACATGTAGCATAGGTAGCGTTATTGTTATCAAACTTGAACAGATTTTTATGTACCATGCCATTATACGCATCATTAGGTACAAAAGCGAATAATACTCTAGTAGGAAGTTGACCAATAAATATATTATCTCTATCGATGCTCATAATACCACTAGGTGATGTGAAAGTCTTACACACTACCCTGTGAATAGGATATTTCGGGCTTGTCTGTCTCAGAGTAACAGCATGCCCCACTAGCAGATCTGCTGATGGAATAACTTTGCGTACAAATAAGTTAGCTGACAATATTTTCAATTTAGGTCTCATTCCTTCTGTGGCCATAATGGTGAACACATCTTTACTTCTCTGTAGGCGTAATCTCAAATCGACGGAACTGAGCAGGAATCGGTCCTGCAGAAACATATTGCTGTGTATGCGGCCTATTAATTGCACTGTTTTACTCTGAGCCATCATTCTTCTACGTGCTTGAAAAGTTAGTATCGGCGATATTATAAAATTCAGCAGCATCATCTATTTTCCATCTGGCAAGTTGTAGATGCGAGGATGCTGCATCGCTGCCATAATTTACTAATGTCTCAAAGTACGAGCGGTAAGCATAATTTTTGTTCGAGTCACTGACACACTTTCCATTCAAAAAAACATCCACTTGCGAGAACATGGTATGCAAAAGGCTATTAACAGTCGCTATCAGGTCATTCGCCTAGAGTGTCCTCTCATCACCATTTCGATCTAGCTTTACTAGCTTAGCTTTAATCGAAAGATAAGATTGTGTAAGATCTAAATATCTATCAGCAGACACACTGACGTAAAACTCGATTGGTCCGCTATCTGATAAACTCGATACAGGCTGAAACTGTTCCCATTTTGCAGACTCCATTTTCATCACTATGGGACACATCTGAAAAATGTCTAATTCGCTCTTCGAGCACTCACATGTTTGATTAAGTTCCATGTTTTATGGGTTTTTTTGTTAATTAAAGATATCAGCTTGTTTTCTCTGCCATCTATTGCGACCCTTCCTCTTCGGTATCGTGCACATTGACTGAGCATTACCTGTATTATTCCTCTTTTTATGTTTAGGTTGAGGTGGTCTTAAACCACTACGCCCTGCCATTACAGCTTCTGGTATCAAAGACCTGGAAACACCATGAGCTCTCGATTTTAATGCTGTTTTAACATTTTTTCCAGGCATCCTCAGCTAGTCCGATTCCAGCACTAAGTGCTTGTTTACCTACAGGTTTAGCAACATTTTTTATGATAGGAATTGCTGAACATAATAGTCCACCTAAAATATTACCAAGTCCATGCCCTGATTGGTAACGCGTGCCTATAAAAACTGGAATATGTCCATGGCCCGCTTGACTCGCATAGTAATGCGCCAGTGCTGGAGCGCTCATTCTCCCTCTCATCGTCGTTGTCATCATCTGAAATGCAGACAGAGTACACTCGGCGATGCTCCATCCTTGAATGGTGCATTGGCGCCAGTTCTATCCATTATAAGTATTCCAATAGTATCGATGTAATTCTTTGACACAGAGTGGTATTGAATATCAGGAAACGTCCACTGACATATATCTTTCCCTCAGTCTGTACTAGAAACGGGTATCACTCTGAGTAGCGGTGCGGAAGTATCGCCTACCATGCTGTGTGAGACTACGTCACAGTATATATATGTGGTCGTAGGACCACCTTGACGATTTGAATGACATGATTCTTTAAAGTCTATAGGTCCCATATGTATTTTTCCTCCTTCGAATCTGATTAAATTTGCTACTTCTCCACCTAATCGTACAGCGTAATTATCTTTAACTGTGAGAGAAACGAGATTCACGCAATGCAAATAAAAATTGTCTTGCTCTCTATCTGTCGATTTAGATAGTCTGCCATATTTTTCACTGCATAGTACCCTTTCAGCACACTGATAAATGGAGCTTCTGTTTGCACATAATAATATTCACTTCTACGTGTATGTTTTTTACCGACATTATTTGTTCGATCATTTTGCACATCTTTTCCCCCGATCATTTCGTGCCCGTTTCCCTGATTGGCAGGATGTGGATTACCAAAACCATCTTTTAAAACTAACGGAAAAGTTGTTGTCTTTTTCTTTTCTATTTCTAATGCGCTAACGCCATCTTTGCTAATTTCTTCTGACACATCGCTACCTTTCTTCTTCTTCTTCTTCTTCTTCTTCTTTATCTTGTTCTTAGTAAATGCATATATTTGCACAAAACTTTCCTCTGCAATAGTAAGCCAACTCCTCGGATATAGCACACACGAGAGGCCCACTTCCCATTCATCATCTAATGTTAATGGAGTTTGCAGACAAGTTCTAAACTCTGATATCTTATTGTCTGGAAAGAACTGGGTACTGCTATTGCTCAGAAGGGTTATGTAAAACTGATCCTGGTTCATTCTGAGTTGAATGATGTATGGCCATCTTTATGCACAGACTAGGCAATATATACCCTAGACATCCACTCAAAAGTGATATCCATATGCCCGATTGACCATTTTGTATACTCAGATTCACGATACACAGAATGATTACGATATAAATCATAATAATTTGAGCTAGGTAAACTATTTCTTCTTTTGGTACTCGCGAACCCATCATTTGCCACATGCTCTGATCCGATCTTCTCTCTATATATTCATCCATTGTTAATGATGTATAGTACTTAGTTCATTAACCCACTTGTTAAACCTAGCCGGATAACCGAGCCAGTTTACCAGATACTCGCGTTGTCCCTTTTTATTTTTTCTACTTTTAAGTATTTTGTCCACTGAGTACTCTTTATCATTTTCTTCTATCACTTGCTGTATCTCATCACGATAAGAAGTATTGGGTCACCTCCCTATTCTTCTAATTTATATAGGTATGGATATTTGTCTGTAAGTACCTCGTGTACCTTAAACAATTCCCTACTCCATTGCCCACGATATGCTTTTTCAAATGGCATTATTGCTTGTGATATCTAACATGGTCGCCTTGAGTAGGACTGTTTTTAGATTTGATATATTTCTTCGTCTTCTTTTCTTATATATTTCTCCACGCGATTAACTCAGTAGTACGGTCTACTTCGGAAGGAGCCATACACATTCTGGAATTTGTGGTGTTATTGTATGCCATGACTAAACTAGGTAATACATTGATATACTTTCATGTATTCTTGTGCATCATGTATCTGTATATTCGACCCTTCAGGGTGCGTTGAAAACGCTCTACGATTGCCGCTTTCTTTTCATTTCGAGAAGTGTAGAAATGTATCCCATTATCTTTAAAATACTTCTTCATTACATGGTTTACGAACTTTCCCCATTTGTCTGTTTGAATAGTGTGTGGGAGATACTCAGTATGCTCCAATATTGTTTCTAACCCTATCTTGACTACAGAAGACGTTTTACTAAACAGGCATTCCACCCATGCGTATTTTGAAAGGGCATCAACAATGCATAGCAAATATAACATGTTGTTGTTCTCTTTTGCCAGCATAACCATCGAGCATTAGATCTGCCTGCCATAGTTCATCGACAGCTGAAACTCTTATTGTTCGCCTGTCAAACTTTGTCCTCCGCGGTCTGTGAAGCGTATATACTTCTTGGTGTTTTAACCATTTCTCGATATAGTTACGCAGTAGTTTACCTTTGAATGCATTATATAGCTTTTCTTTCCCACCAAAAGATGCGGAATGTTCCGGATCAAAATATATTTTTGCCAATTTAGCATCATTCATAACTTATCTAAATTTACCCACACCGGAATTGAATGCCCCTTTTTCTTCCTGTTGCCCGCTAGAGAACCCTTTCTACATATTCTTTTACTCACATGTGTAGGCGTGTACTCACTGGCACTATCATCCTTTTCTGCGCCATTATATACACCTGTGCAAAAGTTAAGCACCAGCAAAAACAATAGAACGTAGAAACATGATGGTACAACTAGGCTGCCATACTTTTTGTCCCCGCGTTAGCTGACATAATTCCAAGTACGAAATGCACATGCATGCATGACTTCACGCCGCTTGATGTCCGTGCATGGCGGGAAACAGCACACGTGTTCAGTTATGTAAAAGTCCAGTTTGAGGTGTAGAACATTACATACAGATTTAGGCGACAAGATTAGGAATTTTGTGTTCATGACCGTGGTTTATTTGTACAGAGAGAATTAGCTCTTGATTGTGAACCGCTATGGCAAGACGAAGGTTAAGTGATCGTGTGAAATGGCAAATCATAGGCATGCATACCACTGGTATGTCATGCAGAGAGATTGGCAGACAGCAGAACATTAACCATACTGTAATCAGTCGTTTGATTGCAAAACATGGGCAAACTAACGAGGTGAAGGACAGGCCTAGATCTGGAAGACTGAAGAAGACTACTGCCCATGATGATCGAGCCCTAGTACGCCTTGTTAGGAGATCTCCATTCACCAACAGCAGAGTGCTCAGCCAGCAATGGGAAACGCGCAATAGAGTGTCAATGTCTACCGTCAAAAGGAGACTGTATGCTGCTGGCATGAAAGCTAGGAGACCTGTCAGACGTCCTCTCCTCACTGCACACCACAAAGAGGAGCGTCTGAGGTGGTGCAACGAAAGAAGACACTGGAACATGAGATCCTGGAGACGGGTACACTGGTCCGATGAAAGTCGGTTCCTTCTTCATGCCACAGATGGTCGAACTCGTGTATGGAGGTCCAGACGCACGGCGTACGACCAACGTAACATCATGGAAGAAGTTCCATTTGGTGGAGGTTCCGTTATGATATGGGGTTGCATCTCATTTGATTGTAAGCTGGATCTGTTGACTGTACCTGGAACACTAAATGGACAAAGATATCAAGATTCCATACTGGATAGAGTTGTG
Organism: Chaetoderma sp. LZ-2023a; assembly: GCA_034401795.1. NCBI lineage: Eukaryota > Metazoa > Mollusca > Caudofoveata > Chaetodermatida > Chaetodermatidae > Chaetoderma > Chaetoderma sp. LZ-2023a. The sequence goes on along the minus strand of CM067369.1, from coordinate 203,419,829 downwards.
GTCCCTCATTTTGTAAATCATGCACCTGGAACCCACCCTATATTCATGGATGACAACGCCCGACCACATCGTGCTAGAGCTGTGCATGAATACCTCCGCCAGAATGCCATCGAAACCCTACCATGGCCAGCAAGGAGCCCTGACATGAACCCTATTGAGCATATCTGGGACATTCTGGGAAACATGGTGAGAAGGAGGGATCCCCCTGTGCAGAACCTACAGGAATTAACAGACGCACTCCATCTTGAATGGCAACGAATACCACAATGGCGTATCAGTCGGTTGGTGACCAGCATGAGACGTCGTGTCCAGGCCGTCATCCAGGCACAAGGTGGATATACCCGGTATTAATAATGACAGTCTCAAACTCGTGCACAGATGTTAAACTTCGTTTTCAGACACCATTAATGACAATCTAGCCACGTGTGTCAACTGTAGGGCAATAGTTGTCAGTTGTGTCAATGTAACCATATTCAGGCCTCGTTTTCAAGTTCAAACAAAAACATACAGTGTTTCCCCACCATCATAATCAGCATTCCTCTAGTTGCATTATTACCTCTTGCACTAAGATGGATGGGTACATACATGTTTATGCTATTGCTTTCTTCATAGCACATGAATATACCCTCGCATGTGCGTAAAAATAGGTTGGTGCGTAACTTTTGCACAGGTGTATATATCTGTCTCATCGTTTTCTCATGGCCTACAAATCTACATGGTATGTTTAGGTCACGTAGCAGATTAAGAAACTTTCCCTCCACTTGATCATGCATACAAGCAAAAAGAGGTTTTTGCCCATGCACTACAACGTTTGTAAGCTGGTCAAGTACATTACCTTTTGGGAAAAATGTACCCTTTATTGTCACTTCACCCAGGTTATTAACATTAAAACGTTCAGGTACAGAACGTAAAATATCAATTACTCCACTGGCTTTTGTCTTGTATGTTTTTGGTATTCCCCTCATTGTACGTTCAAGTATTTGTATTGGCAGCGCATCATAGTTAGTTATGGGTTGCAGAGGTGTCGGTTGAAATTGCGGTCCTTGTGTTTACTGATAGTAGTGCCTATACTTATCCAATACTTGTGAATATGATTTTGCTTTTTCATTCTCAGTCAGATCAGGTCTAGCTAATATATTGGATATCTCGTTGTCAAGACTAATAGCTTTACGTTTTGATGGATCTGTCTGTAGCAAGGATATTTTACTCTGTTCATTTAAATTACCTATCAATTCGTGATGAACTAGCGCCATTTTATGTGTATGTTCCATCTTTTCACGTGAACAGTTTGCCAATTAATGGCGCTAGCGTACCGATCACCACTGGTAATAAGCCTCCTAAAAATCCACCTGTTTGTGGCAATTTTCTTTTACGTGCGCATGGCACTCCGTGACTAGTCAGTGTACACATTTCCCCTCTATATTTACTCAGCTGCGTGTATCATGATTTAGTGTGATGAACATTCCCACGTAATATGTTTAGGCATGATTCGCATAGTACATCTACCAATTCGTTTGAACACTGTTTGATTACATCATTTCTGATTGAAGGCTTTACTTTAGCCAAATATTGTAGCATAGGTAAATGGCGTTCCATTTTACGTGATGCCATTTTTCAGATGAACAAATCAACGTAGTCTGATATTGTCAGGTGTCAACTGTTTCAAATCTAGAAATGGATATGAGTGAGGTTCGCGTGTAGCGTCCTTATATGATTCGATCAAATACTTTGTATTGCCTGTGTACATCTGATTAGATAAAGAAAGAATAAATGATGCATCACGTGGATTCTTAAACAATACAATGTAGTGACAGTTAACTGATAAGTCACGTTGATTGCATGACCTGTGAAAAAGATTTTGTGCGACAAATATTACGCTGCAATTTTCATGGTGACAACGTTTTGTAAATAGGTCGGCCACATTCTCGTCGCATTTATTCATCAAATCGTCGAGTACCACCAATGTTCTGCAACTTCTGTCTAGTTCAACATTCACACCCTCTTTAAATTCAACTTCTTTCGCCAAATTGTTATACCCGTCTTGCCACACACCGTAGCAGTACACAATCTTCTGTGGAGGGGGAGTAATGGCATAATGATCTCTTATTAGTGCTTTTATCATCTCAGTTTTACTGCACTGCGTCAGTCAACAGGCAATCATAGTAAATGGGTGACGTAACACCGTATTTCAGTCAAGTGGTGTTGCCATTGTGTCGGCACATGCACGTCCACATTTGACTAAGGAGGTATACGCTCATGCATTTCTCTTAAGTTACGTCTCTAGTATCTGATGTCACAATCATAGCATTTATCCTAAGTTACGTCTCGAGTATCTGACGACACAATTATATTCTGAATTCTCGCTAACCAGTAATTCTTCGCAGAAGAGTAACTACATATTACATCATAGTGTTACCATAGTGATAGTTCACGCACATCCACGTATATATATATATATATATATATATATATATATATATATATATATATATATATATATATATATATATATATATATATATATATATATACGCCTTAGTCGTACATGGATGTGCATGAACCGTCACTATGGTAACACTATGATGTAATATGTAGTTACTCTTCTGCGAATACTTACTGGTTAGTGAGCATTAAGAATATTGTCGAGACATAACTTAGGATAAATGCTATGATTGTGACATCAGATACTCGAGACGTAACTTAAGAGAAATGCTATGACCATTTAAGAATATGATTGTGACATAAAATTAGGAGAAATGCTATGATTGTGACGTCAGATACTCGAGACGTAACTTAGGAGAAATGCTATGAACATTTAAGTGCATGATTATGACATCAGATACTTGCGTGATGAAGAAGGACAAATCCATGACATCTTTAAATAGTTACAAAATGAATGCAATATTCGGCAAATATTTTACCATGAAAATGAACAAAACCGTATAACGGCGTTTTATTTAAGTACGATGAGGTGCATAATGAAATGCGCTATTCATTGTCAGCGTTACTCTATCAATCATTCACCTGGACCATTCTTCTCTAAAGAATATCAATGGCACGCGCCGACAAGTGCCTCATTCAAGTGAAAAAAGGTACCAGCGCGTATGGAGGAGGCGGGGGAGTGAATAGCGAGTCGCTAGCGACAGAGAGAGAGAGAGAGAGAGAGAGAGAGAGAGAGAGCAAGGTGCTAGTACTGAACAAGGGAAATCCGATGTTAAACCCTTTTTCTTTTATTAATACTGACATCAATAACACATATCGTTACAAAGATATGATTTTATGAAATAAAAAACAAATACAACATATTTTCCAAAGCTACGATTGACGAAATAAAACAATTAACTATGTTATTTAAAAAAAAATAAAAATCCATAGAGCAATTAAGTACTTTTTTATGATTTTATTTTAAAGTATCCATGTTTTTTAACGCTTAAAACCTGGTTAATTTTAAATAAAACTAAATAAATAAATACGGTGAGAGAGAAAATATTAATTATAGTTATGGCGAAAACATCTGTTTTTCATATATTACATCCACAATGTACCTATCCCATTCCGTCATACACATGCGGTACAGATCAGTACAATGTTCATATATATCGTAATGGCAGGATAGTTGAGCACAATATTCGGATTACATCTAATAATGCTTCCTCATTATACAGTTTATAATTGTCAATTAGATTAAGGTCAACATCAATCCCTAAACAAGAATGTTCATGTTGAGTCGGATGATTTACTAGACAACCGTAACAATCTCGCACAACTAACGAATGTATCTTTTCACACAGCATGAATGTGAATAATTTCTGGCTAATCTTTTGCACATGATCCGCAGGACAATAAGGGTGTGGCTGACACATAGTCTTACAATAGTGACACAATTTGTCGGTATCATCATCGACGAGATTTAGTTCATCATCGCTTAAAAACTCATCGAGGTATATAGTGTCCGTAGTAAGCGTGGCGTGATTAGACATCTCTGCGGAATCACTAGTGGGTGGAATGTCATTCATGTTGTCACTTTATCTTTTTCACACCGTAAAAGCACTGAGGTATCGGGCTAAACAGCTCGTCACCGCTCACGTTAGGAGGTGCATAAAAGTTAGGTAATGCTGCCAGCAAATTACTCGCGTTCTGTTTCAATAATTCCCACTCGTTGTCTTGCAGGTATAAACCGCTACGTGTGGGGCATGGTTCTGCATCAGAGCAGAAAAAATAGCGTATGTCAATACACGGAAATTTGTCACAGATAGAAATGCGAACAGAATTGTCCAAAGAATATGTAAATAGTATGCCTTCTTTTTTGCGCGCACGTTTTACCACGTCTTCAAGATTGAGTATGATTTGTAACAGCTGTTTAAATGCTACTACGCTGAGATATAAACCACATTTAGTAGGATAACCATCAGGATGAAACTGTCATAGATTGATACACCACTTTTCACCGAAACGTATTGTCATGCTTTGCGCGAATTACCAAGATCGCACCAAAATGCCAAGCAATTTAAATATTTAAAGCAAGGATCAGACACCATCGTGGAGAACGAATAATCATAGCATGAAACTGATGCCTTTATATATCATTAGTAACAATAACGATCATCCGCACATGGTTTGAACACCATCTAGCAAAAATACCATGCACACAATGGCGTACAGAGGAACACATGTGTTACAATGACGTACATAGATGCGCTTAATTTGAGTATATGGCGCACGTTTGTTCGAACAATAACGATTGTATCACGTGGGATGAAGAATGTCTTCTCCTGCTCAACGCACACTTTATGAATAATAACAAGTACGACCAACTTTTAACCATTACACGACTGAGAGACTATATTTTAAAATATTTTGCAAACTATCTGACTGTAAGTTCATGGCAGATGCCAACAACTTTCAGTTAAAATATTTTTGCGGTAATATAAGACCTGAAATGCATGCGATAACTAAGCATAAATTATGAATGAGAAAGACATTGATTAATGTAACTTCGCAACAATAATACGCGAACCCAATGCACTACGTCTATCCCATATTTGGTTAATAAACCCTTGCTAATTTCAGACATGAGTATAATTCTTCCCGCATTAAGTATGTCATGTCATGCGCCGTCTTATCACTCAAGTTATCACCTCTTAAAAACCATATATGAGCCTTCTAGAAAACAACATTGTTTCATCACTGAAGGATACATGGAAACACAGTCTAAATATTCGAGTGTGGTATGTTCATCCACTTCCATAAATAAACAAATCGCGGATGTACGTCCACCGAATAGCGCTTCACGTGGGGATATTGGGTGGGCTAGGTCCAATTCGGTGATAAAATTATTTAGCACAGAGGAAACGGCGACTTGTTTCTTAAAGTCGCATTCCCACATAATTTTCATCGTATATCCATGCGATTCAAATAAAGAAATGTGGCATTGAAGTGCAGAATATGCTTCTTCATATGTCTGATCGCCATATGGTGTATATGACGCATCATGCTTATCACTGCAACAAGCAGACTCATGTCCGTAGAATTTACAACCTAAAAACTCGAAAATAATATTTTCAGAAACATCAATTCCATCTACATAATGACCGCATATTTTCTGTTTACGACCATTTAGGGCATGCACAATTTGGTGACCCTCGCATTGACTGACCCATTCCATCCATTCTACGCCCAAAACACTATAAGAATGTTTTGCTCTTAGTGAGAAATCAGGTAAAGTCTGTACGCTCTCAGGTTGAAGCCATACAGCGCGATAGGGCACATTACATGCCCCCGCTAGCGTTATTCCTGTCACAAATGGATTTTGGCCATCCGTCAATTCAGAAAATAAAGTCTTAGATATAGCCATATCTAAGCGTAAGACAGTTACGTCATCATTACAATATTCGATGAGATTTTTGATCAACATCGTAGTGCTCGTGTCTAGATATCTGGTAGTTGTACCAGCAATCAAATTCAATTAATTCATTCGCATTCATATTTTGTAGACAGAATCTCTCCCTCTCGGGAGAGGGTATTACCTTACCCCAATATTGAGGCATGTTGAGCTGGTGGGGAAATTTCCCCTTACGAACAGGAAGATTAAAAGCATCGCCCACCTTACGTAATGAAAGGGTAAAAAGTTAATGGAATCGATAAACCGAATAGTGCCTACCTCAAATGAGAGAACTGAATGACCGCACATGATAATATTTGTAGGTTTAAGATGCAGGTTAGTGGTTTTGCAAATGCATTGAAGGAGTAAAAGAGAATCATAGACACGTGCATTGTGAGCGATCACCAAGTAGTCAGAGAACACATATTTTCTCCCAATTTTTTTACCGACACACGCAGCCTTAACACGTGTCAACGAGCTAATGAACTGATCCACTGCATCTAACTCGTGAAAGTGAACATATCTATAATTCGTGCCTCGATGACATGTAGAGCAATCGTCTTTGAGCGGTTGCTCGAAGCAAGCATCACAGCATATGTTGGCAACCACGAGATTGACTTTATGCTCAGCTAGATTATTAGTATTGCTACTGTCGATAGGCGATAAATATTTCTGTATCGTAAATGATGTATTTAACTACAATTGCCAGCATTTGTATGCATAGAGCGTGCATGGGATAATGACAAAATAGGTTCTTCAATTACTTTATGATAACACGTATGATTTTCCATAATGACATACTTTACGCGCGTGACATTTTGTCATACCACATATGTGTTCATCGTCATCTTTACGTATGCAACTGAAACAGTGGGGACATGCTTTCACCATTTTGCCGGTCCTATTGGTTCACCATACATTGACGGTTATAAAACTTACGATGACAATCAGTACACATTATCTTATGCGTAGCGTCTGTAGAAGTACAAGATCCTTTTGTCAGAATAAGGTGTCAGACAACTACGACACCGCGCTGTGCATGAGTGATCATTAGAGTATGACACATTACACCGCGTACAGTAATTATGTACCATAAGACATGCGGCCATAAACGTGACTAAGGATATATGATTATCACGTTCTGAATGCATAAGATTGATACACGGTAAACAAGTGGAAGCGCTACCGAATAGGCGTTCATGCATTGACTCTGAGTAGACTTGAATAGAAAATTGATTGCAAAAATGTTCCTGAAATTTGTTCCAATCAGTACTATTAATTTCGCGTTCAGGAATACAACAAGCTGTATGATACTCACGCGTCAAATATGTTTTATTACGCCTCAAATTATGCCCTTCATTTGCAAAGATTAATTTGTTCATTTTCTCAATAAATTTTATTCCTAAAAATATCCCTGCCGCGAAACAGAATGGATATTCGGCGATAACGGGTATAATACATCTTTTAATACGCATTTATACATCTAAATCAGATAAATATAAATTTAATAAATTTAAATGTCTAGAATCGATCGCACCTAGGAGAGTATCATTTCGCCCACCTGAGTTGTAGTCCTCTACACGAAAAACGTGAAATTCAAAACCCTCTGATAACCTACAATCAGTATTTGACTGAATGACTTTTTGCACTGATTCTAAAATTATGTCAGACGTAATTTCATTCCATAGCCTAAAATCCATCGCTATTGGCATTTCCAAAGAAGGGTGAATCAGCTCGATTCTCACGTGATCATTCGGCTGAACATTACTATATTTGCTATACATATCAAGCAAAGATTGAAAGACGCCTGACACGAACTCAGATTGAGAAAGTGGTGTATCGGCTATAGGATAACTTTTAAAAGATACATTATATTCAGTACCTTCGAGATGAAACTTTTTTACTGCGGTATTTGCGCACAGTCTCCATAGATATAAAGTCGGCATAATCAAATACCGACCCTCCGATTCGAGCGTACTCATAGTTTTGCAAATAATGATTAAGTAGATCATCTGTAAGCACTATATTCTCTGATATACATCGACTGATTTCATCAGCGATGAGACTAATTTCATCTGCCGAATGATTTGCAGGCGTGTCAATAAGAGTTTTATGAGTAGGAGCATCGATGGGATAAGCAGAATCGTTAGGAAGGCATGCTAAATCCAGAGATATGTCATTAGCAGAAGGCGCAAAACAGTCTGGAACTGGCACATCATCACATAAATTTAGATCGGAATCATTAGGAAGGTATGCCAAATCCAGTGATAGATCATTAGCAGAAGGCGCGATACAGACTGGAACTGGCATGTTGTCACATAAATTTAGGTCAGAATCATTAGGAATGCATGCTAAATCCAGAGATAAGTCATTAGCAGAAGGCGCAATACAGTCTGGAACTGGTGCATCGGCCAATAAATTTAGGATGGTATCATTAGGAAGGCATGCTAAATCCAGAGATAGGTCATTAGATGAAGGCGCAATAAAGTCAAGAAGGGATGCATTGTCAAATAAATTTAGATCGCGTCCATCACGTACATCGGTCGAATAATTAGGATCAATTACGTCACAATCGTTATGAGGATAATTGAAAAATGATGATGGCACGGTACTCAGATCAGGAATAGATAGTTCAGTTCTCGTATGATCGGTAGAAGCAGGTTGTGCAGGTATGATTACGTCATAATCATATAAATCATCCAAATAATTGAAAACATCAGCATCGGTATTCAGTATTCGTAATAGACAGTTCAGGAATGACTTCGCAGTAATCAGGAACAGAGTTGACATCACTATCATTTACATCACGTAATGCAATGTCATTATGTTCATCAGATATGCACGTTTGCGTAATTGTAAAGTCGGGATCATATAACGTCGAACCCAGATATAAAAGTTTATCCACATGTTCATCAGATGAAAAGGGTAGATCCATGTCTAATCTAGCGACATCAGAGTCATGCATCTGCTGAAAAATCACATTAACCTCCTCTTCACATTCTTTAATTTCGTCACTTAAATTATCTGCCATTTTGTTATGTCTTTAACGCACACTTAATCCGCGCTAATCTAAAATGGTTTTTTTAAATTGTAAAATCTACACTAAAATGTTTCTTTTAAAAGACAGCGAACGAGACAGGCAGGCTCTGCTTAAATATGCGCGGAGAACAACGCCATGCAGAGACCAGCCATAGCATTCCTCCTCAGCCTCCCCCTCCTCCTCCTACGACCTCCGTTATCAGACCACCTCATAAACTCTATCATTTTTACCTTACATACCACAGTACCATGGAGGGGGACGGAGAGGGGGGAGGGGGGGGGGCGCCGCTAAGTTAAAATGTAAAATACCCAGGGGTTAAGATTTTCAACAAGAAAATAGACGTACAACGGGTTTTTACCATGATTCACATATACTAAATATAGATTCTCCAGTGTGCGAATATAGACATCATTATTCTCAAATCTCTAGATCGTGTGGGGGGGGGGGGGGGGGTCGGGTGGGTGGACGCCATTGTTCTCACATACCAGTGCGTACGGACACCATTGTTCTTCCTTTGTGTACCTATGGACGCCATTGTTGTGCCTTCGATTGCCGTTGTTCTCCAAGACATCCTGGAGAAGAACAATACCGTATCTCCCCCCCCCCCCCCCATTACTACTCACACCTTGCGCGCATGGGGATCGATTTATCGATCTCTGAACTTCCTGACTATCACTTTCCATAAAAATACACATGTAAGCTGTTGGCTATTTCGAAACTAATTTGAGTGGGTGCTGTTGCTGCCGAAATTAGTTTCAAAATATTCGACAGAATGTTTAGTAAATAGTAACGACATACAATTCGTACGTGTTGGAATATTAAGCGTTTAAGACTGACTAAATCGAATCATTCATGACGTAATAATTATGACGTCATCCTACACGTCACATAGTTGACTATGACGGCATATGATTGACTGTGGAAATGGACTCGTGAATTATGATCCCCCCCCCCCCCCCCCCCCCCCCCCCACCCCGATTCCGCCTTTAGTTGACGCCACCACACAAACCACATGTTGTTGCCGCGTCACGGTATCTTGAGACATGGATTTTCGTTGGATCATGGATATGGCAATGGGGGAATACCTTATTTTATTCAAAATAGTCCAAGTAATATTGCTCGGTGAAAACAAGACACATGTGGCTGCGCTATCGTTATAAACACTTTATTTGACTGCGTTAACAATTTCGCTTCTTGTTCTTGACGTGATGACTAAATTATTCAAGACACTTTTACACCTGCCCCAGCCAAGTTACGCGTATTAAAAAACCCTTGGAACCAGAGAAATAACGTACGAAAATATCATCTGGACCTACAATGCATTAACTATTATGTGGACTATTTTGGTTCGAATTTATCTGGAAGCTGTTGCTGCAACGTGTTATAGGCAGCAACCGATTCCTGTCAAGTTTGATTCAAAACATCAACCAGCTTACTTTACAGTTATCTTGAAATTCCAATAATACAGATTTCAAAGCGTTGATGGCGAATGCGCGACTACATATATCACTTCGGCGAATGCCCGGAGGGAGTGCCACGAGGTGTCTTCCACCAGGCAGTGAAACAGGGGAGTTTATTGATGACCATGAAATTATTTACTCTGAAACTATTCTTAAACGATCACATATAGAAAGCTACACACTGGCGAGTAATCCGAGTTCTCCGACTGTGCCTTTAGACTTTTTCTCGGGCAGAGCCAGAGAACTCGAACTAAAGGACCTTTCCAGTTTATCAACCCATCATATGACCTCATAATCAACTACGTGACGTGTAGAATGACGTCATAATTAATGACGTAGATAAGTACGTTACGATCACGAACGCATAGTTGATCTTTCCAGTTTTAGCTATGCCACGCCCATCTCTAGCTAAGCTCCACCCACGCTTTGCCCGTGTTGAGATCGATCGATCGATCGATCGATCTCTGCACTCTCTGAATCACAATTTCCAGAAAACTATAGAGGTTAGCTGTTGAATATTTTGAAATTAATTTGTCCGGGTGCTGTTGCTTCCTATGTCAACAAATTGGTTTCAGAATATGGGACAGTGTTTATTAAATAGTAAAGACATACAATTCGTACAACGTGCCAGATTATTAAGTGTTTAAGACGGGTTAAACCGAGTCGTTCATGCCGTAATTGATTATGATGTCATCATTCACGTCACGTACCTATGCGATGCCACATGTGTATCAATCATGCTTTACAACTGCGACAGCTGGGCAGCTCCAAAATGCCCACCTAAACAAACTTGATGCTTGTCATCGCGAAGACTTGCGAGCCATCACGAATAACTGCTGGCCATATATCCTCATTTCAAGCGGGCTAGTTTAAAAACTCTGTAACACCAACCCCCCCCCCCCCCCCCCCCTGCAACAGCGACGGGTCAAATAGGTCAATGCATGTATCTGAATTGAACTAATAACTGACACTGCCGTCAACATGTCCAGCACTCGCAGTAAAACTTAGGATACGGAGGTTTTAATGTATTTTATTAGCTATTTGTTATCACGTGCTTGTTAAATTCTAATTTTTATGACCCTCAAAAGAACGGAAGAATGAAAAGTGACGACGACTACTACTACTACTACTACTACTACTACTACTACTACTACTACTACTACTACTACTACTACTACTACTACTACTACTACTACTACTACTACTTGGACTGGAAGATATTGGTGCCATAGACAGCGATGTCCTCCAACCCAACCATTCCCATTCCCAAAGCACTCAACTGTGCTCTATTCTATGTTGGAGACATTCCACGTCACTCCCGAGCTGCACGACATGTACTGCTATTTACTTGTATTTAGACATCATGTCCTTACACACACGAATTTATATACTTCGAACGTCAGGTAACTGTACAGAGTTAAGCTGTTGCGCATTTTGGGACCAATTCGGCAAAACGGCCGCCAGTCGAACTGGCCCCAAAATGACCAAAAGAATATATAATATTAACAAGGTTCAAGGTTTTTATTTACACTCAGATTGCAACTCCGCGATATATGAGGATCTATTAGTTGCAAGTATATGCGTAGACGGCTATACAATACATCAGATTATTATTACTATTATTAATATTATTATTATTATATTATTATTATTATTATTATTATTATTATTATTATTATTATTATTATTATTATTATTATTATTATTGCGTGGCCGCTCGGGTTGTGTCGTGGGTTGCGGCCATTTTGCGCAAAGGATTGTGGTCTCCAACAGCTAACTATAGAGATAGATAGAGCGTGCCTCTATTTTTAGTTGGAACCATAGATTTAGGATCTATATATATATTGGCTTGATCGCTCATACGCATACGTTCACTATGGGGGAATGGGATAGATGTCTCGACCGCTGAATCTTCACTGACTGACTAACATCTGACGCAGACGATCAGATATGTATATAGCCTCCAAAACTCAAGTAAATTATTTTTTTTGTTAATTGGAATAGAAATTCTGCTTAAATAGCATGCAAAATACAGAACTACAAATCTACGGTAAAAATAAATAGGGGAAATACTGTAATACTGAGAGGTGGTAAGAATGACAGAAATGCGTTCGCTGAAATTACAAACATTTATCTACATATGATAACGATATGATAACTTGTATTCATTTTGGAAACTGCTGCCGTAAACCATTGCTGCACACATGTAGACAATTTTCAGCATTATTGTTTACATAATCTACACACATCTTTCTTGTACTGACCATGAAACAACTAGGCCTGGCCGTTGAAAGCAGAAAGATAATGGTTAGCGGGGTTTTTTTATCTCCCAGTTTTCATGAAACCTGACACCGTTTGGTATAGAGACCTAAAAAATAAATGAACATGTTTTCAAAGCAAGGTAGAATTTGTGTTTTTCTTTGCAAATATAGTACCTTATTCACGTGTATGAGCTGTACTGTAAAACCGCCTACTCGATGGCATAGAACATCTAATGAATAAATTAACATGTTTGCAAAACACGACAGAATTTCTGTTTATGTTTTGTAAGTAAGTATAATAACTTATTTATGAGTTGTATAACATAGCCTAATCAGTCGAATCACTTGTAATAAGTGAGCACATATTTTTTCAAGAGCTTTATATATTGTAGAGCCTTGCCGTTATAATCAATTATCACCCCCCCCCCCCCCCCCCTTATTCAACAGCTCGCCTCCATAGTTACCGTGAAAAGGAGATTCTGGGAAGTCATGGTTCAAAGTATGTATATAAAAAATCACGACGACTACGACGAATGTACGTGTAGGCCTGTTATCTATTTCCGTGGCCGCTCAACGCTACGCATTCACTTGGTTGTGTCTAGAATGGACCTTTCCACATTATCCATCCATCACATGACGTCGTAATCAATGACGTGACGTGTAGAATGACATCATAATCAATAACGTCATTATGACGTCATGAATGACTTAGACAAGTACGTCACGAACGCATAATGAACCTTTCCAGTTTCAGCTAGTCCCCGCCCACCTCTAGCTAATCTCCACCCATACCTCGCTCGTGTTGAGATCGATCAATCCCTGAAATACATGACTATCAATTTCCAGAAAACTATACAGGTAAGCTGTTAAATATTTTGTAACTAATTTGACCCAGTGCTGTTGCTGCCGTAAGGCTGCCCAGTTAAATTAGTTTCAAAATATTAAACATGTTTATTAAATAACAGACATAAAATTCTTACAACGTGTTGGACGATTAAGAGTTAAAGACGGTTCAAATAGAATCATTTATGACGTAATGATTATGATGTCAGCATGCACGTCACTTAGTTGGCTATGATGTCATATGGCGTCATATAATCGAAGGATACAATTGGAAAGGTCCATTGAAGACGGACTATGAGTTGTTGTCAGAATTGCATGTCTACTATTTAATACAAATTCTATTGAATATTTTAAAACTAATTAAACTAACTAAAACAATCAATCAATCAATCAATCAATCAATCAACCCACTACTGCCGGGTGAGGGCATTCAAAAGATAGTCTCATATGAATTCGTCAGTGTATCAGTATATCCGACATGTGAAAGCTAGTTCGCTAAACCAAGCTTCTTGTCTTGCTGCGGTGGTCCAGCGGAATTGTAGGATGACAGTTCGGTCCCCGACCAGGGATATGGTGATCAACAAAGTAAACTAACGGGTGAACTCTGTAGGGTGGGTTAGCACAGAAATTGAAGTCATCGCGTTGCCAGTGCGTTAAAAAACTAAGCATACCTACCTACCTACCTATACCTACCTACCAAGCAAGCAAGCAAGCAATCAAGCAAGCAATCAAGCAAGCAATCAAGCAAGCAAACACTCTTTATTGACAAATCCAACATGTGGACATACAGAGATAATATTCAACATTCTCTTGAATATTTTGATACTAATTTGACGGGGCATTGTACGAATTGTATGACCTTGCTATTTCATCAACATTCCGTTGAAAATCTGAAACTAATTTTCTTGGGCATTGTATGTCTTTACCATTATCAATTGCATCCTATGAAAGCTTCACAGGCGTCATAGTCAAAATGCTTAGTGAATGACGTCTCTAGCTCCATCGTGAAAATTGAATAGTCCGTCAAGTGTCAAATTTTATGTTTTTACTTTTTAATCAACATTCTGTTGAATATTTTGAAATTAATTTGACTGGGCACTGTTACGACCACAGGCAGCAAAAGCACCCAGTCAAATTAGTTTCAGGATATTCAACACCTTACCCGTATAGTTACCCTAAAATTGGGATTATGGGAAGTCGTGAATCAAAGTATATAAATTGATACCAACACGCTGAAAGAACGGACAGAGGTTAGTTAGAAATGGATCCCACCTTTGAAATAGTCATGAAGAAATTTGATCATTAAATGGCCAATACTACTTAGTAATGTGAGGTCCACCCAACAAGGACCACTTGTAATAAGTGACCACATATTTTAGCAAGAACATTCAGATAGTTAGCTTTGCCCTGCCGGACGCATGTAGACCCAATTGCAATGCACCGATTCTCTTATGGATAGAGGGTATAAGTTATCCAACCTGTCACTCAAGTGTTGGGTCATAATCAATTATGTCACATGTAGGCTGACGTCACAGTCAAAATATGCAATGAATGACGTAGCTATGGTTATCAGGAATGTTGAAAAGTCTGTAAGCTTTGCGAATTGTATGTCTTTACTATTTAATAAACATTCTGTTGAATATTTTGAAACTAATATAACTGTGCTGCTGCTATAAGCACCGACAGCATCTAGTCAAATTAGTTTTAAAATATTCAACAGTTCACCTCTATAGTTACCTTGGAAATTGGATTCTGGGAAGTCACGGTTGAAAGTACATAAATCACAATGACGACGGCT
Source organism: Chaetoderma sp. LZ-2023a (assembly GCA_034401795.1). Classification (NCBI taxonomy): domain Eukaryota; kingdom Metazoa; phylum Mollusca; class Caudofoveata; order Chaetodermatida; family Chaetodermatidae; genus Chaetoderma; species Chaetoderma sp. LZ-2023a. The sequence continues at coordinate 203,404,546 of CM067369.1, read as the reverse complement.
ATGAATATAAGCCTCTCATCATCTTGTATTGTATTTTAACCGCCGCATGACATAGCTGGTCAAACTGGCCCCTACAGTGACCTTGAGGAATGTCAAATTGCATGCCATGAGGGGAACAGTTTTTTATAATTTAACACTGGAATGGCGCACGAAACAGTCATTCCAGATTCAGGTGGCAAATCTGCAAAAGCAGTCTTGTCTGGGCCTGCAAATGGACATTCAATATCTAAATATTTTAACATTCTTCACTAAATTTAGACAGTAAAGGTTTAATATATTTTGATGACAATACCAGGTACTGTGTCTGTTTCATTTTTCCGTTATGTATTATAGCATAAAACACTAGGCTGAACATTCGAGATAGTGTATAAATTTCCATTGTAATGTCTCGTGGTGTGTCGGGGCAAAGATTTTAATGTCGTGTACACATTTGACTAGTCACTATATGTGTGGTAAATTTTAACAGTAAAACATGTATAATAATATTGTAGAGCATGAACACTTAGACGAAATTCTCTAAAAAATAATGTACATGTGATTTTCATTAGTAATTTATTGTCCTTAATCCTTCACTGGGAAAAGATCCATGCATGCAATTATTTAGCACTATGTATAGACAACTGATGTTTCGAATTTCAAATCAAAATGGCTGTCAATAACATTGTAGCAGGTGGTTAGATACATAAACCAACAGAAAGGGTATGCATGTGCCAAGTTAGTAATGCCTACAAGTGTTGGGTCCAAGAATTTCACCCATATGGTTAGATAGGTATCTGAATGTGCTAATGATGTATTGAATTAAACAAATGTTTACCAGGAAGTAAATTAATTCGTTGTACATGATTTCATACTGAAAATTGGCTGAAATTTTAGCCAATTCACAGTCTTCAGTGCCCTATTGTCTGTAAGTTATGCTCGGTCCCAGATTTTCACTCACATAAACATGAGTTTAATCAGTATAATTTAACCTCAATTACTTTCAGATGTAAACAATATGATATCATATCATTTCTAGCTATATTCATAACTAAAACAAATTCTACAATTAAATAATTCCATAGTCCGCAATTCCATATTGAAAATTGGCTTAAATTTTGGCAGATTAGTGATTTTCAGTACCATACTGTCTGCAATAAGTTCGACCCATATTCGGTTCGAAATTCATATATATGGTCAGATCAATGAAGTATCAAGCTTTAAAATGTCTACCATGAAGTAATTACGTAGTATACAATTCCATGACAAAAATTTGCACAAGTTTTGAAAGATCCATGATTTTCTGTAGCCTACTGTCTGCAATAAGTTTGGTTCCAAAATGTTAGATAGATATAGAAATATGCTAATAAAATATCGATTTAAAAAAATTCCACCGTAAAGTAAATTTATAATACTCAACTTAGTAGTGACCAAAAGTTGTCAGAGGCCAACAATTTATGTGCCGATATCTATGTACTCTGTTTGTAACCAGTTTTCAAACATCTAGCCATGTAGAACTCAATATGTATTATTATGTACTAGTGATGTACGAAATATTGTACAATTCTACCATCAAATAATATCATAATTACCAAGTATGTCCATGTAGTTACTTATTTGCAATATGTCCCAATTGAAAGATAGTTGGTTCACATTAGCCACAATCGGATAGATGTTGATATGGCCTGGAATATCGCTTGTAATAGGTTCAGCTCCAGAATTCCACCCATATGTTTACATAGATACATATATGAATGCACTAATAAAGTATCGCATGATTCTATCATCAAATATTTCTTGCAATAATGTGAACATCTTTCTCTATATTCTATAAATAACCTCCAGATAGAATCTGAATTATCAAACAAAACCCCAAGAATTTACGCATATGGTTCACAAGATGGATGGAAAGATGGATGGACTTCCCAAAATATGATCTGCTTCTTCCTATAGCACATAGCTAATCCTATCCAAGGCCGATGCCATTACAACCATCTTAAAGATATGTCACTACCAAAAAACTATCATTATTACAATCGCAACCACCATCAGCACTACATGTGAAGGTAAGAAACTGTAAATGATAGTAAGAACCTATGTAATATTGAATGGTAATATATCAAGATAAACACATTTCTCTCTGCCCTGCAAATATGTTGTCAATTTATCACATGCCTAATCGCTATATCTTTATAGTACATTGACATTAACTTGAAGCCCATGTCTTCCTATATTATATAGTCCCTATGCCAGTTCTACATGTTAAATTTATTTTTTGTTCTATGTAGGGATCCAAGATCTAGATATAGTCACTGTCTTTGGTGGACAACCAGTTGTGCTACTGCAGATTGTATATTATAAATATAAATGAATTTGAAGCTCAACTTGAATTATAATAATCTCCGGCCACGCTATTTGCCAGTGATGCCTTGCATCAATATGTGTACTTGTTGTTATTATTATTAGTTCTATTTTACGTCATTAAATTACCGAAATTACCTAGTCTCCCCCCCCCACCCCCTCCACCGACTCCGTCCTCCTTCTTGGCTTCAGTATGTTAATGGCTAACATATTTTCATTGCAGCACTCATATTTTTATGTGTAGTCCACCAGTCCCGTGTCCTCTCTGTCCTTGTTTCCAAAACCGAAAGTGAAGCGAAAGAGAAACGAGGAGGGAGACCCGGTCCCTACGAGTTTATCTCTTGGTCTGGATTTATGGATTAAAATTTGATTTCTGTCGAGTTTAGCCCGATCGGAGATACACCAACCCCCTCCGCCCTCCGGCGTACAGCGGTGTATTCCACCGAATGGGCAAATTGTTTACCCACTCGCCAGGACCCGCCGCTGCTCACCGATGCGCGACCCATCCGGCATCAAGTATCGCCGTACACGCCCACACAGCGTGAGGCCACACAGTATCCCGTATTCACACTATGGAGAATTAGTCTGGGTTTGTGACATATATGTTAGTTATTGTACGTGTTGGCACCAGGGTCCTAGTGTACCGCCATGGCGCAGAACAGGAGTGCAGTAACGCCCGACGCGAGCCCACCTTATGGATCAGTAGGTATGCTCATTTCAAGGTAAACGATAAGCACCCTTGCGATTTCACCACTGCAAGTGGTGGTGGTGGTGGGGGTGGTGGTGGTGTAGGGGGTGTTGATGGGGTGGGTGTTATCCATAATTCACAGCTTTCAGTAAGTAGTATGGCTGTGTAGTATGTTCATGCATTCTGAAAGTGTTTATTAATGGCATTAATAAGTCGGCAAATTTTGGATAGTAGTTTCTTATTGGTGGTTGAAAATAATTGATGAAATTTAGAATAATTTGGTCGTGTGCGGTAAAATTTCTGTAGAGTTTCTAAAGTATGGATTGAAAAAACTCACAAATAAACATATAATGGAATTCATCTCCAATTTCGTTTAAATCGCAGATGTTACATTTTCTGTCTTCTCTTATTGTTCCATCCCACCTCCCTTTCTCTATTGGCAAGGAGCGGTTAGCTGTCCTAAATCTAGTAAATAGTAATCTGTTTCACTCGTTAAGCCTTTGAAGATACACTTCCATTCCCCAAGTTATTTTAAAGCTACTGTATATTTTACCCTTCCATGATAAGTTCATTTGTGCCTGCCATGTTTGCATAAACTGGTCTTCTAGGTGCTTGTTTATGTGTGTTTGGGTGGCTTTAGCGGTTTCAACTGTTTGCGCTTCCCAAAGAAATGAGTGCCCTGTTTTGTGTAAGATCGATTTGATACGAGTTAACCACTTAAATTGCTTTTCATTTAGGACGTAGTCGGTTAACACGCATTTATATAACATGTACGCTAACTTAGTTTGCTTTCCGGAAATAAGTCCAATCCAGTAAGCAATCATGCGCTGTTCTATTTTAATTTATATTTGTAATTCACCAAGTTCCCCGTAAATCATAAATTTGGGTGTGCTGCGTTTAATTTTTAAAGTATGTCTTAAGAAATCTAAGTGTGCTTTTTCAAATAGATTGCAATTTTCAATGCCAACGACTTCACATCCATAAAGTATGATAGGCTCTATCATTTGATGATACAATTTTATCTGACAGTCAAGAGGTAAGTCCAGTTGTTTAATTCTTCGTTGTAACGCAAACATAGCGTTCCGCAACTATTCATATATATTTTTTTCGGCGAGGAGCAGCCATCCGTTATAAGAAAAATGAATACCTAAATATTTATAGTTATATGCTATTTCTAAGGCCATGCCATTCAAATGAAATGCCAGTTTATTACAATGTGATTTGGTACTACCAAATACCGTAATTTTTGTTTTATTTCGGTTGCCCCTTAATTTCCACAAGTCACAATAGTGTTCGAAAGAATCTACTATTTGCTGAATGTCCTTGGCATTTTCGTCTAGCATTATTGTGTCATCGGCATAGAGAAGTACCTTGAACCTTGAACCTTGAACAAAAATATCAGTTACTGTCATTTTCAATTATTTATATACTCTGAACCTTATTTACCGTAGTACACGTCTCAGGATAACTGTACAGAGAACAACTGTTGCGTATTTTGGACCGATCCGATCAGAGGCTGTTGTTACTTATGGCATCAACAGCCGTCGGTCGAACTAGCCCCAAAGTACCCAACAGAATATGTAATATTAAAACATCATCATAACGGTTTGATGAGAAATTAACATAATAATGTTACATAATACAAATATACATAGATTAACAAGAATAACAGATGCTATCGATTCCAATTATTGCACATGTTGGGGTCGATTTATATACTTTGAACCTTATTTACTGTAGTACAAATCTCAAGGTAACTGCGTAAAGAAAGGATCTTGCGCACTTTGGGACCAGTCCGATCAGAGGCTGTTGTTGCATATGACACCAACGCCCCCCCCCCCCAACCCCTTGTCGGGCTGGCCCCAAAATACCCAACATAATATAATATTAAATCACAATCACCAACTATTGCCACTTTTATATCTTCAAGATTTTAATGCATATTATTATCATCCAGTGTCATCGTTAGTATTATCACCAATTTTAATTATTACAGTTATCATTTACCCCAACCATATAGCGCATAGTGCATTCACCCGGTCTTCTCTTCTCCTATATTACATGTAAATGAAAGTGAAAGGAGAAGTGAGACCAAGCCATGCCCCACCCAACCCACCTGTGCACTTTGAGTACAAATTGTATGCCATTATGAGGCTAATTTGTCTGCCGAAGATTCAAAGACTCGACTTGTGTCATCCCCAAGTGTGCAAATTGTATGCTGTTGATAAACAAATAACCTAATAATTATTGAATATTTGAATCTAATTTGACTGGTGACCTGCTCAATTTATTCTTTCTATACTATATAGTGTATGAATTGTATGTATGTATAGGAATCTATAAGCCTAATAATAGTCCGCCGTGAAACATGTGGTGCCCTAGGCAACACCGGTTTCCGGTCATATTATTTTCTATGATAATAAGATTGATAACAATAATGAAAATTGTTGTAATAATAATAATAATAATAATAATAATAATAATAATAATAAATAATAATAATAATAATAATAATAATAATAATAATAACAAGATCAGTACTGATCACATGTCTCCCGACGGGTGTTGTTGGTAAAACAAATTTTTGAGATTCCTGCCTTTACAAAATTGCGTGTGTATATGCATATGAATCTATGGTGGCTACAGCACTACAGCATATGTAAAGGTTGAGTGTTTGATAAATTACACATGCAGTCACATGTAGTTAAAGTCATCAAGTGTAAACCAAGTTTTTCTGACAAATTTGGTCATTATTTAAGGGGGACAACTCTGTTACCCCTAGACGCATGTCTCTGAAATGCAATCCCCACCGAGGGCTAGCGTCAAGGAATTAGTATGCCAAATCTGAAATAAATCCATGCGGACTATGTAAAGTTATTGAGCGGAAACCAAATTTTCCTTGAATTCTCTGTCATTCAAGGGGGATAACTCCATCACATCTGGACGCGCGTCGCTGAAATGCAATGCCCACCGAGGCCTCGTCATAAGGAATCACTATACCAAATTTGAAATAAATCCTTGCAGGCTAAAGTTATCGAGTGGAAACCTAAAGTGTGATGGACGGACTGACGCACACATGGACGCTGCCTATTACTAGTGTCCCCGTCGACGGCTCGGGGGACAATAATAATAATAATAATAATAATAATAATAATAAAAATAATAATAATAATATATTGTATCTCTATAACTGTGTACAGTTCAGAGGAAATAAACCATTCATTCGAATTCCAGAGAATACACGAGCTTGGAAAGCATTGCCATTTTCAGTATTAGGTGCCAAGAAGTACAGGAACGTAGAGGACGCCATAACACCAATTTGCTAAGTGTTTTGCGACCAGACCTAAATACTTGATCCAAGGTCCGCTTTCCATGTGAGCTTTTCTGCTCGAGCGTGTTCTCGCACGCTTTTCTGCTTGGGGTTTGTCTATTTCCATGCTGGCGAGTTTATCAGCGAATCCGGCTGTTTTCCTATGGTAGGCAAGCGAGTTTCAGGTTCTAGTTTTACATATCTTTGATCAATTTTGGATTTCCTACACACTACATGTTTCATGTCGCAAAAGTGCAAAGGCCAGTTTCTGAAGCTGAGCTTTCAAAAACAGGAGCAGTTAATTGATCTAGTAGAACAATATCCGCACATCTATGATGTTACCTCAAGGGCTCATAGTAATAGACTGTTAATAAAAAAAACCACGTGGAAGCAGATCGTCAATTGGTAATTCGGATCAAATGCTAATGGTTCAGATGAGAGTCAAGGCCCTCGTTCCTCTTGTTTTATGTTGCAAAGCAGTAAAGGTTAACTTGCAAAAGAATAATTACCGCGGTTTGGGTCATTTATTGGATCACCTGGCATGAATGGTCAAGTGAACTTATGTCACCACGTCCATCCATCGTCCGTCTGACATCCATCCGTCCTCCATCATCCACCCATTAACGTTCTCTTTAAACGAATTCTTAAGAACCGCTGTATGGATTTCACGCAAATTTGGCAAGAAGCATCTTTGGGTGAAATGGTTTGAATTTATTCAAAGAAGTCTAATTGCGAGTTTCCTATACCTGTAAATACATTTAATGGCTGGTAGATGGGTACTGTTAGTAAAACATGAAAATTATTATATGTCTCATACACATCCACCGCCTTTGTGGTTCTATGCTGGTACCAAACCAGCCAACATAAACCTATGTAGAATCCGTAACGGTTGTAGCGGTCTGAACAGAGACCTGTTCAACAGCCACATCTCTGACATCTCCAAGTGCTCATGTGATGATCTTGATGAATCAGCTGAGCATTTTCTCTTCTAGTGTCCTCTTTATCTCACCCAAAGAGCCCAACTCCTTAACGGCCTATCCTTTACTGGCATCTCTCCCATGTCCCTAACAATTGGACTACTCCTGTATGGCGATGCAAATCTGGATCTGCAACGGAACATTTTAATCGCAACCCTTTGTGTGCTAATACATACGAGACACGAAACGCTTCGACCAACAGTAAATACACGACACATTTCACACTCTACAAGCAATCGAACCTCTTAAATTAAATTCACACTCTAAAGGGGTCAAGTAGGAGTGACCCAATTGCGTGCGTGCGTGCGTGCGTGCGTGCGTGCGTGCGTGCGTGCGTGCGTGCGTGCGTGCGTGCGTGCGTGCGTGCGTGCGTGCGTGCGTGCGTGCGTGCGTGCGTGCGTTCACACAATTTAACACCCAATTAGTTTAAGACAACATCATTACTTTCATTCAGTCTATTAGCGGGTCCGGAGCACACCATTATCTGGGGGGGGGGGGGTGGTGGGGGTGGGGGGGGGGGGTGCGACTGGAATGACTGGCTCAGCTATCGAGCTGGTCAGTCCGGTGGCAAATCCTCAGGAATGATGCTGCTATGGTCCGCGACTTAATGTTTTCCAGACAATTGCAGAGGCCGTTTTGGTCGGTTTCAGTGTTGAAGGGTTAGACAAAATGCTATTTATTACTTTTTAAAATCCGCCACCTTGAGGTTTGTATTGCATTGTATCAACACCTGTATGGGAGACGCGGTTATAAGACATGTATGTCTTATCGTGCTCCCACTCAGACAAATTAATAAATTCTGTTTAAACCAAATTATTATATTATGACCCATGCTCTTGCCTTTTTCGCAAAATTTTATGCACCCAAATCTGTTCTCTCTTTTTTGGTTTGTCAACTGCATTAACTGCACCATACGAATGCGAGTTCTTTGTCACTTGCGCAAATAATACAAAAGAAAATGGCTGCTGCATGGCATCATTACTATATTTGCATAGCCTTCAAAGTCAATATTGCAAAATAACCTGCTTATAAGGCAACATGCATGCGCACAAGATCAACATGCGCAACACGCGCTTGTACCCGCTGCACAGATACACTCCCATGGAAATGGTTCTATATAAAATGCACTAGACCGACATTTCTGCTCGCAGAAAAGCGGGCAGAAAAGTCGCTCAGTGAGCGACGAGTTTTTCGGCTCGAGAGTTTCAGCGCGCTGAAACGCTCACGTGGAAATGTTTCTATCTAAATGCACTAGATCGATTTTTCATGGAAAGTGGGCTTTAGGCCGTGTTCTCGCTGGAGAGTTAATCAGGAATAACGCCATACCTCAGCCTTAGACAACGACAGACGGAAAGAACCTCAAGGGGATTAGGATACTTAGGATAAGGCACGCTGGAGAAGATTGAAGAAAACTTATTGCAGCTGAAAGATGTTAGCACTCCTTTAACTCCTCGTGTGTCAACTGCGCCTCAAAGCGCTCAAAAGGCGATTTTATTTTATTTATTTATTTTTTAATCAATTAAGCCTTTAATTTGTCAAGAGTTTTCAAGCAAATTAAAAAAATGTTCTCATTGAATGACCATTTGCTGGCCAAGAGAAGACGGTTTTTTTGTAAGTTTATAACTGAAATTTAGGAAAATCGTTTTATAAGGGTTTTTTTTTAACCGGTTTGACGATTAAAGGGTTAATAGTCAAGAAAATCTAAATTTGCTGTTTAGTCAGTGTCCATTTACAGGCCAAGAGAAGACTATTTTTGAAAACTTATCACAGGAATTACTGGCTCGGTAACCGAGCCAGTCATTCCAGTGGTAAATTTTCAAAAATAGTCTTCTCTTAGCCGGCAAATAGAAAGCCCTCAAGACAACTGCAGAGGAAGTATTGGCCGGTTTTACGATTATAAACCACACGTTGACACAATATGGGTTAAGCCTCAGAAAACAGCCACTCATCATCAATCCGAAGATCAACATACATCGTAACGTACTTTAGCTAGAATAAGGATATCATTCCACGAGCAACCAGGCACTAGCCATACAGATTTTATACATCTTTTCAGGCTATTGTTAGCCATAAAAAATTTACGTACTTCTCAAATAACTGCTGTGTAGAGTCCACAAAATATTTACTTCTAGCAAATTCAGTGTCTCGGTAACGTCGGAGAGTTAGCAATTTTGTCAGACATAATAAACGAAATCAAGGATTTCTTTTTTCACAAGAGAGTTGATACTTACCTCCATATTACTATTGATATTGCTAAATATCGGCGTTCACTCAATAAACACTCAGAATAAAAACAGTTAGGTGCCCCTACTGGGCAGGTAGACAGAGGGTAGTCCGGCGGATGCCAGCCCCACCACCGCGCATGCGCCGACTACTACTTCCTCTGACTAATTTATTGGCTGACACACATGCAACTATTAAGAGCCTGAAGACCGAGCCTCTGTGGGGTGGAGAGGCCGGGTCCGTATCTAGGGAGGTAAGTATCAACTCTCTCGTGAAAAAAGAAATCCTTGATTTCGTTTATTTCACTTCAAGAGTATACTTACCTCCCTAATACTTTTGATATTGCCAGAATTCGACAGGGAATTCGGCGGGAGGGAGGCGAGGTCAAAAGACCAGCTCTTCCCTATACGCTTTTCCGCGTTCAAGGCACTTAAACTTCTGACACTGTGTGAAAACACAGTCAGGATTTGATGAACATCGGCTAACACCAACCGATGGATGAGATGACCGAATGTCATATGCGCTCCCCCCCCCCCCCCCCCCTTCCTGGGAGGAAGACTAGAATGACCTCAATGTCCCATACGCTCTCTACGTACCAGTGCCATGTACTATAGGACAGAGACGAAAAGGCTCCATTTTCGTATACTCTCAATGATGATCCACATCAAAACACAAACCATCACCATATTAATAACAAAAAGTAACGTGACAATACAATAAAAAATTAACAACACATGAACAAGACTGACCTTGTTGAACTTGGCAGCTGTCATCATCTTCCCAGTGGTGAAGACTGATGCAGTCCCAAAAAGTGGTTGTTTCAATTAATTAATTGTGAAGTATATAAGCAATGAGGAAACCCTCATCAAAAATCATACAAGCGATTATTTTTTCAAAATCGACAAGGCGAGAGGATTCGAGGTGTCACGGAGATAATGGTCTGTAAAACTTGACTCACAGTGCCGCTGAGCAACGGACATAATGTCATCCACAGGGACCCCATTAAATAGGGCAGTGGAAGTCACCACGCGGCGGACACTGTGAGCCTTGGCCATGTCAACCTACTTACCAGTGGCGGATTTATGACAAAATTGGATACACTCTACAATCCGCCTGGAAATGGTGTCCTTAGACGCCCTGCCATGGGGTTCAATATATGACAACCATAACGCTGACTGATCGGTCCGCCACTCCGAAGTACGCTGTTTGTACGGAAGCAGCGCCCGAACGGGACACCATGCTTTAGAATTAGGATCATATCTAGTTAAAGCACGCACAAAAATAGGTTGACCTGGATATTTCAAAGACTGATTCTTAGCCAAGAAATTAATCTTGGTAGCAACTTAAGGCCTTCGCCTGTAACCACAAAACGGTCCTCCTCGGCTGACAAGGCATGCATTTCACTCCTACGCCTAGCCGAGGCCGCAGCAATTAAAAATACAGTTTTAAGAGTTAACAGTTACATAGAAATGGAACTAAGTGGTTCAAAAGGCTTATCACCTAGTACCTGAAGCACTAGCGATAAACTCCAAGAAGGAATCACCAGGGGATTCCTTGGTCTTAGATTGCCCATGCCTTTAATTAATACATTTAATGTACTTACTTCATCACTTCCCCTCTTAGCCAAGCAATGGATAAGTCATTAAAGCTGACTTATAACCAGCAATAGAGTTAGGCTTGAGGCTATAGGCATCATACAGGTGACAGAGGAAATCAGCTATTACCTGAATAGATGAATCCATTGGATTAATACATCTTTTTGAGCACCACTCTGCAAATCTGTTGATTTTATAATTATATGCTCCGGAGGTTGACCCCCTCCTGGCTTTGGCCATAAACATGGCTGCTTGCTCAGAAAAGCCCTACTTAAGTCTAGATTCCTTGACAACATCCACACAGTCAATCGGAACATTGACGGATTGTTGTGAAGGGCCTTGCCCTGGAAGATACTGTCGTCCATCAGAGGCAGAGGAACCGGATTGCAGACCAGAAGGTCCAGCAGATCCGTATACCATGATCGGCTTGGCCAATCTGGGGCGATCAGAAGCACTTGGCATTCCTCTTGTCTGATTTTCTGAAGAATTTTTGGAATCAGGATTGCTGGAGGGAATGCGTATGCATACATTCCCGCCCAGCTGATAGCTAACGCATCTGTTGCGAAAGCGCTTGGATCTGGAATCGGAGAGACGTACGTCGTCATCTTCGCATTCCTCTTCGTTGCGAACAAATCGATGTTGGGCTTCCCCCAATGGTCGAACAGACGATCCGCCAAACATTGATTTAGTTGCCATTCCATCGGTAAAACACTCATCCTCCGGCTCAATGAGTCTGCTAGCAGATTTAACCTTCCCGGAATATGAACTGCTTTCAAGGTAATCCTGTGATCCAGGCACCAGCAAAGCAGTTTCCATGTCATCATACAGAGACTGGGCGACTTCGTTCCGCCCTGGCGGTTGATGTAAGTCACTACTGTTGAGTTGTCTGAACGAATAAGAACAATCTTGCCCTGAACTTTCTGTAAGAAATGTTCCAGGCCCAGGACTACTGCTCTTAATTCCAGTAGATTTATATGTTCCTTCGACTGTTCCAGATCCCACAGCCCTGATATCGTGGATTCTTCCAGGCAAGCTCCCCACCCCTCCATCGAGGCATCTGTGTACACAGTTACCTGAGGGTGAGGAGGGGTTAGCATCACCCCCACCAGGAGATTCTCTGTCATCAACCACCATTGCATGTGATGAATTAGAGGCGCCAACACTGACACATTCGAGTCCAGTGAACCTGTAATCTGGGTCCATTGTGTCATGAGAAATAACTGGATCGGCCGCCTGCATAAGGCGGCCTGAGGAATGACCGGTTCCAACGAAACCATCAACCCCAGCATTCTCAAGTAAACCAGTGCCAGGACATGACGACTGTCACACACTGACTGAATTACTGAGATGAGTCTCTGAACTCTCTCCTGAGTAGGATAAACATATCCTGTCTCTAGATCGAAGAACATCCCCAGGTAAACAAACTTCTGGGATGGAGTCAGCTCTGATTTTTGAAAATTTATCATCCAGCCTAAATCCGTGAGAGTTTTCAAAACAATCTCCAGATTGGCCGATAAACTTTCCTGGGTGTGTGCTTTTAACAGCCAGTCGTCTTTGTATGCATGGACCGCTATGCTTCTCCTGCGGAGGTATGCTGTAATCGCAAGAACCACACGGGTGAAAACCCGAGGAGCGGTGGAAATTCCGAAGGGTAATACCCTGATTTCCCACTGTCTGCCCTGGAATGCAAATCTCAGGAAGCGACGGAAACTCCGCGCTATGGGAATGTGGAAATAAGCATCCCTCAAATCTATTGAAGCTGTCCACATTCCCTTCTCTAACCCCGCCAACACCGAGCGCACAGTCTCCATCTTGAAACTGGGCGTCTCTATGAACTTGTTCAACGGCTTGAGGTTGAGAATTGGTCTTCACCCTCCGGTGTTTTTTGTTACTAAGAACACGGTTGAATAGAAGCCCGGACACTTCTGTGCCGGCTGAATAGCTCCTTTTTGTATGAGGGAATTTATCTCCTCCTCGATACACAACCTTTGATCTGGATCTCTCGGATTTAGAGTCCAGATTGGCACTAGAGACAGTCGCGATGGCGGGCCTGTCATCCAATCGGGATGATACCCGACTGAAAGCCATCGCAAGACTAAACGGTCCTGAGTCAACCGTTCCCACTCTTGCATGTGGTCGGCCAGCCGGCCTCCCACCGCTCCACCTAGGGAGAGAGGTGGACATAAGGAGTGCAAGAGTGGCACTGTCTCCTTTGCCAGACACACCGGAGTGGTTCTCACCGCGGTAACCGGCCCATCAGGCACGATTACCACGACCAGATCCTCGCGCGCCACGCCCAGCACCGCGCGCACCTCGGTGCGTGGGTGGCTGCCTGGCTGACTGCGCCTGAGGAGCCTGCGGCCCCCTCACTGCTGGCCGAATCGCACGCGGCCTAGGCCGACGCTGCGATGGTGGGTGGCCTCTGACCTGGCCACCTCCACCTCGAGCCTGCAGGGGACGATACGCAGGGGGTGCGGCGCGAATGCGCTCCCGACAGAGCACTTCAAACTGCTCGCGCAGCGCCCTCTGGTTATTGACCAGAGTAACCGTCTCCTGGAGGTGCATACATCCCTCACCTCCAAAGAGACCAGGACCCGTCATAGGCGTACTCAGTAGCTTATTGTACAGGTCCTGGGACGGGCACAGATTGTCCAAGGCAAACGTGCGCCTCGCCCGGACACTCCTGGTCACCGCCCGAGTCATGCAGTCCAGAGCCAGGTTGATACCATCCTGGATGGCTCTGTGGACTGTGACCGGGCTCGGCTGGCGTGATGCGGATGCTGTTACTACCCCCTGTAACAGCTGGGAGATGTGGGACAGAGCGGCAATCGAAGCTCTCCCACTCTCCTCCGCATCACGCAACGCGGCATTGGCCGAACGCAACGCGTTCGAACACAAAACTCCCGTGTCAGAACGGGAGCCTGGCCGCCCATCTTCACCCAAAGCCGCGCGGTCATCCACGCTAGGCTTGGGTACCACACCGTACCTCTGGTAATCCAGGGGCACGATGTGGCAACGCCTGGCCACCTCGCGAGGGGCCTTCGCGAGACGACCATTCGCCTTGATGGACGTCTCCGCCGCCGATGACATGCTCTGCTAACGGCAGAGATGGCATAGCGCTAGCAGTAGCCTTACCAGCTAACCATGGCCTGTGATCACGCTGGCTAGCCGACTGCTCCACGGGCAGATCTGGCCTAACGCTTACCATCCATTGGCAAGCATCAGACCAATCCTCTTCTGTGGCTAGCTGCGAGCGCTCTACAAGACGGGGGCCTTCGTCTTCCTCCTGAGCGCAAGCAGCAGAGCTTGACGGCGGATAAGCTGATACCCCTGGCAAGCCAGGGAAAGCATGCAGGCCCGAAAGAACAGGCATGCTAATCCGACTGGCCTGACCAGGAGCAGGCGCCGTGGTAGAGCGCGGGGCAGATACCGCCCCACCACGGCCCCGGCCAGCACCAGCGATACTCTTGGCAAGCCGAGGTATGCGGTACAGCTGGCCATCAGCACCACCCAGGGCCACCTTCTGAGCCGTGAACTCTACTCCTGCGTGAGTAGAGCCATGGAATATGTCGCCTGTATTCCCCGCGAGGGGTGCACAGACGTCATAATCCATGGTCACGTCCCCAGACGGCGACCCTAACAGGTAATCCTCTTCCTCCTGGCCAGAAAGAGTAGACTCCGGGTCAGCAAAGAGAGCTAACCCAGACTGGCCAGGAAAGGTGCCATAGGAGGTACTGGCACCCGCGGCGTGTGGATACCCCTGGATTGATAAGCGGCCCGCGGGTTCCAGCGACAGCCGTCCACGACCCCTCGGTGCGGCACCAAGCCTGCTGCCAGGGTGGTGGAATGCCCCCACTAATGGGGCCACCTCTGAATCTTTGAACAACGGAAACGGCCTACGGAAAGGTGATTTAGAGGTGGGGATCACCTGCTCTGAAGCAGACGCCGAGGACAACAAAGGATCTGGTCCAGGAAGCATGCTACTGGAACCAAACCCTTTATCGTCCTCTTCATCTCTCTCAACATCTCACTCCGGAAGGCCTCCATGTCCACCGCAGACGAGGCCTTCCTCTTACCCTTCTTACTTACACCCTCTCTTTTCTGCTTCCTCTCCTCCTCCACCACCTTGTCCTTTGCCTGCATCCGCCGGACTACCCTCTGTCTACCTGCCCAGTAGGGGCACCTAACTGTTTTTATTCTGAGTGTTTATTGAGTGAACGCCGATATTTAGCAATATCAAAAGTATTAGGGAGGTAAGTATACTCTTGAAGTGAAAATAGTCTACGGTATTAAAACTCACCTTTCAACAATAACCACGTTGAGTGAAGTGTTTTATTCCATCGCTCGATATGCCAAACATAGATAGTCCCATATAAGTGTAAGACTGACAATTTTGAAAAATTGCAGTACTTAATTTGGTTAAAGACAGGTTTACATTCCGAAAATTCCGTCACTGTTATTGGACTAATTGGGGCACCGTAACATTCACAACATTACTCAATGTAGCTAGGCAATGTTGTTTTGAACAAACATTGACCTGTTTTTATATGTACTCCAATGGACTTTTCTAGTTTTAGCTATGACCCGCTCATCTATCGCTAAGCTCCACCCACACCTCGCTCGCGTTGAGATCGACTATCAATTTCCAGAAAGCTACTGGTAAGCTGTTGGATATTTTGAAGCTAACTTGACTGGGTGCCAGTCAAATCAGTTTCAAAATATTCGACAGAATGTTTATTAAATTGTAGACATACAATTCGTAAGTGTCGTTGTAAATAGATTCATGAATTTTGCTGAATCATTTCTCAATTTGAGAGATAGAAAGGCCTAACTATATATTATACGGGTCAAATGCCTTCCAAGAAAACAATGCCGACATCTTTGAACGGTATTGTAAGCCCTGTATAAATGGTTTTGTCCTTTATTTTTAGACTGATAATCTCTGTAGAAAATCTATCCAAGATAATGAGTGTTGGCATTGGTACCGGCTGAGGTAAGAAAAGCGATTACATTCTCCACCATGATGCTAATTTTCGGTGATGTCAGCCACTATAGTGTGTGCAATTGATAAATCCGATCTGTCACTCAAGTATATGACGGTATAATCAATTGCGTCACATGTAGGTTGAAGTCAGGATCAAATACGTAATGAATGGCGTAGCTATGCCCGTCATGAACTTTTAAAAGACCGTCCTGTTGTATGAATTGTGTCTTTAATATGTAATAAATATTTTGTTGAATATTTTGAAACTAATTTGACTGGGTGCTGTTACTGCAATAGGCAGCGACAACACCCAAACAAATTAGTTTCAAAATATTTAACAGCTTACCTGTATAGTTTTCTGAAAATTGAGATTCAGGGAATTCAGGTTTCGATCGATCCCAACACGTGCAAATCGTGGTTGGAGCTTAGCTAGAGATAGGCGGGGCATAGCTAAAACTGGATTCATCCATTGTTACCAGACCCTAATAACCCAGGTTACTGGTCCGGAGCTGGACCAATATCAGGCCGTATAACACTGGGCCATATAATACTGGGTCAATACCGGGCCATATAATTCTGGACCAATAGCGGGCCATATAATACTGGACCAATACCGGGCCATACAATACTGGACCAATACTGGGCCGTATAATACTGGGCCAATACGACCAAGTATTTGTCCAGTACTGGCCCAGAAACATGTGCTACCAGGGCTGGAACTCGCATCTCTTGAGATTAACTGTGAGTTTGTATATAAATGTTCAACAACATTTTTTTTTTTTAATTTCCCATTGCTTTAGTATGGAAGATTTTGGTGAGAAAAATTTCCAAGATAACACAAACAATTTCGGCGTCAAAATTATCAAACAAAAATATCCAATATATCCGCCAAACACGCTACATTTTGATTGGTCCATAGCAGCCATTTTTTTACGTATCCACTTCCCTTGAACAAACTTTAATGTCCCTTACTCCCTAATGATATCTGCAAAATTTCAGCCCTATCTGTTCAGCGGCTCTGGGTCATTTTCACGAAAACTAGGTCATCCAAGATGGCCGCTGACCTATTCGGACAATCAAATTCCCTTGAACAAACTTGGTGCAGCTCTTGCCCTGGATCATATTTCATGAGGTTTCCATCGATCCAAATAGGCTGATCGGATATAATGCCTGTCTGTACATTATATACTTATTGACCAAAACGTATCCCATCATAATGATAACCAGACAGCCAAAACTCATACAAAAACAAAATTGACTGGACAAATTAAGCGTTGGAAAATTATAAACTTGTCACACAAGAGTATACCTACCACTCACGTTGTGTCTAGTGCACAAATAAATGCATCTGTAAGTGCTACACTACATTCAGTATAATGTATACTGAGCAGTCATTCCAGGATGATTATTGAGATTATATTATAGGGAAATTCCTGGGCTCACTGCTTTGCAGTACCGCCGATATTGCTTTCCAGTCCATCTGGAAGCTATGGATTCGTCGATCAAAGATGCCCTTGGTAAAAAGACTACTTTTATACAATGCAATCTGTGTATCCTTGATGATGTATAACTGTAACAGCTGGGCAGCTCCAAAGGCATCTCTAGACAAACTCGATGCCCGCCACCGCAATCACCTACACACCAATGGCCAGACAGCACAATCTCTAACGATGCGCTATACAAGATGTGTAATAATAATAATAATAGTACATTTTTAGAGCGCTAAATCCATGCAACTGCATGCTCTAAGCGCTAACGCGCGTAAGTATTCTATGGATATGCTATTTGAAATAAATAGAATTTAAGATTGGATTTAAAGATTTCTAAAGTTGATGAGTTTCTAATTTCATTTGGTAAGTTATTCCATTCGGTAGCTGCAGTGAAAGAGAAAGTTTTATGGCCATATGTTTTAGAGTTGACCTTAGGTACTTTTAGTAGATTTAGATTTGCAGATCTGAGAGAGCGACCAGGAATGTAAGGTTGTACAAGGTCAGAGAGATAGGCTGGTGCTGTGCCAGATACACATTGGTATGTCAGACATAGTGTCTTAAAAGTTATTCTTTGCACAATGGGGAGCCAGTGCAAATCATGTAGGACCGGAGTAATGTGTTCTCGCTTGGCACACAGGGATATGATTCTCGCTGCAGTGTTCTGGACCACCTGAAGTCGCTGAATAAGTTCTTTTGAGGCCCCAATCAGGAGGCTATTACAATAATCCAGGCGCGACGTTATCAGTGCTCGTACTAGCATGATCGCGGCCTCTTTTGTGATATAGCGCCTGATGCTGCCGATGTTGCGCAATTGAAAATAGCAGACTTTGCAGATGTAACTAACATGTTTATCCATAGTCAGTTCATTGTCTAAGTATACACCAAGATCCTTTACGACAGTTGACAGCTTTATTTGACTATTTCCAGCTGTGATGTCACATAGGTCGGTCTTAGCACGTCGGTTTGCTGGCCCGACTAACAGAGCTTCAGTCTTTTCATCGTTAAGTTTCAGCATGTTTGTAGTCATCCACTCTTTAATGTCTATATAACACATATTGAGCTGACTTGTTGCTAAGCGTGCAGTACATGTTGATACGTCGCCGCTGTCTGTAAAAGTCACCCAGCAAAGATGGTCCATGTTTGGCCATGTGCTAAGGATGCCAGAAGACACACCATCACAGAGAACCTTGGAATTCGCCCTACTCGGAGCCAGCAAATACACAGCCATGAGAGGAAGTCATTGCATAAATCTGCTAAGCGTGCTACGAGGTGACCTCAAGAAAGCAGGATTAGGTACACTCAAGTCAAGAATGGACCTGAGAAAGCTAAGGATTTTGGCTGACGACAAGACACAGTGGGCAAACACGAAGGACTGCTTGCAGCTGTAGGATGTTTCTACTACTACAGCCACAGAATATAGTAATCATACATGATGAGGAAATCACTGAATAATAGATTGCTACATTCCATTTTGTCAGACAATACATATAATGGAGCAATCCAGTTTCCGCTATGCCCCGTCCATCTCTAGCGAAGCTCCACCCCGTGTTGGAATCAATCGATACCTGACTATCAACTTTCAGAAAACTATAAAGGTAAGCTGTTAAATTTTTTAAACTAATTTCACTGGGTACTGTCCAGCGCCAGTTAAATTAGTCTCAAAATATTCAACATGTTTATTAAATAGTAAAAACATACAATTCGTACAACAACGCTTTAGTCCGTAACCAATTATGCGTTCGTGACGAACTTAATTACATCATTCATGTCATTTAATATGATGCCGCCATCTCCAATGTCGTGTAGTTAATTATGACTTCATATGATAGATGGATAAACTGGAAAGGTCTATTTATGTGTGTGACACAGCTAGTATAAGATTGTCTCTATCAGTCTGTAAATTAGATTTTTTTCATTTCTGACAAGGCTGTCTACATCAAAACTACATGAACAGCATGGCGCACTTATTATTCAGGGAGGTGTGAAATTTGTAAATCTACCAGCAAACAAAATCAGCAGGCTAGCAGCTACATATCATTAAACTATCAAAATCACACGACCATTTTCCATACACATTCGGCCATCATTAATACTACATCATCATGAGACATAATCGCTCACCGTCCAAAATTTTAACATATGTACGAGTGAAACATGGATCAATAGACGGCTATACTATGCCTTTTCATATCCATTTCTCAATGCCACCCAGCAGAGTGCTGACATGATATACGAGCATGACTACAATGTCGGTGTCATTGGCATATATGACGATACGTTTAGTGTGGATGTGGTGTACTGCATATATGACATGAAGGACTACTTAAGTGTCACATTGTTCATAGATTCTGTTCATCCAAGAATCCACCCGTATGAAACAAACAGACGCCATCCATCATATGATCTGATGGTTCAGCTTCCCAAGACGTGCACATTTCATCTTTTAGTTTCTTTTTGTTGTGAGTCACTTTCATAGTCTTTGAACTAAGGTGGTTTTACCCACACCTCACATTCCTTGTGTACTTCCATAGCATTTTGGCGTTCTCATTCCCCACATTTCTGACTGGTCTCATGGTCATACAGGTAACCGGAAAAATGTATATTATCACAATTTTCAAGGATAATGCTTATCAATTTCCATTGGATCCGACTTTGGCATTCAGTAGATAGCTCCCCATCTGTCAATCTATGCTCCTGAATGAAATACATAGAATCTAAGATGAAAGCAGTACTATTAGATGATTGTGGTAGTTTTTCATCTACTTTTATTTTAGTTTCCTGTCGTATATAATTCAACCAAGTATCATTATTAACATGTCGCATTGAACCATGCAACTCAAATAAACTTGGTGGCTTGTGAGAGCACTCAAATTGCCTAATTGTTTCTTCTAGGTTAACATCCTTTCCCACGGCTTTCAGTTGTAGTATTCCCTTCAAGTTCAACACTTCACTATGTAGATGCCCCTTTTACTTTTGTGATAGGGGGTTGCCTTCAACTATTCGAATGTGTGCAGTGTAACTTTATTTATCTTTTAAGATTCATTCGCCAAACATTTTTAACTGCTGCAGATCCAATAAGGGCAACGTTTTCCAGATCTGATGCAATCGCAGCTGATGCTGTTTGTCCTGTTACTTTGTTCATCATCTCTGATGACTAAATTTATGAGCTCTAAGAAACATCTCATGATTCAATACACCGTCTTTCTTCCCGTCATCGTGATGCCAAGTGGCACCTGATATATCTGGAATGTTCATCATGCCATTGAAGTTTGCTTTAGCTTATTCCAGAATGGGTTTAGTGTACACCCACATTTTCCTTGCCTTATCATCTAGTGTGATTCCTGTAATTCCACTTGCACTCTGTTTTGGTATCTGGATTATAAGTTAGTTCTAGTGCCATATTGGTTGGTACATAGCTGAAGGAACCCTCCTTCCACCTGACAACAAAGTAGCCATTCAAGAAGTAGCTATAGATCTTGGGATCCATAGTTTCGAGATTATTCATCTCCTTACGATAGAGGTGATAAGCAACTACAGTTGTGATCTCCAGCTGCGATGTTGGATGGTAACATGTTGTTGGCGTCTGCTAAACCTCTGTTACCATAGTCCAAGTCTTAGAGCAGCAGTGAAGCTTAGAAGTAAATTGATCTCAGTAATGTAGTTTCTCTAAATTGCAATTTTCAGAGTACATACAAAGATAGCGACGTGTCCACGAAACTCAAATATCAGGGGTGTGCCCATGACTATGACTAAGAAACACAAACTGAATAAGAATCGACATCATTTGATTAACAATAGAAACAATCTTTATTTCTCTTCTTTCACACTGTTATTAACTGCTAACATGTTGAATAACTTAAGAAAACACTCAGAGATATACACAACATGGAAAGTTTAAAATCACAGGTACTAGATAAGATGAGATCAACGTTAGTTAACACTTTAAATCTCACAGACTAGAGATTACAAGTTCTTTATGATGTAAAATTTAAAGGCAAACATTCATACTAGAATGCTTGAAAATAAAATTATTAATATTGTATAGTTTTTAGAGGCTTAAATTCTGTACCTCAATTTAATGAAACGAAATAAATCTTAACATATGATTTCTTTCCGAATACATTAATATGTTTTATGTTGTTAAATTGAATTGAAAAGCCATATATGTAATTAAACTCATACTAAAAAAATTATAATAGATTATATGGGAAAAAAATCAGCATATGTTATTTTGTTTGATTACATAGAGGTACATAATTTAAGCCTCTAAATGCATTTTAAGAATTTAATTTTTAAGCATGTGGGGTGAATGTGCGCTGTTAATATTTTGACAGAGTTTACTGGGAGCTGTTGCTGCCATACAGCTGCCTATGGCAGCAACATGTACAGCAGCACCAGGCTCCCAGTCAAATTAGTTTCTAAATATTAAACATCTTTCATGCATAGAGTATTTGTTGTGTTTGTTGAAATTGAGACACTGGAATTGCAAAGTATTATACGCTTAATGTTATACATAATTACTGACATTGTCTATGATTAGTGGAAGAGTTACGGATGCTATATCTGTTGTCGATATGTGATGGAGGTAGTTATTGCAATTGAGTGATGGTGGGATTTGACATTGCTACAATACATCATTACTGCCTATGATTAGTGGAAGAATTACTGAATCCAGTTTCTCAGTCAATCATATGATGTCATAATCAACTATGTAACGTGTAGGATAATGTCATAATCAAGTACGTCATGAATGACTCGACTTAGTCCGTCTTAAACACTTAATAGTCCATCACGTAGTATGAATTGTATGTCTTTACTATTTAATAAACATGCTGTTTAATATTTCGAAACTAGTTTGATTACGTGCTGTTGCTGCCATAGGCAGAAACAGAACCCACTCGATTTAGTTTCAAAATAATTAATATTCAACAGTTTACCTGTATAGTTTTCTGGAAATTGAGATTCAGATAGTGCAGGGATCGATCGATCGATCCTAACTGGATCCCCATTACAGATGCTACCTCTGTTGTTGCTAATATGTGATGGAGGTAGTTAATTGCTATCGGATGGTGGAGGTGGGATTTTACATTGCTGTCAGATATTGATGATGGTAGGTGCTTGTTGCCTGAATGGTGGCTATGATGGTTTTCAACTCGTGGAGATAATTGTTGATAAGTGGTGGTATGATAGTTGTTGTTACCTGGTGTTGGTGGGGTGCTGGCTGATGGTGGTGGTAGGTATATTAATGGCTGGTCATGATGGTAGTCGTTGTTGGTTATCAATGGTGGTGGGTGATAGTTATGTATTGGTTGATTATGGTTGTACTCGTTGTATACTGGTAGTGGTGCTAACAATTGTTAATTGTGATATGTTAATATTACTGGCATAATACATGATTTTATATCACATGTTTCATTTTACTCAACTGCCACTCTCGGACAATTCAACTCTATAAAACACAAATAACACATTCACTACAAAGACAATCAACAGCCGTGAATCAAATTTGTTCAAAAATAGTAGCTAACGTGTATAGTTACGGTACATCAAAATTGAGGTTCAGACAATTCATGGTTTAATGGGTTTCCTGTGATCAGTTTAACTGATCCAAGGTCAAATCTTAATACTACTTTAAAACAGGTTAACAAACAAAGAACACACGATTCTCAACTGACTAAGTTTTCAACTGTCTGAAGATTCCATCTATTGGTTTGGTCCCACTTTCTAGCTGCAGCAAGCAGTTCAATAAATCACAATGTCTCTTAGTCGGTGAGTTAGTCATTCACAATGGCTTAATCCGGGCTATAGTTTCACGAGATTTTCATATACAGTAATCAACCTTGGGTAAAACGTTGCCCATGGAGTCCTGAAGATCTGTGATGAATTTGGGGTCAAAAGGTTCAATGTCAAGGCCACGGTAAACAGATTAAACAAAAAATGTGATAGCAATCCATGAAGCTCGACATTATGATTTTGCAATGAACTATGAAGCATGACTTCAAAGATAAAATAAACATGGAAGGTTTATCAATACACTTATCAATGACCTTTGACCATTTGACCCCAAGGTAATTGTCTCATCCTCTCTCATTAGCCAGTGTCCAAGTTTGAGTGCAGTATGATTAACACAACATGAGATATGCACTGTTACGTTGAGGTAACAGCAAAATGTTATTGTTGAGAAAACCGTTCAGTTTCGTCATTATCACACTGATCTTCACCTTTTGATGTGTCCCTGTATGCTTAGCCAAACATGAGGGATAAACTGCTAAGTTGAGCTAAACGTAAAATGTTAGTTATGTGTCTTTCCCATTCACTATAAAGTAGCATGTGCCCAACTTTGGCCCCAGTATGATTAAGCAAACATGAGATATAAACAGTAAAGTTCAGCTAAACACAAAACATTACTGTTGAAAAAACCCCAGTTTTTGCCAATACCACAATGACCTTTGACTTTTTGACCCAAGGACAAAGGTCAATATTATTGTGATATTGGTAAATGATTGGGGATTTTTCAGCGTTAACATTTTGGGTTTAGCTCAACTTAGTAGTTCATATCTCGTGTTTGGGCAATCATACTGGACCCAAACTTAAACACATGCTTCCTTATAATGAGAGAGCATGACACAATGTCCTTTGGATAAAAAAAGTCAAAGGACATTGTGTCATGCTCTCTCATTATAAGGAAGCATGTGTCTAAGTTTGGGTCCAGTATGATTAACCAAACACAAGATATGAACTACTAAGTTGAGCTAAACACAAAATGTTAACGCAGAAAAATCCCCAATCATTTACCAATATCACAATACTATTGACCTTTGACCTGTTAGCCAAAGGTCATTGTGTCATGCCCTTTCCTTATAAGGAAGTGTGTCCATGTTTGTGTAAAGGAAGATTAAGCAAATATGAGATATGAACAGCTAAGTTAAGCCAAACACAAAATGTTGATGTTGAAAAAACCAAGTACTATTTACCACTTTTCCAATAACATTGAGCTTTGCCCTTTTAAATCCCAACATCATTGTGTGATGTCCTCCAATTAAAAGGAAGTATGTGTCCAAGGTTAGGTCCAGCATACTTAAGTAAAGATGAGATAGGCACAGATAAGTTGAGCTAATTGCAAAATGTTAATATTGAAAAAGCACAGTTTTTACTAATGTTCCAGTGACCTTGATCTTGGACCTTTTAATGCCAATGTCATTGTGTGATGTTCCCACATTATACGGAAGCATGCGTCTAAGTTTGGGTGCAGTATGATTAACCACATTTGAGATATGAACAGCTAAGTTGAGATAAATGGAAAATGTTAATGTTGAAAAGAAGGTTTTTAACAAGGTTACAATGACCTTGTCCCTTGACCTTTGACCCCAATGCTATTGTGTGATTCCCGTCATTATACAGTAGCATGTGTCCAAGTTTGGGTACAGTATACTTAACCAAAGACGCGAAATAAACTGTTAAGTTGAACTAAATGAAAAATCTTAATGTTGGAAAAATAACGTTTCTACCAAGGTCATAGTGAACATGACCTTTAACCTTTTGACCCAAGGTCATTTGGGTGATGTCGTGTCACTATAAGGAAACATGTGTCCAAGTTTAGGTCCAATATGATTAACCAAATCAAGACACTGATGTCAAGATGTTAAATTTTCGAATTAAACTAAAAGATGAACTGGTGTTTATTTTTCAACAAATTTGGCGGAAGATGGTGCTGTCATAGACAGTGACATTTTCCACCAAAATTGTCCCAAATGTACACTAGTTTTTTTGCCATTGACACCGCAAAAGATAGAATATTGACATCAGTGTACTAAGGGTTAAATAGAATTACTGGTCAGTTTAGCCAAAAGTTACGTCCACTGTAGTAGTCTTGCGGAATATCCATTTGCAAAACAATATTTTTGGAAATTTATCAACAGAATGCCTGGCTGAATAAACGAACCAGTCATTCCAGTGATAAAGTTTCAAAAATAGTCACCTCTTGGCCTGAAAATGGATATTGACAACACAAAATATGAGATATTCTTGACCAATTTTGATCATTAAATGGCTAAGTAGTACATGGGCTATCAAGCAAGAGATTGAACATTGTACCCTCACAGACCTGAAATGATAAATTCTCTCTGATGTTGAATATTTTGAGACTAATTTGACTGGGGGGGGGGGGGGGCTGTTGTTGCAAGAGGTCTCACAAATTAGTTTCAAAATATTCAACCTCTTTCCTGTATAGATGATGTCATAAAACTGACACCTTCATGGGTTGTATCATAATTTACTTCCAGCCTTGACATGCTTTCACCTCTTCATTCAAATATAAATTTGAATATTCGTATACATCTGTTCCTCTATGTGGAAGTATGATAAAATGAGCAAAATTCAGAAAATAATAACAACAACAACAATAATAACAACACCAACAATGATAACACTATACATATTAAACAAGACATGCAAATAAGTAATTTCATCCTCTATGCCACCTTTACACTATGTACATCTACAGATCATGTGACACTCATGGTAACGATGGAAACACATACAACAAATGTTGCCTCATGCTGCCTCTTCCAGATGAGTCCAATGGACCTTTCCAGTTTATCTATCCATCATATACGATGTCATAATCAACGTCATAATGATATCATGAATGATGTAGATAAGTAGGTCATGTTTGCATAATTGGTGACAGACTAAGCGTTGCTGTACGAATTGTATGTCTTTACTATTTAATAATGCTCTTGAATATTTTAAAAGTAATTTGAGTGGGCACAGTTGTTGCCATAGGCAGCAACAGTACCCAGTTAAATTAGTTTCAAAATATTCAATAGCTTACCTGTATAGTTTTCTGGAAATTGTATTAGGGAGTTCAGGGATTGATCGATTCCAACACGGGCGCGGTGTGGGTGGAGCTAAAACTGGAAAGGTCAATTGACATGATGGTGTGCGAATAAGTCATTAACCTTTTCATCGATGAATTTCCGAAAATCTTATTTTCAAGGCAACCAAACAAGAAAAATATTTTGAGATTAATTCAACTGGAAGCTGTTGTTTCATTGTGTCATTCCCTCTACTTATAATAAGGACGTATGTGTTCAGATTTGGATTCAATAAGATTAACCAAACATCAGATACATGTATCAACCGCTAAGTTGAGTTAAACACAAAATGTTAATGTTGAAAAAACCCGGAATTTTTGCCAATGTCTAAATGACCTTGATCTTTGACCTTTCGACCCAACATCATTCAGCGATGTGCTCTAATTATACGGCAGTATATCGCCAAGTTTGCGTCAGGTATACTTAACCAAAGATGAGATATGAACTGTTGAGCTCCAAGCAAAATATTAATATTGAAAAAGGGTTTTACCAATGTTAGTGACCTTGACCTTTTGATCCCAAGGTCATTGTGTGATGCCCTGTCACTATACAGAAGCATGTGCCCATGTTTGGTTCCAGTACGATTAACCAAAGATGAGATATAAACTACTAAGTTGAGCAAAACAGAAAATGTTAATGTTAAAAAACCCCAATGTTTTTTTACCAAGGTCACTTTGCCCTTTGACCTTTTGATCCCAAGGTCATTTCGTGATGCCATGTCATTATACTGAATTTAACAGCAATGCCACCACCACCGCCGGGAGATGTGTAGGGTATCACAATAGCTTATTTTACCTTGTAAAGGCAAGCTAAAAATGAAATAGACAAAATTACATACACGTCACATACATTTGTAGTCGTGGCATTTCATTAGAATATTCCAAGTAGAAGCTAAGTTATCTAACGAAAACCAAAAAGCTTCCACGGATGCACAAAGACATAATGACCCCAAAAATATTCTGCTTCTTTCAAGCCCCATGGTCAACCAGCCTCCGAAGTTTCATCAACATTCTTCAAGGCCAAGCCAAGTTATTGAACAAAACTAAAAAATGTGCGTGGATTAGGCTTGTGCAATTATTGCGTTGAGTGATTGCGATCGATTATAATCGTGATTACTCGATTAATCAGTTTGGATACAAATTACCAAGACATAACAACAAAAGAATATCAATGACGAAAATTGCAATAGTGAAAAGTGAATTTGCAGAGGGCAAGAGACGCCTATCAGTGGCGGATCCAAGGGGGGGGGGCACTCGGGGCACATGCCTCCCCCCCCCCCACCAGGGGTTGTTTTTTTACCTACCTGCTGGTGGCGGAATGTACCCATCCCCACCCCCCCCCCCCCCCCCTGGCAAATGACCTGGATCCGCCCGACTATTTTTGAAAATGTATCACTGGAATGTCTGGATCGAGTCTTCTCTTGCCCTGCAAATGGACATAAATTCACTAAGCAAAATGTCATTTTTCATGACCAATCACATTAAAAAGTAATTGAGAGTTAGATTTTGAAATAATTTATGCAATAGAAAATAGTTACGATTATTCGATTATTTACTTATTAATCATATAAATTCACGATTTAAAACATAATCACGATTTTCGATTTAATCACGTAATCGCGTAAAAGCCTAGCATGGATGCAAGCAAAAAAAAAAAATTGGCTCAGACTTAAGTCAGTGATGTTTGAAGAACATTGTCACTCAGGATGCATGGCGATTCAGCATAGAACCCATACATACATATAGAGCACATACACATAAAATAATGTTTGCACAAGAAACATAACGTCAAGTAAACAAGAGGCCCAAGGGGCCTGTGTCGCTCACCTGGAGCACCGTCAATTTTTGTCAAAATTGTTGGTGGGTGGTTTAGCAGTCTTTTAAATGAGTTTGTGGACATTTTTGCAAGTGCAATATGGCCGCCAAACACACTACATTTTGATTGCCCCACAGCGGCCATGCTTTTTTGATGGATCAACTTCCCTTGAACAAATTTTCATGGCCCAAATTTCAGCCTGATCCCTACAGTGGTTCTGGAGGAGTAATTTTCATGAAAACCAGGTCATCCAAGATGGTCGCCGAACCATTTGGTCAATCAAGTCCTCTTGAACAAACTTGGCTTACCTCTTGGCCTAGATGAAGATTCCCCAAGTGGTTTCGGAGAAGATTTTTAAAGACATTTCCTGAAATTGGCCGAAATCCAAAATGGCTGCTGGGCAAATTGGCAGATCAGGTTCATTTGAACAAACTTGGATCCTTATGCCCTAAGGATGCTTCCTGCCAAATATAATTGAAATCGGCCTGGTAGTTCTCGAGTAGACATATTAAATTTCCCATTGCTTTAGCATGGGAGCTTTTGACGAGAAAATTATCCAAGGTGGCTGCCAAACTGTTTATCTGACAGTTTCGAAAATTGCAAATTTGAGCTCAGAATACCCAAAAACATATATAGAACGAATTTCAGCCTCAAAATCCCTCAAATAAAAAAATCCAATATGGCTGGCAAGCACTATATTTTGATTGGTTCACCGCAGCCATGTTTTTTGACAAATCAACTTCTCTTGAACAAACATTAATCGTCCGTAGTTGGTAATTATATATCACAAATTTCGGCCCGATTGCTTCAGCGGTTTTGGGGAAGTAGTCGTTTTTGTGAAAACTAGGTTATCCAAGATGGCCGCTGAACCATTTGGTCAATCAAGTTCCCTTGAACATACTTGATTCAGCTCTTACCCTAGATCATATTTCGTGAGTTTTGAATCGCCCTCAAACAGTTTGGGAGAAGATTTTTAAAGACATTTCTAAAAATCGGCCGAAATCCAAGATGGTCGCCGCCCAAATTGGCCGATCGTTGGAACAAACTTGAATCTCTATGCCTTAAGGATGCTTCATGCCAGATATAATTGAAATCGACCCAGTAGTTCTCGAGAAGATATTTTAAATTTCCCATTGCTTTAGTATGGGAGCTTTTGAAGGGAAAATGAACCAAGATACCCGCCAAACCGTTTATCCGAGTTTCGAAAATTGCAAATTTGAGATCAGAATACCCAAAAACCTATATAAAACTAATTTTGGCCTCAAAATCCATTAAATAAAAAAATCCAATATGCCCGCCAAACATGCTATATTTTGATTGGCCCATGGCGGCCATATTTTTTGACAGATCAACTTCTCTTGAACAAACTTTACTGGCCCTTAGTCCCTAATCATATCTGCCAAATTTCGGCCTGATCCCTTCAGCGGTTCTGGAGAAGTTATTTTCGCTAAAAGTAGGTCAACCAAGATGGTCACCAAACTATTTGAACAATTAAGTTCCCTTGAACAAACTTGGTTGAGCTCTTGCCCTAGATCATATTTCATGAGGTTTCCTTCAATCCCTCAAGTGGTTTCAGAGATTTTTAAAGACGTTTCTAAAAATCGGCTAAAATCCAAGATGGCCACCGACCTAATTGGCCGATCGGCTTCATTTGAACAAACTCGGATCCCTATGCCCTAAGGATGCTTCCTGCCAAATATAATTGAAATTGGACCAGCGGTTCTTGAGAAGTCGTTTAAAGGAAAAGTTGACAGATGGACGGACGACAGACGGACACACGACGGATGGTCGGCACGACATAAGCTCACTTGGCCTTTCAGGCAAGGTGAGCTAACAATGGCTGATGCGGATACCCTTGCAATCATGTGCATGCACATTTTTTGCTGACATGCTATCATATCATTGTACATCTATGTGCATGTGGATTATATCCAGTGCAGGTAAATTTCCGATGCCAAATGCACACATGTCTTATTTCGACCTGTACTGTGCCAGGAATGCTTTTGAATTTTACAAAACTATTTACGTCACCATGACGTTTGCCCGTAATATTCACTCAGTCTCAGACATATCTTCACATACACAAAATTATACATTAATGATATCAAATATTATATATATTTATACATTATAATATTTAATGACAGAAAATCTCATGGGCATAGCATTCCATGCACAGACAATGAGATCTGTATCATAATTTCAGGACAGTCATATACCTAAGCCATTAGGTCTTTTAACACTGAACACCCTGACTATCAATTTCCAAAAAAACTACACAGGTAAGCTGTTGAATATTTTGAAACTAATTTGACTGGGTGCTGTTGCTGCCTAAGGCAGCAACAGCGCCCAGTCAAATTAGTTTCAAAATGTCCAACAGCATGTTTATTAAATAGCAAAGAATTACAAAGACATACAATTTATACAACGTGTCGGACTGTTTGAGATTTGATGACGGTCTATATAGAACCCTTTGTAACGTAATGATTGTGATGTCATCATACACATGCCGAGCTGATTATGACATCATACGAGGTCAGGTGATGGATGGATACTCTGGAAAGGTGAATTATGTCATAGGTAAGCTGACATCACAATCAAAATGCATAATGAATAACATAACTAAGTCCATCATATTCATAAACCTTGAATAGTCTGTCAGTTGTATGAATTGTCTTTACCGTTTAATAAACATTCTGTTGAATATTTTGAGACCAATTTGACTGGCGCTGTTGCAGCACCCAGTCAAATTAGTTTCAAAATATTCAATTTCTTACATGTATACTTTTCTCGAAATTGAGATTCCGGGACATTCAAGGTTCTATTGACCACAACACGCTCAAAGCGTGGGCAGAGCTTTGCTAGAGATGGGCAGAGTATAGCTAAAAGCAGATTCATCCATTACTTTACAAACGTCTCGACTCTTGAGTAGACTGATAACCTATTACATACACTCACACAGCATAATTCAAATATAATATGCTATTTCACTTCAACAACATTTAGTCAATAAATATAGTGGGGGTTAAAATATTTACACCAATAACCATGATTGTCACTCTAACAAACAGGCGTGCCAAAGATCAAGGATCAATTTCATAATGAATATTATAATCTCGTTCGGGTGATTCTGATAGTTGGCACATTCAAATATTTTACTTCTATAGAAATATTTCTATATCAACCAAGCATTATACAAGGCTTAGAACCGTTACATAATACATTTGAAACAGATTTATGATGCAAAGCACATAATAAAATATTTACGAAACACCACATATAAAAATTCTCTGCGAAATTCTTTGGAAAGCTTATTTAAATTTTAAAGCTGCAATATAAAGATGTAGTTTGATTTTCTCATTTATTATTTAATCATTAACGCTTTAACACAGAACCTGGCCAAAAACAGTTTATGTCGTAGCCTTGAGAAATGTAGAAATGTCTAATTGTAGACCAAGAGATTATTTTTGAAAATTTATCACTAGGATGACTGGCTTGCTAAGCGACAGTTATTCCAGCGGTGAATTTACAACAAGAGGCCCAATGGCCTGTGACGCTCACCTGTAGCATTAGCATTTGAAGCATTGCATTTAAATCGACATTTTTGGAAAATCCAAAATGTCCACCAAAAAAATTTTATTAATTAAAATTCTCGTTTGATTATGTGGAAGCCTACCGCCACAGGATTGCTCCACCAGTTTTGTTGGAATTAGGCCATTGATTAAGGAAGAGCATCTAAGTTGATGCGTTTTGACAATTTCCGGTAAATTTTGCATAAAACCTAAGATTTTAACCCAGAAAATTGACAAATCAAAATTCTAAATAGGGTCCTTCTAGCCAAATTTGGCTAAAAGCCACCAAGCGGTTAAGGAGGAAATACATTTTTTTGACAAATCAAAATTCTGAATAGAAGTTCTGGGGCCTGCCACCATATGGGCAAATTTGGTTGAAATCTATCAAGCGGCTTGGGATGAGATGCGTTTTGAAAATTTCCAATAAATTTTGCACAAAATCTAATATTTTAACCCAAAAAGTGAGCAATCAGAGTTCTTAATAGAAGTTCTAGAGCCTACCACCATAGGATCCTTCAAGCCAAATTTGGTTACGATCTGCCTAGCAACTTAGGAGATACATTTTAAAGCAAAAGTTGATGGATGATGAATGGACAGACAATGGATGGTCACCATGCCATAAACTCACTTGGCCATTCTGGCCAGGTGAACTAAAAATAGTCTTCTCCTGGTCCGCAAATGGACAAATTTGAGTGTTAAATGGTTAATAGATCATTGATTACATACACTAGGGAAGAACTATACTACCCTAGACAATATCACGATATATTGTGCGTAAAAAGAGCGATATATCAATATATTGCATGTCTGTATATTGGAGGAAGTTTTGATGGGTGGGTGGTATGGTTCGCGAGATATACACACATTGATAACCCTCTATGAAAAGCAGCCTATTTTGAAACTACTTTGACTGATGGCAGAAATAGGTTCCAGTCAAACTAATTTCAAAATATTCAACATATTGCAGTATATGATTCATGATTATAATTTTTTCAGCTTAACATCGAAAGAAATCTTGACCTTTTATCGAATCACAGTATATCGAAAAATATAGCCCTGATATACAATAATTGCGATGCTCTGTGTCATATAAAATAACCATCTCAACCCTTTAACCTGTGAATTTGTTGCAGAAAATTTCAATTTTCTCATAGAAAAGGTCCATTTGCAGACCAAGAGAATACTATTTTAGAAAATTTATGACTGGAATGACTGGCTCGGTTATCGAGCCAGTCAGCCCAGTTGTAAATTTTCAAAACTAGTCTTGTTTTTGTCTGCAAATGGACATTTCTCAAGACAACTACACAAGCCGTTTTTGGCTGATATGAGTGTTAAAAGGTCAAGGTTACAACAAATATATCTTTGAAAACTCTTACCTCAACTGCTGATATAACATGGTAGTTTTTGAAGAGCATTCTCCTTCACCTAACTGACTATTTTAGCATCTAAGAGGTTATCAATGTTGGTGCATGTGACCACTGACCAGTAAGGGCCAATCACAAAAACAATAAATTGTCATCTTAAAGTTATCACGATGAAATAAACAGACTGTATTGTGTACAAATCTTAGCGTGCTTGTAAACACGATGTTGTCAGATTTCCGTTAAGACTTTTTTAAATATATTATGTAACAAATGAGCCAACTACAATTTTCAGGTTAAGTGAAGACTATCTTTGAAATTTTTTTATGCATTAGCCAACACATTAGCCTACCACAATCTTTAAGTCAAGTGAAGACTATTTCTGAAAATTTATGAAAGGAATGACTGGCTCGATTATCACGATAACCATATCAGTGGTAAATTTTCAAAGATAGTCTTCTGGCAAGCAAAGGTACATTTCTCTTGAAAGACAACTACAGACGCCATTTTTGAACGGCCGGATAGTAAAAGATGAGTCCTTATAACCGTACAAATTGTAATGGCTAACTGAAAATCAACATCAAACTGTTTACAATCAGGCATGTATGAATACTATTTAATACACATTAAAGCATGTTATATGAATCTTAAGGATACTTAACCCTTTCACCGACAAATCCCTGAAAATGTTAATCCGTTACGATATAAAACTTATTCTGTCGACTATTTTGATGTTAATTTGAGTTAAATTAATTTCAAAATGTTCAACAGTTTTCTTGTATGGTTGCCTTGAAAATGAGATATCGGGAATTCATCGGGTGAAAGGATTAATACAACTGATGCTGACCACTGCTTTGATTGAGTCAAGGATGCTAGTTCTTGTATATATTAAAATACACTGTGACACAGTATCTAAGTAATACAATATTATATATACATATAACATACTATATCCACTGAAAAAATAAATAATTTAATAAACATGTACACGGTAATGAGCATTTGATTAACAATTACATAATATCATTATTTTTACTGATATGTTTTCGCATTAAAGATCTTTTATAAAGTCAACATGATAACGATATTGCCGATGAAACAACTTACCACAGCTCTCCATGTATGGAGAGATTTGATTTGTTTCTTAAATATCCGAAGTTATTATTAGTCGTCACTCGTTAGCTGATGTCACAACGATAATGAAGTAGTTCCGTTAAGAAAATTGAAACGTCCGTCACAAATGTGTGTGAATTATATTGTAGAAATATGGCTTTGGTGAATTTAGAATTTAACCATTTCACTGATGAATTTCCCCATATCTCATTTTCAAGGCTTAATTCAGCAACGCTTCCAGTCAAATTAATTTCAAAATATTCAAGTTTTCCTGTATATCGGTCTTAAAAATGAGTTGCTGCAATTTCAATGATTCCAGGTTTAGCCCTTAACACTCTGATGTCAATATTCTATCTTTTACCATGTCAACAGCAAACAATCTGGTTTACAATTTTCAACAATTTTGGTGGACGATGTTGCTGTCTATGACAGCAACATCTTCCACCAAATTTGTTGATAAATTACCACCAGTTCACCGTTTAATTTAATTTGAAACTTAAAAATTATTTCATCAGAGTGGTACGGGTAAATAAGCCTGTTAGGCGGTAGTTGATCTGTTATATGATTTACATTCTACGTTTTCACTGGGATTATCGATATTAGGCTGGAATAACAAGTAGTGGTAAACGGCTAACAATAAATCAATAACATATAAACACAAACATTCAACAAAGTGTTGCTAACTTCATATCTTTCCATTACAGGCCAATCAGACACATTTACATACATACACTTGTGTAAGTGATCTGATAGGTTTGACCATTGAAATTCACGTGTCTCAAATTCAAGACAGCTATATAGGAAAGTTGCAGAATATTTTAAAACTAATTTGACTGGCAGCAACAGCTCACTATCAAATTACTTTTAAAATACTCATCTTCCACCAACATCATAAAGAACTTGTCGCTTTGGGTCTGTACGGGTTACATGGTCATGAAACATGTGCAGGTTGATCTGCCATGACATGAAGCTAATAATACATAGATGCCTGGGAAGACATGATTATTGTATTACAAATCTTTGGCACAAAACACCTTAAAATAATTCTAACGTAGTAGTAGTAGTAGTAGTAGTAGTAGTAGTAGTAGTAGTAGTAGTAGGTGTTTTATCATAGACTGAACAGACCTAGGCAGTGCACAAAAATCAGAAAATATCGCTATATTGTATCTCCTATGATTGTCCCAAATGGAAAAGTCTTCATGAGTGTAGTGGCATGGGTCAGGGAACAAACACATTGTTAATATTGATGAAAATCAGCGTCAAACTGTTGAATATTTTGGAATTACTTTGACTGAAAGCTGTAGCTGTCGAAAGTTAAAGTAATTTCAAAATATTCAACAAGTGGGTGTAAATATTTAAGTTCTCAGGCTTGCTCAGTGTTAATAGCATCAGAATTTTTTATTTTTTATTTTTATCGATTCACAATAGAGAATATAAAAGAATCATACAGCACTAGACAGACCCACAGCTCCCACTTTCTATTAGTCACATTAGTCTGATCCCTGATAATGTAGATTACCAGGCCAGTGATGGCCCAATCTCCGGCCAATATAGCCCAGTACCGGCCCAGTAACATGCACTATCAGGTATGTCTTAATGAATCCTTTAACTATCTGCTTCCTGAATTTCTGCAGACTACATTTTCCATAGGCTGTAACTCTTGATATGCTGACTATTTTGAAAACAATTTGACTGAAAGTTGTTAGTGGCTAAGTCACCAACAACATTCAGTCATATTGCTTACAAAATACTCAGCAGGTCCAGAGTTATTGCTCATTTAAACTATTCTCTAGTGGCTTGCAGCAGTCTGACAGTTAACGGGTAAAGTTGTTAAAGAAAATGTCCTGATATTTATTGTTGGCACCATTCCCGCGAAGTAAATGCCAAATTATGCGTCCTTTGAGTGTTTCATTTGTGTCAAACGGGACCCCATGACGCAATGCCTTCTTGTGATGCAAAATGCTTCCATCAATTCAAGATGTCATATGTGTTGTTGTCACGAACACAAATAAATCAGACTAGATTCTAGCGTGAACATTTCTCAAAACTGCTGCATCAGTTTCCTTATTTTCCTCATTAAATGATTAACCGTTTAATGGTCAAGCGGGACAAAAGCAGCCTCTGTTGTGGTCTTGTAGAATATCCATTTACAGGCCAAGAGAATATAATTTTTAACAATTTACCACTGGAATGACTGGCTCAATAACCGAGCCAGTTATTCCAGTGATAAATTTTCAAAAATTGTATTCTCTTGGCTTGTAAATAGACATTCAATTAGCAGATATTTAAGTTTTAAAAAAAAACCTTCAGATTCCAGTGTTTCAAGTCTCAATTTCAAGACAAGAATACAAGAAATCTGTTTGATATTTTGAGACTAATTTTACTGGAACCTGCAACAAGTTCCAGTAAAATTAGTCTCAAAATATACAACATAATATTTCTTGCTTTATAGAGCTTATCATTTCTGGCCTATAAGCGTTAAAGGGTTAAGTTAAACAGGATATGGGATAAGGTGGACGCTCAGGATTATGGGTGAATTGTATTGAAATGCAATCTCAAGAGGTTTTAGCAAATATTTTGAAACTAATTTGACTGCGAGCTATGGCAACAACAGGATCCAGCAAAATTAGTTTCAAAATAGTCAACAGCTTTCCTGTATAACTGTCAGGAAAATGAGCCATCTCAATGCCAAGTGATTAGCATTTCAATGGACCATTAAGCTTCACTTTGTAAACAAATTTCCATCGACTCAAAGTATACATAAATGTCAGAAAATATTTAAAACAAAATGGAATGGTATACATCATTCAATAACCGGTTTTCAAGGGGGTAGTTTTGCACTTTGTATGTATATATATATATATATATAAAGAAAACTTGTAACAACAAATGCAATATATTTAGTAATTAACAAACATAATTGAATTAATACATGCATTGCAATTATAACAAAGTCTGTAATAAGCTTACTGTTGTAAATCTCCATTGTCTGACCTACAGAGTTTTCTGAGTACCGTGTCATGTGTTTTCAATCGTGGCAATGGTAAAAAAATAGCAGTAATTTTTACTATAAAGAGGCGCAGAAACTATGTCAATGTCTTTGATTTCAGGAGAAATTGACAAAAATGGCATAAACCTGTCTGATATGACAGATAATTTACTCTATGTAGTAGCAAATATATAGATCTGTTCAAATTCAGTTTCAAGAGGTTTTAGCACATATTTTGAAACTAATTTGACTGCGAGCTATCGCAACAACAGGATCCAGCAAAATTAGTTTCAAAATAGTCAACAGCTTTCCTGTATAACTGTCAGGAAAATGAGCCATCTCAATGTCAAGTGATTAGCATTTCAATGGACCATTAAGCTTCACTTTGTAAACAAATTTCCATCGACTCAAAGTATACATAAATGTCAGAAAATATTTAAAACAAAATGGAATGGTATACATCATTCAATAACCGGTTTTCGAGGGGGTAGTTTTGCACTTTGTGTATATATATATATATATAAAGAAAACTTGTAACAACAAATGCAATATATTTAGTAATTAACAAACATTAATTGAATTAATACATGCATTGAAATTATAACAAAGTCTGGCATAAGCTTACTATTGTAAATCTCCATTGTCTGACCTACATAGTTTTCTGAGTACCGTGTCATGTGTTTTCAATCGTGGCAATGGTAAAAAAATAGCAGTAATTTTTACTATAAAGAGGCGCAGAAACTATGCCAATGTCTTTGATTTCAGGAGAAATTGACAAAAATGGCATAAACCTGTCTGATATGACAGATAATTTACTCTATATATACACCTGTGCAAAAGTTAAGCACCAGCAAAAACAATAGAACGTAGAAACATGATGGTACAACTAGGCTGCCATACTTTTTGTCCCCGCGTTAGCTGACATAATTCCAAGTACGAAATGCACATGCATGCATGACTTCACGCCGCTTGATGTCCGTGCGTGGCGGGAAACAGCACACGTGTTCAGTTATGTAAAAGTCCAGTTTGAGGTGTAGAACATTACATACAGATTTAGGCGACAAGATTAGGAATTTTGTGTTCATGACCGTGGTTTATTTGTACAGAGAGAATTAGCTCTTGATTGTGAACCGCTATGGCAAGACGAAGGTTAAGTGATCATGTGAAATGGCAAATCATAGGCATGCATACCACTGGTATGTCATGCAGAGAGATTGGCAGACAGCTGAACATTAACTATACTGTAATCAGTCGTTTGATTGCAAAACATGGGCAAACTAACGAGGTGAAGGACAGGCCTAGATCTGGAAGACCGAAGAAGACTACTGCCCGTGATGATCGAGCCCTAGTACGCCTTGTTAGGAGATCTCCATTCACCAACAGCAGAGTGCTCAGCCAGCAATGGGAAACACGCAATAGAGTGTCAATGTCTACCGTCAAAAGGAGACTGTATGCTGCTGGCATGAAAGCTAGGAGACCTGTCAGATGTCCTCTCCTCACTGCACACCACAAAGAGGAGCGTCTGAGGTGGTGCAACGAAAGAAGAAGACACTGGAACATGAGATCCTGGAGACGGGTACACTGGTCCGATGAAAGTCGGTTCCTTCTTCATGCCACAGATGGTCGAACTCGTGTATGGAGGTCCAGACGCACGGCGTACGACCAACGTAACATCATGGAAGAAGTTCCATTTGGTGGAGGTTCCGTTATGATATGGGGGTGCATCTCATTTGATTGTAAGCTGGATCTGTTGACTGTACCTGGAACACTAAATGGACAAAGATATCAAGATTCCATACTGGATAGAGTTGTGGTCCCTCATTTTGTAAATCATGCACCTGGAACCCACCCTATATTCATGGATGACAACGCCCGACCACATCGTGCTAGAGCTGTGCATGAATACCTCCGCCAGAATGCCATCGAAACCCTACCATGGCCAGCAAGGAGCCCTGACATGAACCATATTGAGCATATCTGGGACATTCTGGGAAACATGGTGAGAATGAGGGATCCTCCTGTGCAGAACCTACAGGAATTAACAGACGCACTCCATCTTGAATGGCAACGAATACCACAATGGCGTATCAGTCGGTTGGTGACCAGAATGAGACGTCGTGTCCAGGCCGTCATCCAGGCACAAGGTGGATATACCCGGTATTAATAATGACAGTCTCAAACTCGTGCACAGATGTTAAACTTCGTTTTCAGACACCATTAATGACAATCTAGCCACGTGTGTCAACTGTAGGGCAATAGTTGTCAGTTGTGTCAACGTAACCATATTCAGGCCTCGTTTTCAAGTTCAAACAAAAACATACAGTGTTTCCCCACCATCATAATCAGCATTCCTCTAGTTGCATTATTACCTCTTGCACTAAGATGGATGGGTACATAAATGTTTATGCTATTGCTTTCTTCATAGCACATGAATATACCCTCGCATGTGCGTAAAAATAGGGTGGTGCTTAACTTTTGCACAGGTGTATAGTAGCAAATATATAGATCTGTTAAAATTTAGTTTGTCGCAATGATTGGACAAGAGCGTATATTTTAACAAAATTATTTAACGCCTCTTGTGTCAAAAGCGGATCAAGGCTCTCAGAATACTACTCATATCAATTTACCCTTTAAAGATGCATATTCACAGCAGAATGGTTCAAAATAAAATTGTTAAAATTATATACTTTTAGAGGCTTAACTTGTGTGCCTAGATGTAATAAAATGAAATAAATGTTGACAAATGATGATTTCATTACGTATAAATTAATATAATTTTTAAGTTGTCAGATTGAATTAGAGGCACGATCCCTAATTCAAAATCACAACTAAACCTACAAAATTTCTTTATCTAGAATGAAACCATCTTATGTTAAGATTTATGTCGTTTCATTACACTGAGGTACACAAACTAAGCCTATAAAAGTATATAATTTCAACAATTTCATTCTCAAGCATTTTGGTGTGAATATACACCTTTAATGGTCAATATTTAAAAATTTTATAATTATTGCATACCAAGAGATGCCCGACTATTGTTGTAAATTTAACACTGAAAGTTACAAAAAAATAGTTTTCTGTCCTTAAGACACCTGCAGAGGCCAATTATGGCCGGCTTGACCATCAAAGAGGTAATGGTCAAGAAATGTTTTGTTTAGCCAGTCTCCATTTACAGGCCAAGAGAATATTTTTGACAATTTTCCACCTGAATGACTGGCTTGGTTACTGAGCCAGTCATTTCATTGTTAAATTTTCAAAAATATAATTCGCTTGGCCTGTAAATGGGCATTTATTCCTCAAGACCAGCGTGGAGGCATTTTTTGGCCGGCTTGACAATTAAAGCGTTAAGTTGACACAAGAGGAATTAACCAATCAAACTCAAGCAGTCTTTCTTTCTAATTGTAAATGTGCTATTGAAAATGAAAAGCACTGTTTCACCTATTAGTCAGGGTCAGTGTAAAAAATATTTTTTTCGTTCAGAATTTCTGGGGATTTGTAAAACTATATATTTTCGGAAAGCTTTTAATGTGTCAATTTCAAAAACCAATGTTTGCATTTGCACAAAAGTCTTCATGGCGGCCATCTTGAATTTCAAAATGGCCGCCATCGAAAATCTTTGAAATCCAATATATCTGCAACCATATGACCTAGATTAATAATTTTGATGTCTATATCATATGTCACCATATGTGCAAAGTCTAAGTCTTTTCTGAATTTCAATGTATGAACCATCTTTCAATGTTGCTCTCTCTTCGACTGCTTGCAACAAATTGGTAAATTAGTCTATTCTTGGATGCTGTACCATTGGTCCTTTAACAGTAGCATCTGTCTGGCATAAAATGCATAGCTTCCAGTTTGTTAACTCCTGTGTTGCATCAAGCTGTACATCGCTCATGATTTACTCAAATTTGATGACAAAATATATTTGATCAATGCTTATTGCATGATTACAAACGATAATCCTGAAGATTATTGCTGTCTGATTATGCTTATTGCAAATCTATGAGCAGACGATCATTTGAACAACTTTTCTGCAAAAATTTGCTTTCAGTTTACTTTTACTGGTGAATATGAAAATTACCCTGGGCCATCCATTATTGTAAAATTGTGACACGCCGCTCACCATATACATACTCTGTCATAATATGTTTATTAATAAACATGATGACAATGTGATTACGTAGATAACAGGCCATTGGGCTATATCGTCATTCTATCCCCTCTATAGGATTACTATGGGCTACTGTTACCGTTAAATATTGTAACAAATATTGATTTAGAAAAAAGGTGCAACATTTGCAGATGTTGTGTGAGAATTGCTTATTATTTTGGGAATTATCAACCAAAACATTATTTCTGGCACTTGAAGTTTATTATAAATGTTACCAATGCATTCGTTGACCCAGAAAACCTAGATATAGACATCAAAATTGTGAATTTAGGGTACATGGTTGCAGATATATTGGATTTCGAAGGATTTAGATGGCGGCCATTTTGAAAATTCAAGATGACCGCCATGAATACATTTATACAAATGCAAACATTGGTTTTTGAAATTGACATATAAAATGCTTTCCAAAAATATATAGTGTTACAAATCCCCAAAAATTCTGAACGAAAATACATAGTGAACCCTACTATATCCTAAAACTGAAAAATTATCTGAATTAATACCATACATATCGGGAAACTAGGGTATCATTTTGATTGCGTGTGCGGGTGATAAAAAAATCAATCTGGATCTGAAATGGCACAATTATTGCTGTGGGAGTGTATCCAGAAATATAACCA
Organism: Chaetoderma sp. LZ-2023a; assembly: GCA_034401795.1. Taxonomy (NCBI): domain Eukaryota; kingdom Metazoa; phylum Mollusca; class Caudofoveata; order Chaetodermatida; family Chaetodermatidae; genus Chaetoderma; species Chaetoderma sp. LZ-2023a. The sequence continues at coordinate 203,362,425 of CM067369.1, read as the reverse complement.
CTAAAGATATGACTAGATTGATGCCTGCTGATGAAAAAACAGAGTCTGATTTGTATCATTTATTTACAAGTCATCACCAGTTTTATGTTGCCTAAAGCCATCAATACATGATTCTAGGCTTGCGTGATTTGAAACATCGCGTCCGATTTTATGAAAAAAATCGCGATTTTCGATTAAATTGTAGGTCCAAATTCCCAAAAGCATAAACCGAGTTAACGTGACTCGTTTCTAGAAAGTTTAAATAAATCATACAAAAATATCACGAAATTAGAACACATGATGTTCATGCGACGAATTCTTACCATCCTACGTCTATGCTTAATGTATATCTTATATCCATCATCGCGGGCGTGAAATTATTAATTGGACCGCCTAAATACTGCGTATAGTTAAAATTTTGAGATAAAATGTCGCCGAGAAAAAAATATAAATTACGTGATGCTTCCGCTTATAGCCTCCCTTTGTAGGACGAGTTTAGGTAATTACCGAAGTAACGCGAAGACGCTAATATTAGTAGCGCGGGAGATACTGCACAATTCACATACATAGGATGGTAGCTTTGAGTAGGTACTAGTGTAACGGCGTAAACTCGTCCTATAGTGCGGTTTAGAGTTGCTTTCAGAATGTACGATTTACATTTAAGAGTAATCAACAGAACGCACAGTTCAAAATCAAACAATCTGGAATGCTGTTGCTTTATTTTCTTTAATTTGACATGACAACCGAATCAAAAAGGAAAAATTATTAGACCGTCTGAAATTGCTAACTCTAGAATTAAACAGAATTATGTTCACTGATTGCCTAACACTCTGAAACTGTATATACTTGACATTTCACAACAGAAGCAGGGTCTGCAGCGAAAGAAAGAAAATTATATGGCGATTCGCCGGAGTAACTAGCTGGTTTTCTCAATGACAAAGGTGTTACCTCGCTATTGTTAGCTTGTTTATTGTAGCGCTGTGTTGTGATTTGTAATTATTCGACACATGCATGGCACGGTGGGATATACACACAATGAACACAGGCGTGAATCAATTATAAGTGTACTCATGTACTGATATAATGCGACGGAAAAGTACAAACTTCAGATTTTGTAAAAACATGAGATTTTTGATGATTTTCCGATCTTTCCTCAATTACATCGTAAAAATCGCGATTTAAAAAATAAATCGAACTTCACGATTAAATCGAAAAATCGCGCAAGCCTACATGATTCTTTGTTTTTGTCACCCTTGCTCATTGTTTCTTATCAGTAGAATCAGACCGCACCCCAAAACATTTATCAGAAATATTGCCTCCTCGAATGACGGATACAATTAAAGAGGAATGTTACTGCAACCTCACTCACATAATAATATTGTAAATAGAACTTTGATTTAGCTGTAAATATGCATCTGAAACTTTCTTAGTTGATTCAATACATGGTCGGTCGACCAGTATATTCAGGTATTCTGAATGTGTTTTATATTGTGTTGTGCTTTCCTCATTTCCACATTGGTTTCCAAACTTGGTGGTAGTGACAAGAAACAAGCAATCAATTACTGATGGACTTAACCTTTTCACCGACAAAATCCCTGAAAAATACATTCTTTACGATATAAAATTTATTCTGTTGAATAGTTTGAAATTAATTTGACTGTTCCAGTCAAATTATTTTCAAAATATTCAACAGTTTTCCTGTATGATTGTATTAAAATTGAGATAAGGCGAATTCATCGGTGAAAGGGTTAAGAAAATAATAAATATATAATTCTTTTTATCCTCACTATCATACAACTTTGAATTGAAGCGTAAAAATGTGGTACTTATAAATATAAATGTATATGTTTTCATAACATCAACAAAACATTGCAAGCATGAAAAAATCGAAAAGACTGACTCGGAAATACATGGCCCTCGAAAACACATGGCCCTCGGAAACACATGACCCTCGAAAACATGTTAATGTATGACACAATCATGTACACAGTACATCAATACAGACTATAGTAAATCATGTTTATAATGGAGGCCTATGGACTGCTAAAAGCAGCCACAATACACCTACAGCTACAATACACCTGCATGTATCATATTAAATGGTGTTTGTGCCAATGATATGGATATTCGTTGAGAATGGTTTGTCTAACTTTTGACCACCTATCTCAAAGAACATCCATCTTGTGGTCCCAAAAGCCGACGTCCGCTATACACAGGTTTGACTGTATACTCAGATTTCATTAATAATAGAATCTAAAATAGCCATGAACAATAATGAATGATAGCAGTACATGTCTTATAAAGACGATACAAATACTACTACATTATATTATATTACGACATCCATATATTACATGTGATATGTAAAATGTCACGTTTACTTTTTGTATAAAACAACAACAATTAGTGTTGGTCATGCTTATGCTACAGGCATAGAAAAGTTTAACCATTTAATGGAGAAATTTGGTCAAGAAAATTTAAACACCTGCCGATTGAACGTCCATTTACAGGTCAAGAGAATCTAATTTTTGAACATTTATCACTGGAATGACTGGCTCGGTTATCGAGCCAGTCATTCTAGAGGTAAGATTTTTTTAAATTGTATTGTCTTGGCTTGATAATGGCCATTCCACAAGACCATAAAAGGGTTAAGAATGAGCCAGTTATACAGAAAATCTATAAACAACCATATGTACTACATGGTACTATGTTTAGAAGGTGTACATTATAGGATTCAAGGTAACATTCTGGCGGCATACCAACTCTGGCGGACACGGATACTTCAAACACAACATTAAAGCAAACACCGTCCCACTGCATTTACTCTGCATGGATACGCAGCTATAGACTGAAATAATTACCATCACACCGAGCTAGCCATGCTCTAGTAAACTGAAATAGCCAACCTGAACAGGTTTGTGCTGCAACAGATGTGACTTAGCTGCTTCCACACTGAACCACTGACGTGTACGGCCTAAGAAACAAACAAACAAACATATACATAAATAGTATTAGTTAGTAGTTACAAGGGTTTTGCGAGTTGTATGGATGTGTACGACCTGCAGAATCAAAAAAAGCATCCGCTTTTGTTTCTACGAGATTATTAATACTTTCCAGATGTACTATTATGATAATATCTATTATCTAGTCTAGCTCAAAATAAACAATTAAAACTCCGCACTCTCCATGGTCCTGCCCATACTGAGTCTGGGAATCACCATAAGCCTCGAGGTACCGAGTCAATTCCACAGAACAGTCAGATTCATCTTATATTTGTCTTGACAAACAGCGAAAGCAGCTCAGCCTCACATCAGCGGGGCGGCTGTGGAAAGCCATAGTACATCTGGTAAGTATTAATAATTCTCGTGGAAACAAAAGCGGATGCTTTTTTGATTCTACATCGAATAATACTTACCAGGGGCCGGTTTCACAAAGGTGCGTAAGTTACGCACACACACACCCCACCCCCCCTTCTAACTTAGACGGTGCACTTAAGTCCCGTGCCTACGTCAGTTTCACGAAAGACGTCGTAAATAAACGTGCATATAATAAAACGTGTAACTTAGACGCGGAGCGCTGTAGTACGCTAAGGGGAGAATCGTCATCGCTTATGACATAATGTCAAAACACAGCTGATTGCAATGTGACAGATGTCAGTTTTCAATTCTAGTGCAGGGTCTATCAGTGTAAATAATTTCTAGCATGAACCAGAGGTATAGAAAACTGTGTAGCGGCCATGTAAAAAGCAACATTGCATTCTTACGGCAGCGAGATGACAATTGAACGTTTGCCTCCGTTACAATAAACTTGTTAAGCGTTACCTAATTTCGTGTTTTATTTTCATAAACGTGGTCGATACAATGTTTTGATAAATCCTATAAATAGTAATTTTCTTAACACATGTAGCTCTTTTTAGGACTGAAAGGTAATTATGCTTCTATTGATTTTTCATATGTATGTGCAAAATAAGAAAGAAAACATGAAATGAGGCACTTTTAGCGTGAAGTCGTACCCTCTCCTATCTATATACATTATAGATAGAAAGCAGCATACGAGCGCGACGTCAAGCTGAAGGTGGCTGTGTCAAGGCTACAACGGCAGCGGGCTATTTCACGGAAATGCAAACTACTCTGTCTAAAGCGGACAAACATGTCTTGGACACACACTCGCTTTTGGGGCCAATTGATCCATATGAATTACGTCTTAGGAAATCACGATCATATGTCATGCCAATTATCCTATAGCACGATCTCGCCCTCCCACTTCTCTCCTCGAACGGCGAAGCGATGTGAGTGGGCATAAGTTAGTATGATGATGTCATGCACACGCCTAAACACAGCAGATGAGCTGCATAAAGCGACCACCTACCTCAGTGACCATATTTTGATGACCCATACAGTGACCATTATAGACAGGTTTGGTTGTATATCTTTATCAGTTTTCGTTGATTGAAATAACGTCATACATGTGTACCACAGCCTTTTGAATTTTCGTCCATCCATCCCTCTACCAAATATCCCCCCTACTATATATAATATACACAAGGTATGAAACCTTCATCTGTGGGCGCCATTGTATGAAAGCAAGCGGATTGGTTGGTTTGTAGTCAGAACCATGATGTCACAGGATTTTGACAACAAACCAACCAATCAGCTTTCTGACAATGGCACCCACAGATGAACGTTTCATACCTTCTGTATAATATATATATATATATATATATATATATATATATATATATATATATATATATAGTGCTCATACTCAAAGAACAGCAGGATTGAGCCTGAGATCAACGGATTGGTAACCAGTGGGTGTGGGTGGGTGGGGGTAGTCCACACGGGGACTACGATGGACTCACTATGCTCGAGGGGGTGGGGGCACACTCCACCACCCCACCCTACTCCACATAAAACCAAGGTTGTCAAGACTAACTGTAGATAATGTCATCCGATTTCTTGAAGTAAACAATAGCATCTGATTGCAGACCCTCACTCTCCTGTTGTTGTCATAGTTGTGGAATCTTAGTATACGAACACACACATTATTGTGTTAAAATTTGAGATAAAATGAACCAGTAAATTATTGTTAACATTAATTCCAATTCAGGGGTTGCACATCATTTCAGAATTATCATAATCATATTATTCGGGTCTGTGTGTGTTTGTAGGTGTGAGTGTATGTGTGTCAGTTTGTGTGTGTTTGCGTGTCACGATTCCCATAAGGATTTTACTGTGAAAGATGATAAAAAAAAAAGCTAGATCAAATTTTTTACATAAGCATTTAGAAAGGGTGTGACCATACACTAGGGTTTCACAATTTTGGACGTAATATGACAAAATCTGGAGAATAGGAAAGATGTATAATGTGATGAAAATGGGAGGGAGAGGGTCTGCAATCTCTGATCTTGTTATTGTATAAAACAAAATAAAATGTACCATTTCCCGTTAACCGTGGCAAATACCTGACAAAATGAGATATTGTATGTACACGTCTTTATGTCAAAGCATGTGAGTTGTTTAGAATATTCCTAATTATTTAAAAAAAGTTTTGTTTATGTTTCAGACGATACTTATGTGCCAGAGTCATGGGAAAGACACCCTGCTACAAATTTGAGATTAGAATCAAAACATTTGGACAGAGTAAACGAAATCACAGATTTATATTTTCACGAGAGAGTTGATACTTACCTCCCTAATACTCTTTGATATTACTAAATATCGGCTTTCACTCAATAAAAACTCAGATTAAAAAAGTTAGGTGCCCCTACTGGGCAGGTAGTCAGATGACAGTCTGGCGGATGCTAGCCCCAACCACGCGTATGCGCAGACTAGTACTTCCTCTGACTAATTTATTGGCTGACACTATGCAACTTTACGAGAGCCTGAAGACTGTGGGGCGGAGAGGTCGGGTCCGTATTAGGGAGGTAAGTATTAACTCTCTCGTGAAAAAAGAAATCCGTAATTTCGTTTATTTCACTTCAAGAGTATACTTACCTCCCTAATACTCTTTGATATTGCCAGAATTCGACAGAGAATTCGGCGGGAGGGAGGCGAGGTCAAAAGAGTAGCTCTTCCCTATACGCTTTTCTGCGTCTAAGGCACTAAAATTTCTGAAATTGTGTGGAAACACAACCAGGGATAGAATTGAACATCAGGTAACACAACCGATGGCTGAGAGATGACCTTACTGTCCCATACACGCTCTATGTGCAAGTGCCATGTTCTATAGGACATTAAACGAAAAAGCTTCATTTTCATATACTCTCAATAATGAACCACATAAAACATGTACCATCACCATATTAATATCGAAGGGTCACGTGACATTACAATTAACCATGGACAACACATACACAAGACTGACCTTGTGGAAGTTGGCTGCTGTCATCATCTCCCCTTTGGTGAAGACTGATTCAGTCCCAAAAAGTGGATGTTCCCCTTGATTAAATGTGAAATATATTAAAAATGAGGATACCATCAAAATATGTACACCTAGATTAGCTTTTCAAAATCGATAAGGCGAGAGGATTCGAGGTGTCACGGAGATAATGGTCGGTAAAACTTGACTCACAGTGCCACTGAGCTACTGACATAATGTCATCCACAGGTACCCAATTAAATAGGGCAGTGGAAGCCACTATGCCCCGGACACTGAGCCTTGACCACGTCAACTTGTTTACCTGTGGCGGATTTATGGCAAAATTGAATACACTCTACAATCCACCTGGAAATGGTGTCCTTTGACGCCATGCCATGGGGTTCAATATATGACAACCATAACGCTGTTGGGTCCGTCCACCATTCCTGAGTACGTTGTTTGTACCGGTTTAATGCTTGGACTGGACACCATGCTTTTGAATCAGGATCATATCTAGTTAAAGCTGGTAAAAATATAGGTTGACCTGGATATTTCAGACTGGTTCTTAGCCATGAAATTTATCCTAGGTAGAAGCCTAAGGCCTTCCCCTGTAACCACAAAACGGTCTACCTCGGCTGATAAGGCATGAATCTCACTTCTCCACCTAGCCGAGGCCGCAGCAATTAAAAATACAGTTTTAAGTGTCAACAATTTCATAGAAATGGAACTTAGTGGTTCAAATGGCTTATCAGCTAGAACCTGAAGCACTAGTGATAAACTCCAAGACGCAATCACTGGGGGATTCCTTGGTCTTAGATTGCCCATGCCTTTGACTAAAGTATTTAATGTATTTACTTCATCACTTCCCCTCTTAGCCAAGCAAGGAATAACAGTCATTAAAGCTGACTTATAACCAGCAATAGAGTTAGGCTTGAGGCTATAGGCATCATACAGGTGACAGAGGAAATCAGCTACTACCTGAATAGATGAATCCATTGGATATCTTTTTGAGCACCATTCAGCAAATCTGTTGATTTTATAATTATATGCTCTGGAGGTTGACCCCCTTCTGGCTTTTGCCATAAACATGGCTGCTTGCTCAGAAAAGCCCTCTTTAATTCTAGATTCCTTGACAACATCCACGCATTCAATCTGAACATTGACGGGTTGCTGTGAAGGGCCTTACCCTGGAAGATAATATTGTCCATCAGAGGCAGAGGAACCGGATTGCAGACCAGACGGTCCAGCAGATCTGTATACCATCATCGGCTTGGCCAATTTGGGGTGATCAGAAGCACTTGGCACTCCTCCTGTCTGATTTTCTGAAGAATTTTTGGAATCCGGATTGCTGAAGGGAATGCATATGCATACATTCTCAGCCAGCTGATAGCTAACGCATCTGTTGCGATAGCACTTGGATCTGGAATCGGAGAGACGTACATCGTCATCTTCGCATTCTTCTTCGTTGCGAATAAATCTATGCCGGGTTTCCCCCAGTGGTTGAACAGACAATCCGCCACACATTGATTTAGTTGCCATTCCGTAGGTAAAACACTCATCCTTCGGCTCAATGAGTCTGCTAGCAGATTTAACCTTCCCGGAATATGAACGGCTTTCAAGGTAATCCTGTGATTCAGGCACCAGCAAAGCAGTTTCCATGTCATCATACAGAGACTGGGCGACTTCGTTCCACCCTGGCGGTTTATGTAAGTCAGTACTGTTGAGTTGTCTGATCGAATTAGAACACGCTTGCCCTGAACTTTCTGTAAGAAATGTTCCAGGCCCAGGACTACTGCTCGTAATTCCAGTAGATTTATATGTTCTTTTGACTGTTCCAGATTCCAAAGCCCTGATATCGTGGATTCTTCCAGGCAAGCTCCCCACCCCTCTATCGATGCATCTGTATAGATCATTAACTGAGGGTGAGGAGGGGTTAGCATCACCCCCGTCAGGAGATTCTCTGTCTTCAACCACCATTGTAAGGTGATGAATTAGAGGCTCCAGCACTGACATGTTTGAGTCCAGTGAACCTGTACTCTGGGTCCATTGCGTCATGAGAAATAACTGGATCGGCCACATGCGTAAGGCCGCCTGAGGAATGACTGGTTCCAGAGAAACCATCAACCCCAGCATTCTCAGGTAAACCCGTGCCAGGATATGACGACTGTTGCACACTGACTGTATTACTGAGATGAGTATTTGTACCCTCTCCTGAGTAGGATAAACATATCCTATCTCCAGATCGAAGAACATTCCCAGGTAGACAAATTTCTGGGATGGAGTCGGCTCTGATTTTTGAAAATTGATTATCCAGCCTAAGTCTGTGAGAGTTTTCAAAACTATCTCCAGATTTGCTGATAAACTTTCCTGGTTGTGTGCTTTTAACAGCCAGTCATCTATGTACGTGTGGACTGCTATGCTTCTCCTGCGGAGGTATGCTCTTATCGCAAGAACCACCCTGGTGAAGACCCGAGGAGCCGCAGAAATTCCGAAGGGTAATACCCTGAATTCCTACTGTCTGCACTGGAATGCGAATCTCAGGAAGCGACGGAAACTCCTCGCTATTGGAATGTGGAAATAAGCATCCTTCAAGTCTATTTAAGCTGTCCACATTCCCTTCTCCAACCCTGCCAACACCGATTTCACTGTCTCCATTTTGAAACTGGGTGTGTCTATGAACTTGTTCAATGGCTTGAGGTTGAGAATTGGTCTCCACCATCCAGTGCTTTTCGTTACTAGGAACACGGTTGAATAGAAGCACAGGCAATTTTGTGCCGGTTGAATCGCTCGTTTGAGTATGAGGGAATTTACTTCCTCCTCTATACACAACCGCTGATCTGGATCTCTTGGAATTTGAGTCCAGACTGGCAACAGAGACAGTCGCGATGGTGGGCCTGTTATCCAGTCGGGATGATACCCGACAGAAAGCCATCGCAAGACTAAACGGTCCTGAGTCAACCGTCCCCACTCTTGCATGTGGTTGGCCAATCGGCCTCCCACTGGTCTACCTAGGGAGAGAGGTGGACATAAGGAGTGCAAGAGTGGCACTGTCTCTTGGTGCAGATGCACTGGAGTGGCTCTTACTGTGGTAATCGCCCCATCAGGTACGATTACCACGACCAGATCCTCGCGCACCACGGCCCGCACCTCAGTCCGCAGGCGGCTGCCTGGTTGGCTGCGCCAGAGGCGCCTGCGCCCCCCTCGCTGCTGGTCGAAGCACACGTGGCCGTGGCCGGTGCTGCGCTGGTGGCTGGCCTCTGACCTAGCCACCTTGAGTCTGCAGGGGATGATACACAGGGTGAGCTGCGCAAACGCGCTCTCTGCGGAGCACTTCAAATTGCTCACGCAATGCCCTCTGGTTAGTGACCAGGGTAACCATCTCCTGGAGGTGCCTACATCCCTCACCCCCAAAGAGACCAGGACCTGTCATAGGCGTACGCAGCAGCCTATTATACAAATCCTGGGATGGGCACAAGTTATTAAGAGCAAACATGCGCCTCGCCCGGACACTCCTGGTTACAGACCGGGTTAAACAATACAAAGCCAGCCAAATTCCATCTTGGATGGCTCCCTGGACAGTCACCGGACTAGGCTGGCGCAATGGGGATGCCGTTACTACCCGCTGTAACAGCTGTGAGATGTGCGAAGGCGCTGAAATAGATGCCCTCGAACTCGCCTCCGCAACGCGGTGTTAGCCGAACACACAGCGTTCGAGCACAGCGCTCCCATGTCAGACCGGAAGCCTGGCTGCGTATCCTCGCCTAGCGCAGCGCGATCATCCACGCTTGGCTTAGGCACCACAAAGTATAACTGATATTGATCAGCATATGGCATCGCTTTGTCACCTCGCAAGGGGGCTTCGCTAGACGTCCATGCGCCTTAATGGATGTTTCTGCCTGAGTGAACATATCAACAATATGATCAGCCAACGGCAGAGATGGCATAGCGATAACAGTCGATTTACCTACCAACCACGGGCGCTGGTCCCGTTGACTGGCCGACTGATCCACAGCGAGACCTGGCCTGACATTGATTAGCCACTAACAAGCGTCAGACCAGTCTTCCTCTGTGGGCACCTGCGAATGCTCTACAAGACGAGGGCCTTCGTCATCCTCCTGAGCAATCGCAGGCGTGTGAGTGGCTGGAAGAACTGACACTCCATGGCCACGGCGCCAGAAGAACCCAGCAGATAATCCTCTTCTTCCTGGCCAGAAAGATTAGACTCCAGGTCAGCGAAGAATGCTAACCCGGACTGGCCAGGAAAGGTACCATAGGAGGAAGCGGTACCTACAGGGTGCGGATATTCCTGGCCTGATAAGCAGGCACCAGGCTCCAGCGACACCTGTCCACGAACAACCGGCACGGCAAGCCTGCTGCCAGTATCCTCATAGTGGACATTACCCTCTATTAGGGTCACCTCTGAATCATGGACGAAAACTGGTAGGTCCCTAGGTAGCACCGATTCAGAGGCGGGGATTATCTGCTCCGAAGCAGATGAAGAGGACAACGAAGGATTTGAACCAGGAAGCATGCCACGAAGCCACTCTGGGACCAAATCCTTAATTGTCCTCTTCATCTCTCCCATCACTTTAATACGGAAGGCCTCCATATCCATAGAGGACGAGGCCTTCCTCTTATCCTTCTTACCAGAACCCTCCTTCTTAACTTTGCTCTCCTCCTCTAGAGCCTTCTCTTTGGTCTGCAAAGATAGAAATTCAGACATTTGCTCTCCCCCAACTTTTTACAGATCTCACATTTAAGCAATGGCCCACATGGGCTGCACTGGGAACATAAGTGAGGGCCGAATCTATCCTTGATAAACCTTCCACATGAAGGACAACCAGGTCTCTGAAACAAGCCAGAGGACGAAGACAATGAGTATTTCAGCTATTGAATTAGAAACTCAAGACCAAAATAAACAAGGAGGCTGGGGGCCATAAAGACCCAAGCTAATAATAAATCACCGTTGGACAAAACCTTTAAATGATAGTAAGTTGCAAGGCTGATTATAACGCCATAACTTCAAAAATAAGAAGTTAAATCGATCCGAAACAAACATCCAGGTGTGTAAGGACGAATTGTATTCATATCCAGAACATCCTAACTGGAAAGGATAGTGTATACAGACTATACAAACCTCAGATAAACAATGATAAAATGGCAGCAGATTTCATAACTATTTTCAAATATAATTGAAGTGCCTCATATCATAACTAGAATACCTGAGTCTTTTAGCATAGAGAAACCATTCGACCTGACGCACTGGACACTCCACCAACACTATAACCTCTGAAGTCTCTCCACCTATAAGGGGAAGGAAGTGGACCAAGACGGCAAAGTGAGAAGACCTTCCGAGGCCTCCAACTCATTGGGCATAGAATTTTTGGTTAGATAACCTAACAATATTAGTAGGAAATGGAACCTTGGTGGACAGAAAAACAAACCCTCTGTCGATGTGCTGTCCTGTTCAATCATAGATAGATACCTGTGGACATAAACACAAAGAGAGATTAGTATTTCATAGCGCCATAATATAAATAAACCAGTTTTTTAGGTGCTTATCACTCTAAACCCGAGTCCCGGAAACACATTACAACGGAACAAACTCGCTAAAGTGTAATTGAATTCACCTGATGATTAGGTCCTGGGCCCTCCTCTGGAGACATTCTCAGGTATTAATTCTTGAATTGAATGGAAAAAACCAGCAGAAAACTTTATAGAAAAATTTGCATGTGGACTCTCTGCCAATAAATTAGCAAAGAGGAAGTACTAGTCTGCGCATGTGCGGTGGTTGGGGCTAGCATCCACCAGACTGTCATCTGACTACATGTACCTGCCCAGTAGGGGCATCTAACTTTTTTAATCTGAGTTTTTATTGAGTGAAAGCCGATATTTAGCAATATCAAAGAGTATTAGGAAGGTAAGTATACTCTTGAAGTGAAAATGTGTATGTTTTAGCAGCAAATATGAAAATCTCATGTAAAAATGTAACACTTTTGACCAGAAGTAGGAAACTTATGGTCATAAGTACAAATTCTGTTCTGGAAATGTGCATAGGATAGTAGAATTTTGTAAGGGACAGAGGTATTATCTTTTGAAAAGTACAACAGTCTCCAGGTACCAGTTCATACAGCATGTGAGTTCTGTATTTGATGAATGATACTCATGACTGATTTGGAAAATCAAAGTTTATCATTCATCAAGTAGAGAATTCATATTCTGTATAAACTGGTAGATTGAAGACTGGTGTAATTTTAGGTTCTCATATACAATTTTCAGTACTCATTGTGCCTACTGACAAAAATGACTGAGTAAGGCCAGGTACATTAGTGGCTGTACACAATATGTGTATTTAGACACTAAGCCAGGATTATTTGTTTAACTGTTCTTTATTTTTAAACAGTGTTGCTGTCTAAGGCAGAAACAGGGTTCAGCAACTCTTTTAACAATATATGCCAGTCTTATTAACTACTGATTCTGCAACAATTAACCATTTTGACATCATTGTCATAAGGGTTAAATAAAAACTTAAATCACTAAAATTTAATTTTTTTTCTTTTGTAACACATTCATTAAACACAGCATTATGCGTTAAATATGATTATTGGTGAACTGTAATTATCAGTGTGTTGTAAACAACAAGTATGCATGAGGCTTTGAAAACAGTCTAAACATAGTGGTCACATCCATCGCAGGTGTGAGTTTGTCATTCTGAGATTGACTGCGAATGTCTTTTGGGAATTTGGTACCAGGATTGCAGATGTTATTCCATTTACTGCATCCAATTATTTAAATGTGATGAAGAAGAAACCATAGACTGCATCTCATTGCAAGACCTGTCCTCTGGTATACTAGACAATGATTTGGTGCACAATCATCACCCTGGCACAGGCTGCAAAACAAAGGAAAGTACATTTGAATCATAAAATATATTATTCACCAGTTGGGCGCGCGCTCGCGCACACACACACCCACCACCAAGGATTTGCAGACTAAGAGAACGCTATTCTTGAAATCTTATCGCTGGAATGATTGGCTCAATCACCAAGCCAGTCATTCCAGTGGTAAGTTGTCAAAAATAAACTTCTCATGGTCTGCAAATGGATATTTTCTACAGACATTCTTTTTTCTTGACTACATTTTCTCATTACAGGGTTCATAGATCTTCTGCAGAATGAAATTCCATACTTTTTCTATACATTTTCCAGACCTAGGCTCATTAATCAACTTCCAGTCCCATTTTATGTCTCCAATCAGTGTCCATATGAAAGGTGCCAAATGTTTCAGAACAATTATGGAATTAGTAGGTAAGATCATCAATACTTTGATTATTATTTATATTATTTTGCAAATGAGAATCACATCTGACAATATTTAAATTTCCCATACATTTTCCAAACCTGTAGGGGAAAATATTAAATTTTCCATGCTTTTCAAAGCCTGAATCTATTAGTTTCTTATAATTCCACACTTTTCCAGACTTTCTGTGTACTTGTGTATGAACCATGCCATTAAAGGGTTAACCATTCCATTGAGGAATATGTTAATATCAAGGCAGCCATACTGGAAAAACTGTAGAATTGCCTTAAAATAAGTTGACTGGAAAGCATGCAACAACATCTTCCATGCTAACAATTTCAAATTAAAGATTTTATTTTTTCAGATCTGTATGACTAAATTGCTTTGCTTCAAACCAAGACTTTACTAGTGTGTACACAAGTCTGACAGTTTGTTTGTTTGTCTGTCAAAAATTGTGGCATGTTTCATGATGGAACTTAACAATTTTCATCATTTGTTCCTTTTGATAATATCTATTTTGGCTATATAACAACTGCCCTGCATTCAAAATCCAATATGGTTACCAGATTTAAACAATTCAGTTTCAGAAAGTGTATATTGTGCCACCACCTTATTCGACCACAACTCCATAGGGTTAGTTTTACCACTGGAAATGGAAGTCACTGTAAATGATTCTTGTTTTAACTCTTTAGCACTCAAGCCAGCCAAAAACGGCTTCTGCAGTGGTCTTGAGAAATGTCCATTTGCAGACTAAGAAGAATAGTTTTGAAAATTACCACTGGAATGGCTGGGTCAATAACTTAACCAGTCATTCCATTGTTACATTTTCCAAAATAATCTCTTGGTCCAATATTTTCCAAAATAATCGCTTGGTCTGCAAATGGACATTTTCACTGAAAACATGGATTTTTTTTTAAATCGAGGGTTAAAGGGTTAACAGAATTTTTCATTAAACCACAATTGTGAAAGTGTGCAGGTGGCATCTGACAGACGATAAAATGTAGGCAAAAAAAATTAAACATGGCTATAAATAACTGGCTGATTATTTTGAAAACAACTTGACAGTAAAGAAGGTAGCAACAACGCACTCAATCAATTTTCAAGGTAATCACAGAGGGCATACACTTGGCTCGATTCGCGATTCTGAGTTACTCTCACTCTGCATGCCTAGTGTGGTCGCAATAGACAGGTTTTATAGATTATATCAAATCGTGGATCTGAAGCGTCATTTTTAGAGGACGATGGCGTGATTATTTCAACCAACAAAATATTGCCTGTAGTTTTATATCGAAGCTGTAGCTTTGACATGCTATTGCTTGAAGCGAGGCGGAGCACTGTCAGAATAGTGATAGGGATATTCGAAAACTGGCGACTCATTTTGACAGCTTAAATTATGTATTATTAGTAAAGACAAACCTTTCAGTGATGATCTGTCTGTGTCGATAGCACTGCATTCTGCGAAGTGCACAAAAGAGATAGATATGAATAAACAGATCTAAATAAATGTTTTAAAACGTGTTCCCGACCTAATTGATGACCTAATTAGCCTCTCATGAATACTTGCAGTGTACGCTGGAAAACGAGATTCTGAATCTTATGTGTGGGTCTCAGCACACGTAAGTTACGACCATATTTACGCTTAAGTTACGCGCTTTTTGTGAAACCCGATTTACGTCCCCTACCGTACTTATGCCATATTTACGTCCAATATCGTACTTACGCACTTTTGTGAAACTGACCCCAGATGTACTATTATGATAAACTCCGGATTTCGACAGCCAGGAATTCCGGTGGGCAGAGGATGCAGGTGAGGCTCAAAACAGCTCTCATCTACCAGCCAAAGAGAAGGATGTAAAGAGACTGAGAACCCCTGCATATGCTTGGGTTCCGCCATCTGACTCATAAGAGTGCCAACACTTCCATGGTATAGACCGCGCTCCCCCACCCACCCACCCCCTCATTTGTCCGCACAAATTACAAGGGTTGTCAAAAGTGAGGCAACACCCACCAGACCCAAGTCTCGGCTATGGGAGTCCAAGTGCAAAGAAGCTACTACAACTTCTAAATTATGAAAAAGCTATTAATAATCCGATTAGATTTTCAAATTGGAATGAGTCTACTGTCTGTTTATAATAAATAAGTATACTGAACAACCACACATTCCACTTAATCAGTCAGGAAATTCGATTGTAAATGAAATAATAATATTAATAGTCACTTAAGCTAGGAAACATTCACCATCTTGAGTGCTTGGTCTTTCTTGTTCGTCGCAGGAGCTCGCCAATCCACGGTTGTTCTCTGGACATGTTCATCACCTGCGTCTGTGCCTGTGTAATCCCTTGTGATGTCTAAGTTGGGAGTGGTCGGATGTGGCCTAATTAAGATTCGATAGATTAGCGACGGTGACCAAATTGAGCGCGGTGGAGATATTGCTAAGATTGAAATCAGTAAATGATGACTCGGCATGCCATTGTGCTATAGGTATCACCTACTCTAATGAGACACCCTTATAAAAGGCTGGTGCTGCTGCTAGTGCTCGGAATTGATGGTTTGCGCTATCAACATGCTTTCCTGTTGTGATCTTACGTGACATCTGAATAGCAACGACTATCCATCGAGAAATACTATCTTTCGAGGCGCGAAGATGAGGAGCCTTGACACAGAGCCAAATAAATTTTAGGTCGTCTCTCCACTCCTCTGTATGTTTCTTACACATTTTCAGACATCTGACAGGACACCAAGCTGAGAAGCTTGGGTCGTATCTAGATAGATTTGGCAAGTTGATTGGCTGTCCTGGATACTTAAGTGACCAATTGTTTGCCAAAAAACAAAAATGTGGTAGTAGTCTTAAATGACAAAACGGTCTTGTTCAGCAGAAAGCGCATGAATCTCGCTTCTCCTCGCCGATGCTGCTGCAACCAAGAAAACTGACTTAATAGTTAACAGTTTAATATCTATAGATCTAATTGGCTCAAAGGGTGGATGCCCTACTACCTGTAGAACAAGAGATAGATTCCATACAGGAATTGGTAAAGGCTGTCTAGGTGGCAGATTGCTCATTCCTTTAATAACTTCATTTAGAGTGTCATTCTCCCCTCCTGCTATGGCCAGACTGGGAACAACTGAAGCTAATGCAGACTTATACGCTGCTAGGGTTGAAGGTACAAGTTTGTCAACCTCGAATAAATGACAGATAAAATCTGCTACATGTTGAACAGTTGTAGAAAATGGATTAATACGTCTTCCCTTACACCACTCTGCAAACTTGTTGATTCTATAATTATATGCTCTGGTGGTTGACCCCCTTCTGGCTGAAGTGACAAATTTCTCTGCCTGCTAAGAAAAGCCACTCTCAATTGCTCGCTGCTTGATTACAACCATGCAGTCAATTTGAACATTTCTGGTCTGTCGTGGTGATACAGACCCTTCCTTGTTCTGCGAAATCAGGTCCCTTCTGTCTGGAAGAGAGATCGGACTGCAGAAAAGAAGGTCCAGCAGATCTGTAAACCATGATCGGCCTGGTCAATGACGAGCAATCAGTAATACTTGACATGTGCTATCTCTTATCTTTGCCAGAACTATTGGGATCAGAATTGTTGGAGGATACGCGTAAGCGTACATTCCTTTCCAACTTATCGCCAGTGCGTCTACTGCTAGTGCTAGCGGGTCTGGGATCGGGGACACATATGTGACCATCTGCGTTTCCTTTCATCACAAATAGATCCACATTTGGCTTGCCGCAATGATTGAAGAGGACTTCTGCTACTGACTGGTTGAGTTGCCATTCCGTCAGACCTCAAACCGTCCTTCGACTGAGTGCATCTGCTAAGATGTTCAAGCTGCCCGGAATGTGTGCTGCCCGAAGAATTATATTCCTCTCTTGGCACGACAGCAGAAGGTTCCAAATCATCATGCACAACTCTGGCGACCTTGTCCCGCCTTTGTGGTTTAATTAGGACACCACTGTGGAGTTGTCTGTCCTTATTATGAATATCTTGTCTCAAATTAAGTTCTCGAACTTTCGAAGTGCCAACGTCACCATTAATACTTTGAGAACATTTGTGTTTCTGCGCATTTGTACGATCCCATTCCCCTGACATGGACAGATCATCCATACCTCTCCCCAACCCGTCGCAGATGCGTCCGTGAAAATGGACATCTGCGGCTGAGGCGGCTGTAGTAGAACACATCGCAGGAGATTCTGTTCTGATAGCCACCACTGAAGGTGGAACATCAATGGTTCTTTTACTGGAATCCTCAGAGATAACGGATCGGTTCTCTGAGACCAGAATGACATTAAATACATCTGAATCGGCCTGCACCTGAGTGCTGCATAACGTACAACTTTCTCCAGAGATACTAACAAACCAAGTATTCTGAGAAACTAACACGCCATCAGATAGGCTCCTAGAGAAATTGATCCCAAGACTGCTTGAAGACTTTTGGCTCTGCTCTCTGCCGGAAAAGCCACACCGTCCCTGAGATTGAACAGATTTCCCAGATAAACAAACTCCTGGGATGAAGATAGCTATGATTTCTCTAGATTGACAATCCATCCTAGATCATTTAATAAGGCTAGGACCACTTTCAGATTGTTGCGCAGAATGACTGGATTCCACACCTTCAGCAGCCAGTCGTCTATGTAAGTATGAACAGCTGTTTCTCCTGCTAAGATAAGAAGTCATGGCGAGAACCACTTTGGTGAACTCTTGGAGCTGTGATCAGGCCGAACGGTAACGCATTGAATTCCCAGACATTATCTTGGAATGCAAAGCGAATATATTTCTGAAAAGGAATTGACATTGGAATATGAAAATAAGCATCCTTCAGATATATCGACACTGGTCACATGCCCTTTCTCAGACCTGTCAGTACCGCTTTAGAAGATAAACTTGTTCAGCGGCTTGAGGTTGAGAATCGGTCTCCACCCTCCGAAGCATTTGGGAACGAGGAAAATCATCGAATAGAAGCCCTGGGAGGATTGATTGCGGACTAAATGAATCGCATTCTTCCGTAGATCTTTGATTTCTGAGCGAATGACCTCTAAACGATCAGACTTCCTTAAAACGGGAGTTAACGGAACTAACGATTGACAGATGAGACAGTCTTGCAAGACCTGTTCCCAATTATTTGAGAACAGCTGAAGTCTGCCTCTGATGGTAGGAATCTGCACACAGCTCTTGGTCCATGTTGCACGACAAGATGTTAATTCGCTTTGGTGAAGATTCACAACTCCTGACATCCCTGGCTCCACCGGTATGGGTCTCGCCGGAAACCTGTCAGGACCGTCCCCCATGGTCACCACGCAGCTTCTTGGCATATGACGGCCCGGAACCACCACCTCTGTTATCCTTATGATAACCGGATCGTCTCGAGCCGCCATCCTTCTGGTCATCATCATACAGCCCCTGAGAACCGGATGATCGGCGGGCATTATGGCCTGATGGACGGAAGGGTGATCTCAGCCGCTGTCGCTGCTGCTCCTGTTGGTGTTGCTTATAGGACTGCTGTGGCTGTGCCCTTTTCGTTGACTTCCATGACTTGCCCACTACTTCTTGTTCAGCGACCATTGATGCCATGTTGGAGAGAGCTTGCCTTGCCGAGCCGCGAAATAAGCCTGGACCAATAAAGGGTAACGATACTGAAAAATTGTATATCATGATATGTATCATGACACATTTTGCAGAGCTTAGATGTACACCAGATGCATCGTCCTTGGCAAAGGGTACATATTATACAAATGTGTAAAGGTTCTATGTACTCCAGGAGGACTATGTCTATTACTACTATGCAAAGTATTATTGTGAACCTGGTTTATTGATTATGATCGAAACAATAAAGTATGAATGAACTGTATTAAAATAGTGGGGAATATTGCTTAAAATGCGGTCTGCGAATGTCCCGGTAGTAGGTTACTGTGGATATAACCCGGAAGTTTTATAAAATAAATTGCCTTTGTTCATTTACATAGAGTAAGGATATTGTGAATGTGAAAATAACCGATTACCGTATTAGCGCATACAGGTGGATAGGGATCTAGTCTCTGATAGGGCACTAGTTACATTGCAATAATCTCACGATATCAGTTTTTCTATCTGTTTCAATCACTCTCAAATCAGTCAAATTTCTATAAAAGTATTATCGCCTCCCTTATTATACGAGATGTTAGCAACCAGATTCAATCATTTTGCAAGATTTGCTGACATAAATAAAGAGAAATGTCCTGGGGAAAATGACAAACAAATTTCTTTTTTGGCATTCATTTTGGACATTATAATATTTCGCGGTAATTAATATTTATTAGTTCTCTACAAAGTGGAGGCGAGCCGTTCACGGATTGGTTGTTTCAAAACATAGCCTCTAATTTTCTTCCTGCTTTGTGACGAAAAGATTATGCTTGCCAGGGGATATCTTTGAACAGTCATAGACGTATATTACTGCCAAATTAACATTTGTTGCGCCATGACTTAAATCATTTTAAAAACATTTGCGTAACTGACACAATTTGGGCAGCCGGTTATTTTGTGTGCAATATTTTGAGCAATATGTATTGGACTGCCAGGAACCAGGCCAACATATTTAGTGAGTGTGTGGAACAGATTGGCAGATTTTATGGTATTCAACATTCATCACCTCAAGAATTTTAAAGCCTCAAATTGGCCTAAATAACATCTAGTAAGACAGCATAGGAAACGTTGTGAGTCTGTATTATGGCTGGAATAAAATTGCTATCATAAACAACACTTTAAAGTCAAACAGATTACTTGGCTATGATCTTTAATGATGCATTTCGCTAACTTCTTTGTTTTCAATCATCCATTTTTTTCTCTCAGGTCCAGCGAGTAATCGGTTACTAAATTTAGGCGTTCAAAATCTACAGTATACCTACTCAATCAGAACAGCCAATTGTAATATGCTGTAATTCTACTTAGTAATGCACCCGAGTCCAAATTAAATGTTTGAGAATCAAAGCTGAGTACTCGTACAGATGCTCTATTCTAGAAAAGTATGTAGTATCATGATACAATGATGACAATGCAGCCTTCATCTCTACAGCCAATGTTCTGGTGATTACCCTGGCCAGGCAATCTTGGGATAAGCGCATTGAGTCCCAGACAACTCCGGGAGCAGTCTCAGGCACTACCCCACATTCTGCTGCACAGGTCAGCATCTCCTGCAGAATGGTACAGCCATGCGACAAGGTGGACTGGCATGGCCGCTCTTGACACATTTTCAATGAGTATAAGCTCATTGAATGCATCTTTATTGGCCTGGGACACCAATGGCCGAGAACGACCCTTGGCCTATTCAGGGCCTCACGTTCCTTGACCGACAGATGAGGAACGCGGGCATACTGATGATAAGTCTGTTCTGGAAAACGGACCCCTACTCCTTATCCTCTTGGGGGCCTTTGGTAAAGAATACTCAGGCTTAACCAGATAATATGCCGAAACTTCTAACAAGTCAGAAGTCTGAGTATCAAGGGGAAGGGTAGGCATGGCAGAAGAGCCACTGGACAGAGAACTAGCCACACGCTCTGACATCCATTCTATCGCCGGACCGCCAACCCAAGATGGTCGGACATCCAGGGAAGGACCTGCACCTACTCAGCTTCCGTGCAAAACGAGGATTTGTCAACGAAAGGCCAACCATTCTCGTCTTCCGTCTCCCCCTTGGATGAGAAGGTTGCCGACGGTCCCTGTTGAGAGCCCTGGACCGAGCTTCCAATTCGAAGGGGGTCCTTGGCTCAGCTGTTCGTGGCACCAGTGTCCAAGGAATCAATGGACACAGTATCACCACAATCCATCGGCTCCAACACGGGAGTCGGGACTAAGTCTGCTACCATCACACGATGGCCGGCTCTGAGACGCACCAATGATCCTGCATCTGTGGCACCGATGGGAGCCATGAAACACGGTCCGGACGGCAATCCAGACGAGATAAGATCCGGATGGAAGATATCTGATGGAATGTTGACATCGCCATCTGGCTTACAGACCCCATATGTATCCCGGGGGAGACCTGTGAGATCGGATGGAATCCGACATCAGAGAGAGCACCAGCATGCCGGAATCTTCCATCAGCAGCAAATCTTCCTCCTCCTCCGCCGTCGGCTCGTAAGCCACCGTGAGAGAATGGGCGGGTGCGTGCGCCTCCGTAGACTCGGCCGGACCACCGATTGGTTGTCCTGCACCAGGCTGCATCGATGGAACCATGGATGACAAGGATTTAAACATTGCCTTAAACTGGGCCTCCCAGACACCCAAGACAGAATCCATCCTCTCATCAAATTGATCGTCCAAGCCTCTAAAAGATGCTTGATCAACCTTGGCCTCCTTATCCTTCGCGATCCTCTCTGCTCCTGCTCGTCTTTCGCCACCAAATTCAGCCACCCACTCCGACGACCACCAAACGCAGACATCACAAGGGCAGTCCACCTTACACTTGGCACAGGCGACGCAGTGATGTCCCGCGAACTTCCGCTTCATGAAGCGGTTAAAATGCGAGCAGTGTGTCCGGTGGGGCATTGCCATGCCCCTTCACTTTCTGCGAACACAGAATAAGAATTATAATGCTGAACATGGCAACATGAAACTGAGCACAATGCACATTAGCTTTATTGCAAAAATAGATTACTTAAAAACATTAACTTTCTCTTAAATTAACCGTAATCAAGCAAGAAATTAATACATTTTAAAATTTCTGACTGAATTTTTAAAAATACAACTTGGAAACTAAATAATGTTAAGAAATCCAAGAATAATAAGCCCGATCACTACAAACACCCTTGTCAATAAAGCGAGGGCATAGATACGCCAAACTAAAAACAACATGCTAAACATGTGCATCTTGACTAAGGGTGCATCCATCTTGGAAGGAATCAAGTTGCAAGAGAAATTAACCGAGTACCCAGATAAGATTAAAAAGTTAACGGATAATGGAGCGATGCCAAAAATGGCTACCATGCGATTATTTCCCTTTTCCTTCCATGATGTAGGCTTGCACGATTTCGCGATTTAATTGAAAATCACGATTTTGAAAAAAATTACAATTTTCTACGATGTAATTGAAAATTTGAAAAATCATGGAAAAATTGAGCAGACTATAAGACTATAAAAATCATCATTCAGCAGTAAAATAATACAGTTATAATCCATTCGCGCATGTATCCATTGTGTTTTTTCTTGATCGCTTCACGCATGTGTTCTCCAAGTCCTAATCAAAAGGAAAAAAGCTCTATGGTAAACCAGCTAACAAGAGCGAGGTAACACCTTTGTCATTGAGAAAACCAGCCAGTTACTCTGTCGAATCGCCATATAATTTTCTTTCTTTCGCTGCAGACCCTGAGTCTGTTGTGAAATACCAAGTATATACTTAGTTGCAGTGTTAGGCAATAATCACTGAACATAATTCTTTTTAATTCTTTAAGCAATTTCAGGCTGTGTACTAATTTTTCCTTTTTGATTCGGATGTCATGTCTAATTAAAGAAAATAACGCAACAGCATTCCAGATTGTTGTATTTTAACTGTGCGTTCTGTTGATTACTCTTAAATGTAAATCGTACATTCTGAAAGCAACTATAAACTGCACTATAGGATGAGTTTACGCCATCACTATCGTAGCTACTCAAAGCTACCGTCCCATGTATATGGATTGCGCAGTATCTCCCCGGGTACTAATATTAGCTTCTTCGCGCTACTCAGGTAATGATCTAAACTCGTCCTACAAAGGAAGGCTATAAGCCGAAGCGAGATTTGTATTTTGACTAGACGACATTTTATGTCAAATTTTGATGAAATAAACGATGTTTATTAAACTATGCGCAATATTTAGGTGGTCCCAATTAATAATTTCACTCCCGCGATGATGGATATAAGGCATACATTAAGCATAGACGTAGGATGCTAAGAATTTGTCGCATGAAATTGTGTTCTAATTTTGTGCTATTTTTGTATCATTTATTTCAACTTTTTCCAGAAATTCCAAGTCCCAGTTTTGATGAGTTGTCACATTACCCCGGTTTATACTTTTGGGAATTTGGACCTACGATTTAATCGAAAATCGCAATTTTTTTTATAAAATCGATCGCGATCTTTCAAAGCAAAAATCGCGCAACCCTACCATGATGCCAGTAATCAATAGTCCAAATAGTCTCTAGAAACACAAAATTTAACGACATTTGAGCTAAAAAACATGTGACTGTTTTGCAGAGCAAAATAGATGAATCTGACTGTCCTGGGGAATTGACTCAGTACCTGGAGGCTTATAGTGATTCCCGGGCAGGAATATGGAGAGTGCAGAGTTTTAATTGTTTATTTTGAGCTAGACTAGATAATAGACATTATCATAATAGTACATCTGGACAGTATTATTCGATGTAGAAAAGTACTACAGTACCAGCCCAATATAACTTAAATGTCCCAGTGTCGAAACAAAAACATAAACAGGATTGTTTCAAGTTGTTCCAGAATTAGGCGTGCACGATTTTTCGATTTAATCGTGATGTTCGATTTATTTTTAAAATCGCGATTTTTACGATGTGATTGAGGAAAAATCGGAAAATCGTCAAAAATGTAATGTTTTTTAAAATCTAGTGTGTACTTTTCCGTCGCATTTTATCAGTACATGAGTACAATTATAATCGATTCACGCCTGTGCTCATTGTGTTTATATCCCGCCGTGCCATGCATGCGTCAAAAAATTACTAATCACAACACAATGCGCTACAATAAACAAGCTAACAATAGCGAGGTAACACCTTTGTCATTGAGAAAACCAGCTAGTTACTCCGTCGAATCGCCATATAATTTTATGTCTTTCACTGAAGACTCTGAGTCTGTCGTGAAGTGCCAAGTATATACTTAGTTGCAGAGTGTTAGGCAATCAGTGAATATAATTCTTTTTAATTCTAGAGTTAGCAATTTCAGGCAGTGTAATACTTTTTCCTTTTTGATTCGGTTGCCATGTCAAATTGAAGAAAATAAAGCAACAGCATTCCAGATTGTTTGATTTTGAACTGTGCGTTCTGTTGATTACTCTTAAATGTAAATCGTACATTCTGAAAGCAACTATAAACTGCACTATAGAACGAGTTTACGCCGTTACACTCGTACCTACTCAAAGCTACCGTCCTATGTATATGGATGGCGCAGTATCTCCCTGGGTACTAATATTAGCGGCTTCACGTTACTCCGGTAATGACCTACTCGTCCTACAAAGGGAGGATATAAGCGGAAGCTGATACATCATGTAATTTATATTTTATTCTCGGTAACATTTTATCTCAAATTTTGATGAAATAAGTAATGTTTATTAAACTATACACAATATTTAGGCATTTCACTCCCGCGATGATGGATATAAGGTATACATTAAGCATTTCAACTTTCTAGAAACAAGTCACGTTACCACGGTTTATACTTTTGGGAATTTGGACATACGATTTAATCGAAAATCGCGATTTTTAAAATAAAATCGATCGCGATGTTTCAAAGCAAAAATCACGCAAGCCTATCCAGAATGCCTACATTTTGCTTCATAGAAACACAAGATAAGTCGTGTCTTTATTTTCGGAGGTCATTTTCCCATTACCAATCTGCGAAAGAAAATAGTCCTATAGGTATCTGTATAACTAAGAACATTTCCATCAATTATTGTGTCAAATTATCCATTAATCTCGCGAAGTATCAAATCTCACGAGAATATAATTTTAATGTTCATGGAATTGGAAAAATAAATCAAATCTACAATCAAATTCCTCCTTATTAAATATTTCTTAACTAAATTCTCCGGACCGGCGATATTATTTTTAGTGTTTCTCGTGAGAATTGAATTGTGGAAAGATGACATTGCAGTTTTCGCCATTTAGTTCACATAAGCAGACGAGACCATTACACATACTCTAGTTTGGCGACCAATTGGGAACCCACCCATCTGCTAATCACAGAATCATCACAATGGACATTTACAGACTCTTGCTGAGATAGGCGTACTGACCTTAAGGCAAATCCTCAATGGATTAAAATTAACCTTTCATATAAAAACTAAAGCTTATCCACCTTTCCAAATATACGGAGACAATGGGTTATAGGGAGGTCTGTGAGAAATATTATAGATCCTGTAAATACATGTACATGTACTATACAAGTGTAGCTGTGAAAACGTGCATCGTGTGCTTTGTGTAATGGCCGAATGGCAGCGACTATTCACATGAATTCAATCCACCACCAATATGAGATCGTATTCATACGAACACTGATGCAACTCACCTGAAGGAAGAGCCATAGGCAGTAATTGGCTTCCAATCAAAACAAGCATTCTGTAAGTATTGCTTTGCAATACATGTCCCCTACATGGTGATATAAATCTTTAGAGATTGACAGTCACAAATTTCATTAAAAATTGTCAAAAGCAGCTGAAACTCGAACTTGATCTGTAACATCTCATAACATAGCAATAAACCAAGTCTCAGTTATATATGGTGAAGAAGGAAAGGCTTGAAAGCTGATATGTTTGTATTTCATAAGTCGAAAGGGGACATAACTCCATAAAAAAAGACTGCAAACGCCTGAAATGCCAACTTGGTCTGTAATTTCTCATAATAAAGTACAAAACCAATTCTCAGTTGAATATCTTGAAAGACTGCGAGAAAAAGTCCGGAAAGCTGATATTTTTCGTATTTCTTAAGTCGAAAGGGGGCATAACTCCATAAAAAATTTACGCATATGCCTGAAACTCCAACTTGGTCTGTAACTTCTCATAACAAAGCAATGTAGCAGTTCCCAGTATAATATCTTGAAAGACTGCGAAAAAGTGCGGAAAACTAATATTTTTCGTATTTCATAAGACGAAAGGGGGCATAACTCCATAAAAAATTGACCCATACGGCTGAAACTTGAACTTGGTCTGTAACTTCTCATAACAAAGCAATGTAGCAGTTCTCAGTATAATATCTTGAAAGACTGTGAAAAAAGTGCGTTTTATTTTGTATTTCATAAGTCGAAAGGGGCATAACTCCATGAAAAGTTGATGAAAATGTCTGAAACTCGAACTTGCTCTGTAACCCCTTATACTAAAGCGATGTACCGATTCTTCCTTAAATATCTTGGAGTGCGAAAAAAAGTGTGGAAAGCTGAATATTTTTCACATTTCCTAAGTCGAAAGGGGGCTATGTAGTAATTCTCAGTATAATATCTTGAAAGACTGCGAAGAAAAGTGCGGAAAGCTGATATTTTTCACATTTCCTAAGTCGAAAGGGGCATAACTCCATTAAAAATTGACGAAAATGTCTGAAACTCGAATTTCCCCTGTAACTCCTTATACTAAAGCGATACACTGATTTTCGCTTAAATGTCTTGAAGGAGTGCGAAAAAAAGTGCAGAAAGCTAATATTTTTTGCATTTCTTAAGTCGCAAGGGGGCATAACTCCATCAAAAATTGACCTGACCTGTACGGCTGAAACTCGAACTTGGTCTGTAACTTCTCATAACAAAGCAATGTAGCAATTCTCAGTATAATATCGTGAAAGACTGCGAAAAAGTGCGGAAAGCTAATATTTTTCGTATTTCTTAAGTCGCAAGGGGGCATAACTCCATAAAAAATTGACGTATATGCCTGAAACTCGAACTTGTTCTGTAACTTCTCATAACAAAGCAATGTAGCAATTCTCCGTATAATATCTTGAGACTGCGAAAAAAAGTGCGGAAAACTAGTATTTTTCGTATTTCATGTCGAAAGGGGGCATAACTCAATCAAAAATTTACGCATATGCCTGAAACTCGAACTTGGTTGGTAACTTCTCATAACAAAGGTATGTAGTAATTCTCAGTATAATATCTTGAAAGACTGCGAAAAAAAGTGCGGAAAGCTGATATTTTTCACATTTCCTAAGTCGAAAGGGGCATAACTCCATGAAAAATTGACGAAAATGTCTGAAACTCGAACTTGTTCTGTAACCCCTTATACTAAAGCGATGTACTGATTTTTCCTTAAATATCTTGGAGTGCGAAAAAAAGTGCGGAAAGCTGATATTTTTCACATTTCATAAGTCAAAAGGGGGCATAACTCAATAAAAAATTTACGCATATGCCTGAAACTCGAACTTGGTCTGTAACTTCTCATAACAAAGCTAACAAAGCTATGTAGTAATTCTCAGTATAATATCTTGCGAAAAAAAGTGCGGAAAGCTGATATTTTTCACATTTCCTAAGTCGAAAGGGGCATAACTCCATGAAAAATTGTCAAATTTGGTCAAGAATATTTTTTTAATCTGCCTAGTAAATGTCCATTAAGCTTCGATTTATCAATGGAACGACCGGCTAGGTTATCTAGCCAGTCATTCCTGTCATAAATTTTCAAAAATTGTATTCTCTTGACGTGTAAATGGGCATTCCACAAGATTACTATAGAGGCGGTTTTGGCTGGCATGACCATAAAAGGGTTAAGTTCACAATATGCAAAAGTGCATTTTCTTTTGCTATGGAAACACATGAGGTTATTCCCGTACATTCAGACTGACATACCGATTTGTTGTGCATCCTGCCACTCCTCCAGCAGCTCAGTAACTGTGAATGCATATACTGATGTCCGGTGTTTGCGGTCAAGATTCTGTAAACAAATATCAGAACAAACTCGCTGTCAGCTCACAATTCTGCTTAGTCAGCATTGACACACACACAACTCACCGTCAGCATTGACACACACACAACTCACCGTCAGCATTGACACACACACAACTCACCGTCAGCATTGACACACACACAACTCACCGTCAGCATTGACACACACACAACTCACCGTCAGCATTGACACACACACAACTCACCGTCAGCATTGACACGCACACAACTCGCCGTCAGCATTGACACACACACAACTCACCGTCAGCATTGACATACACACAACTCTGCTTAGTCCGTTATGGACCACATAGGACACAAAGGTGAGAATGTCAATGTTTAATAATTAGCTAGATGTTAACCCTTTAAATTCCATGGTCTTAATTTCAAGACAGCTATACAGGGATGTTAAATATTTTGAAACTACATGTAATTTGACTGGAAGCTCTTGTTGCCTATCAGAATGTTTATTAAATAGTCTTCACCCAAAGACATACAATTCACATACTTTCGTGACAGACTTTTTGACATTCGTGACAGAGCTACAGGTACATCATTTTGATTGTGATGTCAGCTGACAAGTGACATAATTGATTATGATGTCAGATACCCGAGTGACAGATCGGATCCCTCCACTGATCGTAATGGTTATGTCCGCCAAAACCGGCCTCTGTTATGGCCTTGTGGAATGACCATTTACATGTTAAGAGAAAAGAATTTTTGAAAATTTACTACTGGAATGACTGGCTCGATAACCGAGCCAGTCATTCCAGTGATAAATTTTCAAAAATTCTATTCTCTTGGCCTCTAAATGGATGTTCAATACTAGGCAGATTTTTTATTTTCTTGACCAAATGTGACCCGTAAAGGGTTATTGCAGGTGGTCTCTTGAGCAGTGATGATGACATTAGCAATGGAGGGATCCGATATGTCACTCAATTAACTGACATGTGTGATAATCAATTATACTACATGTACATCAATGTAGACTGATGTCACAATCAAAATGACGTACATATCTCCATCATGTACATTGAAACGTCTGGCAAGTGTGCAAATTCTAAGTCTTTGATGAATTTCGAATTTAATAAATATTCTTTGATGAATTTAGGATTTAATAAACATTCTGCTGAAGTTATCTAAAACTACAATACGTGTGTAGCAACCCATTTTTACGAACATTATGGCATATTTCACATTATTTGGTGAAATACTGACGACCCCTTAGCACAATGATGTCAAAAATTTAGATTTGCAAATTAAATTAAAAGATGAACTGGTGTACATTCTTCAGCAAATTTAGTGGAAGACATTGCTGTCTTAGACATCATCCACCAAAATTGTTGAAAAATGTACCCCAGCTTTTTTGCTATTGACACAGCAAAAGATAGAATACTGAGATCAGAGTGGTAAGAGTTAAAGCTAATTAATTTGACTGGGAGCTGTTTCTGCAATGGGCAAAAATTAGTTTCAAAATATTCAATAGCATACCTGTACCTGTATAGTTACCTTAAAATCGGGATACAGGTAATACATAGTGAAAAGTATATTATAAGTTGGCCCAATATGCACAAAGTATGGGAGAGCTTAGCTAGAAATGGGCAGGGCATAGATAGAAATCGCTCCCTCTACTAACAATTCAAATGAAGGGGTAATAATGATGTACTGGCCGCCAGTTTGTGTGTGTATGGCGGGGGAGTAAAGGGGAGGCTATTTTCCCGCTAGAGTGATAGCAATCGTCCACCCCACTATCGGTCCTAAAATGAGGAGGTATAAAAGGAGCTGAAAAAACTCAAACCACTCAGACTTTTGGTCTCACAAACGAGAATAAGCGTCAAACTACAAAACCAGAGATATAATTCCTAGGCTACATAATTATTAAGCTAACAATTGAAATGAAGCGAATCCGCGATTCTGAATGTGAACCACCAAGCCTCATTGACAGACAGATAACTGATTAAGGATAATACAGTACAGCTCAGACAAACATTCTGCACCATACATTAACCATTTCACTGACAAATCTCTGACAAAAGAAATTCTTTAGCTTGTAAAATTTATTCTGTTGAACATCTTGAAAAATTAATTTGACTGGAAGCTGTTGCTACTTAAGGCAGCAACAACTTCCAGTCAAATTAATTTCAAAATATTCAACCATTTTCCTGTATGGTTTACCTTGAAAATGATAAATGAGCATTCATTGTAAACATTTCCTTGAGTTGTAACATCAAGATTTGCCAGTAGAAATAGACAGAGTTATATAGAAGACCTACGTTATCTGCAAATGGACATTCCTCAAGACCACAGCAGAGGCCATTTTTTGCCAGCTTGGCCATTAAAGGGTTAATTAAAAGTGATTGCTCTAACATTCTCATATACATGTGTAGCAACCAGTTTTTGCAAACATTGTGGCATATTTGACATTATATGGTAAAATACTGACGACTATAAACCAATGTTCCTTCCCAAGGCTCTGTACAGCTTTGTACTGCAGAGATACATGTAGAGAATTTATGCTTTTAGACAATGAACCTTTCCAGTTTATCCACCTGTCATATGACATCATTATCAACTACGTGATGTGTAGGATGACGTCATTAATGATGCAGCTATGTTCGTCACGACTGCTTAACTGATGACGGACTAAGCGTTATGTATGAATTATATGTCTTTACTATTTAATAAACATTCTGTTGAATATTTTGAAACTAATTTGACTGGGCATCACCCAGTCAAATTAGTTTCAAAATATTCAACCGCTTATCTGTATAGTTTTCTGGAAATTGACAGTCAAGGAATTCAGGGATCAATAGATCCCAACACAGGAAAAGCATGGGTAGATCTTAGCTAGAGATGGGTGGGGCATAGCTAATACAGGATTCCTCCATTGATGGGACAGCTAGGTGCTTTACATTAGGTATAATGGTGAACAAAATGTTGCCTATATACATGTAGGTAAACTTGTACACATGTATAGCGATATAATTGTTTAGCAATGATATGGTTCAGATAGCGCATGTTTCATATTAAAGAAAATAGATCTTTGTCGAAAATATAATTTATATTCATCAGACAACAAAGTCCAGCAAGACCGATAACGCTTCGCTGAAAATATGATCTTCTCCTAAACCTCACCCTAAACGACTCTCATCACTAGAAAATGTGTTTGCAGTGGTGGGATATGAATGTCCCAATACTAGAATAAAACAACACAATACTAGAAAGAAATGTTCCATTATTCGAACAAGATACCCAATACTACAACGTTGGACACATTCATCAATGTACATGTGAGAAATTTATGAGTTTAATTTTAGCTGCATTTAAGAGATTCTTATGTTGGCATGTAAATACTGTGCATATAACGCGTCCAGGAAACCATTTTGGTCCTACTTCCGCTTTGCTTTTTCGCGTGGAAAATGTTAACTTATATCTGAGCTGCACTGTAATTCTCTCCTTTGCATGCTTAACTTTCCATACCTCAAACAAACCAAGAAAACGCCCAATTTTGCCTTTAACACCAGCTTCTTCAAAAACTTCACGCTCAGCCGCTATGTTCGGTTCCTCGAGGGGCTCCACACCACCACCAGGCACAATAAAACGTTCTGAACATCTTCTACTTGATACAAGTAATAGCTGTGGAAAAACATCATTTACATGTCAGCATACATGTACATGTACATTGTGTATTTAAAATCAATTTTCTAAGCATGATCTAAAATCAGGGTTGGCAGCAATTTCCCGGTGCGGGAAATACCTGGTGGGAAATGCCAGTAAATACCACCACGGGAAATACTCCAAAAAGCGGGAAATATTGGGAAATACTCCAATAGTCATCAGAAGTAGTACATTTTAAACTAAATATGGTAGATATATTAATCAGAGGGGCTGATATAGAAGCCCATATCTAATACAGGTTGACATATGAGATCAAATAGGCAATACAGGCACATCACAGCATATCAATAACCTTTTCAACTCAACATAGCCGATAAATCACCTACTATTTATTGCACAATGTTGGTGGAACCTTTAGAAACCATTTTCAGTAGAAGCTGTAACAACAACTACCAGTAAAATAGTTTCAAAATATTAAGAAACGTTCATGTTATGAATGGTTTACTTAAGCTGATATACAATGCTGCACATATTGTAACATACAATACAAATCCATTATACTCCCTTGAATTCTCAGACTATCAGAATATTGATTTAAAAAAGAGAGCTAAGCTTAGAATAGAAAGATTACCAAACTACATGTATGCTGGTACATGTACATGTTTCTACAAGTATTGTTTATTTAATTAGCCTTAGATTTCTATTTAAATCAATGCTCTGAGCTAGGCTGTCTCCATGAGGAGATGATTGGCCTTGGTGTTAGTGTGCTCGACTTGTAATCAGCTGGGTGGGGTTCAAATCTCGCTCGAGTGTCAGCCGATCAGCTACAGCTGACGAGGAATCGGTGGAATCTCATTCACTCCTCATCGCCTCTCTCCACCCAGGAGTATACATGGGTATCAGTGTAAAAACTGGGGAAGTTAGCAATAATAGACTGAAATAAAACCAGCCTAGATATGGCGTGAATGGGACCTGGAATCAGGGACTCGATAGACGCCAATCACAAACCGACAACTTCTTTGTCCTAGTCTCCAACACTCAACTCATATACAGGTGTGATATTGTCTCACAATGGAAAGACAGCAAGGTGTCTAAATGGGGATTAATTGATTGAGATGACAATACATTTCATTTTGTTATATATGATTATATACTAATATTATGTATTATTTAGATTTTATAATAGTACATGCTACAATACGACTTAGTGAAAACACAGACTTTCACATTTTTTCAACATATTCTGTAGATTTCAGGTTTAAATAGCAGTTACAATTTTAACATTTCTTGAACTTCAGAATGAAAAGTATTCAGTCATCATAGCACTAACTTAGATATAGTGACATCCCAGACAGTGAATTAGTTAACACTTTAACAAGCAACTTTGTTCAAGCAAAATTCAATTACCTCATAGAAAATATCTATTTGCAGGCTATTTTGAAAATTTACTACTGGAATGACTGGCTCAGTTATCAAGCCATTCATTCCAGTGGTAAATTTTCAAGAATAGTCTTCTCTTGGTCTGCAAATGGACATTTATCAATACCACCACAGAAACCATTTTTCACCGACTGGAGTGGTAAAGGGTTAAAGCAAGTACACAGCAATAGATAAAAACCTCAGAAGTAAGTTTATATTGCATGAACGTTCTGACAGTATAGTCAAAGCCTTTTATTATAGGGTAGGTAATTGCATAGATTTACCGAACTCCATGCAGATCTATAGATGGTGATTTACTGTCAAATATTTCATTGGATGTTCAGTTTTGTCTGCTGTAGTGTTGCTTTAGAAGTTAGAAGACTATATTCTTTATGCATAGGCTTGCAACTTATGCATATGTCACTAGATGATACTTACTGATGTTTGTCAGAATAAACAACCATGAGGTTAAATATATAAACTTTCTACCTGATATCTGAGTATTTACCAGTATCTCCCGGAAGAAATTTATGCCAAGAGATCTTTCATTTTGCATGATTATCACTTTCCATGATTTTTCCATGACCTATGATATAAAATCCTGGTTTTCCATGACTTTCCAGGCCTGGAATTTATATATTCAAATTCCATGACTTTCCAGGATTTCCATGACCAGTACGAACCCTGTGTGAGGCAGTATGCAAAGATTTTCCTGGTACTGGATCGGTCGTTCTAGAATTTCAACAACCACCAAATCACCATTTTTGACAGCTAGATTTTTACACCAGTAGGATTTAATTCTCTGCTTGATATTGTGAATTTATGATCACTAAAGGTCGAGTAAGTCATTTCGTGTTGATAACAACCAGTTTTCGACCTAGAGATGTTCCCTGTCGAGCACTATCGGCCCACTTTTTATTGCACCATTGTCCTCAATATAGCAGCGGTGGAACGTGGTGGCTGAGCATAGCGAGTCCGTTGTAGTCCCTGTGTGGGCTACCCATCCTATAAAAAGGTAATTCTTCACACTATCAAGCGTGATAAACTACTTATAGTCTAGCGATACTACATTCTGAAACAATTCATGGGAAGTTATAAATTGTATTATTATAGGAAGTACCACATCATCTGTGTTTGAATTCCATCCTACTTGTTCTGTTCTGTATGTACCTAGGGTTAGGGTTAGGCGAATCCTCCTTGAGGCGAACCTCCAATTTGGAGTAATTTCCTAGCGATTTTCATATGTACATTATATATACAATGCCTTGACAAGCTGTCCCGATCTGACGCCTAATGAATGCTTCAAATTAATTTCTAATAGCAATGCAGGTTTTTGATGTAGTGTGTAACACAGTTCTCTTGAGAGGTTTTCAAATAGCTCTACGTTTGAATTTGTACGTTCTTGTTCTTGTTATGTAAATTCCGCCTCTCGGAGTTTCCCTTCAGGCGAACCTTCAAATATGGAGTATATACCTATCTGATTTCACTATATAGTTTGGGTTTTTGTTTTTGTTTTATGTTCTTTACAATTAATCGCGACGTAATTTGGTTTCACGGATGATTTCTATCATGGTTAAGTCGGAGTAAACCAGAGCATTTCTTATGTAGGTTAAAGCATACTTCACTTGCATAATTTTTTAATGTCTTGAAGTGCGAATCTTACTCGCATCCAATATCATTTGTATACAGCATTCGTGAAAAATCCAAGATGTCTAACCAAAAACTGACCAATCAAAATTCTGCATACTGGGTTTGAAGCTTGCCACCATAGGGCCCTTCCATCCAAGTCTGGTTGAACTCGCCCAAGCAGTTAATGAGGAGTAGCATTTTAAGCGACATCCAGTAAATTTTCATAAAATTCAAGATTTTCACAAGAAGATTTACCAATCAAAATTCTGTATACAAGTTCTGAAACCTACACCCATAGGGTCCTTCCAGTTAATCTAGGTTGAAATCCACCAAGCAGTTAATGAGGAGTACCGCTTTGAAAATTTCCATTAATTTCTTTTTAACAAAATCTTAGATTTTCACTGTAAAAATTAATCAATCAAAATTCTGAATAGTTATTCTAGAGCCTACCACCATAGAATCCATCTAGTTAAATTTGGTTGAAATATGTCAAGCAGCTAAGGAA
Source organism: Chaetoderma sp. LZ-2023a (assembly GCA_034401795.1). Lineage (NCBI taxonomy): Eukaryota > Metazoa > Mollusca > Caudofoveata > Chaetodermatida > Chaetodermatidae > Chaetoderma > Chaetoderma sp. LZ-2023a. The sequence goes on along the minus strand of CM067369.1, from coordinate 203,326,997 downwards.
GGAGGAGTAGCATTTTGACCATTTCCGGAAGAATTTTCATAAAATCTAAGACTTTCACCCCAAAAGTTGATCCATCAAAATTATGAATAGAATTTCTAGAGCCTACCACCATAGAATCCATCTACCGGTAGTTAAATTTGGTTGAAATATGTCAAGCAGCTATGGAGGAGTAGCATTTCGACCATTTCCGGTACATTTTTCATAAAATCTAAGACATTCACACAAAAAATTAATCAATACAAATTTCGAATAGAAGTTTTAGAACCTATCCCCTCAGAAGCCATCTAGCCAAATTTGGTTGAAATCTGCCAAGTGGCTATGAAGGAGTAGCATTTTGACCATTTCCGGGAGATTTTTCATAAAATCTAAGATTTTCACCCAAAAAATTGATCAATCAAAATTCTGAATAGGAGTTCTAAAGTCTACCACCATAGCATTCATCTAGTCAAATTTGGTTGAAATATGTCAAGCAGCTAAGGAGTAGCATTTTGACCATTTCCAATAGATTTTTCATAAAATCTAAGGTTTTCAACCCAAAAATTTGACAAATGAAAATTCAGAAAAAACATCTGGAGGGTACCAGCATAGGATCCTTCCAGCCAAATTTGGTTGAAATCGGTCAAACCATTAAGGAGAAGAAGCGATTTGACGGACGGACAACGGACAGGCCAGGTGAGCTAATAAATTATACATGAAAGACTGATACTATAAAATATATGACATAATTTACTCAGGATTAACTTAGTCCTAAAAGACATGAACAACAGAGATAGGACATGAGAGATTTGGCACCAATTTTTTGAGAATGTAACCGAGCCTGCCTGCTGCACAGTAAAAGGGCCGATTGTGTTAGCATCTAACTTTATAAAAATAAATTTCTGAATTTACTATGTATTTTTATTTTTGCTGATAGGATAATATCTACTGCTAGTAAAAACGTTAAATAAAATTTAACTTTTGGCCTAAAAATGCACTTTCATAATTTTATTGGAACCGCCATAGATCAGGGGACAGACAATACATATAATTGTACACATGTACACATAGGAGACACGTTATTAAGGAAAAATCACCTCTCCTATTGTTGATAGCTCAAAGATATAATTGGTTGTAATCTATTTCAATAAGTAATTAAAAGTAACTAGAATACATAACAAGTAATTACCAAACATAGCGACATCTAATCCCTTAAAACATTACCAAAAAATGTAGTTAATTTCAATGTCAGGGCAAGGGGACAGACATTACAAGACTTGGGGCGGACATTATGCAGTTACTCTACCAATAATTTTCAATAGCAAAGTAGTGTACATTTGAAAGCATATCAGTATCATTCAAAGTGTCAATATAAACATATGGGACTCAATTACTTAGTTTATACACATATATTTTTATAATATGATCAAAATCCATTGAAAGACAAATCATCTGGAGAAAATAACTCCTTTAACTGAAAGTTACGGTAAATGCCGCTATCCCATGATGGAAAAATGATTTGAACAATGCTAAATGTTCATAATTATAAGTTCAGCTATACGCTTTTTCTGCCGAAGTAATGACAAATGTCTTATCTTCTGGAAACCAGTTCAAGGGATTGACATTACGCAATTATAGTAAAACCTGTTGATAGCGTTCAGTTGCTTTTGATCAACAAGATAGTGATTAGTCTTACATATGGCACACCTTAAGAACCCAATAAGGCATTCATATATAGCAATTGACTTGTAATAATATATTTCTCTTTAATCCATTGGCAATTCCGATAACCGAGCCAATCATTCCAGTCATAAATTTACAAATCTAATCTCTTTCTCTGCAAATTGACATTTTCTATGTGAGCAAATCAAGATTTTATAGACCAGATTTGACCATTAACGTGTGAATACGAGTTGTTGTTACCTAAAGTGTCCACTATAAACAGGCCTGACAGTAATCGTAAGATCATTCATGTGTCTATGTTTCAGTTGTGCACAAAACATTAGTCATATCATAGTATAACTTTAACTACATGTAGTTAGCAAATTAAAATTTAACTGGATTGATCATTCGTCATCGCAAATCCCCACGTTCACCACTTTGAACCTTTGACACACGCCACAACCTACACCAGGGGTGGAGCCAAATGTAAACGTCCTTTTGTACTCCGCAAACATATGGGCAACTCACATACCAAATTTGGTTGAATTTCGTGCAAGTGTCAGAGGCGTTGCATTACAATCAATTTCATAGTTTTTTTACCCCCCCCCCACCCCTGGGGGTGGGGCCAAATGTAAATGTGCTCATCCACTCCACATTGATAACTCACATACCACATTTGGTTGAATTCCGCCCAACGGTTCTGGAGATGTGTTAAATCAATTTCCGCAGGTTAAAATTTGACCCTTTAACCCCTCTCCTGCCCCCTAGGGGTGGAGCCAAATGTAAATGGCCTCTTTCACTCCACCATCATGTGGGTAACTGAGATATAAAAATTGGTTGAGTTCTGTCTAACGATTTCAGAGCAGTTGCATTACAATTAATTTCATGACCTTTTGACCCCATCTCGGGGGGGGGGGGGGCCATATGTAAATGTGTTCCACCACTCCACATTGATATGGGTAACTGACATACTAAATTTGGTTGAATTCTGTCCAACAGTGTCAGAGGAGTTGTATTGCAATCCATTTTTTTACCTTTTGACCCCTATACACCCTGGGGGAGGGGGGTGGGGGTGTGGTAAATGTAAATGTGCTCATGTACTCCACATTGATATGGGTAAACAACAGACCAAATTTGGTTGAATTCTGTCCAACGGTTTCGGAGAAGATGCATTACAATCAATTTCTGCAGGTTATAATTTGACTTTTTGACCCCTCCCCAACTCCCTGGGGTCAGAGCCAAATCTAAATGGCCTCTTGCACTCCGCAATCATATGGGTAACTCAGATATCAAATTGGGTTCAGTTCGGTCTAACGATTTCAGAGGAGTTGCGCTACAACTGATTTGATCTTTTGACCTCTGCCACGAACCCCTGGGGGTGAAGCCAAATCTAAATATCGTCTTGCAAAGCAGAATTATATGAGTAACCCACATACCGAATTTGATTTAATGCCACCTAATGGTTTGGGAGGAGATAGCGTGATGGACAGACAGACGGACAGAGGCGCTTACAATATTCCTAACATTTTAAAAAAAGGTGGGGATAATTATAACTCTTATTCTGCAACAAACATCAATTGATCAGATTTTGTAGAAACTTGTTTAAACTAAATCCAATGTCTATAAAGTAACCCGTAATTGGTCATGATCAATTGGTAAAAAACACCAAACTCTTTGCTTTCCTTAAGAGTGAAATGTACATGTACATTTGCAGACCAAGAAGACTATTTCTGAAAATAAACAATTAGAATGACTGGCTCGATAATCCAGCCAATTATTCCAATTCATGGTCGATTATTATGAATAGTCTTCCTTTTGATCAGATTGCCCATTAAAGGGTTAAAACACAGTTTCCACAAATGTTTGTCAAATAAACATGAGTCAACACACATACAGTAGCAACCAAATAAACATGAGTTAACACACACATACAGTAGCAACCAAATAAACATGAGTCAACACACTCATACAGTAGCAACCAAATAAACATGAGTCACACACATACATACAGTAGCAACCAAATAAACATGAGTCAACACACACATACAGTAGCAACCAAATCAAGCAACTTCACACTTAAGAACTACAAGTATCAATGAGCCAACTAGATTGCACTGTCGGTGATGCATCATCGCAATTCCCCACGTTCACAGCTTTGAACTTTTGACCCCCGCCACAACCGACCCCCAGTGGCATAGAGAAATGTAAATGTTCTTTTGCACTCCACAATCATGTGGGTAACTTGCATAACAAATTTGGTTGAATTTCGTCCAACAGTGTCAAAGGAGTTGCATTACAATCAATTTCATGACCTGGCGGCAGGGCCAAATGTAAATGTGCTCCTCCACTCCACATTGATATGGGTAACTCTCATACCAAATTTGGTTGAATTCCATCAAACAATTTCAGAGCAGTTGCATTACAATTAATTTCTTGAACTTTTGACAACCCCCCCCCCCCCAAGGGTGTGCCAATTGTAAATGTGCTCACCCACTCCATATTGATATGGGTAACTCGCATACCAAATTTGGTTGAATTCCATCCACATCAATATTAAAAAGCTCTCCAAGCACATTGTTCTATTTTAATTGCGTCTAGACCTTTGCACCAACATGACTAGGGTCGGAGGATGGTGGGCCAAGTGCATTGTTCTACTTTCAGTGCAGTACAGGGAGTGCAGTGCAGCCCCAGCCACTGCAGTACATTCTGCCATGATACTGCTTCTGGTATTTTTCCGTTTAGCCAATAAAGCTTTCTGTGTATAGGGTGATAATAATACACATGCACGCACGCCATTTTGGGAACTAATTTATGCTGATAACTGTAATGTCTGTCCCTTTTGGACAAAACTAGTATTTCTGTGGGATCTACATGTATAGACAAATTTAAATTGTTTTGTTTACTGCTTTAATTTTCATGCTACGGAAAGCTGAATCTCGGTACAAATTGTCAAATTCAGCATACATTTAATGCTCTTTCTAAATTGCAATTTTTAAAACATAAATTTATATTTTCTTAAGCTTAAATCTATTTAAATGTGGGTGGAAATTAGTTCAATTTATCATTGGACAATGGTAAAATAGTGCATAAAACCATAGCTTAAAGAGCTGTTGCTTTTTCCATATGACACTGGATGATGAGATGGATATTACAGGGATGTTTTTTATGCCATTTCTCAGGTTTTTCTTAGATAGACACTAGATACATATATTTCAATAAGATTTATGACCAGTTATTCTTTCTGGTATGGAAATTTTCAATGGGGGATGGACATTACAGTATTTTCATTACCAGTGTTCCTCATTTGCGTCCTTTTGTGAGCATAGATGCATAAAATCTGCCCTGGGATACATAAAGTTGGATGCCATGCATCCAAGGGGATGCACAGAAAATTTGGCATGAAAATTGGTAACACTAGTCGACTTAAGAGAAAACTGATGGTGTATCACTAATTAAACAGGTTTAACTGAAATACCAGTTTAAGGGGCTAGAATCATCGAAAATAATTTGAAATATGAAAATATTTTGTTTTCATTAGCTACAGTACATGTATTTTGCGATTTGACAACTGACGTAAATTGCCACGAAATTAGAAGGGTAACTACGTACGACTGCCCTCTTCGATTCTACCCATCTCAAAATAGTAATTGAAATAAATTAAATAAACCATCTGGTTCATGTGGTCGTGAAATTAACACCATAAAATGGTGATTTCAACACTCTTATTAGGTCACTATTTCCGAAAGCATAGTAAGATATAATGCATCAAAATAGGACCTTGGATATTAGCGTTGAGTTTAGGACCCTCACAGAGTAGCGCGATACAGCTAGAGTATGCGTAACCACCTACAGTATGATCTAATCTAGTAAGTCACGTGTTTGTATTCGAGTACTCGGTATTCAGTAATACAATAAACTGTCATTCGTGTCTACTCAGGTGAATGTCATTCTGCGCGTAACGTGACATGATACAAAAAAATCAAGAAATCGTATCTCAAGAATTCTCAAGAAAAGCTGTCTGTCTGAATATTATTTGAGATGTTGTAATAAGGAGATTATGAAAAAATGCCCAATTAAAATTCTGAATAGATGTATTCAGTAATGCAATAAACTGTCATTCGTGTCTACTCGGGTGAATGTCATTCTGCGCGTAACGTGACATGATACAAAAAAATCAAGAAATCGTATCTCAAGAATTCTCAAGAAAAGCTGTCTGTCTGAATATTATTTGAGATGCTGTAATAAGGAGATTATGATAGATTGACAACATAAACGCAATGATTCGCGGGATCTAACCTAAATCTACTTAAATCAGCATTCAGTAGTCTGGGAGATATACGAACATGCCCCATAAAACAAAATGATGTGATTCTAATTCCATCAACCAAAAAGGTCAGGTGATAGGAAACACTATGATTTACAGGAATTTCATTCATAAAATCAATAGTAGTGAATATCCCGACGGAAGAATTCATTAACAACCAATCACATTACGCCTGCTCGTATTTGAGAGGCTAAAAGGTTTATTTTACAACCGTAAAGTTTTTTATGTTTGCCAACCTAAGAAGCGAACTTAATCGTTTTCATTTCTCTGGCATTCAAACAATTTGTTTCTTATGTCTTATTCAGTGCTGGATCATTTTATGTTTGTCGAAATGTAAGGGAAATAATGACATGTTTGGATTTTGAATTCATTGTAAATTGTGGTTATTTTCTATAAAAAATATTTTTCTGAAATGTAATTTTCTTAAAACAACTATATAGCATTTAGACACATACAGGTACATGTACATATTGATGGATGGTTATCTACATGTATTTTTGGATACTTTATTGCTATATAATAATAATAATAATCTAAAAGGACACATATGATTTCAATAAATTAGGAGTCTTATTAGCTTCTTTCTATAATCCATGGGTTAATTTTTTTCAACTTTTGTTTGTCTTAAATGTTTTAACTCTGTATATTTAGACCAGTTGTGTTAAACCCACAGAAACCCTATTTAATCAATAATGTAAACATATTAGACTACCTATGTACAGCTAGATGTTTATATTATTGAGAACTGTCTCTGTGTCTAAATCTATTTCTTGCAAAATGTTCATGGCCTATGGAAGAATCTTAAACTCATAGAGAAAATATAGTCTGCTAAGATGTTGTTTCAACAATTAACTGATGACCCTTGCTCTCTAAGGCTATTTTAGAATGCACTACTCAGTACACACATTAGCTATGTTTACATAAGATCTTATGCAAATTTGGGATTAAGGCATTAAGCTGATAGAATATAAATTAGATTCTTCATGTTTTCATCTATCCTCAGTTAATGCTAGATATCAATTAGACAATTAGTAAAAAGATATCCTTGTGCTACATTAATCTTTGAATTCTTCTGTTGTCCTGAATATTTATGTGTTGAAATAGTTAATATGTATTTCAAAGGTGGTAGGCCTAAGGATCCAATTTGGAAGTACTTTTTGGAAGTTAAGATTAATGGCAAACAAATGGCTAAGTGTAGAGAGTGTGAGTACACAGTTGTCAACAAGGTAGCAAGGATGAAAATACACTATGAGAAGCATGAGAAGTCTACTGAAAGTCCTGTTGAACAGGCTGATACAGACAGTGCAGACACACATATCAGCAAAGACATCAAGATTTTGAAGGTAAATAAAATTAATGCTTAACCCCTTGCCCTCTAATGTCAATAATTAAAAATTCTATATTTTATTGTGACTATACCAAGGAAACTGGTTTTCATTTTTCAACAATTTTGTTGGGCGATGACAAATTTGTTGAAAATAAAAAAAACAGTTTATCTTTTAATATTATTTGAAAAATGTTTTTTGTTGACATTGGAGTGCTAGGAGTCCAATATATCTAATACATGCCTTAACCCTTTCACCGATGAATTCCTCAGCTATCATTTTCAAGGACACTATGCGGGAAAACTGCAGAATATTTTGAAACTAATTTGACTGGAAAACAAATTTACTCGTGAAATGACTGCTGCTTTTACTAAGCCAGTCATTTCAGTGAAAAAATTTCAAAAATTTGTGCTAAGTTGTGTTTAAAAGTCATAATGTACAATGTAGGTAAGGTTACTATTCACTGTAATTGTCTTGGCCGCATAGGGGTTATCAACAGGATGTCTCACCTTTAGTTCAGATACCTGAGTTAATTATTCTCTTTGCCATGCTAGTAATAGAGCCAGGTCTGATAATCTCTGATAACCACAATCACATGCTGAGCCTCTTTACAATTCAATGGTATAGGTGTGATAATTGGCCTGTGAGGGCGCTGGCTTAAGATTAGAAATAACACACAATGATCTGCTTAACCCTATACTTTCTGCAACCCAGGGTTTTCAGAAATACTCTTGCCTGAATACCTTTACTACAGTAATATTATGAAAACAATTTGGCATAGCACACTAACACCCTTCAGATAGACTGATGCAAACAGTCAAACTAATATTCAGCAAGTCCCAAAGTTTTGAAAATAAATAAAAACATGCATTTATTTGACAGAAGGGTGGTCTATCTTTAACTCTATCCATTCCAAATTTTAAATGTATTGAATTATGACATAAAATTAATTACTTTTGAAAATTCAACATAGGAATGACTGATTTTGTTGCAATGCCAGTCATTTCAATGTAAATTTTTAAAAAGATTATCATATCTTGTCCCCAAATGGCTTGGACCAGGTAGGGTGTATATCTACATTTGGCTTATATAGCACATGTAATATCCCTTTTCTTTGTTTCAGCTGGACAAACCATCAGCTGCACCATGCACAAAGCGACTAAGAGAAGAATTGCCATCACAATCAGCACCACCCTCACCAACCTGTCCAGTTCAATTCTCAATTCAACCCGATCTGAGCCGACATTGTATCACTACCACCTCAGCGATGAAGTCAGCAATAGATATAGAAGTCGCGAGGTTGTTTTATGCTTGTAACCTTCCATTTTCAATGGCTGAACATCCGCAGTTCATAAAAGTTGTTAGTATGCTACGCCCAGGATATAACCCCCCTTCACGTAAACTGATTGGTGGAAAGCTTCTAGATGCTGTGCATGATCAGGTGACAGAGGATATGAAGGTGATTCTTGATGGCAAGACAGCAACATTAGTGGAGGATGGGTGGAGTAACATTCACAATGAACCTATCATAGCATCCTGCTTTCAAGTAGAAGGAAAGAGCTTCTTCCTAAACAGCTTTGACACTGGTTCTATGACTAAAAGTGCTGAAAACTGTAAGGTGAAGTGTCAAGAGACAATACAATATGTTAAGACAAAATACAACTGTACAGTTAAGAGCATTGTCACAGATAATGCAAAGAACATGGAAAAAATGCGTGATGGTTTGAAGGCTGATGACAATGATCTTATTGTCTATGGCTGTTCTGCACACTGGCTAAACTTACTAGGGCAAGACATAACACCGGATACGCTAATTAAGCATGTAGTTGAGATTCAAAAATATTTCAGGAATCACCACAAGCCACTATCCTGGCTCTCGGAATGTATTGGTAGTGTTAAGCCACAGCTTCCTTGTGACACTAGATGGAAGAGTCAACTCGTGTGTATTGACTCCTTCATTGACAACCGTCCACATTTCATGAAAATTGTACAAGACCATGAAGGAGAAATAGATAATTCTATTGTCAAGAAGATAATGGACTTTAACCTGTTTAGAAATGCAAGAGACTTAGCCGAACAACTTCGGCCAATTTCAATAGCAATTGACACATGTCAGAGTGACACATCAACACTAGCCGATGCATGCCATGTTTGGTTTGAATTACTAAACAACACTCTGCTAGAACCACACAAGAAAACTCTGTTAGCACGTTTCAGCAAGGCAATCCTGCCAGAGCATCTTGTCGCATACACATTACATCCAAAGTTTCAGGGCGAGATGCTGGTAGCAAAACAGTTTGAAGAAGTGAACAATTGGATAATAGCTAAGAACCCTAGCTTTATAGCAACATTTACTCCATACCAGGCTAAAAGCAGCCCATTTCCTGCATCATATTTCTGTGATGCTGCAGTTCAAGTGCCTTCAGTGACAGGGTGGAAGGCCTTGAAAACACTAGGTGTGCCAGGTGATTTTATTGATATGGCTATTCAGCTGCTTGAAGCACCAGCATCATCAGCATCGATTGAGAGAATTTTTAGCAATTTTAGCTATATCCACACTAAAATCTGTAATAGGCTTGGAGTAGAGAAAGCGTCAAAGCTAGTGTTTTGCTACAGGATGTTGAGAGGGCTGTCTGATTTGGACTACTAATTAAACCTAATTAAGCCTTTTAAGTTTTAATTGTATGTATTTGGTAAAAATGTAATAATAACTCATATAATAAATGGATTTGTTTAATATAGTGCTTTTGATGCAATCTCTGATTTCTTGTTATTTTTTAATAGGATTATGATGCATACGAGTATGGTGATATGTCCAACATAGTTTTGGACTGGTTTAAACCATTTAAGACAGGTTTTGGACAATGTCTGCTCAAAGTTAGTATTGGACTGTCCAAAACCCAACCCTGAATAGCGTGGAGTATCCAGTTTCGGGGCGCCTAAGCAGGAATTGCTAATAATTTAATAAATACCATAAATATTTAAAAATAAATTGGCTTAATTTGTTAGTGACTTTATCCCTTATCCAGCACCAAGTTAGAACAAAACCCCCGTAAACGAAATGTCAAAACACAGCGCCATTAGGTGATGACGTACATCAAAACAAACAAAAACGATGGTATCCTGTTTCGGCGATAGCGCGTACAGGCTCGCCCAAATTTCTATTTCTGGACAATCCAGCTACCATATGAAGCAAAAAATGCTGAACGTTTGAAGTTGTCAGAATAGGTGTTTTATCGTCATTTTCTTGTTTTATCTTGGGTGATGGTCGTGGCCATTTTCCTCAGACTGGAACTAGTTTTGAGGGCTTGACTGAAGCATCAAATGGGAATTTGCAAAAGATATTGAATAATATTATACTATGCGTATACTCCTTGATTTTGATAAAAATGTGCGAAGAACAGGCACTGCACTGTTGACATTTGAACCAGAGTTGCCCTTATGCGTCCTTTTGTGCGTATATGGGCTGTTTCACAATCAGGGTACCAAGTTTGTCTCACAACCACTAAAAATTCAAACTCAGTATTTTTATATTTTTATTTCTCCAAATCCAACATTGTTAATTACAATATATAAATCCAAATTTTTGGAGCACCTGAATGAATATTTCTTTTCAAAAATAATATCCCAAGCATGTTAGGAGAGTATTTTTTAAACTACAACAGTCATTAATACTATTCAACTATAACCACAAAATAACAGTAATATCAAACTTCAGTGGTATCCATATGTTCCCCAAGTATAATTCCATTATTGGAATTATGATTCAGTATAAAAATGAAGTATATTTGTAGAAATATCAATAAAAGACTGAACTAATTTTCAAATATTCAGAAAACAGATATGTTTTAATTACCACTGTCACTAATTGCACTGCATATGATGGAATTGAGCACAAAAATATAAACCTACATGTACTTTTCTACATATACTGAAAAATTCACTAATTTATCTTTTAAAATAAAAATTTACCACTACAATGAAAAATATGAAGAAAATTACATATTTCTTCCGGAGAGGACATAATTTTTTGACATGAAGTAATATATTCTGTACAAGATATAACTGCAAACTAATATATTTATCTTATAATGCCAATATAAAATACACCTTTTAAATGAAACTAGACTGGGGATTTTTGACACTTTTCAAAACTGGCTGTACCATTTAGCCCACCGGTTTCTAAAGATGCAATAACTTTGAGATTTTTCAGGCATTTATTGAATAATATATTTTATTTTATCTTAATTTAATAGCAAAATAGAACCTGTCTTTAAAAACAGCAGTTTTTACACTAAAAGTTTCTTAGCATGTTAAATATCAAAGTTTGGAAATTCTCTAAAATGCTTCCGGAGAGGACAATTTGTTTTGACATGAATGTATGAATATTCTGAATGATATAACTTGAAAGAAATACATTTATCTTACATTCAGATACAAAATATATATTTATTAAATCAGAACATAAGATGTTATCTTATTAAAACATTATAACTTGTCATGTATACATTATTAGTCATACATTTGACACAGGCAAGACCAGTTGGAAATGTAATGTTACTCAGCCATTTAAGTAATACAAGATTAGCCACTAAAATTTATATCTAACTGAAATATTCAGCCTGCCCTGAAGGAAAAATGAAGAGTCCATCTCTAGAACTAAATATTAATCAGGACAATAAAAAATAAGGAGATTCTTCCGGAGAGGACAAAATGTTTTGACATGACAAAATATACATGTATTGTCAACATTCATGGCTACTTGTATAAGCATAGTGATGAAGATTACTGCATACAGTACTGTATCATCTTATTTGATTTTACTGAAGGCCTGACTAACAGAGGCAAGATCCACTATTATAAATGGGTCATTTCCCAGCAAAGTAATAGGGCCGAAGAAAATAAATGAAACATGTAAGTTTTCTTCAATGTCCCTGCGTCTTGGCCATTGGAACTTGGGATGCTCTCGCTTTCCTCCACGGATTCTATGCAGGTATGTAATGGTAACTGTGTCATCATCGTGAACTGGTGATGTTGTACTTCTCCTTTAGATAGTTGTTAGTTACCTGCAGGAATCTATGTACAGCTGCAGCATCATGCTTTGGGTCATCTGTGATGCAGAATAGCGAATCTGTGTGGGTCGGTTCGTCACTTGTCTGATCAGCATTGTTGATATATGCCATAACAGGATGAATTGTAACTTGAGCCTGGCCCCAATGATATGACTGAACTTCATCCTGCATTGAGCATGCATAGTTCTCAGCAAAGTCAGCTACAAGCACAGCTGACGTGTGTGGCATATTAATCTTGGATTGGCGAAACTGATCAGCTTGCCACCTGGCTCTGAACAAATGCGCTGGAAAGGGCTCTGCGTCTTTTACTAGGTTTGCAACTAATTGTCTGCAGGAGATTGAGCTTGTCACCAGTCGCAGTGCCCTAAATTTCTTCTTCACAGTTTCCTTCTGACCCTTCACCTTCATTGGTTTGGTTTCTTCAACAACTTTCCATTGGTCATATGTGATCTGACTATCACCTTCTGCAGCTAACATTGGAGAGTACCAGTTGAAAAGCTGAGCTGCATTGCAGTTAGGACATGCACGATCAACACACTGTTTCTCAGGAAAGTCTGGGTCATTATAGGGGCAGAGCGTTTTCTTGGATAACATGTGTATGTCATCAATGTAAAGGTTGCCAGTGTCTGTGTTGCTTTTGGCTTGTCTATTCAGCATCTTGAGCTTTAATTTTATGTTCTCGCACTTAATACAGCAGCACACATTGCGCTCTAAAGCTTTCAGGTGTCTGACATACGAGGGATTTAAAATGATGAAAGTGACATATCCGATCTTTATGTTTGGATTGGCTGCTTTGAAGGCCCGATATGCTTGGATGTAACTACACTCCAGGACGTTAAGTGGCTGACCCTTCTTGACACATTTTTTGTGTGGAACAATACGAGATATACCTTCAGACATCCAGTGCTCCTTAACCGTTTGTCCAGTTTCAGCATCGATGGCATCCTTCCTTTTTTTGCGTGATTGGGTTACAAGCATTTCCTTGTGCTCTTTTACTTGCTTCATTTTCTTTTGGAGCTTTGTCCCTATGCCTAGTGAAGATGCAATTCTTGATGCCATGCCATATTGTGAGACACACAGACATGCATAGGCCAGTAGATTATATTGCTTTCTTTTCTTTTCTGTCACGTTTGCCGTTATCTCTTTGATAGTTGTTTTCAGCGACGACATTGTTAATGAGTCTTGTAACTTGCGTACCACACCTCTCTTCTCTAGTTCTGCTTTCTTTGATGGTGATGCTTTCTCTACCAGCTTGGAGACAACTGTAGCAAATGTTCTTGGAGAGCTTGGTAATTTTTCTTTTATTGTGGCAATCTTTCGATGTATAGTAGATCTACTGGTGGGAGATTTCAAAACTGCTGTTTTTGAAGGTGTTCTCATAATGTCTGTTGGCTGACTTTGATCCTCTTCTATATCTGGTATGTCCCTTTTTCTTGATATTCTTCTTCTTTTGACTTCCTTTTGGTTTATTATTACTTTCTTCTGGCTTGTTAATTTGCCTCTACTCTCTCTCTTCTTGTCTGCCATGTATTTTTTCTTCTCCTGAGGTGTCATGATGTCCTTGTAGCGTTTTTTGCTGTTATTTGTGGATTGGGTCTTAATGTGTTCCTCTTTGTTTTTCTTTCGCTGTTCTCTCTTACCTGCTGCCCACTTCCCTCTGCGTTCCTTTAAAGTATTATCTGTCATCTCGTTGGAAGTTGATGCATAATGTTTTCGTTTCCTTTCTGCATCTCTGGCGAGATATTCTTTATATCTATCGGGATTCGTTTCCTTTAATTTGCGGCGAGATTTTGCAGCTGCCCTTTGGGGAATTTGGCTTGGAGTGGAATTTTTAGCCCTTGCATGAGATCATGTACGACTTGGCGGCCAATTAAACCTGACTGTTAGAGTTTGTGACATTGTTTGTGTGGCTGATTGATTGACTGATGGATTAGTGTTTATAATGATTAACAATACTCGATCGTTAGGTGTTCCCAATTTCTCAACTAAAAAGCTCAGCGATGTTCAACGATATCGTCGATCTACAGGTAGGCATACGTTAAAATATTGATTTTTTCCAAACAGCATATAGCTCAAAGCTCCACGATACAAGCGCCCTTATTGGATACACGCTAATGCGTTATCTATGCTTCAACCAATCAGCAATCACATTACATAGTTACTCCCTATGAATTAGACATATCCCGTTATTGGCTGATATATTTTCACTAATTACGCAGTTTAATCTGATTTATACAAATTATTTTTGATAAATTATTGTTTTGTCTGATCTTAACCTATGTATTCCACTATATTTAGTCATTCCAGTTACATTATAAAAAATACGCGCGCATTATATCGAAGTAGGTCGTCGTCCTTGAGCAAACTTGCCCCAGATACTCGTAATTTTTCAATTCGTCCAAAGTCAAGTTAGGGTTTAATAGAAAAACGAATGCAGTGGTCTTTGCTAATTACTAATGTAGTGGTCCTTGGAAATATTAATCATACAACGTCGTCAATGTAGGTTGGTTGGTTTATCAGACAACAAACAAGTACAGTGCTTGAAGTTATTGTTTATTGACATGCAGTTCAAATGTTATTAGTTAAATATACAAGGGCCATTTCAATAGATCAATTTTAGCCACCATTGTAGATCACAGAATACATATTTTTGAAAATTTACCACTGGAATGACTGGCACTGTTTTCAACATGTTTAATAAAGTGCTTTATAATTAGATCAATGTGTTGTGTTTATTTTAAGAAAAAAACATGGGACCCCCATATTTCAGATGAGGACCGCATGGGACCCCCAGATTTTTACAGTGGGACCCCCAAATCTGAGTGTGGGGTCCTTGGGACCCCCAAAAATCGGATGTTGTGGGCAACACTGATTTGAACCATCCTGTCCAATATGGATTTTGACAATGGTCACGTGGTATAAATAAAACAGACGACGGACAAGAATTTCCAATATTTAAAACACAATGCTTTGAAGGCATATGATAAAAAGTAATAGGAAAATCGGCAATTTTTTACATGCTAAAGTTGATTTAGGGCGGACGTAACATTTTAATGTGAATTTTGAGGGTAAACGCGCTAAGTGTTACCAATAATTACTGTACTGGTTGATAACAAAATTATGACATCATGAGAACTTGTGTTGTTACACCACGCATGCGTAAGGAAAGCTCACCGAAACTAGAGCCTCACCGAAACTGGATACTCCACGATCAGACATGGGGTAATTGTAATAAAATGTTATTTATTACATTTTTTCATGTAATTGAGTGTAATAAGTAATTGAGGAGTTGAAAAAGTAATAAGTAATATAATTGTAATATATTACATTCAGAAATTAGAGTAATAAAAATTGTAATTATCATATTACATTTTCAATTACAATTAAAAAAACCCTATAATGTACATGTGTATCTGACTATTTCAGTAAAACACAATAAACAAACTCATAACAAGACCCTTTCAATCTGTTGGACTTCATTATATATTTAAATGGACTCACTTTCACACATAGCTAGCTAAAGAAAGACAAAATGATTCCAGATAAGGTACAGTACAGCTCAGAGATAACTTAACGTACGAACGGGTCTGAAATGCGTGCATGATGCGTTGAAGGCCCGTTTCCAAAGCATCGGTTTTAAAAATACAATGCATTCACAACGCATCTAGTTAATTTTTTGGATGCATTTAAAATAATAAATATATGCATTGAGAACGAGCATTAAATGCGTAAATAAGCAAGTTTGAACTCGTTTGATGTCCCCCAGAGATAGTGCCAAACGCGTTGTTAAAAGCAAAACGGGACAGACGCCAAATTTTAAATGCGTTTAAAAGATTCATATGTGCATTGCGTAATACCCGGCGTACATACCACCTTCACGGCTCCAACTACCCGGGTTCCAATCATTATCAAACTTAGCGGTAGATTACATTTCCAAGAAGGGGCAAAGGTAAATATGAGAACATTTTCCTAAAAAAGACAGCGGGACATGATATTAAAAATCAAAATTATAAATATTACGAAACACAAAATCATGATTCCCGGTTGAGAATTAATGTAACGATGCGCCCCTGAATGTTTTGCGCCCCTGAACATTTTGCATCTAGTGCAAGAATTGTAAGCATCGGTTCGTTTCACATTTAACTTTTATAAACATCCAGCGCAGCGAAACATGCCGACTAGGGAGATTTGACATAGGTTAATCATAGTCAAAATTGTCCGTAAGCACCTTCATTATCACTTCTCCGCGTCACCTGGGTTCGTGATGAACAGACAGCGAATAAACGCAAAATTATGGATTAAAGATTATTAAAACATGCAGATGGTGTGGTTTTTATTGATAATATGACGCACAAATTAACAGATTCTTGTCCGCTATCTCAATATCCCCATCGGTGCTCTACACGAAAAAAGACTAGTTTGAACAGGGCTAGTTATGAAATACTATGCGCCCCTAAAGCTGTAACATGTACCGATATCTCATTGGCTTTTCGCGGAAATAAAACGCCCGTAGTGATTTATTGATTTTCATTTTGTGACATTCGGTAGCTTTCGGATTCACTATATTGCAATGTAATGTAACCGAGTATAACAGCGGTCAATTTTCAAAAATCGTTTTAGGCATACTTGTGTGTTAAAGGGCTAATATGTAAGCATAATTCATCTTTTGTTTTGCTAGTGCTCTATGCTGCTATATATTATATATACATATATTTTGATTATGAAATAATAAGAGGTTTGTTGATTTCAAAATAAAATATGATTGTTTGTTTATTTATTCACCACACACGCACATTGGAAAAAAGTAATTGTAATTGTAATATATTACTTTGCTAAAAGTAATTGTAATATATTACTTTTGCAAAAATGAGTAATTGTAATTGTAATATAATATATTACTTTTGCAAAGTAATAGTAATTGTAATATATTACTTTTGCAATGTAATCGCCCCATGTATGTCCACGATACAACATTAATACTAGATAATGGTAGATAAAAACTTAGACAAAATGATGTACGATTTTGACTAGCACCAGAGCCGATATCACTACCAATAAAACAACACCAGCAATATATAAACCTACAAAACAACAGGACATAAGAAGCCTAAGGCTTAAGTCCTGAAAACATGATGATGATGATGATGATCATCATCATCATGAACTTTGAATCTTGAAAAATGCCACGAAAATAGAAATAATATGCTTATACCTCCTGTTCGCTTTCATCTCTAAAACATAGGCATGCTGCCCGTATTCTATATCCATCCTTATCATAGGTCCGCACAGATTGATTTTTTTCTTTAACCATTTCGTGGTGCGGATAAATTAATTAAATTTCACGTTAAATCTTGAGATTTTCTTATTTTTGTTGTGCCTTGTGTAGTAGTTCCCGTCTATCAGGCTGTAGAGACTTTTACGAACCTCTTTCTTTTTTCTTTATTTTGAATTGAATTGAATCTGCATTTATTCGGTTGAATGATATTTACAGTATATATTGTGCATACATGGAAGCCTATGTACCGTAGACCCCCTTACATAATCATGCATGTATATACACAAATGCAGATAGGCTGATCAACAAAAAAGCTGAACTGAAAACGCCGGTACACGACTCGTCCTTCCATCATATTAATTACAGGTGCTACCTAAAAACACAAACATAAACATTAGCGAACTGAAAATTGCCGAATATAAACTCTCACTGAATAGTAACCCGTCAAGAGGTGTCCTGATTTATACTCACGAATCAATAAATGACATGGACTGTGGTACACTAAATAATCATTGCTTCAATGAGTCAGTGTGGACATCATGAATCTTACAACAAAAGAAACAATCCTTGTTTGATGCATTTATAGAAGTCCAAACTCGGATGGCCCAAACAACAAAAAATCTGCTAAATCAGCTAAACATGGCAGGTGAGTTTGGCGCTGACAACGTTCTTATAGTAGAGGAGTTCAATTTCAGTAGAATTAACTGGAGCACTGGACTTTCAACTAATGGAGAGGAAGATGCATTTCTGGATTCTACTAATAATATTTTTCTACAATAACTAGTTACTAAACCAACAAGTCATAGAATAAATCAGAAATCAAATCTACTAGATCTCATCTTAGTAAACAACAGGAACATTGTCCATGAAATAATCCACCTACTGCCTCTAGGCAAAAGCGATCACGACATTCTCCAAATTTCCCTGCACCCGAACATTTTAAGCCATGCCAAACAGACAACTAAATCCAAACTACTATTGAATAAAGGTAGGTATGCTGAAATGTGAACAGAGTTATGAATGATAGACTGGCAGGATCTGAACGAACTCGATACAAATGAAGCACGGAACCTCTTACACAGAAAAGTAACCACTATGAAAGAGCAATATATTCCTACCTCTAAGCAACAGGGCAGAAAGAAACATCTCTGGATTGACCATACAGCATCACAGTCACTTACACTAAAGAACCGAGCCTACAAAAAGTATAATAAAACTAAGCAAACTACAGATTATGAGCTTTACAAAAGTGCCAGAAACACAGCTACATCATCCATCTGAAGAGCAAAACAGTCCTTCGAACGAAAAGTGGTGTCTGAAAGTAAAAATAACCCTAAAGCATTTTGGAACTATGTAAAAAGCAAAACAACTCTACATGAATCGATTAGTGATCTCCGTAACCCAGATACTGGCATCATTAGCACAGATGACAAAGAAAAAGCAAATATCCTCAACAACTTCTCCTCAAGTATCTTCACTTATGAGGACTTGCATACTATACCAAGTATCAGCAATAGGGCCACCAGCACTATTTTAGACAGTATATTAATAACACCTATGGCTATTGAGAAAAAAACTGAAAGCCCTCAATCCAAATAAAAGCAATGGCCCAGACGAAATTCCAGTGAGAATACTAATCAAAGCAGCCAAGGAAATTAGTGTACTTTTATGCATCATCTTTAACAAATCTCTCGAAGGTGTACTACCAAACATCTGGAAATTGGCAAATATGTGCTGCATATACAAGACAGGTTAAAAAACTGATCCAAATAACTACATACCAATTAGCCTTACCTGCACCCTGTGCAAGGTCCTTGAGTCATTTGTTAGGGACAGTATCGTAAACTATTTGGAAGAAGCCAACCTATTCTCTACATGCCAGCACGGTTTCAGACATAACAGATCATACAAAACACAACTGCTAGAGTATCTTGAATACACAACGATTAAACTTGATGCAAAAGAATCTGTTGATGCTGTATATCTGGATTTCTCCAAGGCTTTCGATACAATACCACATAAAAGACTCAAAATCCAAATCCAATCAAAATTGCAACGCTATGGTATAGGAAGTAAAGTAACCAAGTGGATGGAAAACTATTTAACCAATAGAAAACAAAGAGTACGAATTAATGATACAACATCAGATTGGGCAGATGTAACCAGTGGCATACTACAAGGAAGTGTTCTTGGGGGTGGGGGGTCTCTCCTTTTTCTAATTTACATAAATGATCTACCAGAATCACTAACCTACCACTGCAAAGTATTTGCTGATGACACGAAAATATATGGAGACCCATCCACCAATGACATCCAAGATAACATAGACAAGGTATGCGAGTGGTCCCGGACATGGCAACTCGGCTTCAATACAAGTAAAACGCATGTCTTACATTTTGGCAGTAACAGTTCCCGAATCCAATACTCTATGACACCTGGTACCTCACACATACAGCCAATATCTACATCACAGCTGGAAAAGGATTTGGAAGTGCATATCGACACAGACATTTCTTTTGATACACACATAAATAACATCGTATCTAATGCGAATAGTAGAGTAGGAATAATCAAAAGAACTTTTTCCTGAATAGAGCCATCTACACTTACTTTACTTTACAAATCTTTAGTAAGACCTATTCTTGAATACTGTAACTCAGCATGGTCACCAAGATTTAAATGACAATCCCAGCTATTAGAAAGAGTACAGCATCGGGCAACAAAGTCATTACAACGAATTAGAGACTACAGCTACACAGAAAGACTCAGAACCCTAAATCTAATGTCATTGAAATACAGAAGATTTCGAGGAGACTTTATTGAAACATATAAAATCCTTAATGATATGTACAACATTGATAAAAGCAGCTTCTTCGAACTCTCCACTAATACATACACTAGAGGACATAAAGTTCAAGCTCAACATGAAACGCAGCACTAAGGATATTCCTAAATACTGTTTCTCTAACAGAGTGGTAGCCTATTGGAATTCACTGCTAGCAACAGTTATAGAGGCACGAACGGTTGAATCCTTCAAAAGTAAACTAGACAAGTATTTCAAAGAAATTCTTCTTGATTTTAACTAAACATGATTTGCATAGAGACACTAGCATAGAGAAGGAGACCATGATAGCGATAAACACATTGAACAGGCCATATGCTTATCAGACCACCACAAAGTCATACTGCAATTCTGGCAATACAGTGGACGGATTTTGGAGCAGCCTCTGCATAGACAAGAACATGCTCGGTAGCGATTCCAATTACCGGTAGATAATCTCTGCTTCCACGTGCTCACTTTGTGGTTGCATGAAGAGACACTTGCATAGAGGAGGGGACTCGGATGGCGATGAGCACAGAGAATGAAAATAACAGCAATTAGACATACCACGGCCTCCACAAGTGAACATGTAAACAAATGCTAGGCGCAATAAGGTGTGACCATGAGTGTAGGCAGCACATCGCAGCTGACGCTGGGAACAACCATGCATCATAGCATTTCCCAAAACATAGCTATAGTTTTAAATCTAATGTCAGTGATATACTTATGGTTTCGAGGAGACTTAATTGAGCGACAATGGTTAAATCATCCAAATACAAACTAGATGTATCTATACACCTGTGCAAAAGTTAAGCACCAGCAAAAACAATAGAACGTAGAAACATGATGGTACAACTAGGCTGCCATACTTTTTGTCCCCGCCTTAACTGACATAATTCCAAGTACGAAATGCACATGCATGCATGACTTCACGCCGCTTGATGTCCGTGCGTGGCGGGAAACAGCACACGTGTTCAGTTATGTAAAAGTCCAGTTTGAGGTGTAGAACATTACATACAGATTTAGGCGACAAGATTAGGAATTTTGTGTTCATGACCATGGTTTATTTGTACAGAGAGAATTAGCTCTTGATTGTGAACCGCTATGGCAAGACGAAGGTTAAGTGATCGTGTGAAATGGCAAATCATAGGCATGCATACCACTGGTATGTCATGCAGAGAGATTGGCAGACAGCTGAACATTAACCATACTGTAATCAGTCGTTTGATTGCAAAACATGGGCAAACTAACGAGGTGAAGAACAGGCCTAGATCTGGAAGACCGAAGAAGACTACTGCCCGTGATGATCGAGCCCTAGTACGCCTTGTTAGGAGATCTCCATTCACCAACAGCAGAGTGCTCAGCCAGCAATGGGAAACGCGCAATAGAGTGTCAATGTCTACCGTCAAAAGGAGACTGTATGCTGCTGGCATGAAAGCTAGGAGACCTGTCAGACGTCCTCTCCTCACTGCACACCACAAAGAGGAGCGTCTGAGGTGGTGCAACGAAAGAAGACACTGGAACATGAGATCCTGGAGACGGGTACACTGGTCCGATGAAAGTCGGTTCCTGCTTCATGCCACAGATGGTCGAACTCGTGTATGGAGGTCCAGACGCACGGCGTACGACCAACGTAACATCATGGAAGAAGTTCCATTTGGTGGAGGTTCCGTTATGATATGGGGGTGCATCTCATTTGATTGTAAGCTGGATCTGTTGACTGTACCTGGAACACTAAATGGACAAAGATATCAAGATTCCATACTGGATAGAGTTGTGGTCCCTCATTTTGTAAATCATGCACCTGGAACCCACCCTATATTCATGGATGACAATGCCCGACCACATCGTGCTAGAGCTGTGCATGAATACCTCCGCCAGAATGCCATCGAAACCCTACCATGGCCAGCAAGGAGCCCTGACATGAACCCTATTGAGCATATCTGGGACATTCTGGGAAACATGGTGAGAAGGAGGGATCCTCCTGTGCAGAACCTACAGGAATTAACAGACGCACTCCATCTTGAATGGCAACGAATACCACAATGGCGTATCAGTCGGTTGGTGACCAGCATGAGACGTCGTGTCCAGGCCGTCATCCAGGCACAAGGTGGATATACCCGGTATTAATAATGACAGTCTCAAACTCGTGCACAGATGTTAAACTTCGTTTTCAGACACCATTAATGACAATCTAGCCACGTGTGTCAACTGTAGGGCAATAGTTGTCAGTTGTGTCAACGTAACCATATTCAGGCCTCGTTTTCAAGTTCAAACAAAGACATACAGTGTTTCCCCACCATCATAATCAGCATTCCTCTAGTTGCATTATTACCTCTTGCACTAAGATGGATGGGTACATACATGTTTATGCTATTGGTTTCTTCATAGCACATGAATATACCCTCGCATGTGCGTAAAAATAGGGTGGTGCTTAACTTTTGCACAGGTGTATATATATATCAATACAGTGCAACTTAGAGATAATTTAACGATTCCCCACCGACTTCGGATACCAGAATTACTTGAAAAACTTACTAGCTTAACTGGACAATGCCCTAGCAATTACAAATCAGCGCATGTTAGGCCTCCATGCATATACATATTTACTGTACAGCCATCGTGCTCGGCAAAGATAGTGTTGGTGCGGGGATGACGTCAGGATCTCATAAAATCGCGCTCTCGTTGCAAGAAAATGGCGCCACCCGGGATATAAAATAATGCCATGTTTACGATGGTATAATTACTCGTATTATTTGTCTATTGTTTTTATTTAGGATCCAATATGTTAGTCATATAATAGGCTTTCAAATAAAATACACTTTTACCAATCCTGGAATTGTCCTTTAAGCGTATACTTACCTTGAAATTAGGATTCTGGGAATTCAGGGTTAAAAGTATAAACATCGATCCCAACGCACGCAAAACGAGATTTAAAGCATACGTTCTGAATGGGTGTGCCTTCAGACAAAATTTGAGGAAATTGAATTTGCCCAATTTTTCAGAGTGGACGTTAGACATCAGACTTCGGACATCAGACTTATTATTTTTTGTTTAGCTGGGCAGATTTTATCGAATTATATGAATCTGATCAGATTAATCTGATCGTGAAACCAGCGTTAAGAATTTTAGTTATTCATGCCGCCAAAGACTGGTGTGAGTATTGCGGTTGGTAGTAAGGTGTTTGAAATTTACAAATTCGGACTAGTGCTGCTGCTACTACTACTACTACTACTACTACTACTACTACTACTACTACTACTACTACTACTACTACTACTACTACTACTACTACTACTATGGTGGTTCGATCCCCGACCGGGGAAATGATGATCAACAAAGTAAAATAATGGGTGCACTCCGTAGGTGGGGTTAGCACAGAAATTGAAGCCATCGCATTGCCAGTACATTAAAAACTAAGTAAGACTACTACTGCCAGTGCCAGGATGGAGACCAGGTGAGGGCACAGCATACACACCAGATGGGGTGCATCCAAATGACGGTCTCATATGAATTCGCCAGTGTATTAGTATGTCCGGCATGTGAAAGCTGGTCCGCTAAACTACGATTAAAAGTCTTGCCGCGGTCATCCAGTGGAAAGATGTCCGGTTGCTGATGCCATGTGGAGTTGCAGGATGGCGGTTTGATCCCTGACTGGGGAAATGATGATCAACAAAGTAAACTAACGGGTGCACTCCGTATGCAGGGTTAGCACAGAAATTGAAGCCATCACATTGCCAGTGCGTTAAAAACTAAGCAAAACTACTACTAATTCTAGTAGTAGTAGTAGTAGTAGTAGTAGTAGTAGTAGTAGTAGTAGTAGTAGTAGTAGTAGTAGTAGTAGTAGTAGTAGTAGTAATAGAACAAAATATTTAAAACATTTACATATGCAAATTCAATCCTGCTGACAATACCAAATAATTGTATATTTCAGCATAGAGCATGCTGTACATTGTGCATTCCGGTTACTAGCCAGAGCTTTGTAAATGGTGCATAGTATGGTGATATGTTAAGGAGAGTGTAATCAATAATCTTGAGAACGAGTTAAATTTGGTTCACAACATTTATAACTCAATGCCACAGTTCATATCATACTTGTAGTTGGCACCCATACTGGATTTCTGACCCATGGTCCATTTCACAAACCTACTCCGATTTACTTATGAAGTTTCAAACTGATCTGAAAAAACCAGTCGCAAGATTAATCATCGGGAATCACCAAGGTTGTGGTTGGTCTCTGCTGGACATACTGGATTTGCAACAAATCTTGAACAATTGCAAAATATATTTAGAACTGATGACGAGACTGTAATAGCAGTCAAAATATGTAACATCATCAGCAGATGTCTTCTGACAGGGCTCCAGTGTAAATGCTCATTCGCCTGGATGATTTTGAACCTAAACGCCAAGCACATTTCACAAATTGGGCATTGAAAATATGTAACTTACTTATATTGACGTAACGCTGAAACTTAACATATGGATGTATTGAATTTGTCTCAATCTACCATACTAGCACTGTTAACACAACCTGCTATAGATGTATCCCATGACAAACTATAGCTACTTATTCAATAGAAATAAATACATTAAAACTCGTGAACCGAATATCTAATGTGTAGTGAATTTGACATTTTTTGTTGCGACTATCACTATTGACTAGTATGAGTTGGTCTGTGTCAAAAAAGGCTTTGAGAAGTATTGAAAATTCAACATTTTCTGCTAAAGGATTTATTGAAAGTATGGAAAATTTAGATTTTATCATGTGTGATTTCCATTTGCAAAACAATATAGATAATATTGATACGAGAGTATTACTATTATCTTTATTATTTTGCGAGCTCGGCTACTAATTGTGAGTTTTCTGCAAAATTTTGTTTTGAAATGGAATTTATTGAAAGTATGGAAAATTTAAATTTTATCATGTGTGATTTCCATTTGCAAAACAATATAGATAATATTGATACGAGAGTATTACTATTATCTTTATTATTTTGCGAGCTCGGCTACTGATTGTGAGTTTTCTGCAAAATTTTGTTTTGAAATGGAAATTGATTCTGGCTTTATAAAATTGGTCTGGAATTTGATAAATTAGTTATGGACTCTGTATGGAATTTCATTCTGCAGGTCTATGAATCCTGTTAACTATGTAATATTGTAATGTCCATTTGCTGGCCAAGAGAAGACCATTTTTGAACATTTACCACTGGAATAGCTGGCTAAGTTGATAAGGAAGCCAGTCAATTAATCTTGTGGTGATTTCTAAAAATAGTCCTGTAGGCCTGAAAAAAAATGAACAATCAGTGAGCAAAATCAAGAATTTCTTGACCAGTCTTGGCCATTAAAGGGTTAAGTTGACCAATCCTGACCATTAATCCATTTAACACTCAAGCCTGCCAAAACAGCTTTAGCAGGAATCTTGAGAAATGTTCATTTTGCAAACCAAAGACTGGCAAAGCTATTTTTGAAAATTTACTACTGGAATGACTGGCTCGATAACTGAGCCAGTTATTCCAGTGGTAAACTTGTCAAAAATGATCTCTTGGTCTGCAAATTGACATTTTCTATGACAAATGGGTTGGGCCAAAAGCTCTAATTATGTATTATGCTATGGCTGAAATTATGTAAGATGAAAAATAGAGTTAATGTTGGATGTGCTTTGAACAACTCGGTCATGATTTAATATTGTACCCATATATGGGTGGCCATCCATTCTCATGCTGTGAATTGGTAATTATAGCAAGGTTCGTACTGATCATGGAAATCCTGGAAAGTCAAGGAATTTGAAAATTTTAATTCCAGACCTAGAAAGTCATGGAAAATCAGTGTTTTTAATGATAGGTCATGGAAAAGTCATGGAAAATGCAATCATGGAAAATAAAAAGAAATCTGTTGGCATAAACATGATAAATAATCTTTATGCAATACAAATTACGGCAACAGCTTATCAAAACAAGGCTGTGGCTTGGTTGTTGCAATATTCAGACATTTTGCAGAATAACTCTGGTCATATTTTTGGAGCTATGTCATAAATCTTATACAAATCTAAATATTAATTCTCAGAGGTCATGGAATTTGTTAATTTTGGTCTTGAAAAGTAATGGAAAAGTCATGGAATTTCAAGCACAGAAAGGTGTACCATCCCTGTTATAGATTATGCTCTAATGTTTGTACACAGGTCTCTGACCAGTTTGTGGATATCATTCGAGAACCTTCACTATCCAAAATACTAATTTTCACGGGTCAAAGCATTATTTAGCTATGTGGGCAGTGATCTGTAATCTTTAAGGCGCCATGGTTAGCCTTGGATCTAACTACTGAATCTGATTAAAAAGTTTTGCGCCATCCGGGCGGGTGGCAGAGTGGTTTCCGGATGATAACTGTTATCGTTTATTGGATTGCTATGAAACTTCATAGGGTAGTTCAACTACCTCTGGGGAAGAAACCTATCGAGATCGACAATGATCCGAAATCCAAGATGGCCGCCAGCCACTGGTGGCCATCTTGAAAATTGGTAACTCCGTTACCGTTTATCGGATCACTTTGAAACTTCATAGGGTGGTTGGATTAGATCTGGGGAAGAAACCTATCGAAATTGACAATGATCTGAAATTTAAGATGGCCGCCAGCCACCATCTTGAAAATTGGTTGCTGGATGATAACTCTGTTCCAATTTATCGGATCGCTTTGAAACTTCATAGGGTGGTTGGACTAGGCCTGGAGAAAAAACCCCTATCGAAATTGACCATGTATCGGATCACTTCCTAGGGTCGTTGGAATATGTCTGGTGAAGAATCTTATCAAAATTTACGATAATCCGAAATCCAATATGGTCGCCAGTCAGTGGCACCCATCTTGAAAATTAGTTTCCAGATGATACCTCCTTGATCGTTTAACGGATCGCTTTGACACTTCAATAAGGATGACTGGTCTGATGGGTCTGAGGAAGAAATAAATATTTTCTGATAGCTCTCATTCATTGGTTTGTCATCATGGCGGGGTATTATGTGCCGTTTGCGGAGCTCTTGTTAATTTTACGATTAAAGCCTTTCTAACAACCATTTTTCTGATTTAAGCAGTTTTCTGAACACAGTAATAGTGAATGTTTTATTCTTAAATTAGAAATGCTTTTCAGAAAAAGGGCAACGTTCTTGTCAGTCCAGTATCATTTCTGAGGGTCTGTCCATACTCAGTAAGTTATAGCCTGGCATGTGGAAGACTGGTGCAATCAGACATCTCATTGCGGCATGCACTCTTGACATCTCACTGAGACAACTCTTAAGTTATTGTTTGTTTGGTAATTGGGGGAGCTCAAATCTTATTGACATGCCATGGACAATGTGTGCAATTTTTAGCTCACCTGGCCAGATTTTATGAAAAATTTACGGGAAATTGTCAAAATGCATCTCCTCCCTAGCTGCTTGACAGATTTCAACTAAGTTTGGTTAGAATCACCATAATGTGACAGGTTTCAGGATTTCTATTAAGAATTTTGTGTCATCATTTTTTGGGGTGAAAATCTTAGATTTTATGAAAGATATACCAGAAATTGTCAACACACATCTCCTTATCCGTTTCACGGATTTCAACCAAATTTAATTAGAATTACCATATGGAAGCTATAGGGTTCTAGCATGCTGGGCTCCAGAACTTCTATTCATAATTGTGCTTGGTAAATTGTTTGGGTGAAAATTCTAGCCTTTATGAAAAATTTACCGGATATTGTCATAATGCATCTCGTCCTTAAGTAACCAATTGATGGATTTAATCCAAATTTGACTGGAAGGATCCTGCTGTAGTAAGATTATGCATCATGTCGTGCAAACGGTCCAAGAGCTCATGGTTCAGGTGAGTGTCACATGCCCTTCTTGAGCCTCTTGTTCATACAGTCTTGCTGTCTCTGAGAGTT
Organism: Chaetoderma sp. LZ-2023a; assembly: GCA_034401795.1. Classification (NCBI taxonomy): domain Eukaryota; kingdom Metazoa; phylum Mollusca; class Caudofoveata; order Chaetodermatida; family Chaetodermatidae; genus Chaetoderma; species Chaetoderma sp. LZ-2023a. The sequence goes on along the minus strand of CM067369.1, from coordinate 203,298,633 downwards.
GGCTTTGTCTTAGCCGTTAACAGTGTGCAGTACATAGGACAATTAAAATTAATTACACAAATCATCATTCAAAAGGAAATTGAATGGTAACATCTCTCCGATGTAATTGCTAAAACACTTATTGAATCTGCAAACTAATGGCTAGTTCATAATTGTCAGGATGGCAGAATTTACTTGTTACTATAGCCCTGCTGGCTAGGAGCCTGTGCAGCTTTAGCACACACCAGGATTTACTTAGCGTTACTTAGCGTTGCTTCTGGTACAGGTCCTAAAGGTCCTCTTCACCAGACTCCTCATTTCCGCTCCGTCTGACTAGACCCCCCCCCCACCTCCAGTTTTAATGGGTGCTTTAAAGTTATCGTATAAGACCTTCTGATTTTTCCAGTATTTTTCCAATCTGTTCCTAAAGGAGTTTAATGTTGGTGCGGTTACAACTGCTTCAGGGAGGTCATTCTATATTTTGGCCACTCGCACTGTGAAGTAATGCTGTCTTTTCGTTGTTGTGCACCTTTGAGGATATATCTTCAAAGAGTTTCCTCGAATACGTTGCCTTTCTGTGACGTCGCTCCACAATTTTACAAAATCACTGGCCTCTTTATCATATCCTCTGTGAAGAATTTTGTACGCGTGAGTCTAGACCCTAGCCTTGGGAACTAGCATATAAACGCCTTAAATATTACAACACACACACACACACACACACACACACACACACACACACACACACACACACACACACACACACACACACACACACACAATTTTGTACGTCTCTATTACATCCCCCCTCGCTCTCCTGTACGATAACGTTGGTAGCTTGAGTCGTCTTAGCCTCTCAGTGTATGTTAGATCCTTCATTCATGGAAATTGCTTTGTGGCTCTACGTTGAACTCCTTCGATTTGTTCTACATGTTTAACTTTTTGTGGTGCCCATATGGGGCCTGCTATATCCATATGTGTTCGCACTAGGCTTTTATATAAGGGGATAAAGGTTTCTTCATTTAAATATTGAAAGGTCCTTCTGATTAAGGCAAACATGGAGTTAGCTTTTTTCACTTTTTCACAGATGTGTTGTTCGAACGTGAGATCAGAGTCAGTTGTTACTCCAATATCCTTCTCAGTGCCTGCTGTTTGAAGTGGTTTATTATGTAGCTCATACTTAATATCCTCTTTGTGTTTCTTACCAATGTGCATATGTTTGCATTTCTCGGGGTGGAACCTCAGCAGCCATAGATTGTTCTATTCTGCCATCTTGTCTAGATCCTTTTGAAGGATGTCCTGATAATTTTTGCCCGTGATAGCCTTGAATATTTTCGTATCATCCGCAAATAAGTACATTTCCGACTCAACTATGTCTGGAAGGTCGTTTATGAATAGTACAAAAAGGATTAGACCCAAAACTTAACCTTGCGGTATTCCAGAAGTTACGTTTGTACATCTTGAGTATTCTCCATTTACTGCTACTCGATGTGTCCTTCCATCAAGGAAGTCTTTGACCCATTCTGTTATGCCTTCATTCATATTATAAGATTTCAGTTTACTTTTAAATCTCTTGTGAGGCACAGTGTCAAATGCTTTCTGGTAATCCATGTAGACACAGTCAATGGGGTGTCCATTGTCCAGTGCTTCCGTCCATTTATTTAACACAGCTAATAGCTGCAGTGTTGTTGATCTGCCTGAGATGAATCCATACTGTCGTGCGGGAAAAAGCTGATTATCTTTCATGTAATTAATGATGTAGTTTCTTACTACATTTTCCAGCACTTTGCATACGACTGATGTAAGACTAACTGGCCTATTGTTTCCAGCTTGATATTTGTCACCTTTCTTATAGATAGCCATAATCTGTGCTTTCCGCCAATCATCTGGGATTTTACGCAGTCGGAGCGACTGATTAAATAATATCGTTAGGGGTATAGATACAGGTTATGCCATTTCTTTCAAGAATCTTGGGTGGAGTTCATCTAGTCCTGGTGATTTATCAACCTTTAGTTTACTTAATATTTTCTTAGTTTCCTCAACTTCAACCACAAGATTTGTCATTTCGTGTTGCGTCTTTTTTGTTGGTAAGCTGGGTATTTCACCATCTGGTTCATTTGCAAATACACTGTTGAAGAAAGTGACCAATATCTCTGCTTTATCTTTGTCTCCCTCCATTTTCCTCGATGTAGGGTCGTTTGGGTCTATATACAGGTCGCCTATTCCCAATTTTGTCTTTGATTAAGATTTAATATACTGCCAAATTGCTTTTGGATTTGTTTTTGATTTCTTGGATAGGTCCTTTTCAAATGTCTTTCTAATCTTCCTTGTATCTTTCCTTATTTGGTTACAGACTCGTCTATATTCTTTTTGTATTTGTGGATCTTTGGTTTTTATTGCCTTCCGTAATAATGTATTCTTAAGCTTTATTTTTTCAATTGTGTCTCTGGCTATTGGAAATCCATGTTTGTGTTTCCTTGTCATTTGAATACGCTTAGTAGGGACATACCTATTTTCTATTTCTTTTACCTTATTTAGGAAGATTGACCAATTGGTGTTAATGTTTTCATCTACTAGAATTTCCTTCCAGTCAACACCTTGTAGTTCATTAAGGACACCAGTGAAGTCGGCTTTGTCGTAGCACTTTCTGTATTTGGGTATACGCAGAATATTTGCATAGCAATTAAAATTGAAGTGGAGAACACGGTGATCACTTTTACCAAGTGGGATTTGATATTTTAGCTCTGATACCATATACGCTTCATTCGTTAGTATTAGGTCCAGCAGGTTGGGTGTATCACTAATGCGCAATCGTGTTGGTTTTGTAACATGTTGGTACAGATAGTTTTCTAGGATACACTCCACGAATCTGTGTTCCTGTGCGTCTGTAAGGTCTCTGCTAGTGTTCTAGGTCTCCCAATTTATGTCTGGGTAGTTAAAATCACCAGTGATTAAGTGTGTACTTTTTATCGCTGGCTTCCTGTAAAATCTTTCTTAGGTTTTCATTAATCTCGTTAGTTCCACTGTCAGATCTATGTATCACTCCAGTCAAAAGTTTGTCTGAAGCATTTAGTTTTACTTCCACAAATAAGCTTTCCTGATATTGTGTTTTCATACGCACTTCCTTGGCTTCTAGTGTCTTGTGGATATACATCAAAGGTCCTCTTCCTATGTTGTTGTCAATGTTTTTCGAGAATATATCAGAATCCGATGACATTTCAATGTTGCGTTCAAGATTCAAAATTCAAGATTCAAAATTATTTATTTCATGCTTAATATATAGGATATATACATCACATTCGGGCAGTCCATCAAAGACAGAGCCTATGAATCGATGGACCCCTACACATGAAACAAGACATTATTATATATATAAGGTGACAGCTGATATAAACATCTGTAATATAATAATAACGCCTGTATAGGCGTAAGCACAGGACAGAACAACATATATATTTGTAGCATTTTGTCATAGAGTGTTCTACATCTTCATAACGATCTTCATAATATTTTGTAATTGTCTTTCATCTAGGATGTTTATTGTAGATACAGGGATTTTAAAATGGTACATTGGGAGTGGGGGTGGGAGGGGATGGGAGGAGGGGGAGGGGGTGCTCAACAATAACATATCAGTATAAGAGTGAGAAAGTTGTTGGTGGATATGACTGTAGACAAGTATTTTGTTTGAGGTAGACGATCGACATCCGATATGTTCACTGAGGAAAAGGAATATCAGATGAATGTTCAAGCTGATTGAGATCTGGTAGGGATCATCTATTTCGATTCATTTCATACTTTTCATCGTGGCATAGCTCTCCTAAATTTACACCTACCACACTGATGGCAATATTCCCTCTTCTATTATATCTAGAGGAGAGAAACTGGCGCACAATATACAGCAAATTTGGTGGACGATGGTGCTGTTTATGACTGCAGCATCTTCAACCAAACCTGCCTAGAGAGTGAAGCACCAGCTCCTCTGCTTTATTTTGAAAATTGATAACCCTGCCATCTGGGCTAGTGTTAGGGAAGAAGCGAAATCATGAGACTTCGTTTATACCGAATATGTCCATAAGGAAGGTGACATATGGCCTGGACAAAAAGTTTTTTTGATTGACTTACAGATCATACAGATCGGTTGAGCCGACAAACCGACACAGTCGCATCACATAATAACTTGATAATAATAAGAGTATTAATAACAACAGTAACAAGGTAGCTAGTATTTGAGCCGAGTTTCTTATGGTAATTATAATTTGATAAAATGCTTGAAATAGTAAAGAACATTGACGCAGGATTGGAATAGATAAGGTGGGACCGACTCATACTGGCAGAAATCGCCGGCTGCATGTACAGAGTAACTATGAGATCTGGCTGCCAAGTTAGAAAAAGGATTAGGTATGACACTTTCGACCACTCTGGCCCGTTCCTTTATTTCCCTTATCTATGCAATGTCTGGATATATTGGGACCCGCCAGCCTGAAAGCCACTGCTGCATTAGTTAAAGCAGGAGGTTCCAGTCTGCCCGGTCTCAAAAGATTCAGCATTGACCAGCTCACGTATCGTGGATTAAAATTTAATGCTAGTGGTATGTGGAGCCTCTCCACTACCCGATCCACCAGTTTTATCTGTTAGACATGGGACTAACACCCTCACTCAGTTTGGTTAGGTTAAACACATTCAACCCATTAATCCTTTCACGCTGCGTTCCATGACGTTCCGTTGGTTCTATAGGATATAGGCTGTCTTTGGGTTTAACTTCTGTTATTCCAATAATATGGGGTCCAGTTGTATTTACTCGAACTGATAATTCAGTAAGTTTGTTTCGGAGCTGATCTGCATTTGTATACAGACATTTTAGTTTATCAAATATTATACAGTTATTTACACTTTCTTTACAGTTATTTCCAGTCCTTGGTCTTCCCAAGTGTAGTTACTTTTGTAGTGGAGGTTTGGTTGGAACCTGCACTACCTTTCTTGCCCAAGGAGGGCCTCGGACTTTGAACCTGTATTCCACCGATGAGTTTGCCTTTCTGGTTTTAGCCTCTTCATAGAGTTTCTTCTCATTGCCGCGTTCTGATGTTGTGAGATCATTCCCTACCTTTATTCCTTGAAGTTTCTCGTTCTGATGTATTCTGTGTATGTTCCTGAACAACTCGATTTTTTTATCTTGGCTTTCAAGAACTACCATCAACGGTCTGCCTGATTGTTTCTTGGTTTTGCCTTGATTTTGTTCACTGTTGTTTCTTTCTTCTTTGTTGTATCTACCTAATCTTAATGTTTTAATGATACTTCCGTCTTCGGTTTTCACTTTGCAAGTGTTCATTATTTCTGTAGCCAGCTCCATATCTGTTCTTTTCCTTTCTTCACTGGATTGAGAATCTACTTCTGTTGCTCCATACATGATAATATTATTTTCCCTCGATTTTCTTTCGTTTATCTCTGAGATTACGGTTTCGAATGTGTTTGTGCTGGATTCCTTAGCTAGAATTGTGCTTGAACCATTAGTCTGGTGTATTGCCTTGTTTAATTCTTCTTTTGCTATTTCTTTGACTTTAGCTTCATCACATTTAAGATCTATCTTATCCTCCATCACTGAGATTCTGTTTTCGTATGCCTGCGTAATGGCTTGGCAACGTTCTTCTTCTTCTTCTTCTTCTTCTTCTTCTTCTTCTTCTTCTTCTTTTCGATCGCTGGTATCACACTTAGGGAGCCGTTCTCAAGATGAAATCTGTGGTTTTCTGCAGTTCTTCCACAGGCCGATACAGCTTTTCAAGAAAAGAGGTTGACAAAGGCCAGATCTCTTCAGCAGCTGATACGTACTGCAACATTGAAGTATGTGCTCTGTGGTCTGTTCTGCTTCTCCACAAGGACAAGCGGGCGATGTCGTAAGGTGGAACCGCCTGTACATGTGTTGGTATACGTTCTTCTATTTTCAGATCTGTAACAATGTTCTTCTCTATGATTTCTCGGCATCCCACACAAAACCACATTGAATCTGACTTTTCTAATAATTTGTATTCCTCCGTTTTATTTAAACATTTGATGCAGTAGTGTTTCCTACATCTCTGGCACTCCAGCATCATTTCGTTGGGATCAGTAAACACATTGGTGCAGATTGCGCAGTCCCAGGCCTCGTCGTCTTCATCATTCCCACAGTGGGTTGGGACTTTTTTTGGAGAGTGCGTTTTGCTGTTGTTTTGAGATCTGGTTCTTAACCCGCCAGGTGGGAGGGACTTGCCAGCACCTTTCTTTCCTTTGTGACTGTAAGTTGGTGCATCTTGTTTTTGTTTAGTGGCTGACATCATGCACAGTTCTCTTGTCCCGAGTCTACTGATTTAGTCTTAGTTGGAGCAAAGCTTTCTTTGTAGAGGTGACTGATAAATTCCTGTACTGGTTTTGTGTCTCCTTAAATCAATTTCTGACGCTGCCAAGTTGAGCTTTTGTTACTAGGACTGTACATAACCCTAAACCATTAGCTGCGGTGTGCCGCCTACAGTTTTGGATTACTGGCCTGAATGTTAGCTGCGGTGTGCCACCTACACCCAAGCCAGCTTGTACATTCCACTAGATTCTTTTTTAATACTTTATGTACGTCTGCTACATCAAGAATTTCCTCATTCGTTGCAGTCTTATAGTATTCTGTTTATTTTCTCTCGCAGTCAGTTTCAGGCATTACTATAGATAGAATAACTACCAGAACTGTACATAACCCATACCACAGTACAAAGGCCAGCTGCAATATGCTACCTACCTCAGTACTGATTTATCTACAATTTCACCCGCACGTTCAATATTTTGACTCACCTTGCTTGTGCGCAACAGAAGCGATGGTACTGTATGTTCCTTACAGTCATCTGCATTTGAAGTTCCAGGTTTCTTCTTCTAGTTCACTCTGGGTTGTGTCGGATGCAGTGTTGTTCTGGTGGATTTTTGTATGCGTGGTACTACTGCCTGAAACTGGACCGCCTTCCCGTTTTTAGAGTACACCCTCTCTTTCAGTGCCATGTCAAAGTGTATGCCGTCATACAATTGCGAATAGTCCAATCTGGTTACTTTCTTTTTCCTTCTTCTACTCTTGCCGACTCCCTTTCTTGAGACCTTTTCCACCTCTTTGTGCAGGTTGATCGTTGCAGCATTCTGTTCTCTGCACCGTGTAATAATGTAGTTGTTGATGTTAATGATGTCCCTTTCTACTGAGGATTGCTGCAGTTCTAGTTCTTCTTCAGAAAAACAGCTGCAGGTAAGTTTTCCCTTGGCGATTGCCCAGTCCTTTGCTCTCTTTAGTGATGAAGGTATAATTGTTCCATATATAAGGAAGTATCCTCTGTCGCTTGTATATTCAATGATTTCATTTATGGTGCTTTTTAATTCATATAAGTATACCCTGCTTCGGGTGTAGCAGATCTCTTCGCCCCTTCTGTGTCTCCGTTTTGCTGTTAGACTACATATTCCTCCTACTATGCATACGGCAGTTCTGTATGTGAGATGTTGGTGTGATACCTCCCACTTGTTCAGTTGACAATATAAACAAGTGCGCCACACTATAATTGCAACATAGGCAGCTGTCCTGAGTGTAACACATTTGACATACAGACTACAAACTGACTTGCGAGGCACAAATAAAATACCATTTAACAGAATTTCGTCATCCTCTTAATCTTAAACAGTCAACACTTCTTGATCATACATTGTAGGTAGGCGATTCAAAGGCTATTTGTTGAGTACCGTTCTCAGGTGAAAACTCACATCTGAAAATGATTATAAAGATTATGCTAACCATTTTGGTTGTCATGCGTGTCCAATGTCTCAATTACAAGACTATGATCTAAGCTGTTGAATATTTAGAAAATAATTTGATTGTGAGCTGTTGTAACTCCCAGTCAAATTAGCTTCAATATATTCAACAAAATATTCCTTAAAGCAAAAATAATTTGTGTTGTATGGTCTATACGGATGAAAGGGTTAACCCTAATGTAGAATATGATTTTAATTTACCCTTTCAAAATGTGGATGAAATACTATAATGTTTCGAAATGTTTTAATTTTGAAATGATTTTGACTGGCAGAATGTTGCAGCTTTAAAGCGATGCTAATCTCGTCTCAAATGTTGTATTCCACCAATAGAATATGGTTTATAGCTTCCATATCATTCATATCCTGTCACATTCCCCGATCTGTATCGCAATTATCTGCTTTGTAATATCGAGTAAATGTTGAACAGTGATCGATACCATTTTGTTTCCTCAAGCTATTGTGTGTGATGTCATGTAAGCTCCAATGCATCACATTCTTTATTATGTAATGCTCGTCTCATTGAATATTCTGAAACTAATTTGACTGGAAATTGTTGCTGCCATAGGCAGCAACGACTTCCAATAAAATTGGTTTCAAAATATTCAACAGATTACCTGTAGGATTGCTTTAATACCACATTGCCAAACTATAGCTGGCGTCTCTATGACTGAGCGTATATACTGATGCAGACACACTAGGGGATTTCTGATTGGTTGAAAAGTAAATCATGACAGCCTTCATAGGGAGTAGAAATGTACCAACATTTAACTACTAAATCCTGAATATCTTTCTTTAGCGGCGTGATAAAAAGCTTAACATTACCTGGATAGTTTATGACCGGAGTGTTAGACCACCTAGATAGCTATCAACGGATGGGATTAGTTATCCTTTAATATACAACCAAAAGATTAAATAAAAATGGGAATAATTAGGCGGATTCCGGGTGTGAATAGTGTTAAGTTGGACTCCTGCACTAATATTGTGGAATGTATTGATTATATATGCATTGTATCAAGTGTAAATAATTCATTATGCTACATTTAAGAATCATTAAATATCAAGCATACAATGTATTGTGTAGCTCATGGGGTAGTGTCGGGCCATTCCGGTGTCTGGTGTCGACTCCCCGCACCGCAAGTGCACGACGAATGATGACGCTGGTTAGCTTCCGGTCTCGGGGTTACGGATCCCGTGCGATACTGCCCTACGGGTAACAAAGACCGGCTCCTAAGGCAGGTGGAACTCAATCGTTCCGGTGGGGTAGTGCGACCATCGTCGCGAACATTAAACACTACAGTCTCATCCCAAGAGTTTGTCACCAGCATGCCTCTCCATAGCAATTTCGTGATCTATGGACTTACAAGATTTGGTTTGGTGACCTAATTAAAATAAGTCTGTACAACAGTTTTTACCCAAACAGACCGTCAAGTATGCTTAGATAAATATAATGAGCATACGAAAATATAAGACATAGAGACAGCCTGATGAACTTTTAAACGTGGGGCTCCCGGAGGTACCACACAGACTCGTAGGTCCGCAGAGGTATCCCCGCAAGGGAGGCTCCCGTACACGAGATAACTAATTAACTTAATATAAGGTATTATACCTCTAAGCTGAAAGAAAAGAAAATGATCTTTTGTGGTGTCGAAAAGCCATGTGCCTCATGCGGGCACTACTCCTAGTGCTAGTTTGGGTGAGGAGTATTATCCTCACGTGGGCTGTCGCCACTGAATCCTTGCGAGAGGCAAGTGCCTCACGCGGGCTTTCATCACAGGAAAATGTCACCATCGCTTAAAGTGGAAGAAGAGTATTGGCCGAAAAGGGGCTTATTCTAATATTCAACCAAAATGATGTAAAGAAAAGACCATACCTAGTGAAATTATGACTATAAGGTTGCGTGCTGTTTTACGGGAAGACGGGATGAGCGATTCCTGAAGGATTACCACGTCACCGTTTTATGTAGTTTTCAATATGCTGAATTAGTAGTTGCCACCTCTTTTCATGCGGGCCTTTTCTTTGCCTAACCTCATATTTAGTTTTTAGATACAAGAATTCTTTTAGGCTGCAGATGGATGGCGTCTACCTAGCCTTTAGACACGGCTGTCATTGAGAACGGATGTCCTAAGACATCAATACTGAAGACAGCGTGCATACATGTTACTTCGCAAGATCTCCGAACTGGGTAAGAATCCGGACATCTCATTCCGTAACCACATAAAACGCCACAGGACATTGGTTACTTTTCACAAAAGCATTTTTTGGCAACTGATCTATCGTTATGGTGGGTGTAAGAGAGACGAATACCCACCGTGAATGGCCGTCCCGTGAGGACGTGGCAGATCTTACTATCATGCCTAGACATTCTTACAGAATTCGGTGGAGATGCGAATCTTGCCCGTCACCAGGTCCTATGGAGCTATCTTTTTAACCTAACGTTAGGTTTAAATGCAAGTTGCCCAGTTATGCACTGCGGTGGTGGAGGATTGTTCAGCAGATAAAAGAAAATAGTAATTAAGATATGTTTTAGCAGTGCTTCCTACCTTGGCAAGGGTAGCTAACTACTAAGTATCCGAAGATACCGGGAAATGTGTGTGACACCACACCCTGGCCATCACCGCTCGGAAACCCCAATAGCTTCCCAGGGTCGGATCAGTCCATGGCGCGGATAGGGATATCCAAACAATTAAGAAGCCATAAGGCTTGGTGGAACATGAAGAGAGACAATAACTTAGAAATATGAGGCCCATTAAGTATGTTGGCCAATCTTACACAACCTTGCCGGAGTGCGGGCCTAAGTTATCGCAACTACCAGAAAAGAGGCATACACTATGTGTCTCCTAATGAAGAGATTGTCTCTAATCATATTAAACCTATCCTATTGAGCTGAAAAGAAAGGCTTTTTAGTCGGCAGCATGCCAGGCTAAACAGAGTTATAGCATGGGCAGCGACCTCAGTGAAAAAGTGTTGGTGGCGGGAGAATGTGCTGCATATATAAATGTTGCTGTATAGTGTTTCCTACGTGCACTGCAGTCCTATATTTTTCTATAACTAAACAAAACATATAAACTAATGGCTACTTGCCATATATGAAACTAACCAGAATAAACAATACAATGTAAAATGATCAGAATAATATATAAAGTATAGGTTGAGAAACCTACTAAGGTGCGGTTAGTAAAACCACCGTACAGAAAATAAGAGTAACTATAAACAGATACAGAAATTATAACTAGCAGTCCTACGACCGTTACGGTGCCTTTTAGTCATCGGGACCATTTATAGAGATAAAGTATAATTATTAAAGCTGTAATTAACAGAATAATTAAAATGTTAAGTATAGTTACTTGAATAATCGGTAGCCATTCTTAACCATGGGTTATCGTGTTACTGAAATTGATACGTCATCCTTGGTTTGACGTGAGTGGATGCGTTCTCTGTAAGCTGGAAAGTTCCCGCAAACATGATTTCCACAAGCAGTCCAGGACAGGAGCGGATCGAACTCAGGACTGGAATCACCATATAGAATGTCTAACGAGTAGTCAGTAAGAGATACAACAACATTACTGCTAAGACGAAAGTTCCCGTACACCGATGTTATGGATGGAAGTTAATAACAACCCGATCATAAGCGGGAGTTGCTGAATATGGATGAAGATACATAACTAAGCTTAATGGTGCGGGGTACGTCAGTTAGCTCTTAAGACGTACCGGGCAAAGTTTACTTGCTGCGGTCAAAAGTTTTTAAAAACCTGCATGACATCAGTGCAGGGATGGTTGATTAACCACTTTTTGGCATGGCCGGCAGATCCGGTGAGTCATCCACCAAAAGACATCGCTGCCTCTACATCTGTATAATCACATATTCAGGCCGGGAAAGGCCTCACCGCAAGTTTGTTTTCTGAGTTAGTTCTTGATGTATTCGTGAACAATATTCAAAAGTTCCAAAAATGCTCCCGCACAATCGGGAGATACAAAATTGCTTTTGTGCAGTGGGTTGGATTGCTTCAGTGGCTACGGAAGAGAAACCTGCTTAACGCTTGTCTTGCTGATAGTAGCCAAATACAGATCCAACCTGGGCGAGGATGCTCTCGAGTTCTAGATTTCGTCTCCTTTTATACTACTTGTGACGTCATAGGCGCAGGCTCCAACCAATCATCGGTCGAGCAATAGCCAATCAGCGCGTAGCTAATAATAACGCAGTCAAATGTTCTAGAACATTCTAGAAGTTCTGCGTACACGTGGTTACGACGTCACGGCAATATCTTGAAGATAATCAAAAGGGGTTTTCCGTGGATAACTCAGCCATTTCTTGACCGATTTTGAAATGGTTTACAGATTCGGAAAGCCCGTTGAATTCTGGTCTTGAATAATGCCAGCTTAGGCGGGAACAGGTAATGACAAAAGATTACAATGTACCTACTCGGTACACTAAAAGGGCCATCATAATTTGGTCATGAAATATGCGCTCTGTCAAAAATAGTATTAAGCGCGCGCATGCGTGCTATGCGCTTTAACGAACTTAGGCATTTTTTTACAATGCGATCTCTCCCATAGGCCCATATATGCTTATAGCTCTACCCAGGGATGGAGTGTTCAGCCAACGAATCCAGGATGGGTGGCGCATACCCAGGTTAGCTGGTACGGCCGATACCTGACCGGTCGATCCGAACTACAATTGTTCCAGGTGTGTTTATTACAGCACCACAACCCCACCCGTGTTCATTACAGCCACCACCAGGTGTATGTGGGGGTGGCGTATGGTGGCGGGTGTTTTAGACATTTTGAGAATACTTTTCAGTTATCCAAGGTCGCTTAACATGGAAAATAATGCATGCCGCCTGCGCTCATTGTAACCCAGACACTTAGCCAGCGTCCTCGTAGCCCTCCTCCACCCCACCCACTCTCTTCTTCTTCCTGTTGACTAGCCTTCTTCAACTTGATGAAGATTCTGCTAGTTTGTAGGCGTGAGCGCGTGTGTGCGCGTGCAGAAGATGGGTCAGAAAGATGATAAATGATATACACTGTCTCTTAAAAACAAGCTGATGAAAGTCTATTTATGTACACTATTTACAGGTTTTTTGGGTTTTTTTGTTGGTTTTTTGGCAACCTACTCACTTATGCCTGGGAAGACACCTTGGTTTTGACCGCGCCAAAGGTGCTTGCAGTGGCAACATCGTATGGTAGGGCATTCCAGTCACAGATAGTCCTAGGGAAGAACAACATCTCTATTTCAGTCTTGTTCGCAACTCCAGCTACCATAATTCATTAAATCCAGGACCAACCCACCCAGCAATGGATTTACACTAATACATTCGTGAGTATGGCTACAGCATTGCTTTATACCTGTAGCACGAAATATGGAAGGAGTAGCACAAGGGTTCCCATTCCCATACGTAAGGAGTACCAGTCGGCACCAGTATTCGTGTGGCATAAAACACTATTTCAGAGCACCCGTGTATTATAAATTAATAATCTCTTCGGTTTCCTATTTAACAAGTTATTCTCCATTCGAGTGTACAAATAGGGTCAAGAACCGCCTAAAATATATTTTATAGTGTCTAGGCGTACACGTTTTGAGCACGGCCATTTTGAAAAAATTAGTTCCGTCATTGCGATATACGCACCAAATGACTGGTCCTTATCTTAGAGGGGTATTCTCAGCATAGCGCGAAACTACAGCTCTATGTTTAGATTGACTCGGCCCTATGCCATTTCTGATATGCTGGGCGAGAGTCAGAGTTGCAACAATAGTAAAAATCTGCAGTTGTCTGTATATTTCAAACCTGGAGTATTTTACGATTTATGGAGCTCCTAAATACACGTCACAATTTCATATTCCGTTCACAGGATTTTGGGTTTTCTTTTTATGAGTGTTATCACTGACTTCTTACATGGGCACCCAAACAACTGCAGCATAGTCGAGATGGCTTGTGTAGCATGGATCGCTCATCCAGGTACGAACCGACCTGGGTTAGCTGGGTACGAAATGGCCTGGTCTGTGATCCGCGAACCTCAGCCCCATTGGTTCTATAGGCCAGCGCGTGTAGCCACAGAAAAGAGAGCTCTGAGTGATAGAGTGACCGCATATCGTGCATGCACACCAATAAGAGATTGCTTACTCACGCTGTACAGAGAGTGTGGGGAATGGCATTCCTATGTATATAGTTGCATGTATTTTGGGGAATCCTTACTACATGGCCCTTTTCATCCATATTGGGCTGAATCATCACCAGGATTCATTGAAATAAACGAATCCACTTACAGAAATGAAATCGGTCCAGGAATGGCGAAGACATCAGACAAATAAAAATTGGTCTTTTTAATTGTTCTAGGTTGGTTTAGATCGCCATCGCGCATGTGTTGGTAGAGTGAAGGTATCGTGATGTCACAAACACATGTTCATCTCATGCTATCCCCTCCACGAGGTGCACGATGATTGGTTGAGTTCTGCTCTGGTGACGACCGATTGGTCACCACACAGTATATAAGGAGTCATTCTGACTATATTCCTCAGTCAGTGGAGGCAGTATCTCAGACGGTAATGAGCAGAGCTGTGAAACTGGCAACCCTGGGATCAGGTCACAATTCGGCCAACTGACAATCGCTGGAAACATAGGCAATCTCCTTCACTTCTCGTCTCTTCTCTCCACCCAGGAGTATAAATGGGTACCAGTGTAAAAACTTGGAAGGTTACCAAAAATAGACTGAAATAAAAACCAGCCTAGAATGGCGTGAATTGGACCTCGAATCAGGGACTCGATAGATGCCAACCAAACCAATAACTTCGTATTCCTCAGTCGGGATGTGGGTCGTCTGGAGCGAGGACATTATCTTTGCTTACTACGTAGAACTCGCTGTTCTAGCAATCTACACCAACTTAGCTTATTTCGGTTCTTGCACTCGTGTCCAGAAGCCTACTTCAACACCAATGCCGACTCCTTTTTGTAAACCCAGCATCGCTAAATCAATTAACTCAAAAGTAAGGTTTCCCTATCCTCAGGTATACAGGGACCTTCGTGAACGGCGTTGCCTTTTGGTCGTTAACATCTAAAACCTTCATGTGAAATGATTGGCCTGTACTGATATCTCGTTAAACCTGTCGTACCATGCCAACCAGTAGAAACTAGAACTTGCACTCATCTAGTGCTTTCTTTAACATTTGACTTCTGTTTTACTGCTAACATTGCTTTGAGCTAAGCGGCGCTGATCGTCTTATACCATAACACTATAAACTCAGCCTCTTAACTAAACAGGCATTTTCACTTCTGTACCAAGTTTCGTATGCATCAACCTCCGCAGTAAGTTTGACTGTGTAACACTCATGTTCTTATTTTGGTACCAATGACTATGAAGCATCAACTACATCGAATGTTGCACTGCTTCCTGAGAACGGCACCAACAGATGCCAACATGCACCGATGACTAACAGGTGCCAATAAACTACTGTGCTGCAAACAAACATTGTGCTGATGACTAACAGGCACTCATTTTTATTGTAATATAGTTATCTCTTTTAAATAGTTCTGATCACAAGTTAGCGCAGTAGGTTAGCTTGACAGCATTGTATTGTATAAATTGTAATATGGCGAGCGCTGTTATTAGATACTGTTTCTTTTTGCTGAATTAAATAGTTACATATTTTAAACTGTGCAGATGCTTAAACTTATACTATACAACTTCATTAACTTCACCACTTACCTTTCTAAATACAGCCACATGTTTTCACTATAGCATCTCTTGTGCCTGCACCAATAGAATCGAGATACGGTGACTAATCCTAACTAGTAGTTAGGGACAACTGCTCGAACGAAGGAGTACTGCTTATTGCAAAGCCTCTTTCCCGGCGCTGCTGCAAGCTACATAAGCAGGCCAGTTTTCAATAATTGACCACCAACTTTGAAGCCCTCTAAATTACTTCTAGAGCAGCTGTCTCTTTCTGTGACTCTCCGACCCTCTGGCCAACTAATTGATTGGAACTTCCTCCACTGGATTGGTTAGTGCCGACCCAGGAAATTGCTGCAGTTTCTTGACAGCTAGAATCAAAACGGCGACGACTCACACACTTCCCCTGGACCCGTACCGGTACTTTTAGGTAATGTTTAAGCCAAAGTAGGGTTCAGTGTGCAAACATTAATTGTTCTAGAACCGGCCTAGCAGTGAGCCTTAGGGCAGTTACATAACCCTAGAGCAGATAAACGTTAGCTCCAAGGGAAGGAATCTCACATGGTTCGTTCTGGACACGCCCGCGACGGAAAAAGATGTGGATCGCAGACTGCCTCCATGGTGACTGCGAGAGACCAAAAAGCTATCCACGCCTTCTATGAAGGTCACAATAGTCTGCCAAATGCTTTTTCAGCCTCACCATAAATAGATACGCTGCTTGTTCAATGTTTCTGTGGGCTATCCTGTCCTTGTCTTGTTATTTGTGGTTGTGCTGACACGTGGTTAAAAGTCGCTCATCAGCTTCGGACTCGTCGCCCAGGCAACATGTATGCACTGTCGGCCTGAGTGAGTAGTCCAATGGGTACGTGCTGAGATGACTACCCGGGCTCAACTGCCAGGAAGGCAACCCGTTACAAAGTTAAGTAAGCTCAAGCCGTTCAAGGCATAAACCCATATGTGTGTGGACTCAATAACTAATGGTTAGCCTAGCTCCTCAGGAAGGACCGGCAAAATAATGCGGTGCCAACTAAACCAGCGACTAGCATAAGAGACGATGGTGCTGGATTCTGTTGAAGCCGGCGCTCCGCCTCCCCATAAACCAGCGTATCCCTCACCCAAATAATTATATACATATATCTCTTAGCTACACATATGATAATTTAACACTCTTTAGCATTGATCTAGATAAGAGTACAGTCTTGACTGTTTCTCTTCCTCTTCTATGGCGTGGTAGGCATTTTCCTGTGATGGAGGCTCACGTGAGGCACGCTCCTCTCGCAAAACCAATTTATTGGCATATATATATATATATATATATATATATATATATATATAAGGATAGGTTAGGTATCTTTGGCGAGATACAACACAGACGGCGCTAACACATCACTTTCATCCATATCACAGGAAACGATTTTCATTGTTGAACCAGTGTACTTTCACCACTAGAAGCCAGCTTTCGACTCGCTGAGCTAGAAAATAATAAATTAGAGACCACATTATGCAGAGACACACCAGCTACACAAATAGTCGAGACTGATATGGTGGTGTTCAATGCTGGCTGCAATGGTCGCCCGGTACCCTGGAATGTGAACGTTCAATCGACCTTTGAGAATGGCCTTTGTGGTCAGCAGTTGCCCGCACTCGCCCTTCTCCATTCTGATGCCAGCTAACCAGCATCATCAGGCCAGCGAGTACCTTGTGTACGAGCCGGAATCCGAAGAGGAGTTGATGGAGCAGCGCGCGACGGAGCTACAAGTGGTGCCCGATGTGGGGCCCAAAGCAGTGAAAAATCTCCCCATTACGAGCCTCGACTATATCAGACTATATCATCGGGATTTTATGCTGACGAGTATGCCCCCGAATACTATTGGGAGTAGTTGGATAGTAGAACAGGAGCACCAGCTGTCTGCCTGACAACAACGTCGGACGAGTGGGATCATCTGCACACCAAATGACATCTCTATTCGCCGATCAGTGAAGGTGCGTTTATCCACGCATCTGAGGTGGATATGTTGCTTTTAACCCCCTCAGACGTTCGCAACCCAGATTATGAACGTCGACCAAGAAGTCCCCTTCTGGTGCGTCATCAATATCCCTGCACTCCTCGTCCACCCAGCAAGTCACCAGAATTGCGACCACCACAATTTCAGATAAACACACATAGGGCGGCGTGTCCACCACAATATACTTCTTTGCCCATACCGCATTGTACATCTCCACCGCCACATTATGGAACAAGGAACGCAGACCTAATGCAACCATGGGCGACACGAAGTCATGCGTCAACGTGCACAAATGCACCAACATATACAACCATGCCAACCTGCACAACCTATTGCCCATGATCATCTCCTGGACCGCTGTCATAGCGAGCATGCCCTACACAATGTACAACTGGACCACCACGCAGAATAAGTGAGCAGTTATGGTATGATACAATGCCCATCCACAGACCCATTCATGTATATAAGCCAGCAGAGTCAGCAGTAAACCCACGTCATTATGAACCTCGACTCCCACAGAAATATAATGGGTCAGACACTCCACTACATTATCATCCTCGGCGCCAACAGAAGCATGTGCGCGACAGGTCATACACACCACCATGATGCCCAATACACTCACCAACTTCATCCACGTTTGTACCAATCCATCCAGCCATTCCACCAGGCTTTTCACCAATTACACCATTCCACAGCTCTGTGCCCATCTGCTCGCCCTGGCTCAACATAGGCCATCGGCCACCAACACCCAAAAGCAGCAACACCGTCACCAACTCCAAACACACCAATCTACAAGTGCGCCTGTCTCTTTGGTGACATAGCCACCGGTGCCACTGTGGACACTGGAGCCTTCATCACTGTATTTAACAAGTGCCTATATTAGAGTGTCCACTTCAGCCAACATCCATTTTCTTACAAACAGCCTACCAGCGCTAACGTTCCAGTGGCTGGAATTGTAAACATCATGATTCAGATAGAGGAGATGCAATTCATATAACGAGTTGTCATCACCTCTATCCAAAACGATGCCCTTCTTGGCGCCAACTTTCTCAGTGCCAGTGAAGCCATAATTCACTGCAGGTGTAGCACGGATCAGCCGGACGGGTATGGGTCATCCCAACTCGGCTGGGTATGGAACGACTGCTCCGGGTACATTCCAAGCACGCCCCATGGGTAGGATAGTATGCATGTATAGAGCCATATAAGAGAGGTTTCTGTAAAAACGTCAAAGTCTGCGAGATCACATAGCGCGCATGCGCGCACATCAGAGCTTCCCTGACAGCATGTATCAGCGTTGGGAGAGAATGCATACTAAAGTGTACCGAGTCGGTGCACGTAATTTCTTAAATTACTCCATTCTCGTCTTTCTTGGTATCTGTTAGGACCGGAATGAGCGAGGAATCCAGAACTATTTACCTTTTAAAATCGGACCAGAAATGGCCGAGTTATCCTAAATTAGCTCATTGAAATTATTTTCAAAATATTACCAGGACATCGTAATTGCATGTATGTGCTAAATGAATGGGGAGAATGTCTATCACGTGATAACGTCCTCATCCTTCCTAGCTGCATGCTGATTGGCTACAGATCGCCCGCTGATTGGCTGGGCGTCCTGCCTCTGACATCACAGGTGGTCTAAAAGGAGCGAAAAATCAAAAATCGAGACCACAGTTCGGCGAGAGAAAACAAGTGGTAGGTTGTGTGGCCAGAGCAGTGCTAGACGTGGGCAACTGCTTACTGACGGTGGTACCCTACCCCACAGCAGTGCCTCTCGGAATTCAGTTCTCATTCTCTGGTCAGCAATCGAACATCCGCATCTAACTTTTTGTAAGCCCTCGGACGGCCATCCGGTGGCAACTAATTAAATAGAAGACTCCCGCACTACCAACACCTAGGGGAGCCCTCCTGCGGATGGGCCTCGTGGCCCATATGGAATCCCTTCAGTATGTAGAACGAGTTGTGGTACTGATGACTAATAGGTGCGACTGGTCGTCTGAGACAGCAGTTTATAGTTTATATTTTTTACTGTAAATATTATCCTTATATTTGTGCTTACAACTAATGAGCAGCGCAAGGTCCTATGACCTGATTTACTGTCAATACTGTGATAGTTAGTTGTGTATATGGCAAGCAGCCATCCTAGTTACTTGTTTTGTTTATTTTATATAAAACTCTAGGACCGCAGTACGCTAGGCTATACTATACAGCAACAATAAATCTGCATCACTTTTCCCCAGGCATCAATTTTACACTGAGGTCACAGTTCATGTTCACATTACGCGAACCTGACATGTGATCGACTAAACCCGGCCATTTTAGCTCGATAGGATAGGTTTAAAGTGTTAGGAACAACCACTCCTTAGGAGACATTTGTGTAAGCCTCTTTTCAGGATGTAGTGGATATGTAACACCGCACACCGGTTAGATTGTGTAAAATTGGCCAAATACCGTAGGGCCTCTTATTATATTGAGTGATTGTCTCTTTCTATGCTCCTCCAGCCGCAAGGCTTATTAATTGTCTGGAACTCCCATCGACACGTTGGCATGATCCGACTTGGGAAACTATTGGGGTTTCCTAGTGGTGAAGACCAAAGTGTCGATTTCGTATACACCTCTGTATCTTCAGATACTAGTTAGCATAGATAAGCCTGCCAAAGTAGAAAGCACTACGAAAAACCCTAACGACAGGCACACATTAGTTCCCCAGAATTGGATCTCAAAGTGATTCTTTCCCGACGTGATGGATGGGACGCAGATCTCCATCTAACTCTGTACAGTGACTGGGTGTGGTCTTGGAACCCACCACGCCCTCACGGGAAGGTCGCTGGAGGTGGATATCTGTCTCTCACTTCCCACCATAAACTTTTATGTGCTTTTCAAATTGCTTATGTAAATGATGACTTGTCCTAGTGATGTTGTATGCAGTTGTGGTGCAATATGTAACCAGATCGCTATGTGATTCTGAAACTATCACTCCGCAACATGTCTGCACACTGCCTTTCTGAGGGAGATGCTCCGGAAGGTGACCTTCGGGAAACCAAGCATCTTCGCCAGCCAGGTCATGGATCAAAGATAGGTAGAAATCCCTGCCACTTGTGGCCAAAGCTTGGAAGTAAATATAACAACTAAATGGTAGGTTAGAATTTAGCAGAAAGACCGCATAAATAAAACGGCAACTACCAATGCAGTGTCTTGGACCTACATAAGATGACAGTGTTTGAATTCTTTGGAAATCATCTGCCCCATCTTCACGTAATACAGCGTGCATTACATTAATTATAATTTCACTAGGTTGACTCACACTACACTTGGCATATGTATGAACAAGAGAGTGGCCCTTTTTGTCAGCTCTCTTCCTCCGCTTCAGTGTTGAAGGCATTTTCCTGTGATGGAGGCCCACGTGAGACACTGTCCTCTTGCAACGATACTATTTTTGCTAGGGGTATAATGATTTATATTAAACTACATATGTGACCTCGTTAGGACGCTCCCTTGCAGGGATACCTCACGGATATATACGGATCAGTGAGGTACCTGTGACGAATCCACACAAACAAGACACCAACTTAGTTCTCTGTACTGTATATTTTCACTCGTGTACTAGCAAACGAGTACCATTGTTTGTATAGTTATTTTCAGATTAATTATCATGTCCAGGCTCCTAAATTGAGTTATGGACCATCATACCGGTGATACGAATAGTTGGGATGAAACAGTGAATCTCTGCGGCAATGGTCGCATGGCCCCCACTGGAATGTTATCATTCCACCGGCTTTAGAAGTCGGTCTTTGTACTTTTAGGAGAGTCATGATATGGGGTCTGTTACCCCAAGAACCGTAGCTAACCAGCCCTCCCACGCATTCTGTACATGTGGCGCAACAGAGCGGAGCAGCAGAACAGACCAGCGCATATCCCACAAGCTACACAACCAACAAGAACTCGACATACATGGCCACCATATACCCTTAGGACCGGAATCATCAATGTACAACACCTGTGCATTGGTATTGGCATCTACAGCCACAGTTCAGCCAGGTCGAGAGGAAGTTTTATGGGCCACTGCACCACACCTTCGCCAACACACACACACACGCACGCACGCACGCACGCACGCACGCACGCACGCACAGCCAAGTTGAAACTTGATCCTGAATACACGCTAGCCTCACAATGCGTTGGACCGCACATTTTGCTCACCACCACCAATAAAGATCAGGTACTTTTCAGCGTATTCAATGGTACAGCTGATGCTATCACCCTCAACCCCCCCCCCCCCTCTTTATGTCGAGCTCATGCACCAAGGGAGAGAACAGGCCCATGAGCTCGTCCGAGACACCATTTCCACTGTACATCGGCGGTAGAAAATATGGCATGATCGCCGTACATGGAAATCCCTATGAGTTTGGATTGATGGTTCGGGTTCCCGATACCAGATATTTTGCAAATGTACTGAGTAAACTGAGTTACCAAAGAAAGGTCCCTATGTGGTAGTAGGTAAGCAGTCGGACGTGACATACCTGACCCATGCCCCGGATTGCCTGACCTCAGCCATCCACTTCGATCAACTTAAGCCATGCGTTGGCGCTGACCCAGGGCTGGGCTTGATGACACGCAAAACACAGGCACCCAGACTGAGGTATCTGTGAAGACAAGCGCCCCCGACCTTGACCCTCGGCATGACAGCGCTGGTTCGGTCCCTCTTCCACTAAGCCAGGAGATGGACCAGCCAATGCAAAAGTTGTTCCACCTTCCTCTTTCCACTCCCAGCCACTTTGTGTTATGCCCCTGATTATTGAGTTGCCACAGACTGAAGTGGAAGCTACTCCCCACCATTCTGCTTCCAGCAAGGCAAATCTAATAGATAGCATGGAAGTGAGAGGGTCCAATGAACCCTTGGCCTGTTACTTTGAGCAGGTTTACCATGAAACTCGACGCCACTCTGCCCAAGCCCAAATCCACCCAACTCCCCCACTATCCAATAGCCAATAGATTCCATCAGGATACAGCAAACCTCGCATATTATATACACCCACCAACACCCAACGAAATATGGACACGCAGATTGATTGTTTGACAAGTTTTCAAACAATGGGATATTGTCAAATATTATTATTGTTATTGTGTTTATGTACTGTACTGTGTCAGTTAAGTTCGTGTCTAGGAATGGCGAGGCGAGTTCCTCCTATGGGACATGAATGCTTGGCAGTCCGCCGGCCCGGTAAATGCAGATCATAATCTATTAAAAGGGTGTACTACTTGGCCATAAAAGGTGATCATGCTTAAACTAGAATATATAATTGGTACAACCAAGATGGTTACGAGATCTACTGTGCTTGCAATATTCTATCGCGTGGAACTCCTCTTCCCACGCCAATTACGTGAATTATACCATTAATGGCAATTGTGACAAACTTGCCGGAAGTGACATTAACATTATCTGATCCAGCTGTCTGCAAACTAACCACACCAACAAAGCTCTACAGCGGAAAGAAGTGCTGGACAGTTTTTCTGCCAGCCGTCAGTCCAATTTTGCCAGTTCCGCACACCACAATGAATCATTTATTAATAGCCGCACAGAAGCACTGCCGGGCCGTGTTTGCTACTGGAGCAAATCCAAAGAACGCATAAACGACCATCAGCATGCACATCACCACACCAGCACCGATAGCCTCACACAGCATCATGACGACTGCCAGATCGAGTAGCATTCCGCCAATCACCAAGCCGAGCAGCACCATCGCACCAACTGCCACCTCAAGTTAATTATAGTAGGTGTGTCCTAGCAGTGGACCTCAGGGCAGTTATATAACTCTAAACACAGCTAAATGTTGGCCCCTGGGAGAGAATCTCATATGGTTTACTCTCGCCACGCTTAGCATGGGCTGAAAACGTGGTTCACAGACTAACTCAATGGTGACTGGGAGAAGCCAATCAGCCCTCCACGTTTTCTTCGCCGTAGCTAGATAGCGTTGCTTGCTCAATGCTTTAGTGACTTATCTGTCCATGTCTTGTTATTCATGGTTGTGCTGACGCATGGCTATGAGTCGCTCAACGGCTCTGGGCTCATCGACTGGCAATATGTACACACCTGAGGGAGTAGTCCAATGGGCATGTGCTGAGATGGCTACCCAGGCTCATCCACCAGGAGGGCAACCTCCCCTAAAGTTAAGTCGGCATAAGCTGTTTGAGACATAAATCCATATGTGTTTGGACTTAACAATTAAAGGTTGGCCTAGCTCCTCAAAAAGGACCGCTAAAATACTGCGGCATTGACTAAACCAGCTACTAGCTTAAGAGACGAGGGCATCAGATTCTGTTGAAACTGGTGTCCCGCCTCCATGTAACTCAGCTTGCACCCCTTAACTAAATAATTATATACATATATCTCTTAGCACACTTTGGCATTGATCTAGATGGGAGGGCGCCTTCGGTCATAGCTCCTCCTCCGCTTCGTCATTGTAGGCATTTTCCTATGATGGTGGCCCAGTGAGCCACTTTCCTCACGCAAAACCAATTTATTGGATCGCATGAGGCATTAGTTTATTTTAAATTAATTAGCCTTGCTAGGGACTCGTCCATTACAGGGGTACTTTTTAGATATATATGGATAGGTTAGGTATCTCTGGCGAGACATAAACACAGACGGCCAATACGGCACTATATTTATATTGCAGATAACGATTTCTTATTGTTAATCCAGCAACTTTTTAGTTAAAAGCCGGCTCATGATACACCATGCTAAATACGTCTAAATTTAAGTAAGTAATAATAGTAGTAGTTGGCCTAGCAGTGAATCTTGGGCACTTTCAAATAACCCTAGCACAGATAAACGTTAGCTCTTAGGGACGAAGTCTAAGATAGCTTGTTCTCGGTACTTCGATTATGGCAAATGACGCTTATAGTGAACTAACTGTGTGGTGAGTGGAAGGGCCAAGTGAGTCCTTTATGCATTCAATGGGAAGGTCACCATAGTTCGCTATCAACTTCTTTGGCTCTGTCTTAACCGCATAGGGTGCTTATTTAACACTTTTGTGCTGTCCTGTTGTTTTGTTTTATTTGTGGTTGTGTCAGACATTTGGTTAGGAGTCGCTTTTCGGCTTAAGTACCAGTCATTCTGGCAAACTTGTATGCACTGTCGCCCTGAGGTAGACGCTCAATAAGCCAGACACGAGATGGGGCTTGAGCAATTGCGCCAGGAAGACGAACTTTGTCTAACGTTAAGTAGTCTTAAGACATTTGAGGCATAAAACCTGGGTTTAGACCTAAAACCTAAAGCTAACTGTAGATCCACTAATTCGCTTGCCAAAATAATATGCATTGACTAGCCTACTATAGATAGGTATTTGGGCAAGTTGATTTCTGTTGAAATCTTCTTGCTGTTTCAACGTAAAACAGCGTGCATCCCTTAAGCAAATATCAATAATCACACAAATCAGTCACCCTCTTATTGACAACTAAGGAGATCGGTTTGACTGGTTATCCTTCTCCTCTTCAGCATAGACGTTGTTCCAGAGAGGAAGGCCCTCTCGAGACAATACCTCTCACTGCGGCGAGCGCGTCTCATTTAAGATAAGGTCTTATAACATATATAGTGTCAGAGGCCCGCACGCGGCACCCCTGCCCACCCCCGCACCATGCACCAAGCATAAGCCTACCATGATGTCAGATAAGTTAGTTCATATTATACTGATAGCTACCTAGACCATGCGGGGGCCGCCCCTCACAGGAATTACTTATTGTTATATATCTATAAATGTATACATAATCAGATAAACTAAGGTCTCTGGCGAGATACTATTTGGTGCAAAGATAAAAGAATCATATAATCGACTGACTAGCTATGACTTTCTGCACAGTCTATAATAATTAATCGACACACTGGGTTAAGTGGGTATACTAACAGCATGGATGAAACCGTCGTGTTCGGCTTTGGTGCGGATACTCGCCCGACTCCACTGGAAGATGATCATTCCACCGACCCTAGAGGTAAGTTTTTATACAACCCGATCACCCACAGTCTTTCTCCGTGGGAACATATATACAATACATGGGAGCTTAGTCTACTGTTTATATTCTGAAATGAGCTGACTCATACACAACACCAAATTCTACCATCATCTAGGAACTTCCATACAGTATTACAAATGACTGTTACTTAATACTACAAGATAAATATGCAACATAAATAAAATCTCTATATTCTGAAAGGATGCATCTTTCTATCACCTATCATTTCTACTGTTGCCCTCACAGCATGAGCTATTGGATGCCACATACACTGTTGACTCTGACATTCTTACTACTACTACTACTACTACTACTACTACTACTACTACTACTACTACTACTACTACTACTACTACTACTACTACTACTACTACTACTACTACTACTACTACTACTACTACTACTACTACTACTACTACTACTACTACTACTACTACAACAATAGGTACACATATGACAAAATAATGTAACACTACATTTGTTCACAGTGTGAGCCACTGTATGGTGCCTACATAGTCTGGCAATGCATTCCATTGGTTGATTACCCAAAAGGTGTTCGATAGAAGTTCCTCTTCAGCTTGTATCTCTTTCCTCTTGTCCCTAGGTTAGTTCCCCTCTCGAAGAGAGTAGGCTTGACTTCGTCTATCACATCTGTGAATTTGTATACCTCAATCACACCACCGCCAGACAGTTTATGTCTTAAGCTTGGAAGTGTTAGTTTTTCTAATCTCCCTCCTCATAAGGTAATGAGGCTAGTTTGGGTACCAGCTTCGTACCAGCGTCTTTGGACGCCTTCCAGTAGTCTTGCATCCTTCTTGTATCTTGGAGAGCATGCCACTTTTCAGTACTCAAGGTGAGATCTAGCAAGCGCTATGAACAGCCTTTTGAGAGAATCCTGATCTAAGTACTCATATAATCTCCTTATGAGCCCACACTCTTGTTTGCCTTGTTGACCTGGATTTATGAGTGAGACGAGAACTTGCATTTATTATCCACATTTACCCCCAGGTCCTTTTTCAGCTTAACAGCATCAGGTCATCTTGCTGCTACCACTGCTCATCTCACATTTATACTCTGGGTTCTTTCTGCCCATATGAAGAACGTTGCACTTCAAAGCATTGAAGCCTAGCTGCTATGTGGTATAATACCACTTCGTACAGGTACCCATTCTGATGGTGTATGCCCTATCATTCTTAATTACCGCTTGTTGTCTGTCACCCATGAAGCCTCTGATCCATTCATTGGTTTGACCAGAAATGCCATATTCTTTCAATTTTTCTAGTAATCGCTGGTGCAACACTCACTACATTTATTATATTTTACATAATCTTTTGCTAAAACAATACATCACAATACAATCAGATGAGACAGAAAATGTCGTTACATCAAAATAATAACAAGAATCCTACTATATATTTTTGTGTACATCAGTCAAGAATTTTAACTTATGGTTCGCATAGACACAGAGATATTATATCTATAAAGAGAATAGAACAGCCTCTCCTCATAAGGTAATAAGGCGAGTTCGAGGACCAGGCAAATCCCTAGCAGCAATGACTCCCATAGATACAATGGCCCCCACAGTATTTACTGTATCAGAGTGAAGGCAATCAGCGTATGACTGAGAGCTACAGACCCAAGTATATATAAATGAAGGTACGCAGAGCTCTTGGCAACCCCATGCTGAAAGTCAGTACAATGGTAAACAAAGAGTACAACCAAGAAGAATCTACCAACGATCAACACCCGGATGTACAGAAAGATCCCATGAAACACGTATGGCATATTCCGCAATGGCGACCCCATTACTATGCAAATCTGCAAGGTGTATAACCTGCCCGCTGCATATACTTTGGTAAAAGAGCTGCCAAGCAAATTGAACTGGAAGGAAATGGTATCGGCTCAGATACATGCCTACTGGGATAGAAAGCTGAAAGAATAAACAGAAAACATTGCAGTAGCTCAACTTAGATGCCTCTGAAATTAGCAACCAACACCTTTCATGGGAGAGCTGCAAAACTGACAAGATCTAGATATATAAATCTATTATCCAAGAAAAACTACTAATACAAAGATACCGTCTCCTAGGCGGCACGACCATGGGCAGAAACATTGATGCACTTCCTCCTTGTCTGTCCCGAACTCCAACATGTTAGAGATAAAATTATTAACAGGCTCTACAGCTGCTTACAACATCCTGATCTATCAACAAATGCAACAATTCACACATGCTCTTCTAGATCCCAATAAGCTTGTTACTCTGAAAGCTGCATCAATTAAGACAAAACTTGAGAGACTGTCCAGAAAGCTATGTTATGGACTTCACCAGAGGCTAAAATCCCGATGAAATCTAACAAGCTGTTGTAAATTAACTATGTTACCTTGGTGTGAGACGTGGCTGGCTTTGCTGAGGTGTAAATCATCTGTCC
This sequence comes from Chaetoderma sp. LZ-2023a, assembly GCA_034401795.1. NCBI lineage: Eukaryota > Metazoa > Mollusca > Caudofoveata > Chaetodermatida > Chaetodermatidae > Chaetoderma > Chaetoderma sp. LZ-2023a. The sequence continues at coordinate 203,270,753 of CM067369.1, read as the reverse complement.
AGCAGGTCATCCGGTTTCCATCAATCTTCTTCGTGCATGTTACATGCATGTGTCATGCATGGTTGCCAGGCAACGGCTGACCAGGCTGCTCATTATTTTCCAGTAACTCATGCAAATAACAGGACAATTCCGCCAAGCACAACACTCTCCCCCTCATAGTTAAAGCCATGTTGAACATGTGCTAACTAAGGGCGTGTAATAGGTAACTAAGGTTGCAGTTTAGAAAGAATGGTAGCTAAAGTATTGAGCTGTGAATAAAAAAATCAGCTATTAAGTCTAATAAATTAATCGATTTCCAGAAGCATCAAATCATCGCAGAACAAAATTCAGTGATAACACTAAACAGGAGTTAGGAAATATATGTAACCTCGCTCCAGAGCCAGTGCATACAAGCCACTGGGGTTCAGTTACATGTAAGGCAGGTAGTAAAACAGTAGATAGAACTGAAACCTCATGTAGTGCACTTGACTCTACGGCCTAGGAAACTGAGACTCTGAAGCTGTGCAGGCTTTAAGAAAATAACACTATGAGATATCAAATGGCAACGAACAATGAGAATCAAGCATTTCAAACAATATATTCTGGAAGGAGCTAAGAGTTTAAGGCCATCATTAAAGCAGAAAGTTATACATGACCAGCTATTGAATTGACACAGTATCAATTGAACAATATTAAAACAATTTGGGATATAATCGAACTAATGCACAGAGGTCTGACATCCAAATCCCCATCTGGTTTTAGAAAACAATTCTTTTATTGCTAAAAGTGATACTAAACCAACATAGAAACCATATATTATATACATGTGTATCCAAATATACAACCGCAGGCAAGGAAAAGTCTGACCCAGTAAAGCACAAATAGAACACTACCTGTTGCAACTTAATATGTATCTGCTTACCAATTAAGTGGAAAGCTGCACTAATTAATTCAAAATCAATCAATTAATTTAACCAATTAAAGCTGCTATGTCACAGTGTTTCATTATTGCAAATCAGTCTCTAGACTATGTACATCATCGCATTGTATCAGGAGAGGTTCGTATTTGCACAATGCCACCAATAAAACAATGTAATTTCATCGCTACTGGGGTCGTCAAACAGCACATTTTTACAGCCATTACTGATCTTATCCATCAGGTTTATATTGTATTCAGTGGGTATTTCATAAATATTCATGCAACGAAATCCCTCTTATCACGTGACATATTTTTTGTTTCGATTTCGGTTTCAACTGGTGTCAATTAACTATTGTTATTAGATGGATGCATCATCAGTAAATAGTATTAACGACTAAATTAAATGATAGGCTAGATGTGGTTCGGATCGAACCGTCAGGTACTGGCCATACCAGCTAAGCTGGGTATGCGTCACACGTACTGGATTCGTTCCCTGAACACGCCCCCCCCCCCCTTGGTAGAGCTATAAGCGTATATGAGCCTATGAGTGAGATCATGCTATAAAAACGACTACGTTCGTTAAAGCGCATAGTGCGCATGCGCACGCTTAATACTATTTTTGACAGAGCGCGTAATTTACGACCAAGATAGGATGACGCTTTTAGTGTACCGAGACGGTACAATGTAATCCTTTTTAATAACTTGTTCCCGCCGAATCTGGCATTAATCAAGACCAGAATTCGACGGGCTTCCCAAATCTGTAAACCATTTCAAAACCGGTTAAGAAATGGTTATCCATGGAAAACCCCTTTTGATTATCTTCACGGTATTGCCGTGACATCATAACCACGTGTATGCAGAACTTCTAGAATGTTCTAGAACATTCGACTGCGTTATTATTAGCTACACGCTGATTGGCTGTTGCTCGACCGATGATTGGTTGGAACCTGCGCCTGTGACGTCACGAGTAGCATAAAAGGAGACGAGATCCAGAGCTCGAGAGCATCCTCGGCCAGGGGCTGATTAGGTTGGACCTGTGTCAGCTACGATCAGCAAGACAGGCATTACGCAGATCATTTCGGTTTCTGTCAGTTTCTCTCCTCTAGCCAGCAGTAATCCAACCCACCACACTAAAGCAATTTTGTATCTCCCGTTATTGCGGGAACATTTTTGGAACTTTTTGGATATTGTTCACGAATATATCACGAACTAACTCGGAACACGAACTTGTGGTGAGGCCTTTCCTGGCCTGAAAATATGATTCTACAGATGTAGAAGCAGCGATGTTCTTTGGTGGATAACTCGCCGGATCTGCCAGCCACGACAAAAAGTGGTTATTCAGCCGTCCCCACACTGATGTCGTGCAGGTTTATCTAAACTTTTTGACCACAGCAAAGTAAACTTTGCCCAGTACGTCTTCAGAGCTGGCTGACGTAACCCACACCATTAAAATTAGTTATGTATCTTCATCCGCATTTAACAACCCCCGCTCATGATTGGGTTGTTGACAACTTCCATCCGTACCATCGGTGTATGGGAACTTCGTCATACCAGTAATGTTATTGTATCTCTTACTCACTACTCGTTAGACATTCTATATTGTGATTACAGTCCTGAGTTCGATCCGCTCCCATCATGAGCTGCTTGCGGGAATCCTGTTTGCATAAACCAGCCTGCGGGAACTTTCCAGCTCCCAGGGAATACATCAACTCACGTCAAACTAAGAGTGACGTATCAATTTCAGTAACACGATAGGCCAGGCTTAAGAATGGCTACCGATTATTCAAGTAACTATACCTGACATTTTTAATTATCCCGTTAATTACATCTTTGATAATTATATCTTATCTGTATAATCGGTCCCGATGACTAAAAGGCACCGTAACGGTCTTAGGACCACTAGTTGCAATTTCTGTATCTGTTTATAGTTATTTTTATTTTCTGTAAGGTGTTTTCACTAACCGCACTGTAGTAGGTTCCTCAACCTGTACTATATATATTATTCTGATCATTTCACATTGTATTGATTGTTCGGGTTAGTTTATATGTGGCAAGTGGCCATCCGTTTATATGTTTTGATTATTTGTAGAAAAATATAGGACTGCAGTGCACGTAGGAAACACTATACAGCAACATTTATATATGCAGCACTTTCTCCCGCCACCAACAATTTTTCACTGAGGTCGCTGTCCGTGCTATAACTCTGTTTAGCCCGGCATGCTACCGACTAAAAACCTTTTCTATTCAGCTCGATAGGATAGGTTTAATATGATTAGAGACAATCTCTTCGTTAGGAGACACGTAGTGTACGCCTCTTTTCCGGTAGTTGCGATAATTTAGCCCAGCACTCCGGCAAGGTTGTGTAAGATTGGCCAACATACCTAAAGGGCCTCATGTTTCTAAGTTATTGTCTCTCTTCATGTTCCACAAAGCCTTATGGCTTCTTAATTGTTTGGATGTCCCTATCCGCACCATGGACTTATCCGACCCTGGGAAACTGTTGGGGTTTCCGAGCGGTGATGGCCAGGGTGTGGTGTCACACACATTCCCCGCATATCCTCAGATACTCAGTAGTTAGTTACCTTTGCCAATGTAGGAAAGCACTGCGAAAACATATCTTAATTATTATTTTCTTTAATCTGCTGAACAATCCTCCCGCACTGCAGTGCATAACTTGGCAACTTGTGTTTAAACCTAATGCCAGGTTAAAAAGTTAGTTCCGTAGGACCTGGTGACGGGTGAGATGCGCATCCCCACCGAATTCCGAAAGAATGTCTGGGCATGATATTCAGATCTGCCACGCCCTCACGGGAATGACATTTACGATGGGTATTCGCCTCTCTTACCCCCACCATAACGATAGGTCAGTTGCTTAAAAATGCTTTTGTGAAAAGTAACCAATGTCCCATGACGTTTTATGTGGTTACGGAGCGAGATGTCCGTATTCTTTTCCAGTTCAGAGATCTTGCAAAGTAACATGTATGCATGCTGTCTTCAGCATTGATGTCTCAGGGCATCCGTTCTCAATGACAGCCGTATCTAAAAGCTAGATAGACGCCAGCCATTTGAGGCCTAAAACAATTCTGTCTCTAAAAACTAAAAATTAGGTTAGGCATAGAAGAAGGCCCGCATAATAAAAGCGGAAACTACTAATTCAGCATACTGAGGATTACATAAGATGGTGACGTGGGAATCCTTCGGGAATCGCACGTCCCGTCTTCACGTAAAACAGCACACAACCTTATAGTCATAAGCTCACTAGGTATGGTCTTTTCTTTACAACATTTTGGTTAAATCTTAGAGTGGGACCATTTCGACCACTACTCTTCTCCCGCTTTAAGAAGTGGCAACATTTTCCTGTGACGGAGGCCTGCACGAGGCACTTGCCTCTCGCAAGGATTCAGTGACGACGGTCCACTCAAGGATAATACTCCTCACCCAAACTAGCACTAGGAGTAGTGCCCGCGTGAGGCACATGATTTTCCGACAATACAAAGATAATTTTCTTTCCTTTCAGCTTAGAGGTATAATAGCTTATATTAAGTTAATTAGCTAAATCTCGTGTATGGGAGCCTCCCTTGCGGTGATACCTCTGCGGACCTACGAGTCTGTGTGGTACCTCCGGGAGCCCCACGCTTAAAAGTTCATCAGGCTGTCTCTATGTCTTGTATTTTCGTATGCTCATTATTTTTATCTAGCATACTTGACGGTCTGTTTAGGTAAAACTTATTTTAATTAGGTCACTAATCAAATCTTGTAAGTCCATAGATCACGAAATTGCTATGGACAGGCATACTGGTGACACAAACTCTTGGGATGAGACTGTTGTGTTTAATGTTCGCGACGATGGTCTCACGGCCTCTCCGGAATGATTGAGTTCCACCGGCCTTAGGAGCCGGTCTTTGTTACCCATAGGGCAGTATCATACAGGATCCGTCATCACGAGACTGGAAGCTAACCAGCATCATCATTCGTTGTGCACTTGCAGCGCGGCGAGTCGACACCAGACACCGGAACGGCCTGACACTACCCCATGAGCTACAAGTGGCGCCCGATGTGGGGCTCGAACCCATGACCCGAGATTAAGAGGTAGCCTTATACGATGGATTCCATGCTCACATGCTCACTGACTATGCCAGAAATTCACCAGCAGGCTCAACAACCCCGCAGTATAACCTGTTTTCGCCTGTCAGTGACGGCAACTTTCGGGATGCCTCACAGGCGGGAACAGAGTTTAGAACCATATCGGATGTCCGCGACAGGCCAACTCCAGCATGGCCGAATCGTGGACGATCACGACAAAGACCCGATTATGGGCACAATCATAATCCTTCAGACTAGTATCGTTCACCCGTGTCATCTACGGAGACCATATGGCAGGGTGACAATTCATATTACAGACAACCTCCCGCACCGCCCCTTCCAAACACAACACTATACTCGAGGGGAACACTGCAGCATCATCGGGAGGAATCAGCACCACCTTTTCGCCAGTACATCAGTCATGTTACACACCACAACCACCAGCCGACTGCACCACCGCCATATGAGGAATATCAGTCCTCACCTCGGGAAGAACTTCCGCATAATCTTCATAATATTCCGCCTCCCGTCCATAGACCCATGTCGGTTTATGGTTCTACAACGGGGAGGGATTCACTGGATTGGAGTACGCACGTTCTCGCTCCTCAGCATTGGCATCGACGGGAAACACCAACACTACCACCACCACCACCTGCACAATGACCAGCCTCAGAATACTCGTCAGTCTTGCAGATACCACCACCACCCGGATTTCAACCACTTCATTCTTCCCGAGGTCTTGGCCGAGTCATTCTCCCTCCCGAATTTAGCGGGGAGAATGACTGGACCAATTATAAAATACAGTTCGAGATAATAAGTCAAACTAACCATTGGAACGATCAGCAAATGGGTGAATATCTCACCGCAAAGCTTTCCAGAAAAGCCCTTCAAGTTCTTGCGGAGCTTGGGACTGATTACACACCCACCTACACCCAATTGGAACGAGCACTAATTGAGCGCGTTGGCTACACAGCTCTCGGAGAAACGAGTCATCTACGACTAAAAAATCTTCGTCGACACACGGGAGAAACTCTTCCTGAGTTAGCTAGTCGAATCAGAAGGCTAGTCACCTGCGCATATCCTAGCACCAACATAGAAGGCATACTACATCTGCGTCTTGACACATTCATCGATGCATTAAGCGGTGAACCCACCCTGAAAGAAAAACTATTTCTTGGCAACCACGGGAGTTTGGCCCAATTAACGGCAACTGCGGTCTGAATAGAAAACTTTCTGGAGTAGATAGAGCAGCCTATCAATGAGGTAGAGGGTGCAGCTATCGCCACGTCCACCAATGCTCCCCCCCCCCCCCATATCATATCAACACCTACCGCACCAACACCACAGCAAACGAATTTACAAAATTCCAATCAGAATCAAGTGCCTGGAGGAAGGGGGCGTGCCCATAGAGGAAGCTACAATGGAGCACCCGGGCATGGGAACCAGAGCAACAATAACACTAACTGCAACATGAAGGACCGAATAGACGAGATCAATAAACAGATCCCCGCATTAACATATTTAGTGACCACACTCAACACGAACCTCGCAACCACTCACTTTAGAACAGCGAACACCACCAACACCGCACCAACACCAAACACCTGTTTCTGATGCGGTCAGCCAGGCCATTGGAGGGAACGGTGTCCTAACCAACCTCCTTCGACAATGCCTGCCCCTGACCACAGCACACCACAACCGGAAAAGCCATCAAACTCTTAAGGGCTTAGAAAATAGAGTCACCTCGATGCCCTTATCTGCTTCCCGGATCAACTGCGGCCCGCGTACGACAATGTTCGGTGGCCAACTATTGCCAACCAAATTCAGCTTTTACACCTACACCAAAACGCACAGCTTCACATATGTCGATGCCTACGATGCCCCCCACATCCGCAGCATCACCATCCCCCTCTATCTCCGCACATAACAAGCCTTCTTTCCTTTGTAAAACGGCAGTGGTAGGTTGCAGCACCTCCGCTGAAACAACGTTTTTGCAAGCATCACGTCCCGCCACCAAGACACTGAATTCTCGGTGTCCTTTGGTGATATGCAAAACACCGCCCGCACAACATCATCTCCAGCATCCACAAACAGCAGCAACTTGGGAGAAATGGTTCACTCCGCCTCATGGATTCGCAAACGCTGACGTAGATGGGGAGAAACACGTCCTTGGCGGTGTCACTATTTCTTCTGTGCTTCGCCAAAGCATCCAATGAAGTATTGCAAGAAATGGTTTGCGCAGGTGGAGCTTATCGATCATCCCGTATGCACCACTGTCTACACTAGTACTGCATACCCAGAAACAGCAACATCTCCATCATCATTGCTACCCCCCCCAGCTCCGCCTTCGCCACAGCCCTCAGAGCAGCGACGACGACGGACTGGCCCCTTCCTCACTCAGCCATCCACTACATTAAAAGAAGCCATTCAGAAACAGACCGATTATATACAGAATGATTCCGCTCCGACACCATTGTCACAGACGGCGTCATTGGAAACTCTTCCACAGGTATACCGCAAAGTGATATACAAATGTGCCTGTCTGTTTAGCTGTGTTTCCACCAGTGCCCCCGTTGACACTGGCGCTTCAATCATGGTATTCAACAGGTGCTTATATGAGAGCATCCCACCTCAAAAAAGGCCCCCTCCCGTAAACCTACAGACATTTACCCACAGACGGCTATGGGAGCTGATGTGCCCATAGCCGGTGTAGTCAATTTAGTCATCCAAATAGAGGAGATGCAATTCATACAGCGAGTTGTCATCGCCTCTATTCATAACGATGCCCTCCTTGGCTCTGATTTCCTCAGTGCCAGCGAAGCCATCATACATTGCAAACAACAGGAACTCGACCAGTACAGCCGATGAATACCTCTTGGACCGGCATCGTCATTATATGACACGTGTGCAGTTATATTATCAAGTACCGCCACCGTTGAGCCGGGACTAGAACAAATCTTATGGGCCACCACACCACAGTTAGGAAGCAACACACACATTGTCATGCTGGAACCCGACCCTGATTACATGATCGCCTCTCAATGCGCAAGTCCCCGCATGATAGTGAACACTACTAATAAGGAATATATACCTTTTAGAGTGTTCAATGGTACCGCAGACCCCATCACTCTTGAAACAGGTGTACGCTGCGGCCATTTAGTGGACATAATCTCATTGGAATCACCTACACTTAGAGACACACCACAGCATATGACTGATGATATACCCGAACATCTACAGGATTTATATCTACGTGCCACAGTCGGATTACAGCAATCACAGAAACACGAAATTCGGAAACTACTGTACAAATATCGCGATAGTTTTTCCTCCGAAGACATGGATCTCAGAAAAACTCATCTCGTATGACACTCCATCGACACGGGCAATAACCGCCCTGTACGTCTACTGGTATGAAGTCTCCCCAGTCATAAAGAAGCGGAAGCCCACCAACAAGTGAACGACATGTTGCGGACCGGTATTATCGAACCCTCAGCATATCCATAGGCTAGCCCAATATTACTAGCAGGCAAAAAGGACGGAACCGTATATTATATATTTCGTCAAGTACTATAAACACTTTCTGTACGGGTGCCCCTTTGCACTTCGTACAGACCATGCCTCACTACGCTGGCTCAGGAACCTAAAGAACACGGAGGGCCAGGTAGCGAGATGGCAAGAATCCCTGCAGGGCTATAACTTCAACGTTGTTCACCGTCCCGGCAAATTGCATGGTAATGCCGACGCCCTCAGTGGAGTTGGCATGGAGGCTAAACATGAAGAGGCCACCACCATGACACAGTCAACACGGCCATCTCCGGAGTTCCCCGAATTGAGGTGCGCAGAGCGGAATCTGGAGAAAATCACACACCACCAAACGAGCAGACGTGCAGACACGAAATATATATGCGTGGATCCAGGAGGGGGTACGTCCTCCCAAGGAATCGGTAACACCACTATCCACCATGGCAAAATAGTATTACCAACGGTTCGAAGAATGTCAATTAATAAATAACGTTCTTTACTTCAATAACCGTCTGGTAGTCCCGGAAAGTTATCGTAACCCCATATTAAATGAACTACATGATAACATCGGGCATCTGGCCATGGAAAGGACTGTTGCCCATATAAAATTGAGATTCCACTGGATCGGGATTCGCAATAGTGTCAAGGCATGGGTTGCCAAATGTATCCCATGCCAAAGACGCGCTGTTGGCCAGCACCATATCGCACCATCGCAAATTAAGATTGTTGGCACACGGTGGGAGCGAGTGGCTATCAACGTGCTCAGACCCTTGAATATGACGGATGACGTAAATAAATACATCCTCGTATGACAAGATTATTTTACGAAGTCGGTAGACGCATTTGTTTTGCCAGACCAAGAGGCATCCACCGTAGTGGAGGTCCTGGCAAGCAATGTGTTCTGCCGTTTTGGTATGCCTTATGAGCTGCGCTCCGATCAAGGAAGTAATTTTGAGAGCCGGCTCATATCAGAGCTCTGCAAATTGTTTCATATCGTCAAAACAAGGACGACTCCATACCACACCCGGAGTGACGGGATGGTAGAGAGATTCAACAGAACTCTCGCGGAGATGCTTACAAAGGAAACACGCCTTGATTGTAGAGATTGGGATCTACGGCTCCCATATATACTCATGGCGTACCACACTTCAGTACATTCCAGCATGGATTATACCCCTGCCCGTTTAATGTTAGGCTGTGAATTAGCCTTACCCCTGGATCTGGTCTCTCTATGTTGAACTCTTGCGGTAGCGTTTAGAACAAGCCCACGAGTTAGTGAGAGAAACACTATCCACTGCACACCGGCGCCAAAAGACGTGGCATGACCGGAGGGTGCATGGAGATCCATATGAAGCAGGAAGGATGGTTTGGGTACACGATTCACGACGGTCTGCAAACGTGCCAAGTAAACTGAGTCACCAGTGGAAAGGCCCCTATGTGGTAGTAGGTAAGACGTCGGACGTGACCTACCATACCCGTGCTTCGGATGGCCTGACCGTAGTCATCCACTTCGGAAAATAGTGCTCCCATGGTTAGCACAGAGCACCGCGGTGCCAGTTCAACCCCACTTCTACCAAGCCAGAATGCGAGTGAACAAGCAGCTAACGCTGATGACGATGATGAGATACGTACTCGCCCTCTCCCTCCTCAGCACGGGTCTACTTGATCTGGGAAGCCGTATCTGAAGAACTTTGTGTTTGTTTTGTCCAAGTGACCGGATGGAAAAGCTGTTCCTCCGATCTCTTCCCATTCGCACCTACTTCATCGGTTGTCTATAGTTGACTAGCTAGTTAACTATTTGAAGTTCGGCTGGTACTCTAGTTCGCTATAGCTAACTATGGTTAGGAGTCGAACTTGACCTAGCTAGTCAACTGTTAAGCTGGTACCCGACTCCAATTGCTCGTACTCACAATAGCCTGAGCCAGAGAATCGCCAGTGAGGGAATGAGAAGTCGGGTACCAGCCTAGTCAACTGTAGTCAACCGAGCACCCGACCTCGGTTCAGATGGTTAGTCCGATATTAGCGTAAATTTAAAAATGGCTGACACGCTTGCCACGAATAAATGCATTTAAAAGTGTAAATAGTTCACTAAATACTTAGGTTTGATGAAATTGTGCTTTCCCATAGCATGTCAATGTTCCCAAGCCCATATTCCTTCCCACTTTATGCCATATGGGCGCTTTTTGACGTCTTAGCGGACAAAAATAACCCATTTTCGTAGCTCATTGAAACAGACGACAGAAAGGGTTAATAGAGACTAGTACCCGGCTCCAAATTTTCTGCAATGGTAATTGAATACGGAACCGGGTACCAGCGAACTATAGTCAACTAAAATCTAGGCTGGTACCCGACTCCTCATACCCTTGCTGGCGATTCTCTGGCTCAGGATATGGTAGGCTGGTACCCGACTCCTCATTCCCTCGCTGGCGATTCTCTGGCTCAGGACTATTGTGACTATGAGCAATTAGAGTCGGGTACCAGCTTAACTAAAATCAAGTTCGACTGGGCATAGCAACTGCGCATGATCAGTAAACCATGAAACTGACTATGGTTAGCAAGTCGAACTTGACCTAGAAACCCATACGGGAACTTCTGCACATGACAAGACAGAACATTCTATTACATAGGCACTTTTAGCGTGACGTCGTACCCTCTCCTATTTATATATAAGACTATATATATATATGCATAGAGCGTCGTATACGAGTACGACGTCACGCTGAAGGTGTCAATGTTCTATTACGTCATCGCCTTTGATCGCGAACAATACTTGTAACACTTGATTTAATTTAGTTCACTGATTTAACTTTGTTGACTTATTCTGTAACTATATAAGGAAACATTATGCACATGTTTTTCAAGTCTATTAATGAAATCCGCGTGCAATATGTGCAACATCCGACAACATTTCTATATTTTGTTACCAGTTTTCGCAATATAAAGGATTTTTTTCCGGTAGATAATGATCTTATCATGCTGTCCTCCCCATTGACCGGAGTTAAAACGCCATAACTAGGACGGATACTGTATTGTTGGTATATTGACTGGATACCTGTGTCAAAATTAACGGGATACCGGTTTCTATATCTAAAAATATAGGTGTAATCTGTCAAATTTTCTAACTGAATGTCATTATGTTGCGCTTATACGCATGCAGTTTAATCAAGAGGAACAGATTGCCCAGAAAACAATGCGTGTCCTAGTTATGAAGTTTTAGCTTCCATAACTGCGGATGACAGGATATTCCTCTACCTGTAACCTGGGGGACATCATCATCATCAAGATTCAAAATTATTTATTTCATGCTTAATATTATATATATATGGAATATATACATCATTGTTTGGCAGTCCATCAAAGGCAGAGCCTATTAATCTATGGACTATGGTGAGAAAGTTGTTATTGGGTATGATTTAGATAAGTATTTTGTAGTAGACTGTCGACATCTGATATGTCCACTGAGAAAAGGAATATCAGATGAACGTTCATGCTAATTAAAATCGGATAGGGACTATCTATCTCGGTTCATGCTGGTATAGCTCTCCTAAATTTGTTAACTCCTACCACTCTGATGGCAATATTCCATCTTCTATTATATCTAAAGCAGAAAAACCGGCGCACAGTATTCAGCAAGTTTAGTTTATCTAATAGGATTTGATGGTTAATTGTGTCAAAAGCTTTCGAGTAGTCCAGAAAAATGCCTATTATACTTTGCTTTTTTTCTAATGATTTGATAATTTTTTCTGTCATTTCTGCTATTGCAAGCATTGTTGAGTGTTTTTCACGGAATCCATATTGCGATTTATATAAAATTGATTTTTTTCCAGATAGTTTATCAGTCTATTATACATTAAGCGTTCTAAGAGTTTTGAGAAAAGTGGAAGTATGGAGACTGGTCTGTAATTTGAAAAGTTAGTAGAATCCTTGGCTTTGTATACTGATGTAACACGGGCTATTATTATTAGTTTTGCTGGAAAGATACCTTGTACTAAGGATAGATTGCAGATTGCAGGCTGAGTGGGATAAGCATATCTTCTGCACATGTTTTAAAGATACGCCATTTAAAGCCATCGATACCGGCACTTTTTGTTGGGTTGAATGTGTTTTAAGATGTTAAGAATTTCTTCTGTGTTAGTATGGTGGCTAAAGAAAGATGATAGGAAGCTGCCTGTGGGGTAGATGTTGACTGAATTTTATTTGAAAGTTCGGGACCTATATTGACAAAATCATTAAATCTATGCAGGCACAGGCATTTGAAGTTTACCCTCCTATTTCATATTATTAGCATTATCAATGGCCTGAATTCGACGGAACATGGGTGGAGTATTCCTATGGTGATACACTTCTAGAGAGCATTTTGATTGGTCAATCTTTCTGGTGGCCATCTTGAATTTTCTGAAAGTTTCTGGCAGTTGCCTGCTCCTCGGTAACCGCTTGAACAATTTCAACGAAACTTGGGTTGAAGGACCCTATAGTGGTGTGCTTCAGAGCTTATATACAGAATTTTGACTTGTCAATCTGTTTGGTGGCCATCTTGAATTTTCTGAAAAAGGGCTGGAAATCGTTTCCAGTCAAATGAATTTCAAAATAGTCAACGGAACAAGTTTTATACAGCAAAGAATATACCTTTTCCAGGACTTGTCAGTGAAAGGGTTAAATTTATTAACTCACTTCATGTATGTATGATGTATGATTACTGTATTCTGCGGCTGTAGTAGTAGAAATATCCTACAGCTGCAACCAGTCCTTCTTCGCTTTTGCCCACTGTGTCGTGTCCTCAACCAAAATCCATAGCTTCCTCAGGTCCATTCTTCACTTGAGTGTACCTAATCCTGATTTCTTGAAGTCACCTCGCAGCACGCTTAGCAGATTTATGCAATGATGTCCTCGTCTGGCTCTGTATTTGCTGGCTCCGTGTAGGGCGAATTCCAAGGCTCTGTGCTGGTGTGTCTTCTGGCATCCTTAGCACATGGCCAAAGATGGACCATCTTTGCTGGGCGACTTTTACAGACAGCGGCGGCGTATTACACATCTTGTATAGTGCATCATTGGAAATTATGCTCTCTGGCCATCGGTGTCCAGTGATCATGCGTAGATGTTTGCGGTGGCAGGCATCGAGTTTGTCTACAGCTGCCTTTGGAGCTGCCCACCTGTTACAGTTATACAGCATCCAGGATATGCAGGTTGCATTGTATAAATGTATTTTTTTTACCAAGGGCATCTTTGATCTACGAAGCTATGTTCAGCATGACGCAGCGTGCAGCAATATGAGTAGGACTACAAAGCAGTGAGCCTGGGATTTTACTTTTCCTCCATGGTTCGCCACCATGGAGTGGATCGTCATTTTCTTTAGTTTTATGCTTTGTAGATAGGTATATGTGGATGAACTCTGTTTTGGATTCATTCATAAAGAGATTCTCAATTTTTAGTTTGCAGCTATTGGAAGAAGTTCGTCAAGGGGTTTCTTTTCCTCATCTATAAAGTCCACATCGTCGGCATATTCCATCTCTAGCAGCATGCCCAGTATTGACACCCGGGGGTTAGGTCTTGTGGAGATTTCCTGCACAGATTTCAATGCAGCAGCCAGGTAACAGGTAAAGAGCATAGGGGATAGACCATCTCCCTGTGGGGAGCCGATTGATGTCTCAAACTCTACAGGCTTGACTCATACTCTCAGCTTGGTGTCTGCAAGCAGTAGTCTCACTAGTCGTAGCTCATCTTCATTGCAACTGGCCTGGCGCAGTACATCTAGGATCTTTGAGCGTTTTATTGTGTCGAAGGCTCGTGACATGTCAATGCCCATTTTGTGGAAATCCCGGTGTTCGGACATGACTACCGACACATGCATACGTTGAGCCCATACAATGTCTGCGCACCTGCGTCCACGTTTGAAGCCACCTTGACATGATCCAGTGAAGTCGTCGGTCTTGTCTCGGATGCGGCATAGAGTAACATTGGATAGGATTTTCCGTATGCTGTTAAGGAACACAATGGGCTGCAGATTGACTGTGGAGCCAGGTGGCTTCTTGGGCTTGGGTAGCGGGATAAGGATGCCTTGGCCTACAGCGTCGATGGTGGTGCATAAAAGCTGAATTGATTATGTGCGTGATCGGTTTTGAGATAATGTCACTTGCATATTTGAATAGTTCATTGCTCATGCCATCAGGTCCAGATGCACATCCATTTTTCATGGATTTAAGTGCCTTCTCAACCTCTGCTGTATTAATTTACAGTTTACACTTCATGTAGTTGGAATATTTCGCTCAAATTTCATGAGCTTCATTGGCCACACTGATCTCTGGTGGGTCTCATTCATTCCGAGACACTGCGCGATCTCGCAATATCAGGAGTGTCATAATTTGGTGGGAGTTTCAGTCCCTGGTCCCTGTTTGATCATGGTATGACACCCAATGTGTACCCACACTCTTGCATGCACATGTTATTCATTAACTCTTTTACCGATGAATTCCCCATATCTAATTTTCAAGGAAACCATACAGGAGAATTAGTTTGATTGGAAGATGTTGCTGCCTTAGATACATTTAGATCTGTACGTCTTACAGTGAAATTAATTTAAAAATATTCAACAGAATAAGCTTAATAGATCGTAGAGAATTTACTTTTTCTGGGATTTATCAGTGAAAGGGTTAACTTAAGAGGCCACCCGTTGAAAAGTGTAAATCCGGATAGATATTTTGAAAAAAATTGAACTGGAACCTGTTGCTGACATTGGCAGCAAAAGCTTCTAATAAAAATATTGTAAAAAAATATTCGACAGAACCTGAAATCAATGCCAACTAACTCGCCCATTTTCAAAGCGAGTCAAACCTGTCTATAATGGACACCCTTTATATCGGGGGACAAATACATTTAAACTTTTGAAGCCAGTACTGTACTTCACCTCAAGATGGCAACAAATTTTTCTGCGCATAGACAGAATGTACCTTTCCATTTTTATATGCCCGTGTGGGGGGTGGGTGGGGGGTCGTCTTATGTGATGGCGCTCTCTGTCTGTGTGTCCATCTGTCTGATTTCTTGTCTGGAACAGAATTTGAAGAGTTTGAACTTATGTGTTAGGTATAGACGAAGTGCAATGATTTTTGTATCGGCAAAATCCGGCCATATTTGGCCCGCGTTATCTCCCTGAGCTGCTAAAATTCATCAAAATGTTCTTGTCCAAGCCATATCTCGAAGAGTTTTGAAACTACGTTCACTATTTTTTCCAGCGGATGTGTTAAGGATAGATGAAGTGTAATGATTTATGCACTCTAACGGTATATTGGATTACCATGGATGCTGCCGATGATAACCAGGTTGTATATTTCCATGTTATTCCATAGTAAAAAGACTTCGGTCTTCAAATTTTCGTCTGTGTCGCATGTTCCAATTTCTAACCCCAAAGAATCTGGGACGTGTGTTAACAACGAAATATGCCAGATGATCGCCTTCCTTTAAACCCCAACAGGCGATCGGCAGATATGAAATTAGGTGTTGGCCTGATGGTGTTTTTAACACGAAAATCAGCTGACGTCGTTCTCCGTAAGATCCGAGCGTGTTACTCGGATGTTTATGTGAAGAAAATGTTTAATTAATTCGTGCATCTGATTCTAGGTGCTGCGTACTTTAATTGGTACCAGAAAACCTTTGGAATTTTCAAGTTTTGCGTGTTATCACGATCTGTTTGCAATGATCAGTGATTTCAAAATTCTTGATTTAGATGTGTGGTCTGCGGTTTTACCGTGTACTACAGCAGTTTGTTTACATTTTGTTGTTTCATCAGATATCGTTTTGGCCTTCATTAGGAGTATAATTTATATTTATTAGTAAATATACCCCGATTGCTATGCGATATGATTCCTGGTTCCGTTATACATCCTTGAGGATTTGTGTATGGGTGTATTATTGCCCGCTTCGTTCTTGTCATCATAATCAATGCAATCTTTGCTGTAACATTGCGAGGTGGGGTGCGGGAGGGTTAACAGTTAATTTATGGTCAAAATATTTGAAAATTAATTGTCTGCCTTCCATGTTTGTTTCGTTCCGCTTGCTTATTGTAGGTTTGTGCTTATTTATAGGCCAAGCCAGCCCCGCCATCATGTGACGAGTGCCACAAATTCGTAAGGGTTCTATTCAAGGACCATGTCTGTTTCCGCTGTACTAAGTGTAATCTTGACAGTAGGTGTAATGTTTGCGCAGTGTGGTCGGTCGATATGATGCTTAAGTTCCTTGCCCAGAAGGACTTGGCAGGATCTGACGCGGGGTCAGGCGGTCCGAAAGTAAATTGTGGAGCGTCCGTTTCGGCCCTTGGGGGCATTCCACGTCTGCAACCAGATGTGGCGGAGATGGCACCGCCGGCGTGGTTTGGTCCTGCTATGCAAGGCTTCTTGCATAGCGTTCTGCCCACGCTGGTGTCGTCCCTGCTGCCAAAAGTTGTAGGGCAGTCTCTCCCCGTGTTTGATTCGGACCCTGTCCTTGAACAGGGTTCTGGACTGGCCACCGAGGGACCGTCCTCCATCTGTCTGGCTTGGCGCAAGCCAGGGCAGCGGCTCCGCCCGTGGTTGAGACCACTCCGGTACTGGGCACTGGTCCCGTGATGGTTGGTTTGCCATCAACCGACACAGTGGCGTGCCAGGCGTGGTACTCGCCTATCTCGCCTGATCCGGCGGTCAGACATGGGGTGCCGTTGGCGCCCGTGTTTGGCCACAGTTCTTCAACCGCTACAGGTCCGCACGGTTTTCCGTGTGGGCCTACTCCGTGGACTGGTGTGTTCCATGGGGTGCCGGCGGAACCGTACGGTACCGGAGTTCCTGACATATCAGCAATGGCTCATAGTCAGGAGGCTGTTGCTGGTAGGGCCATGAACATGTCAACGGGTGACGTGTTCACGGGAGTGTCCTCCTCAGAGACAGATTGGTCTGAGGCTCTGGCTTGGCTAGCCAGGGTAGACCCGTCTGTGGTTTCGACCACAGCCGAGGAGGATGCACCCGGTCCATCGGTTACATCGATTAGGACGGGGATCTTGCCCGCAGCCCGGATCCAGTCTATTGGACTGGATCCAAGGTTTATGGAGTTGCTTGATGATATTTATAGCAAACAAATAGGTGTCATATTCCACGGAGGGAATACGACAAGTATGGTGTTGTCCCGTCGGTCACCCTCTGACCGCTGGGTACTGGGTGTGTCTATGGACGCATTGGCAAGGGTGCACGTGCGTGTGACTAAGTCCAGGAGGCAGATGTCCCTTGACCATATGCGTCCAGCTACTGCCGTCGGGGAGCGTCTTCTTGGGACGCCCCTGACAGGCCCTAGCATCTTTGGTCTCTCTTTGGTGTCTTAGAGGAATCGGTTGGCGGTTAATCTGCAGCTAGAGCTAGTGCATCGGGCGCATGCACTAGGGCTGTAGCCAAGCCGCTGACCGGACAACCTGCTAAGAAGCAGAAAAAGCACAAAAGCAAGGCGAAAGCTAAGCCTAGTGCTGCTTCTGTTTCTACTGGGTTGTCTCAGCCGCCTCCGGCGAAGAAAGCCAAGAAGGTTGTGGAGGCCCCTACCCTCCCCAATGTTGCTCCTGGTCGCCCGAGAGGCGGGAAGGGGAAGGGTAAGTCCTCAAAGGGCGGAAAGAATGGAGCGGATCGTACCTGAGGGTACGAGGGCTCCCTTCGTATCTGCCTGGACCGCACCTGTGTGACAGGACCAGCGGTGCCAGTTAGACCAGCCAAGCCAAGACCAAAATGGTTCTCTCTCTTTCGTCATCAGAAGGGGGGGGAGGGGGAGCGGATCGCGAGCCAGACACCCCCATTAGGCGTCGATGCATCTATAGCGGGTGGAAGGCTCATGCGTTTCGTCGAGGCGTGGCGAGGTGTTGCGTCAGACAGTCTGGTTATCCCAGGGGTACATGCCGGAGTGGTAGGACTTTCCACCACAGAATCTGTCTTTGGCACCTGTCTGGACACCCGTACCAAGGGAACCAGACAAGTTGGAAGCCATTCAAAATGAAGTGTCGGGTTTGCTTCTGAAGGGAGCAATAAAACCAGCAAACCGGAACACTCCAGGCTTCTATTCAAACATGTTCCTTGTCCCCAAGAGCACAGGGGGATGGAGACCCGTACTCAATCTCAGGCCATTAAATTGGTTTATCCATACGCCTCGGTTTCGGATGGAAACTCCGAGGTCGGTAATGGCAGGATTGAGGAAAGGAATGTGGTGTGTATCGATCGATCTGAAAGATGCATACTTCCACATTCCAATGAACGGGCGTTGTCACAGGTTTCTGAGATTTGCATTTCTGAATCAAGTATGGGAGTTTATAGTCCTCCCATTCGGCCTGTCGACAGCTCCACAGGTTTTCACCAGAGTGGTCCTTGCGGTGGCCGCATTTCTCAGAAAAGAGAACGTGGCGCTTCACACCTACATAGACGATTGGCTGATCAAAGCAGACACATCAGTTAGGTTAGCGGTGGATACTGCTCTGACTCTGAAGTTGCTGTCAGATCTAGGATAGTGAACAAGGAGAAATCCGATTCGATCTCGAGGAGGGCAGGGTTTACCCGTCGGAGCCCAGAGTGGTGTCTCTGTTAGCCATCCTCAAGAGTTTTCGATTGGGAAACCACATTCAGGCGAGGCGGTTTCTTCAGATGCTGGGCATGATGGTCTCCATGGAGCAGGTAATCCCGTACGCTGCTGTGATGCGAAGACCTATCCAGTTGTATCTGATGTCTCTATGGAAACAGAGAACAGAACCCCTGTCAAAACTGGTGCCAGTTTTGGAGCCAATAATGTCGCATCTTGTATGGTGGAAAGAGCGTCAGAATCTCCTAGTAGGAGTTTCACTGCACCTACCCCACCCCCAGCTGTCCGTGTACACGGATGCATCGCTGGAGAGATGGGGGGGGGCCTGCCTGGGAGAACACCAGGTCTCGGGCAAATGGACTCTCCATGAGAGCCAGCTGCATATCAATCTGTTGGAAATGATGGCAGTGGAACTGGCATTGGAAAAGTTTCTTCCAAAAGTCAGGGGCAAGGCGATATTGATACGGTCGGACAACTCGACAGTAGTATCATACATAAATCGCCAAGGTGGGACAAGTCGCCCACACTATGTAGTGTGGCACTTGATTCAATGGTGCAGAAATTACTCGGTTGTTTTGAAAGCAGCTCACATTCCTGGGCGATTGAACATTCTGGCGGATGCTTTGTCTCGCAGACAGAGAATTCTGCCAACAGAATGGTCTCTCAACCCTCCAGTTCTATACAGGATCTTCGAGCATTGGGGCAAACCCAACTGGGAAAATGCTCAAATCATGACTTATGTCTCGCCAATTCCAGATCCAAATGCCGTCGATACTGACGCTCTGGTGATAAGCTGGAAAGGGATGCATGCTTATGCGTACCCACCCACCATTCTTCTACCGAAGATGTTGGTGAAGATCAGGGAGGAACCGTGCCTGGTCCTGCTAATAGCGCCATTTTGGCCCAGCAGGGCATGGTTCACGGATCTTTTAGATCTGCTGGTGGAAAATCCAGTGCAGTTACCCGAGATTCCGAACATAATCTCCCAGTCCAAGGGACGCTTCCTACACAAGCGTCCCAAAATGTTCAAATTGACTGCGTGGATGTTATCAAACAACGTTCCACGTCGGAAGGCTTTTCTCGACAAGCTGCAGATTTCATCGCAGCTGCGAGGTCAACCTTCAAGTCATATAACAACAAAGTTAACAGATTTGCAGACTGGTGTGAAGAAAATGGTATTGATACCTTTCAATCCACTATTCAGCAAATAGCAGACTTTCTCTGTGAGCTGTTATTTTCAGGACTAGCTCCTGTCACAATTGCTGGATACAAGTCGGCTTTGGCATCAATTATCCCTTGTCAGCGAACAGGGATAGTCCAGAGGTGGCCCAGTTGAATGTGATGGTGAAGGGAATGAGCAATCTCCGACCGAGACAACCGGTAGTCATTCCAGCCTGGAGTCTATCTTTAGTGCTTAGTGTACTGGCCAAGCACCATTTCGAAGCGTTGCGTTCGGCTAGTCTAAAGCATTTGACTCTAAAGGCGGTCTTTCTATTGGCAGCTTCCTCAGCTAGAAGGCGCAGTGAGATCTATGCACTTTCAGCAGAGAGGGACCGATTTATTGTCTCCGGAGAGGGTCTGCGTCTACTGCCAAGAGCAGAGTTTATGTCAAAGAATCAATCTTTGAGATATCCCGGCAAATCGGTCATTATACCGAAACTAACTAGGTTTGATCGTGATGCCAGTGTCTGGTGCCCAGTCCATGCTTTGACTAAGTACAAGAAATGGACAGACTCGTTACGTTATGATAGACATCTGTGGATCTACCATAAGAAGCCATATGGCGCCGCATCCATGGATTCTATCTCTCGTTTGGTAGTCGCATGCATTCAGACTACCCATGAGATTGCGGGTGCAATCCAGGTGCAATGCGCAAGGGCACACAATGTTAGAGGAATAGCCGCCTCGACCGCCCTTTACAATGGTGTTCCGTTAGAGGACATCATGGCTGTTGCACTGTGAGTCCTCTTTCACGGATTACTATACGAGGGATGTGTCAGACTCCGCCAATCCACTCGCTTTAGCTGTTTTGAAACGATAGTTTTATGACCACACTGCTCTTTTCCCTTTTTTGGCATTTGTAAGAAAGAATTAAGAAGCAGACATGGTCGAGCGAGAGGATGTCAACCAGATTGTGTCACTGATGGCCGGACAAGTGATGGTTGGAGGCGCCACGTCTGGAATCCAAATATCATGAGGTAATTCAAGATTGAGAGTTTTTTGTATTATGTCTATATATCATGTTCATTCATCTTATATATTCATGCTCATTCCCAGGCTAATATATGCAAAGAGCAGTTAACCCTCTTGGCATATTTGTGTTTCAGGCGAGATGCATGTTCGTGAGTTCTCTCGTTTTTCTTAGGAGAAAAATGGGGGGGGAGGCAGTGGTGCGAATGTGATTCGGTTCCGTTAACTTGATGGTCCTTTTAGATCTCCATTAATCAAGTTTAAGTCTAGCTCTTTCTCCAAGGGGCAAAAGTAGCAGTTGATGGCTTGCCCCTTCCCACCAGGTTACTGACTAAATCTGGTGTATATCAGAGGTAATAGAATGGTGAGTATTGATCGAAGGAGAATGAAGGAATTTCAATTTCCCTTTCTCCGAGATCTAACAATACTCACCATTATATTTACGGACCCAGCCTCCCAGCCCCACAGAGGCAAGCCACGGTTATCTCTTGTTTGGTGACTATGCAAACAATATGAGCTTCATGGCAAACGGGTACTTGGCAGTTGGGAGCCGAGTACCCAGTTCCAGGAGTCGGTAAAGCTTACTAAGTCTATACAAGAGGTGTTCAGTTTATTTTGTCACAAGATTGCATGATTTCTTGCTGCACACTTTTGGTCAATTGTCTCACTCACAATACCTTTTTACAAAGCCCACGAGCTTACCGACACGCTAGTTTGGTTTGTTAAAAGTTTTCAACATGCCAAGACATAAAATAAGCGAGGGAGCGGAGAGTATAATTCTCCATCTTTTGAGGAGGGGAATGACGCCGTCACTGATCAGAACCATAAACAGTGTTATCAAGGCAAAACTGAGAAAAAAATGTTTGGTTCATAAACTATCCCTAGAGCAGGTTGAAAAGAGGAGGAAGAGGAGCTGGAGGCTGTACCTGAAGCTGTGTGCGGGGAAGTGGAAAAACTTTGTCACCACAGATGAGGCTATGTTTTATCTAGGTGGAAGCTACGGAAAACGGCGAGTCTGTTATGTTAGGAAAGGACAAATTGATATGGATAAGGTGAAGTTTATTAAACGTGACAGTTTCGCGCCTGGTTTCATGGTATGGACAGGCGTTAGTCATTACGGAAAGATCAGTCTTAAATTCATTGATCGGAATGTGAAAATCAATGCTGATTATTACATCAAACATGTTTTGAGACCCTTTTTGAAACATGATGTTCCCAAATTATCCCCAGGGAACAAACAGAAGGACATGGGTTTTAACCAAGATAGTGCCTCCTCTCATAGTGCACGAAAGAGCTTAACATACTTAAAGCAGAACAATGTTAAATTCATTAGCCCTGATGAATGGATGCCGAAGTCGCCGGATGCTGCCCCTATGGACTTTAGTATCTGGGGGATTGTCAAGCGCCGTCTACAGAAACAGAAAGTTACAAGTCTTAACAGTCTAAAACGTGCTCTCAAAACCGACTGGAAGGCACTAAGTCAAACTGTGATCAATAAAGCCCTTTCTTCTTGGCCTAAGCGCTGTAGACTGATATATCATGCTCATGGGTCTCAAATTGAACATCTTCAGCAATGAAATTATTTTGTGATAAATTATTGTTGATTAAATAGTTATTTGAAATTTGTGACAAAATAAACTGAACACCTCTCGTAGTCCTAGGGCCCAGCTATCCAGGCTAGCTGTATCAGAAGTAATAGAATGGTGAGTATTGTTAGATCTCGGAGAAAGGGAAATTGAAATTTCCTGCAATATCAAGGATTATGTCTAACCATACACAGGTATATATTTATTATTAATCACCATAGGCTAGCACGATTTTTGCTTTGAAACATCGCGATCGATTTTGTAAATTAAATCACAATTTTCGATTAAATCGTAATTCCAAATTCCCAAAAGTATAAACCGGGGTAACGTGACTTGGAATTTCTAGAAAAAGTTGTAATAAATGGTATAAAATAGCACAAAATTAGAGCGCAATTTCATGCGACAGATTCTTACCATCCTATGTTTATGCTTAATGTATACCTTATATCCATCATCGTGGGAGTGAAATTAATAATTCGGATGGCCTAAATATTGCGTATAATTGAATAAATATTGTTTATTTCATCAAAATTTGACATATAATGTCGTCAAGAAAAATATAAATCATGTGATGTATCAGCTTCCGCTTTGTAGGTCGAGTTTAGGTCATTACCTGAGTAGGGCGAAGACACTAATATTATACCCTTCGAGATACTGCGCAATCCACATACAAAGAATGGTAGCATTGTCGCCCATGCTTTGCACATGTGCTCGAATTATGTACTTTGAGCCCTGTATTCCCAGAATCCCAATTTCAAGGTAACTCTACAGGTAAGTTGTAGGATATTTTGAAACTAATTTGATGGAGTGCTGTTGCTGCGTATGGCACAAGCAGCAACAGCTCCCAGCCAAATTAGTTTCTAAGTGTACAACAGAAAATTTATTAAATAGTAAAGAAATACAATTTGTACAACTGACAGACTTTTAAAGCTCATAACAGACTTAGCTACATCATCGTTACACATTTTGATTGTGACATAAGGGTATCTGTGACGTAATTGAGTATAACATAAACTTGAGTGACAGATTGTATTCATCTATTTCCCCCTTGACCAACAGCCACAATGATAGCCAATTGGTTAAGCTTTACCACCAATAGGCACAATGATACAAACCTGTATCATGATGCGTCATCGACAGATGGCAGCGCTGATAGTGTCAATTGATTTATGGGTCTATGTTTTTGACAATTAGTTTCGGCACATTCACCAAGGTCCAAATCGGTTATTGGGATGTAACACACAATCATGACGATTTATATTGTGTGAAAGACAGATTTGTTTACTGACTCACATGATCTTGTAAGATTACTATTAATAAATGCTAAGAAAGCAGATTAAATGCTAGACTACATGAACATGTGCTGTATATTTTATAATGCTTCTTGATGTTTGCAGTGTCTATCGAGAATGTGATTGTGAAAGGCCAGAGTGCTGTACATGTACTCGGACACTTGAAGTAAAAGTGACACTGTCGACCAAGTTTAGAGATGGACTCGATGCACATGGTACATCGATGTCCCATTGATCTTCAGCCATTCATTCATCAGGTACTACTATGTCTGTGCCTAGCCATAATGGACCTTTCCAGTTTTAGCCATGCCCGTCCATCTCTAGCTAAGCTCCACCCGCACCTCACTCGTGTTGAGATCAATTTATCCCTGTACTCCCTGACTATCAATTTCCAGAAAACTATACAGGTAAGTTGTTGAATATTCTGAAACTAATTTGACAGGTAGGCAGCAACAGCGCCCAGTAAAAGTAGTTTCAAAATATTCAACCACATCTTTATTAAATAGTAAATACATTCAATACAACAACGCATAATCCGTCACCAATTATGCGTTCATAATGAAGTTACCTACAATGTACATCATTCATAGGCAGCAACAGCGCCCAGTAAAAAAAGTTTCAAAATATTTAACAGCATCTTTATTAAATAATAAAGACATTCAATACAACAATGCATAATCCGTCACCTATTAAGCGTTCGTGATAAAGTTATCTACATCATTCATGATGTCATTGATTGTGACATCATTGATTGTGATGCCATACAGACAGCAACATCATCCACCAAGTTATTTGAAAATGTGCGCCAGTTTCTATGCTATTGACACACAGTAAGAGATAGAATGTTAACATCAGAGTGGTAAGGAGTAATCCTTAAATATGTAATATTCACGATTGGTTACCCTTTCAATGGTCAAGCTGCCCAAGATAAGTCTCTTCAGTGATATTGAGAAATGGCTATTTTCATGTCAAAAGTAAAATATTTTTGAAAATGTACCAGTGAAATGCCTGGGATTATAATCTAGTCATTCATTCCAGTTGTAAATTTTCAAAAATAGTTATTTCTGGGCCTCCAAATCCTTAATTCAGTAAACAAATATTTTGGTTTTATACAGTTTTTAGATAACAACAACCATCATTGAAAGATTTTCAAAATTCTTTAGCTGGTTATACATTTAGCTTCCTATTAAGTGATATTATTATATATCATTGATAATTCATAGTTTCAATATGGTCAGTGACATGATGTCATTTTTATCTCGCATTTTCAACAAAGTTGAAAAAAGAGATTTTGGGAGAGTGGGAAAAGCGTCGGTGTCCAGACATCTATGTTTAATCTTTTTAAAATGACATTTGTGGTTATCTAATTTAAAAAAAAATATATTGGATGCTTAGGACTAGTCTGCATCAAAATTATATTGATTTTCTAATTTTTTCCATGCTTTTATCATTTTTAAACATAGAATATTTATGTGTCAAGAGATATTTTTCTTGGCCGTGTTAAGCTTTTTTATCTCGCATTTTCACGAAGTTGAAAAAAGAGATTTTGGGAGAGGAAAAAAATGTTGACGTTGGCGTCTGGACAGGTTAATCTTTAAAACGACATTTTCACCCATAAGGGGTTATCAGATTTTAAAAAAAAATTCATCAATTTTTTTCTGTACAATGCAGGGTTGGCAATTTCCCGGGAAATACTAGTATTTCCCAGGGCAGTGGGAAATACCAGGAAATACTGGGAAATACTCAGATATCAGATGTCAAGTTTATATATTTCACCTCATGGATGTTTATCATGCTTAGGAAGACACTAGTAGGAAAGGAAAGAATTAGTAAATATCATCTAGTGACATATTATGTGTAGGTTGCAAACCTATGCATAAGGAACATCATCTTCTAACTGCTAAAGCAACACTACATTTGACAAAACTGAACATCCAATGAAATACCATTATAATTTTGTGAGGTATGACTGCATATTTGACAATAAATCACCGTCTATAGATTTGCATGGAGTTCAGTAGATCTATACAGTTACCCAATAATTAAATGCTTTGACTACTGTCAGAACATGCGATGTAAACTTACTTCTGAGGTCTTTACCTATTGCTGTGTACTTGCTTAACCCTTTAGCACCCAGGTCAGTGAAAAATCACTTCTGCAGTAATCTGATAAATGCCCATTTGCAGACCAAGAGAAGACTATTTGTGAAAATTTACCACTGGAGTGACTGACTTGATAACTGAGCCAGTCATTCCAATAGTAAAATTAAAAAAATAGCCTCTTGATCTGAAAATAGATATTTTCTATGACATAATTGAAATTTGCTTGAAGGACAATTCCAGGATGATAAAAAGTGTGCTTTATTTGAAAGATTATTACATGTTTAATGAAATTGCACCAGAATAATAACCAGATAGAAATAGCGTAACCAACTATCGCTAGATAAAGTCGTTAAAATTGACAAATTTTCGCACATCTGGGCGCTGCCATTTTATTGCGTCTAGCGACGTCAGCCCCGCACCACCGCTATTGCTATGACTGGAGGAGCGAGGCCAATAGATGCGAGTATATATTTTAAGAAAGTAACGTAAATGATAATAGCAAACGAACCGCTGAAGCGATTCTAATGATTCTAGGATCTCTAAATAGGTGCCGACCTCGGGATTAAGATGGTATAATGGATGTTAATGTCGAACAAGAGGTTCAAAAGACTGGAATATATATAAAAAATTATTGATCTAAGATACGATCTGAGAATATGTTGTCCTTTTATTTGATAAAATTCAGCATGAGATGTTTTTTGTCTCGCAGACTCTATCTTTGCGTATTGTCATTAAATTGTAGTGTGCTTAAAGCTGAAAGAAATGGCTATTTGCCTAACCAATTATAATTTTGCTCACGTAAATATTGCCAGAGATATCAACCCGGCAAGCTGTAGTAATTTCAATAATTAAGATATTTTGATGGAATTTTTCCTGTTATGTGATAACATTGTAAATTTTTCCTGTTATGTGATAACATTGTAAAGCTTCGGCACAGTAAATTCTGTCATTGTAGCTGTAATACTCATTCTGATATGGAATGATGGATAGAGCGCATCCTGAAGTTTTTGGTTGAAATTGTGTGGCTTAGTTTTTCCCGTAGAGTGTATCTTTTGACCCATTAGGCCGATTCTAGCATCCCTACCATTGGATAAATGTTCGAATTTGCAGCTACATGTAGGTATCAGAATTATTACAATCGGTTCTGTAGGTCTGGCAATATTATCATATCATATGTTTTCTTGGAATATATATTTACACTGCCTGCTATAACACACGCTATAACAGTATCTTGAGTTGGCTGAGTAATTTGCCAATACGCACGTGTCAAGTGTGCCACTTCATTTAACCCTTATCGTATGGTGTAAAATGCATAATAGCCTACATGTACTTACAGAGATAGTGCCGGGGTACATTTTATGTTGCTGAAACGTGTTGCTGTCGTGCACAGCAATGACTTACAGCAGTATTGTTACCAAAATGAACACATTCTCATATGATTGAGAAAATGGAATCTATGCTTCAGCAGTCTAGGGGTAACGATTCCCCACCGACTGTGGATACTAGAATTACTTGAAAAACTTACCAGCTTAACTGCAGAATGTCCTAACGACTACAAATTAGCACATGTTAGGCCTCCATGCATATACATATTTACTGTACAGCCTTCGTGCTCTGCAAAGATAGCGTTGATGCGGGGATGACGTTAGAATCTCGTGAAATCTCGCTCTCGTTGCAAGAAAATGGTGCCGCCCGGGAGATAAAATAATCCCATGTTTACGAAGGTATAATTACTCATATTATTTGTCTATTGTTTTTATTTAGGATCCAATATGTTAGTCACATAATAGTCTTTCAAATAAAGTACAGTTTTACCAATCCCGGAATTGTCCTTTAAACAAATCTGTGCGTTAAAATGCTAAATAACTAATTCACTCTCCAGGATGTCATTATATGTAAGTTAGTGCTATGATGACTGAATACATTTCATTCTGAAGTTGCAGAAATGTTGCAATTATGATTGCTATTTACGCATGAAATCTATAGAATATGTTGAAAATAATGTGAAAATCTGTGTTTTTAATCAGTCATATTGTAGCATGTAATAGTATAAATGCTAAATAGTACATAATATTAGTATATAATTGTATATAACAGAATGAAATGTGTTGTCATCTCAATCAGTTAATCCCCTATTAGACACCTTTCAGGCTTTCCATTGCGAGACAATATCGCGCCTGAGTGGGGCAGACAGCCTAGCTCAGAGCATTGATTTACATAGAAAACTGAGGCTAACTAAATAAACAATCTGTAGATATGTATGATAGTGTACCAGCAGTTTGGTAATTTACGCTTAGATCCCGATTTTAAATCAAGATTCTGATAGGCTTGAGAATTCAAGGCAGTATAATGGATTTGTATTGTATGGCACAATATGTACAGCACGCTAATGCATTGTATATCAGTTTAAGTAAACCATTCATGATAAAAGTTTCTTAATGTTATAAAACTATTTTACTGGAAGTTGTTGCAGCCTCTGCTGAAAATGCTTTCTAAAAATTCCACCAACATTGTTTGTGCAATAAATAGTAGGTGTTGTATCTGATACATGTATGTAGATTTGAAAAGGTTATAGATACGCTATGATGTGCCTATATTGCCTATTTGATCTCATGTCAACCTGTGTTAGATATAGGCCTCTATATTACACCCTCTGATTAATATATCTAAGATTTTTATAGAATTTCTGATGAGTATTTCCCGCTATTTCCCGCCTTTTGGAGTATTTCCCGGGGCGGTATTTACCGGTATTTCCTGCACGGGAAATTGCTGCCAACCCTGATACAATGCTTAGGACCAGTCCATGTCAAAAAGAAATCGACTCAAATTTTCCCAGATTTTTTCGGCGTTTGCATGCAGTTTATATCCTGATTATGGTTCTTGGCTATGTTAAGCTTTTTCAAAAGACATGTACATCTACAAGGGGTTAGGCGATTTGAATAAAGATTCACATATTTGTTCCATACAAAGCTTAGGACTAGTCCACATCAGAAGGAAATCGACTTTTTTTTTTTTCCTCAAATTTTTTCACTGTTTAAACTCTGATTATTTTATGGCTGATTTCTATGCAGATTATATAGCCAGGTATATGTTTTGACTGTGTTAAACTTTTCAAATGACATTTACACCCACAAGGCCAGGGCGTTATCAGATTTGAATAAAACTTCACAGATTTGTTCTATACGATGCTTAGGCCTAGTCCACATCAAAAGGCAATCGATTTTGACATTTTCCCCGGATTTCTTCATTGTTTGAAATTTGATTATTTTATGGCTAATTTGCTTGCAGGTTATATATCCTGGTTATGATTCTTGGCTGTGCTAAGCTTTTTCAAAAGACATGTACATCTGCAAGGGGTTAGGCGATTTGAATAAAGCTTCACATATTTGTTCCATACAAAGCTTAGGACTAGTCCACATCAGAAGGAAATCGATTTTTTTTTTTTCCCCCCAAATTTTTTCACTGTTTAAACTCTGATTATTTTATGGCTGATTTCTATGCAGATTATATAGCCAGGTATATGTTTTGACTGTGTTAAACTTTTCAAATGACATTTACACCCACAAGGCCAAGGCGTTATCAGATTTGAATAAAACTTCACAGATTTGTTCTATACGATGCTTAGGCCTAGTCCACATCAAAAGACAATCGATTTTGACATTCTTTCCGGATTTCTTCATTGTTTGAAATTTGATTATTTTATGGCTAATTTGCTTGCAGGTTATATATCCTGGTTATGATTCTTGGCTGTGTTAAGCTTTTTAAAAATGATAATTGCACCCTGAAGGGGTTATCCGAGATGAATAAAACTGCACAGATTTGTTCTATGCGATGCTTAGGACTAATCCACATAAAAAGGCGCTCGACTTTGACATTTCCCCAGGATTTTTTCATTGTTTGAACTTTGATTATTTTGAGGCTGATTTGTATGGGGGTTATGTAGCCAGGTATAGGTTCTTGCTGCTTTAATTAAAAAAAAAATTACATTTACACCAACAGGGGCTTTGGCGATTTGAAGAAAACTTCACAGATTTGTTCTATACGATGCTTAGGCCATGTCCGCATCAAACAGAAATTAATTTTCTAAATATATATTTCTATGCTTTTACAGCGGTTCGACATTGATTATTTTACCACTGATTTGCATCTTGGTTATATGTATTATGCTGTGGTTACGGTTTTTGCAAATGACAATTTAATCAGCAAACACTTATTAGTTTAGATAAAATGTTTTGATTTGTTATATAGGCTTCTTAGATGTAGCCTACGTCATATTAATGTACTTGCTTTTGAAAATGTGTCTTCTTTTTTCGGACTGAACTTTGCTTATGTTTGGACCATTTGCCTTTTGGTTAGACTTGGGGTGCCGGTAGTCATTGTACTGCAGGTTACTACTCAGGGGAAGAAATAGGGTTGCATGATTTTTGCTTTGAAACATCGCGATCGATTTTATTTAAAAAAATGGTGATTTTCAATTAAATCGTAGGTCCAAATTCCCAAAAATATAAACCGGGGTAACGTGCCAAGTCAGCAAAACTGGGACTTGGAATTTTTAGAAAAAGTTGAAATAAATGATACAAAAATAGCACGAAATTAGGACACAATTTCATTCGACAAATTCTTGCAATCCTACATCTATGCTTAATGTATACATTATATCTATCATCATGGGAGTGAAGTTATTAATTGGGACCGCCTAAATATTGCGTATAGTTTAATAAACATTGTTTATTTGATCAAAATTTGGCATAAAATGTCGTCGAGTAAAAATATAAATCCCGCTTCCGCTTATAGCCTCCCTTTGTAGGACGAGTTTAGGTCATCACCCGAGTAGCGCGAAGACGCTAATATTAGTCCCCGGGGAGATATTGAGCAATCCATATACATAGGACGGTAGCTTTGAGTAGCTGCGATAGTAACGGTGTAAACTCGTCCTATAGTGCAGTTTATAGTTGCTTTCAGAATGTACGATTTAAATTTAAGAGTAATCAACAGAGCACACAGTTCAAAATACAACAATCTGTAATGCTGTTGCGTTATTTTCTTTAATTAGGCATGACAACCGAATCAAAAAGGAAAAATTAGTACACAGCCTGAAATTGCTAAAAGAATTATGTTCAGTGATTATTGCCTAAAACTCTGCAACTAAGTGTATACTTGGTATTTCACGACAGACTCTGAGAAAATTATATGGCGATTCGACGGAGTAACTACATGTAGCTGGTTTTCTTAATGACAAAGGTGTTACCTCGCTATTCTTAGATACTTATATAGAGCTTTGTGTTTTGATTAGGACTTAGTGAACACATGCGTGAAGCGATCAAGAAAAAACAATGGATACAAGCGCGAATGGATTATAACTGTATTCTTTTACTTCTGAATGATGAGTTTTAAAATCTTAGTCTGCTCAATTTTTTTTTTTACGATTTTTTGATTTTCTTTCAATTACATCGTAGAAAATCACAATTTTGTTCAAAATCGCGATTTTCGATTAATTCGCGAAATCGCGCAAGCCTGGGCAGAAAGGCTTTATGGTTCTGTCTCCAAGCTATGCCCGATGGGTAGTACCATGGGTATTTTGAATCGACAAGTTGATTGTCAAATTTCAAAATGAGACTCCGGTGGTCCATCATATCCTGTGATGTACAATTTATATACAGGTAAGCTATTTGCTATCTTCTGATAGCTCTTGGTCTATATATGTACATGGCTTGGACATTATTCTTTCGCAGAATATTTAGTCCTGGGCAGACCGGGTCATGCGGCATCCGGGTCCTGCGGTAACTAAAAAATGCTTGATATTTGGTATCTTCTAATACCTCTTGTTGTTGCTGGAAATGTCATTTGTGCATGTTTTATTAAGTACTGTAAACATGGTAAATGACATCATTTGTGCATGTTTTATTAAGTACTGTAAACATGGTAAATGACATCATTTTTTAGTGTTTTGTTACATGCTTTTTTGGAGTTTTGTTACTGGAAATGACGTTAATTCACCTTTCCAGAGTATCCCTCCATCATCTGATCTCGTATGATGTCATAATCAGCTCAGCGCATGTATGATGATGTCACAATCATTACGTCACAAAGGGTTCCATATAGACCGTCATCAAATCTAAAAAAGTCCAACACGTATGAATTGTATGTCTTTGTAATTCTTTTGTTATTTAAACAGGCAACAACAGCACCCAGTAAAATTAGTTTTAAAATATTCAACAGCTTACTTGTGTAGTTTTTTGGAAATTGATAGTCAGGGTGTTCAGCGATCGATCGATCCCAACATGAGCAAGGTGTGGGTGGAGCTTAGCTAGAAATTGGCGGGGCATAGCAAAAACCGGAAAGATCAATTGTAGGCGTTCTGGTGCTGGAAATGATGTGATTTTTTAGAGTTACATGTATGTTGCTTGGAATGGCGCCATTTGTAGATGTTTTGTTATTGTAAATGACATCATTTATGAGTGCTTACTGGAACGGACTTAATTTGTTGGAGTTCTGTAGCTGGACATCATGTCATTTGTGGGAGTTTTGTTACTGGAAATGATGTGAGAGTTAAATATTACTACAATTAGTGTCTCAATAACTGAGCCAGTCATTCATTCCATCATGTCATTGGTAAATTTTAAAGAATAGTCTTCTTACATGTAACTTCAATTACTTGCAAATAAACACATATTTAGATTTTCCTTGCCTATTTTGAACATTAAATGACTAAGTTGATTACATGTAGTTTAAAAATAATTTGACTAGAAGCTAGAGGGATGCAAAAGCTGTGAGTGAAATTAGTTTCAAATTTTTTCAACATGTTTATTGTCTTATTTGATTGAATTTGAGATATTGAAATTATAGTGAATGGAATAGGTACATGTACTATTTTTTTAGGTTGGTGGTCACACTGGCATGCTGCAAGTTACTAATGATACCTTGTGTAAGCCTCTGCATGCGCGAGAACTGCAGTTCTACACAGCATTACCCAAGGAACTGGCAGAGTTTACGGCACAGTATCGAGGTATATACAGTAATATATTTAACACATATATGCAGTTCATAGCAGAGTACGTATTTATATTTTATATTTTGACTGCTGGTAACGCAATTCAGATTGAAGCCATATCGTAGATATCTCGCATTTACGAGTACTCAATATTCAGTCATTTCTAGAACAAAATTGCACTCGGCATTCACCTGCACACCACTGACAATTGTGACATGCTTGCAGTATTGATGGGGTTACTGGTGTGTGGGTCAAAAGGTCAAAGTTGGAAAGCATGGGTATTTGTGGTGATGTGCGACTGACTTCGCACTCTAAACTTTTCCAGGCATAATGGAAGCAGAGCTTTCTCAAGATGCTGATGGATATGCGCGAGTTGTTGGATATCCTCCTGGTTGTGACAGAACAAGTCCATGTTCTCTGTCCTCTAAGTGTGATGCAAGTGAAAGGATACATCCTGATGGGTTACCTCAATCTGAAACTTGCAGGTAGATTATAGTTTACAAATAACAATAATGTATAGTTAACCGTTTAACACTCAAATTTGTTGAAGAAAATTTCAATTTTTTCAGAAAATATCCATTTGCAAACCAAGAGAACTGTTTTTGAAAATATTCCACTTGAATGACTGGCTCGATAATCGAGCCAGTCATTCAAGTGGAAGATTTTCAAAAATAATCTCTTGGTCTGCAAATGGACATTTCTCAAAACCACTGCAGAAGCCGTTTTTGGCTGATACGAGGGGTAAAAGATTAAAGAGGCTATAGCTGACAGATCAAGAAATTTAATAACATATTGAACCATGTCTATAAAACGCTTTTCATGTGTCAAAACTAACATTTTAACATTGATTCTGATATACAATTTATATGACCACAATATCCAAGAAGATGCAAATACTAAATTCAACAAATATTCAAAATATAAAGACAAATCTAACAGTGGAATTTATCCGGGTTTCGCAAAGAAACCAAACTATTTACTATTTAGAGGTTGCATGGTATTCATCGCTAGTTCTGTCCCAAATTAATTAAATATTATTATGCAATTTATTCGTTTGATGTGTCGTGCGGTTTCTGCCCTGGTGTGTAAATTTTGGAGAATTTTTGATTGGTGACTATTATTGTGTTAGTATTTTATCTGATGCCGCCGAACTGTCAAGACATAATTAAGATTTAAAATACTTCTCCAGTTTCGAAAAAAAGCCAGCGATCAAACGATTTCACCTCGGCCATGACCGCTCCACCACCAACCTGAAATAGAATAGAATAAGCTGATATTTATTAATAAGTACATATGTCATAAGCAATGTAGTCTAAGCCAATGCATTCAACTAACAAACAAATGTCAATCAGTCACAAAAGGGTGGATAACTACATGTAGTGTTATCTTAATCGTTCTTGGTCGGCAAGGTGATCAAACATAGGCACTCAACCATGTCAAGCAAGTATGCAGGAGGTAATAAATAGATTACCTCATTCATATCTGGTTACTGCTGTCTTATGTTACTTTGTTCAGTTAACCTCCAAATCTGTAATATAATATACATATTATATCATTATAAAACGATAATATTATATAACTGGCATATTCTTCACAGACAGAGCTACTGCTTCTCTGAAGCATTCACTGCGATGATGTGTGTGTCCAGCAATAGAATACTTACATCTAATTAATGTCCAAGCAATGTTTCAGGAGGTTAATGTCTCAGACAACCATAAACATTTCAGCTAATGGTTTGCAGGCTGTATAATAAATACATTATCACATTCATATTTGGTTGCCAAGGTAACCCGAACATAAGAGCAAATGCTGCTTGCTGCCTTATGTTATTTTGCCCAAATAAAAATTTTGAAATTTGTATTATGCGTTTATTTGTGCAGATCTTAACATATAATGTGAGTGACAGGGTCGGAGTTTGTGTGTGAAGGGTGGTATGCAGTAACAACACACCAAGACAATTATACAGTATAAAAAGAAAAACAGTATTTCAATGTTTATTGATATCTATCACCTAGATGCTCTAACAAATTTAACCCTCAAATTTGCTCAAGAAAATGTAACTTTTCTCATAAAAAATGTCCATTTGCAGATCAAGAGAAGACTATTTTTGAAAATTTCTCACTGGAGTGATTGGCTCGGTTATCAAGCCAGTTATTCCAGTGATAAATTTTCCAAAATAATGTCTTGGTCTGCAAATGGACGTTTCCCAAGACCACTGCAAAATCCATTTTTGGTCGTGTTATTTGGTTAATGTTTCTGTTTAGAGTTAACATTAGTCATATGTTAGTCTTAAATTTAGAACTATACATGTATCTATAGGTATCATTACTTTTTTGGCATTTAGGATTAGATTTAGCATTATGGAATGTGGTGTATATATATACATGTATATATATATATATATATAATGTTTAATCTGAATTTTTAATGGTCAAGATTTGTCAGGAATATCCATATTGTAGCTTATAAAATGTCCATTTGCTGGTCAGAATCTTTTAGAAGATTTAACATTGGAATGATTGGCTCGGTTATCGAGTCACAGCTCAAATTTTGATAAATTCTCAAAAATAGTCTTCTCTTGGTCTGCAAATGGACATTCCAGAAGACCACTGTAGGGGATTGGAAATTTACATAACCCCTTTAATGGTCAAGCCGGCCAAAACCGGCCTCTGCAGTGCTCTTGAGGAATGTCTATTTGCAAGCCAAGAGAAGACTATTTTTTTTTACAATTTACCACTAGAATGACGGACTCGATAACCGAGCCAGTCATTCCAGTGGTAAGTTGTCAAAAATAGTCGTCCATGGCCTGCAAATGTACATTCAATAAGCAAATATTTTGATTTTCTTGACCAAATTTGACCATTAAAGGGTTAATGATATTTGTCACCTAGCATTAAGCATGCCCAGTTATTTGTATATCACCACAGCTTTCTAAAACAAGTACATGTGCACTATGTGGTTGCGATGTAAGAGACTTTGTCAATAATGTAAAGAATTTGACAGACAGACAGACATCTAGATATGAGGCAAAAAATGAAGGCCAGGCTGTATCTGTATCTAGCGACTGTTTTGTTACAGATCCCACTTACTGCATAAAGGTGGTCTTGAAATGATGTTCGGTGTGTCGGATCTTGAGAATCGGTCATCAGATTTATTTTGCTCAATGGATAACCACCAGACAGGATCGTCTGAATTTCCACAATGCCTTAATCCATGGGGATTGCACTGTCACAAAAAGCAGTTAGCGAAGCTCAGTGAAAGTGGAGGAGGACAAGCGAAACCAAATAGTATCCTTTCAAGTCTGTAAGCGTATTATTCAAGGTCATGAATCACCGTTTTTCCCTTGTACTGTAATATTAGAGAGGTTGTTCAGTTTTGCTGTCTATAGAAGGATAACTCTATAAATGCAATTTGTAAATTATTAAAATAGAGGAGGGCACCTAAAGGCTGCCGTAAATATCTGGCAAAATTTATAGAGAATAAGGTAAGAGGCAATTGTCTCAGATGCCCTAGGCTTGCACGATTTTTCGATTTAATTGTGAAGTTCGATTTATTTTTAAAATCGAAATTTTTATGATGTAATTCAAGAAAAATCTGAAAATCGTCAAAAATTTCATGTTTCTTTAAAATCTGAAGTGGGTACTTTTCCGTCGCCTTTTAGCAGTACATGAGTACAATTATAATCGATTCACGCCTGTGTTCATTGTGTTTATATCCCTCTGTGCCATGCACGTGTCGAATAATTACTTATCACAACACAAAGCGCTACGATAAACAAGCTAACAATAGTGAGGTAACACCTTCGTCATTGAGAAAACCAGCTAGTTACTCCGTCAAATCGCCATATAATTTTCTTTCTTTCGCTGCAGACCCTGAGTCTTTCATGCAATAAGTATATACTTAGTCGCAGAGTGTTAGGCAATAATTAGTGAACATAATCCTTTTTAATTCTAGAGTTAGCAATTTCAGTTAATAACACGGTCAGGCGGTGTAATAATTTTCCCTCTGATTCGGTTATCATGTCTAATTAAAGAAAATAAAGCAACAGCATTCCAGATTGTTGTATTTTGAACTGTGCATTCTGTTGATTACTCTTGAATGTAAATTGTACAGTGTGAAAGCAACTGCACTATAGGACGAGTTTACGCCATCACTCTCGTAGCTACTCGAAGCTACTGTCCTATGTATGTGGATTGCGCAGTATCTCCCCCGGATACTAATATTAGCGTCATCGCGCTGCTCGGGTAATGACCTAAACTCGTCCTACAGAGCGGAAGCTGAGACATGTGATTGAAATTTTTATCGACGACATTTTATGTCAAATTTTGATGAAATAAACGATGTTTATTAAACTATGCGCAGTATTTAGGCGGCCCCAATTAATAATTTCACTCCCGCAATGATGGCTATAACGTACCGGTATACATTAAGCATAGACGTAAGATGGTAAGAATTTGTCGCATGAAATTGCGTTCTAATTTCGTACTATATTTCTATCCCATAGCTTTATACTTTTGGGAATTTGGACCTACGATTTAATCGAAAATCACGATTTTTTTTACAAAATCAATCGCGATGTTTCAAAGCAAAAATCGTGCAAGCCTAAGTTGCCCTAGCCTGTGTATTTGGTATCCCTACATTTTCTAAGGAATTGGTGATTATTCCATATCACCGGTGTGTGCATGTGAGTGCTCACGGCAGTAAGTGCAGGAATAGATTGTACAGTTGGACGGAATTCAACAGGACAACCGTTTTTGGCATGTTAGTTACTCATACATATTAATGTATGATTGCGGAGTGCAACTTGCAGATGCAAGAGGACATTTATATGTGGCTATGCCCCCAGGGGTTTGGTTGTGGTGTGGTTGTGTGTGTGTGTGTGTGTGCGTGTGTGTGTGCATGTGCATGTGTGTGAGTGTAAATTCGACCAAATTTTGTATGAGAGTTGCCGATATGATTGTGGGAGTGAAAGAGGCCATTTATATTGACGTTGCCCCCAGCGGGTGGGTGGGAAGGTCAAAGCGGTAAACATGGGGATTTGCAATAACGCATCAGCAACTGGCCAACCTAGTCTTGAGAGAATGTGCTGTAGACCATGTACTGCTATGAATGTATACTCCATTGTAAGTTTTATAATTGTGATATGCTTTGTCATGATATGATACATAAAGCGATACAAACAAGACGATATAATACACGATATGATATGGTTAAAGCAGCACTATTTCCATGATTCATTGAACAATAACATTATTAGCTCACATGAGCAGAATGAGCAGAAACTTAGAGATTTAAACCATTAAATGATTAATTGACATATGTAGCATGTTGACCGCTTTCAAGCACTGTTGAAACAAGAGGGGCTTAATGTATAACGCTAACATACATGTATATATTACTGAGAAAATAACATCATTTTCCTGAGCTGTGATTTTCATCGCAGAATTCATGCTACTAGAGAATATAACGGCTAAATTTGTACATCCCTGTATCCTTGATCTAAAAATGGGTACACGACAACACGGGGACGGCGCATCAGAAGAAAAACGTCGTCGTTTCAAATGGAAGTGTGAAACATCCACATCTGCTGCACTTGGTACACGAATCTGTGGTATGCAGGTGAGTGTAATGGAGAGATTTGATCTGTCAAGTGCTCCAGATTCTGACATCTTCATAATCAAAATATGTCGCTTGTTCGCTAATGTCAAAATCAAATGATGTACATGCAGGTCACACACGTCATAATCAATTACTGCATGAAATGGTGTTTCACTTCAAGAGTATACTTACCTCCCTAATACTCTTTGATATTGCTAAATATCGGCGTTCACTCAATAAAACACTCAGATTAAAAATGTAAGGTGCCCCTACTGGGCAG
This sequence comes from Chaetoderma sp. LZ-2023a, assembly GCA_034401795.1. NCBI lineage: Eukaryota > Metazoa > Mollusca > Caudofoveata > Chaetodermatida > Chaetodermatidae > Chaetoderma > Chaetoderma sp. LZ-2023a. Next base: position 203,231,642 of record CM067369.1, on the reverse strand, counting down.
GTAGTCAGAAGTCAGTCAGGCGGATGGCAGCCCCACCACCGCGCATGCGCCGACTAGTACTTCCTCTTTGCTAATTTATTGGCTGAGGGTTCCATGCAATTTTTTGCTCCAAAGTTTTTGAACTTGGTTTTTGAAAAGTTGTGTTGAAATCTAAGAAGAAATACCTTGTGAATGATGTCTGAACTTCAGAAAGGCGCTTTGTCTCCAGAGGAGGGCCCAGGACCTATTCATCAGGTGACTTCAATTATATTTTAGCGAGTTTGTCCCGTTGTAATGTGTTTCCGGGACTCGTGTTTATTGTGATAAGCGCCTAAAATAACTGGTTTATTTCTAAATGGCGCTATGAAATACTAATCTCTCTTTGTGTTTATGTCCACAGGTATCTATCTATGATTGAACAGGACAGCATATCGTCAGAGGGTTTGGTTTTCTCTCCACCAAGGTTCCATTTCCTACTAACATTGTTAGGTTATCTAACCAAAGATCTATTCCCAGTGAGTTGGAGGCCTCGGAAGAAGGTCTTCTCACTTTGCCCTCTTGGTCCACTTCCTTCCCTTTAAAGGTGGAGAGAGTTAAGAGGTCATAGTGTTGGTGGAGTTTCCAGTGCGTCGGAGAGGATGGTTTGTTTATGCTAAAGACTCAGGTATTCTAGTTATGATATGCGGCACTTCAATTATATTTGAAAATATTTGTGAAATCTGCTGCCATTTTATCATTGTTTATCTGATGTTTGTATAGTCTCTATGTTCTATCCTTTCTAGTTAGGATGTTCTGGATATGAATACAATTCGGCCTTACACCTGGATGTTTGTTTCGGATCGATTTAACTTCTTATTTTTTAAGTTATGACGTCATAATCAGCCTTGCACAGTTTTGCCCAACGCTGGTTTATTATCTTTTTAGGTGGTCTATATGACCACCTTTTCTCCTTTTTATTTTGGTTTTGAGTTTCTAACTAAAATACTCATTGTCTTCATGCTCTGGCCTGTTTCATAGACCTGGTTGTCCTTCGTGTGGTCGTTTCTTGAAAGACCGTTTCGCCACTCATCTGTGTTTCCAGTGCAGTCCATGTGGACCACTGCTTAAATGCGATATATGTAAACAGGTGGGGGGGGGGGGGGGGGGGCGAGCTAATGACTGATTTCACTTCAAGAGTATACTTACCTCCCTAATACTTTTGATATTGCTAAATATTGGCTTTCACTCAATAAACACTCAGATTTAAAACAGTTAGGTGCCCCTACTGGGCAGGGAGTCAGAGCGTAGTCCGGCGGATGCCAGCCCCACCTCCGCGCATGCGCAGACTAGCACTTCCTCTTTGCTAGATTATTGGCAGAGAGATCACACATGTTTTTTTGTGCAATAGCTTTTCGTACTCTTAAACTGTTTTAGTGGTGTTTGTTTGGAGTGTTAGTCACTTTTTTGGATGGCGGATAGGAATACTTCGCCACAGGAGGACGTTGGACCTTTAAATCAGGTGACTTCTAGTAAAATTAGCGAGTTTTCTTCCCGGTGTATTGTGTTTCCGGGACTCGCGTTTACCGTGATAAGCGCCTTAGTTAGTTGGTTTAGGTCAACTCGGTGCTACCTAGGACTAATTTCTCTTTCTGTTTCTGTCCACAGGTCTGTATGACGCTAGGTTGTGACGTCACAGTTGCAGAGAGTTAGTTTTCTCTCCACCATGGTTCCATTTCCTACTAACACTGTTAGGTTATCTAACCAAATGAAAAATAAAATATGTCCAGTGAGTTGGAGGCCTGGTATAAAGGTCTTCTCACTTTGCCCTCTTGATCCAATTCCTTCCCCATGAGGTGGAGAGAGTTAAGAGGCGTGCAGATGGTGGAGTTTCCGGTTCGTCACGTTGGATGGTTTGTCTATACAAAGTGTCAGGTATCTAGTTATTGATAATGTGGTGATGTTAATTATTGTAAACAAACAAAGGGAGATAATTAACATTTTTGCCAGAAAAGAGTTATCTATATGTATCTGATGGTTGTGTAGTCAACTTATCCATTCAGCATACAATTCGTCCTTGCACTTGGATGTTTTGTTGGGATCGAATTTTTCCTGTCACGGGATTAATGACGTCATAATCAGCCTGGCTATGTATTTATTAGCAATTCAAGCGCTATGCTGGTTTTTGATGTATTTTGATCTTTATGATCGTTTTCCTTCTCTTTGAGTTGGATTGAGTTTCTAAGCTTAACTAGTTGCTCATACTCCTTGTCCTTTGCCCTGTTTCAGGGACCGGGTTGCGCGTCCTGTGGACGTTTTATGCATGTAAAGTTCTGGCCGCATCTGTGTTATCGATGTAGCCCTTGTGGTCCATTGATTAATTGTGACATATGTAAGCACTGGGGGGGCGAGTTAATGTCCGAATTCTTGTGCTGCTTACAGGCGACGGACAAGGTGGTAGAGGAGGAGAAGAAGAAGAAGCGGAAACGAGAGGTTGTAAGTAGGAAGGGTAAGGGGAAGGTCTCGTCCGCGGTGGATATGGAGACCTTCCGGACCGAGATGTTGGGAGAGATGAAGAGGACAATAAAAGATTTGGTTCCAGGGTTGCTTCGTGGCATGCTTCCTGGACCAGATCCTTTATTGTCCTCATCATCGGCTTCGGAGCAGGTAATCCCCGCCTCTGGATCGATTTTCCTTAGTCCGCTTCCGTTGTCCGACGATTCAGAGGTGGCCCCATTAGAGGGGGCGTTCCACGACCCTGGCAGCAGGCTTATTGCCGCGCCGATAGGGGACCGTGGACGGTTGTCGCTGGAACCCGCGGGCTGCTTATCAGTCCAGGGGTATCCGCACGCCGCGGTGGCCAGTACCTCCTATGGCACCGTTCCTGGTCAGCCCGGGTTAGCTCTCTTTGCTGACCCGGGGTCTAATCTTTCTGACCAGGGTGATGAGGATTACCTGCTAGGGTCGCCGTCTGACGACGTGGACATGGATGAAGACGTTTGTGCACCCCTCGCGGGGAATACAGGCGCTTTTTTCCACGGTATTACTCACCCTGGAGTAAGGTCCGCGGTTCAGGTGGTGGCCCAGGGCGCTGCTGATGGCCAGCGGTACCGCATACCTCGGCTTGCCGAGAGTGTAGCTGGTGCTGGCCGGGCCCGTGGTGGGGCTATATATACCCCGCGCTCTACCGCGGTGCCTGCTCCTGGTCAAACCAGTGATATTCTCATGCCGGTGCTGTCAGGCCCGCATGTTTTCCCTGGCTTGCCAGGTGTATCAGCGTACCCGCCGTCAAGCTCTACTGCTTGCGCTCAGGAGGAAGACGAAGGACCCCGTCTTGTAGAGCGCTCGCAGTTAGCCACGGAGGAGGATTGGTATGACGCTTGCCAGTGGTTGGTGAGCGTTAGGCCTGATCTGCCCGTGGAGCAGTCGGCTAGCCACCGTGTTCACACGCCGTGGTTAGCTGGGAAACCAACTGCTAACGCTATGCCTTCTCTGCCGCTGGCGGAGCATGTCGTTGACATGTTCAAGGCGGCGGAGTCATCCATTAACACGAGTGGACGTCTCGCGAAGGCCCCTCGCGAGGTGGCCAGGCGTTGTCGCATCGTGCCCCTGGACTACCAGCGGTACGGTGTGGTACCCAAGCCCAGCGTGGATGACCGCGCGGCTTTGGGTGAGGATACGCGGCCAGGCTCCCGTTCTGACGCGGGGGTCTTGTGCGCGAACGCGTTGCGTTCGGCGAATACCGCGTTGCGTGATGCGGAGGAGAGTGGGAGGGCTTCGATTGCCGCTCTGTCCCACGTCTCCCAGCTGTTACAGGGGGTAGTAACGGCATCCGCATCGCGCCAGCCAGGCCCGCTCGCGGTCCAGCGAACCATCCAGGATGGTATTAACCTGGCGCTGGACTGTATGACGCGGGCGGTGACCAGGAGTGTCCGGGCAAGACGCACATTTGCCCTGGACAATCTGTGCCCGTCTCAGGACCTGTATAATAGGCTACTCCATACGCCTATGACGGGTCCTGGTCTTTTTGGAGGTGAGGGATGTCGCCACCTCCAGGAGACGGTCACCCTGGTGAATAACCAGAGGGCGCTGCGCGAACAGTTTGAGGTGCTGCGTCGTGCTAACGTTCGCGCCGCGGCCCCTGCGTATCGTCCCCTGCAGGCTCGAGGTGGTGCTGGCCAAGTCAGAGGCCAGCCGCCGTCGCAGCGCCGGCCTCGGCCGCGTGCGATTCGGCCAGCAGTGAGGGGGGCGCAGGCTCCTCAGCCGCCGTCAGCCAGGCAGCCGCCCGTGCACCGAGGTGCGCGCGGGGCGGGGCGGGTCGCGCGAGGATCTGGGCGTGGTTATCGTTCCTGACAGGGCGCTTACCGCGGTAAGGACCACGCCGGTGTGTATGGCGACGGAGACAGTGCCGCTCTTGCATGCCTTGTGTCCACCGCGGTCCCTAGGTGGACCGGTGGGAGGCCGGCTAGCCGACCACATGCAAGAGTGGGAACGGTTAACTCAGGACCGTTTAGTCTTGCGATGGCTTTCCGTGGGGTATCATCCAGAGTGGATGACAGGCCCGCCGTCGCGACTGTCTCTGGTGCCAGTCTGGACTCCCATTCCGAGAGATCCAGATCAAAGGTTGTGTATCGAGGAGGAGATAAATTCCCTCGTACAAAAAGGAGCTATTCAGCCGGCACAAAGGTGTCCGGGCTTCTATTCAACCCTGTTCTTGGTAACAAAACGCACCGGTGGGTGGAGACCGATTCTCAACCTCAAGCCATTGAACAAGTTCATCGAGACGCCCAGTTTCAAGATGGAAACGGTGCGCTCGGTGTTGGCGGGGTTGGAGAGGGGGATGTGGACGGGGTCGATAGATTTGAAGGACGCTTATTTCCACATTCCCATCCACAGGAGTTTCTGTCGCTTCCTGAGATTTGCATTCCAGGGCAGACAGTGGGAATTCAGGGTGTTGCCCTTCGGAATTTCCACGGCTCCTCGGGTTTTCACCCGTGTGGTTCTTGCGATCACAGCATACCTCCGCAGGAGAAGCATAGCAGTCCACACGTACATAGACGACTGGCTGTTGAAAGCGCACACCCGGGAAAGTTTGTCCGCCAATCTGGAGATTGTTTTGAAAATTCTCACAGACTTGGGCTGGATGATCAATTTCCCAAAATCAGAGCTGACTCCATCCCAGAAGTTTGTTTACCTGGGGATGTTCTTCGATCTGGAGACAGGATATGTTTATCCTACTCAGGAGAGAGTTCAAATACTCATCTCGTTGATTCAGTCAGTGTGCGACAGTCGTCATGTCCTGGCACGGGTTTACTTGAGAATGCTGGGGTTGATGGTTTCGTTGGAACCAGTCATTCCTCAGGCCGCCTTACGCAGGCGGCCGATCCAGTTGTTTCTCATGACACAATGGACCCAGAGTACAGGTTCGCTGGACTCGAATGTGTCAGTGTTGGCGCCTCTGATTCACCACCTGCAATGGTGGTTGAATACAGAGAATCTCTTGCCGGGGGTTTTGCTAACCCCTCCCCACCCTCAGGTGACTGTGTATACAGATGCATCGATGGAGGGCTGGGGAGCTTGCCTGGAAGAATCCACGATATCAGGGCTTTGGAATCTGGAACAGTCACAGGAACATATAAATCTACTGGAGCTAAGAGCAGTAGTCCTGGGCCTGGAACATTTCTTACAGAAAGTTCAGGGCAAGATTGTTCTTATTCGTTCAGACAACTCAACAGTTGTGACTTACATAAACCGCCAGGGCGGAACGAAGTCGCCCAGTCTCTGTATGATGACATGGAAACTGCTTTGTTGGTGTCTGGATCACCAGATTACCTTGAAAGCAGTTCATATTCCGGGAAGGTTAAACCTGCTAGCAGACTCATTGAGCCGAAGGATGAGTGTTTTACCCACGGAATGGCAACTAAATCAATGTGTGGCGGATCGTCTGTTCGACCATTGGGGGAAACCCAACATCGATTTGTTCGCAACGAAGAAGAATGCGAAGATGACGACGTACGTCTCTCCGATTCCGGATCCAAGCGCTTTCGCAACAGATGCGTTAGCTATCAGCTGGGGGAGAATGTATGCATACGCATTCCCTCCAGCAATCCTGATTCCAAAAATTCTTCAGAAAATCAGACAAGAGGAATGCCAAGTGCTTCTGATCGCCCCGGATTGGCCAAGCCGATCATGGTATACGGATCTGCTGGACCTTCTGGTCTGCAATCCGGTTCCTCTGCCTCTGATGGACGATATTATCTTCCAGGGCAAGGCCCTTCACAACAATCCGTCAATGTTCAGATTGACTGCGTGGATGTTGTCAAGGAATCTAGAATTAAGGAGGGCTTTTCTGAGCAAGCAGCCATGTTTATGGCCAAAGCCAGGAGGGGGTCAACCTCCAGAGCATATAATTATAAAATCAACAGATTTGCAGAATGGTGCTCAAAAAGATGTATTGATCCAATGGATTCATCTATTCAAGTAGTAGCTGATTTCCTCTGTCACCTCTATGATGCCTATAGCCTCAAGCCTAACTCTATTGCTGGTTATAAGTCAGCATTAATGTCTGTTATTCCTTGCTTGGCTAAGAGGGGAAGTGATGAAGTAAATACATTGAATGTATTAATTAAAGGCATGGGCAATCTAAGACCAAGGAATCCTCCTGTGATTCCGTCTTGGAGTTTATCGCTAGTGCTTCAAGTACTAGGTGATAAGCCTTTTGAACCACTTAGTTCCATTTCTATGAAACTATTAACACTGAAGACTGTGTTTTTAATTGCTGCGGCCTCGGCTAGGCGTAGGAGTGAGATTCATGCCTTATCAGCCGAGGATGACCGTTTTGTGGTTTCAGGGGAAGGCCTTAAGCTGCTACCTAGGATTAATTTCTTGGCTAAAAATCAGTCGTTGAAATATCCAGGTCAACCTATTATTTTGCCTGCTTTAACTAGATATGATCCTAATTCTAAAGCATGGTGTCCCGTCCGGGCGCTGCGCCGGTACAAACAACGTACGGCGGCATGGCGCACCGACCAGTCAGCGTTATGGTTGTCATATATTGAACCCCATGGGAGGGCTTCTAAGGACACCATTTCCAGGTGGATTGTGGAATGCATTCAGTTTTGCCATAAATCCGCCACCGGGAAGCAGGTTGACGTGGCCAAGGCTCACAGTGTCCGCGGCGTAGTGACATCCACGGCCCTATTTAATGGGGTCCCTGTGGATGATATTATGTCGGTGGCTCAGTGGCACTGTGAGTCAAGTTTTACAGACCATTATCTCCGTGACACCTCTAATCCTCTCGCCTTGTCGGTTTTGAAAAAATAAATCGGTTTATATTTTTTGAGGTGATTTCCTCATTACTTATATATATCACAATTAATTTATGGAAACACCCACTTTTTTGGGCCTGCATCAGTCTTTACCAATGGGAAGATGATGTCAGCAGCCATTTTCAACAAGGTCAGTCTTGTTCATGTGTTGTCCGTTGTTGATTGTATTGTCACGATTCCCCGTTATTAATATGGTGATGGTTTGTGTATTTGTGTGGTTCATTGTTGAGAGTTACGAAAATGGAGCTTTTTCGTCTCTGTCCTGTAGTACATGGCACTTGTACGTAGAGAGCGTATAGGACATTGAGGTCAGTCGACTCTTCCTCCCAGGAAGGAGGGGGGGGGGGGAGCGCATATGACATTCGGTCATCTCTCATACATCGGTGGTGTTATCCGATGGTTAGTCAAATCCTGACTGTTTTTTCTTACAGTTTCAGAAGTTTAAGTGCCTTAAACGCAGAAAAGCGTATAGGGATGAGCTGGTCTTTTGACCTCGCCTCCCTCCCGCCAGATTCACTTTCGAATTCTGGCAATATCAAAAGTATTAGGGAGGTAAGTATACTCTTGAAGTGAAATAAACGAAATCTAGGATTTCTTTTTTCACGAGAGAGTTGATACTTACCTCCCTAGATACGGACCCGGCCTCTCCACCCCACAGAGGCTCGGTCTTCAGGCTCTTAATAGTTGCATGTGTGTCAGCCAATAATCTAGTCAGAGGAAGTGCTAGTCTGCGCATGCGCGGAGGTGGGGCTGGCATCCGCCGGACTACGCTCTGACTCCCTGCCCAGTAGGGGCACCTAACTGTTTTAAATCTGAGTGTTTATTGAGTGAAAGCCAATATTTAGCAATATCAAAAGTATTAGGGAGGTAAGTATCAACTCTCTCGTGAAAAAAGAAATCCTAGATTTCGTTTATTTTTTGTCATTACAGGCTAAGGAGAAGGTGGCTGAGGAGGAGAGAAGAGCAAATAGAGAGGTATCTGGTGAGAAGGGTAAGAGGAAGGCTTTGTCCTCTGTGGATATGGAGGCCTTCCGTGTTGAGAAGTTGGAAGAGATGAAGAGGACAATCAATGATTTGGTTCCAGAGTTGCTCCGTGGCATGCTTCCGGGACCAAATCTTTTGTTGTCCTCTTCATCTGCTTCGGAGCAGATAATCCCCGCCTCTGAATCTGGTTTCTCTAGGGTCCTACCAGTTTTCAAAGATTCAGAGGTGGCCCCATTAGAGGGGGCGCTCCAGGATATTGGCAGCAGGCTTGCCGCGCCAGTGATCCATGGACAGTTGTCGCTGGAGCCTGGTGCCTGCTGATCAGGCCAGGATTTTCCGCACACCACAGGTATCAGTACCTCCTATGGTACCTTTCCTGGCCAGTCCGGGTTAGCATTCTTCGCTGACCCGGAGTCTAATCTTTCTGGCCAGGATGAAGAGGATTATCTGCTGGGTTCTCCTTCTGACGCCGTGACCATGGACATTGACGTCTGTGCACCCCTCGCGGGGAATACAGGCGACATTATCCATGGTTCTACTCACGCAGGAGTAGGGTTCACGGCGCAGAAGGTGGCCTGGGTTGGATCTGACAGCCAGGTCTACCGCATACCTCGGCTTGCCGATAGTGTAGCAGGTGCTGGCCAGGGCCATGGTATGGCGATAAGCGCCCCACGCAATACCACGGCACCTACTCCTGGTCAAGCCAGTCAGTTTAGCATGCCTGCTCTTTCGGGCCCCCATGCTTTCTCTGGCTTGCCAGGAGTGTCAGGTTATCCAGCCTCAAGCACGCCTGCAAACGGTCAGGAGGAAGACGAGGGCCCTCGTCTTGTAGAGCTCTCGCAGGTAGCCACAGAGTAAGACTGGTCGGACGCTTGTCAGTGGCTTATAAGCGTCAGGCCAGACATGCCTTTGGAACAGTCGGCCAGCCAGAGGGATCACCGCCCGTGGTTGGTAGGTAGATCGGCTGTTAGCGCAATGCCATCTCTGCCGCTGGCGGAACATATTGTAGATATGTTCACAGCGGCAGAGACGTCCATCAAGGCGCATGAATGTCTCGCGAAGGCCTCTCGCGAGGTGGCAAGGCGCTGCCGCATCGTATCTGATGAGTATCAGAAATACGGTGTGGTGCCTAAGCCAAGCGTGTATGACCGCGCGGCGTTAGGCTAGGACACATGGCTAGGCTCCCGGTCTAACAGCGTTCAGCTAATACCGCGTTGCGTGATGCGGAGGAGTGGGAGAGCATCTGTTGCAGCGCTGCTGTTACAGGGCGTAGTAACGGCATCCGCGTCGCACCAGCCTAGCCCGGTAACGGTCCAGGGAGCCATCCAGGATGGAATCAACCTGGCTCTGGATTGTTTAACCCGGGCTGTGACCAGGAGTGTCCGGGCGAGGCGCACGTTTGCTCTTGATAACTTGTACCCGTCTCAGGACCTGTATAATAGGCTGCTGCATTCGCCTATGGTAGGTCCTGGTCTCTTTGGAGGTGAGGGATGTAGGCACTTCCAGGAGACGTTCACTCTGGTCAATAACCAGAGGGCTTTGCGCGAGCAGTTTGAGGTGCGTTCGCGCAGCACCCCCTGCGTATCATCCCCTGCAGGTTCGAGGTGGCAGTGGCCAGGTCAGACAGAGGCCAGCCACCATCGCAGCGTCAGCCTCGGCCACGCGTGGTTCGGCCAGCAGCGAGGGGGGTCGCATGCTCCTCCGGCGCAGGCAGCCGCCCACGCACCGAGTGGCGCTGGTCGTGGCGCGCGAGGATCTGGTCGTGGTAATCATGCCTGATGGGTCGGTTATCATGGTGAGAACCACTCCGGTGCTTCTAGCCAAGGAAACAGTGCCACTCTTGCACTCCTTACGTCAACCTCTCTCCCTAGGTGGTCCAGTGGTGGGCCGATTGGCCCACCACAAGCAAGAGTGGGAACGGTTGACTCAGGACCGTTTAGTCTTGCGATGGCTTTCAGTCGGGTATCATCCCGATTGGATAACAGGCCCTTCATCACGACTGTCTCGGGTGCCGATCTGGACTCGGATTCCAAGGGATCTATACACCTGTGCAAAAGTTAAGCACCACCCTATTTTTACGGACATGCGAGGGTATATTCATGTGCTATGAAGAAAGCAATAGCATAAACATTTATGTACCCATCCATCTTAGTGCAAGCGGTAATAATGCAACTAGAGGAATGCTGATTATGATGGTGGGGAAACACTGTATGTTTTTGTTTGAACTTGAAAACGAGGCCTGAATATGGTTACGTTGACACAACTGACAACTATTGCCCTACAGTTGACACACGTGGCTAGATTGTCATTAATGGTGTCTGAAAACGAAGTTTAACATCTGTGCACGAGTTTGAGACTCATTATTAATACCGGGTATATCCACCTTGTGCCTGGATGACGGCCTGGACACGACGTCTCATGCTGGTCACCAACCGACTGATACGCCATTGTGGTATTCGTTGCCATTCAAGATGGAGTGCGTCTGTTAATTCCTGTAGGTTCTGCACAGGAGGATCCCTCCTCACCATGTTTCCCAGAATGTCCCAGATATGCTCAATAGGGTTCATGTCAGGGCTCCTTGCTGGCCATGGTAGGGTTTCGATGGCATTCTGGCGGAGGTATTCATGCACAGCTCTAGCACGATGTGGTCGGGCGTTGTCATCCATGAATATAGGGTGGGTTCCAGGTGCATGATTTACAAAATGAGGGACCACAACTCTATCCAGTATGGAATCTTGATATCTTTGTCCATTTAGTGTTCCAGGTACAGTCAACAGATCCAGCTTACAATCAAATGAGATGCACCCCCATATCATAACGGAACCTCCACCAAATGGAACTTCTTCCATGATGTTACGTTGGTTGTACGCCGTGCGTCTGGACCTCCATACACGAGTTTGACCATCTGTGGCATGAAGCAGGAACCGACTTTCATCGGACCAGTGTACCCGTCTCCAGGATCTCATGTTCCAGTGTCTTCTTTCGTTGCACCACCTCAGACGCTCCTCTTTGTGGTGTGCAGTGAGGAGAGGACGTCTGACAGGTCTCCTAGCTTTCATGCCAGCAGCATACAGTCTCCTTTTGACACTCTATTGCGCGTTTCTCATTGCTGGCTGAGCACTCTGCTGTTGGTGAATGGAGATCTCCTAACAAGGCGTACTAGGGCTCGATCATCACGGGCAGTAGTCTTCTTCGGTCTTCCAGATCTAGGCCTGTCCTTCACCTCGTTAGTTTGCCCATGTTTTGCAATCAAACGACTGATTACAGTATGGTTAATGTTCAGCTGTCTGCCAATCTCTCTGCATGGAGCTAATTCTCTCTGTACAAATAAACCACGGTCATGAACACAAAATTCCTAATCTTGTCGCCTAAATCTGTATGTAATGTTCTACACCTCAAACTGGACTTTTACATAACTGAACACGTGTGCTGTTTCCCGCCACGCACGGACATCAAGCGGCGTGAAGTCATGCATGCATGTGCATTTCGTACTTGGAATTATGTCAGCTAACGCGGGACAAAAAGTATGGCAGCCTAGTTGTACCATCATGTTTCTACGTTCTATTGTTTTTGCTGGTGCTTAACTTTTGCACAAGTGTATAGATCAGCGGTTGTGTATAGAGGAAGAGATAAATTCCCTCATCAGAAAGGAGCAATTCAACTGGCGCAAAAATGTCTGGGCTTCTATTCAACCGTGTTCCTAGTATCAAAAAGCACTGGAGGGTGGAGACCAATTCTCAACCTCAAGCCATTGAACAAGTTCATGGACACACAGTTTCAAGATGGAGACAGTGAAATCGGTGTTGGCAGGGTTAGAGAAGGGGATGTGGACAGCTTCAATAGATTTTAAGGATGCTTATTTCCACATTCCTCTAGCGAGGAGTTTCCGTTGCTTCCTGAGATTTCCATTCCAGGGCAGACAGTGGGAATTCAGGGTATTACCCGTCGGAATTTCTATGGCTCCTCGGGTCTTCATCAGGGTGGTTCTTGCGATAACAGCATACCTCTGCAGGAGAAGCATAGCAGTCCACACGTACATAGACGTGTGTTAAAAAGCACACAACCAGGAAAGTTTATCAGCAAATCTGGAGATAGTTTTGAAAACTCTCACAGACTTAGGCTGGATAATTAATTTTCAAAAATCAGAGCTGACTCCATCCCAGAAGTTTGTTTACCTGGGAATGTTCTTCGATCTGGAGATAGGATATGTTTATCCTACTCAGGAGAGGGTTCAGATACTCATCTCAGTAATACAATCAGTGTGCAACAGTCGTCATGTCCTGGCACGGGTTTACCTGAGAATGCTGGGGTTGATGGTTTCTCTGGAACCAGTCATTCCTCAGGCGGCCTTGCGCAGGCAGCCGATTCAGTTATTTCTCATGACTCAATGGACCCAGAGTACAGGTTCACTGGACTCAAACGTGTCAGTGCTGGAGCCTCTAATTCACCACCTGCAATGGTGGTTGAAGACAGAGAATCTCCTGGCGGGGGTGATGCTAACCCCTCCTCACCCTCAGTTAATGATGTATACAGATGCATCGATGGAGGGGTGGGGAGCTTGCTTGGAAGAATCCACGATATCAGGGCTTTGGAATCTGGAACAGTCAATAGAACATATAAATCTACTGGAATTACGAGCAGTAGCCTGGAACATTTCTTACAGAAAGTTCATGGCAAGAGTGTTCTAATTCGATCAGACAACTCAACAGTAGTGACTTACATAAACCGCCAGGGTGGAACGAAGTCGCCCAGTCTCTGTATGATGACATGGAAACTGCTTTGCTGGTGCCTGAATCACAGGATTACCTTGAAAGCAGTTCATATTCCGGGAGGGTTAAATCTGCTAGCAGACTCATTGAGCCGAAGGATGAGTGTTTTATCTACGGAATGGCAACTAAGTCAATGTGTGGCGGATCGTCTGTTCAACCACTGGGGGAAACCCAACATAGATTTCTTCGCAACGAAGAAGAATGCGAAGATGACGACATACGTCTCTCCGATTCCAGATCTGAGCGCTATCGCAACAGATGCGCTAGCTATCAGCTGGGTGGGAATGTATGCATACGCATTCCTCAAGCAATCCTGATTCCAAAAATTCTTCAGAAAGTCAGACAGTAGGAGTGCCAAGTGCTTTTGATCGCCCCAAATTGGCCAAGTCGATGATGGTATACGGATCTGCTGGACCGTCCGGTCTGCAATCCGGTTCCTCTGCCTCTGATGGACAATATTATCTTCCAGGGCAAGGCCCTTCACAGCAACCCGTCAATGGTCAGATTGACTGCGTGGATGTTGTCAAGGAATCTAAGAAATTAAGGAGGGCATTTCTGAGCAAGCAGCCATGTTTATGGCAAAAGCCAGAAGGGGATGGTCAACTGGTCACTGGTCAACCTCCAGAGCATATAATTATAAAATCAACAGATTTGCAGAATGGTGCTCAAAAAGATGTATTAATCCAATGGATTCATCTATTCAGGTAGTAGCTGATTTCCTCTGTCACCTGTATGATGCCTATAGCCTGAAGCCTAACTCTTGCTGGTTATAAATCAGCTTTAATGTCAGTTATCCCTTGCTTGGCTAATAGGGGAAGTGATGAAGTAAGTACATTAAATACTTTAATTAAAGGTATGAGCAATCTAAGACCAAGGAATCCACCAGTGATTCCGTCTTGGAGTTTATCTCTAGTGATTCAGGTACTAGGTGATAAGCCTTTTGAACCACTTAGTTCCATTTCTATGAAAATGTTGACACTTAAAACTGTATTTTTAATTGCTGCGTCCTCGGCTAGGCGTAGAAGTGAAATTCATGCCTTATCAGCCGAGACAGACCGTTTTGTGGTTACAGGGGAAGGCCGTAAGCTTCTACCTAGGATTAATTTCATGGCTAAGAATCAGTCTGAAATATCCAGGTCAACCCATTTTTTTGCCAGCTTTGACTAGATATGATCCTAATTCAAAAGCATGATGTCCAGTCCGAGCACGGACTCGTCAGCGTTATGGTTGTCATATATTGAACCCCATGGCAGGGCGTCTAAGGACACCATTTCCAGGTGGATTGTTGAGTGTATTCAATTTTGTCATAAATCCGCCACAGGTAAACAAGTTGACATGGCCAAGGCTCACAGTGTCCGGGGCGTAGTGGCTTCCACTGCCCTATTTAATGGGGTCCCTGAGGATGACATTATGTTTGTAGCTCCGTGGTACTGTGAGTCAAGTTTTACAGACCATTACCTCCGTGACACCTCGAATCCTCTCGCCTTATTGATTTTGAAAAAAATAATTTAGGTGTACATATTTGATGAGGTTTCCTCATTTTTTTATATATTTCGCACAAAATTTAATCAATGGAAACATCCACTTATTTGGACTGCATCAGTCTTCACCAATGGGGAGATGATGACAGCCGCCATACTTCACAAGGTCAGTCTTGTTTTTGTGGTGTTCATTGTTAATTGTGCTGTCATGTGACCCTTCGTTATTAATATGGTGATGGTACAAGTTTTATGTGTGGTTCATTACTGAGAGTATACAAAAATTAAGTCTTCGTTTGTTGTCCTGTAGTACATGGCACTTGTACGTAGAGAGCGTACATGTATGGGACATTGAGGTCATTCAGTCTTCTTCCCAAGAAGAGGGGGGGCGGGGAGCGCAGATGACATATGGTCCTCACTCAACCATCGGTTGTGTTAGCCAATGTGCAAATCCTTTCCTGATTGTGTTTCCACACAAGTTCAGAAGTTTCAGTGCCTTTAACGCAGAAAAAGTGCATAGGGAAGAGCTGGTCTTTTGACCTCGCCTCCCTCCCGCCGAATTCCCTGTCGAATTCTGGCAATAGCAAAGAGTATTATGGAGGTAAGTATACTCTTGAAGTGAAATAAACGAAATCATGGATTTCTTTTTCACGAGAGAGTTGATACTTACCTCCTTAATACGGACCCGGCCTCTCCGCCCCACTGAGGCTCGGTCTTCAGGCTCTTATAATGTTGCATAGTGTCAGGCAATAAATTAGTCAGAGGAAGTACTAGTCGGTGCATGGGCGGTGGTGGGGCTGGCATCCGCCTGACTGACTTCTGACTACCTGCCCAGTAGGGGCACTGTACTTTTTTAATCTGAGTGTTTTATTGTGTGAAAGCCGATATTTAGCAATATCAAAGAGTGTTAGGGAGGTAAGTATCAACTCTCTCGTGAAAAAGGAAATCCGTGATTTCGTTTATTTCCCATCCATACTAAAATTAGAGTCCCACGGAACTGAATTACAGGACTTCCATGCTAGATTTTGTGGGTATATCGCCCATACCATTCCATCTCATGACATACCATCTCTTTGCATCTGACCTCATCTCATCCCAAACATTTCATCTCATGTCATTCTACCATGCCTCATGCCACATCACATCACCTTGTCCCATCACATCCTATCCTACAGTACCTCATCAACCAAACTTGTCTACGCTCATCCCCTTCCTGTCTCGCACCTGTCTCGCACATTCTTTGCCAGCTCCCCTCAGCACCCATCCTTATATCACCAGCCCACACACCCTCACCTCACCATCACTCTCTCCTGTATCTCCACCTAACTTCACCTCACTGGTATGAGTGGGAGTGGTATGTATTCATTCTAATCACAACCAGCAGAGCCTACCGTCACATCGCCATATCTTACCTCTCAGTTACTCTCTTTTATCCACTTAACATCACCTCATCTCTCCCCAACCCCGAACACAATAAAACCTACAAAATATACCACCACACCAGAGCCGCTTCACCCCAACCCCAATTTTCACACCATGTCACTGTAATTCGCCTTTCGTCATGTCACATCAGACCACGTCATCACAGCTCTCCCTACCGTGCCTCCTTAATTATCTGAACTAATCTCATTTCATCTCATCCAATTTCGTTTCATCCCATCTTACCTCAATGAATCTCACCTCATCCAATCCCACTACTCTGTCACCACATCCTACAATGTACCTCATCTCATTTAATCTCAGCACACAGTATTAACATCTCCAAACCCCAGCATCACCATCCAGTGCCCACCAACAACACCAATTACATCACCCCATCCAAGCCACCCCTTCCCAGCCTATCTACTGCGCCACATCACTGTAACTCACCTTTCCTCACCTCACCTCAGACCACATAATCTCAGCTCTCCATACCTCACGTCCTCATCCTCACTCGTCTCATCTCATCCCATCTCACGTCATTCAATCTCACCATATCCTATCCCACTCTATCCCATTACCACATCTTATGTTATCCCATCACACCTTATTCACATCATGCATACCTCATCTCGTCTTATCGGCTTCAAGATATCCCATGCCATCCACATCATCCCACAACAACTAACCTCAACTTTATATTCCAACTCCTTTCGTAGCAACCATATCGCCCCCATTCAATCTCATCATATGCCTTATAGTTGAATATGACTACATCTCATCCAATCCCACTGCATCTTATCTCATCCTACCACATGTCATCCAGCATTATCTAACACTGCACCGCCTTAAAGTATCCTGTCACATTTCCTTCACATGTCATCTCATCCCCTTCCATATCTCATCCTTATCCTACCTCATCGCTACCCAACTCCTCGCATCACATTCCCATCTTGTCTAATACATCTCTTCCCATCTCGCTTCAAAGCCCCTCATCATATCACCCACCAACCCTCCTCTCCTCACCACTGTCGCTCCCCTCCCATCTAACCATACGTCCATTCACTGGTTTCTGGGTGATACACATCCTAATCACTGTCACAACCTACCATCACATCACCATATCTTACTTGTCCAATCCTCTCCACTATACACTTCACATCTATGCATCGCTCCCCAACAGCAAACCTCCACACCCACCACCACCAACAATATAGCATGGGGTTGGGTAGAGTGGAAAGTGGGTGGACTTACATCAAACGCACTTATTTTACTAAATGCATTCAATCCGCAATCATAGCAATGTCGGTGTATGTCAATATATGTATAGCATGTAAAGGCCGCAATCATCGTTATGATTAGGGATTGAGTGTACAGGACCTGGGTGGTGATGTGGCTGGGGAATAGAGGGGGAATTCACCCTGGTTTGAGGTTGATGCGAACTGTATCTCCTAACCCTAGTGTGGATGCTACTGTATCAGGATAAGGAGATATCATTTACGATATCATCATCGGATCTAGTAATCGTATGATTTCAGCATTCAATTTTTATGCGAAATGCGAGCATAAGAAATCCCTGTAGGAAATGGCTGTGGAAAGAGCATTTAGGATTAGGTGTCTTCGACTTGTTATAGGTTTTCATTTGATATGCATATTGCTACGGTTAATGATAAAACCTACAATTTTTCATATAATGAAAAAGGTGGGCATGGCACATTATAACGTGAAGCATTAAAAATAAATTTTTCTCAAAATGCCCAAGTTTGGCAAAGTGGCATCCAGCGATTTTGTAGTGAGTACACCCCAGAGATACTGAAACAACAAGAAAACCTGGTATCTATTCCAAAACAATCTTATGGTAAAAAGGCCCACATCTCTTCGAGACTTGACGTTTGCTTCAAGGTCATCAAGATAACCCTTGGTTAATCCAAATAACCTTTATTTATGTGTCACCATGAGTAATTCTAAAATACTCATAGCATTATATGTAATCAATAAATATAATTACTTTCTACTTGAAATTGTGTGTGTTATGGACATAATTTGTCTCTTACTTGGCCATTTAAAAAAAAATGGTGTCAATTTTCTAAAGGCCACAAAAAATTCAGCCCGCAGGTGCCAAGGTGGTGGCACCCGGCAGATTTGTAATTAGTATACCCCAGAGATAAAAAGACCCCAATAAAACTTTGTATATACTCCAAAATAACAAGGCCATTGCATGAAATAGCATTGTAAATTATAGACACATTCACGATAATAAGTATCTTCTCAAAATTTCAGGTTTACCAGTCGAGCAGCAACCAGTACATCTGTCGCAACAAATATTACGGGCGAAAACTGACAGTGAATGGATTTAAAGAGGAACTGCTTCAATATTTGCACAATGGCTCTCAACTTCGCTCAGACCTCCTTCCGTTGATCATCAGTAAATTACGGAAACTTCATTCCATACTGGAAAAGCATGACAGTTTTCGATTTTACTCCAGTTCTTTGTTGATTATATATGAGGGTTGTGATGCTGGTAAACCACAGATGTCAAATGCTAATGATGCGGAGCTTGGCGAGAATGACAATCATGAATATGGGCAGAACATCTCGGAAACAGAACTGTGCTTAGCATCAGACAAGCTGTGTTTGTCTAATATAGATAGATTAGCTGTTGATAACGATTCACGGAAACAAGACGGTGTAAGCGTTGATACAGAATCATCTGACACTGTAAGGCCGTCTCTAACATGTGACAATGTTTCATTAGACTCTAATAGTCCTTCAGTTACGAATGCCCAACATCATGCTAAATTGAACAATCATAAAATTGTGATTAGTAGACAAAATATGTCATCTACATTAGTGGATAATGATGGAAGAAGAGGAACAAATACTGATTTATGTATGACGAGTTCAGACTCGGCACATCATTACCAACAAATATGTGCCGTGGATAAGGCTGCTTCAAATATGGTTGATGTTCGTATGATTGATTTTGCACATTCCACATATCCAGGATTTCCTGGAGATTCAGATGAGCATCAGGGCCCTGATCATGGATATATGTTGGGTGTAAAGTCACTAGTGGATGTATTTTGTAAGATTTTAGCGGAACAAAGCATAGAGTGTCTGTGAATGAATAGACCTTTCCTGTTTATCCATCAATCATATGATGTGATAATCAACTACAGCGATTTCTTGACTAAAGGCCGCCCTCGAATATAGGATGCTGTCCCAAATTTGACCAAAATCTGCCCAAAAACACTTGTATTCAAGTATAAGACGCTGTTAAATTTAGAAAAACATACCTTTAAAAAATCGAAATTTGGTATAAAAAATTACCATCACTCAGGAATATGCTTATTGTATGACTAAAAATTATCA
This sequence comes from Chaetoderma sp. LZ-2023a, assembly GCA_034401795.1. NCBI lineage: Eukaryota > Metazoa > Mollusca > Caudofoveata > Chaetodermatida > Chaetodermatidae > Chaetoderma > Chaetoderma sp. LZ-2023a. The sequence goes on along the minus strand of CM067369.1, from coordinate 203,212,337 downwards.
TGGTGGAAGAGAAATTATTAAATAGGACCGCCTAAATATTGTGTATCTTCAATAAAGATCGTTTATTACATCAAAATCAATCTAATTTTGGCATAAAATGTCGCCTTGAAAATATAGAAATCACATGACAGAAACAGAATGTAATGGCTCTTTTGCGTTTGGAGGCACTATGTGATCTTATGCGCTAACAGGATTTGGTTATCTGGCTCTTGCGATTGGAGGCGATGTGTAATCTTATGCGTTAACAGGAGTTGGTTATCAAACAGGTATGGGAATATTCAGATGGTCACTAGTTGTAATGCCTCTTTTGCGTTTGGGGGGCGCTGTGTGATCTTATGCGCTAACGGGAGTTGGTTATCTGGCTCTTTTGAGGATGGTGGCACTGTGTAATCTTATGTGCTAACGGGAGTTGGTTATCAAACGGGTATGGGAATATTCAGATGGTCACTAGTTGTAATGCCTCTTTTGCGTTTGGGGGGCGCTGTGTGATCTTATGCGCTAACGGGAGTTGGTTATCTGGCTCTTTTGAGGATGGTGGCACTGTGTAATCTTATGTGCTAACGGGAGTTGGTTATCAAACAGGTATGGGAATATTCAGATGGTCACTAGTTGTAATGCCTCTTTTGCGTTTGGGGGGTGCTGTGTGATCTTATGCGCTAACGGGAGTTGGTTATCTGGCTCTTTTGAGGATGGTGGCACTGTGTAATCTTATGTGCTAACGGGAGTTGGTTATCAAACGGGTACGTGAACATTCAGTTCCTATCGCACAATGATGATATATAGCAATTTCCAAGTCCAGAATATTTAGATCCGAGTACTCGCTCTAATTAGAATAAAGATCTTTTGCGATTCTAGGTGAATCACGTGATTATACATGTGGCTTTTCTCGACGCCAGTTTATGTCAAATTCTGGATTAATTTTGATGTAATAAGTGATATTTATTAAAGAATAAGCAATATTTAGGTGCCCCAATTTAATTATTTCACTTCCGCTTGGTGTTTTTGGAGTATACATTAAACATACTGTAGTCATCAGGCGGCGCAAATTGTCTAGGGTAACATTTAGTTCAATTTCTGTGGTATAATCTTTGACTTTTTATAAAAAAATTCGACCCAAAAATGTGCTAAAAAATGTGCTCAAGGAATGTTCTCGATTATAGGACGCACCCCCCTTTCTAGAACATGTAATTTGACAAAAAAACTGCGTTCTTTATTAGAATTTTAACTGTATGTGATGTGTCAGATGATGTTATTTGAAACTAATTTGACTGGGCGCTATGGCGGTAACAGCACCCACCCAGTCAAATTAGTTTCAAAATATGTAACAGCTTGCCCATATAGTGTTCTGGAAATTGATAGTCAGGGAGTTCGGGGATTGATCAATCGATCCCAACACTGGCCACATGTGGGTGGAGCATAGCCAAAACTGAATTCCTCCATTCTTTTATACATTTAACCCTCACAAACGAGACATGACAAATTCTTTATGATCTAAGTATTATAGGCAGCAACAGGTTTCAGTCAAATTAGTTTCAAAATATTCAACTTCCGTCTGGTATAATTTCTTTGTAATTGAAACACTGAAATTTCAAGCCTTAGCCCTTTAACCCTTGAATTTTTTCAAGAAAATTTCTATTTCACTTCAAGAGATATACTTACCTCCCTAACACTCTATGATATTTCCTAAATATCAACCTTGATTCAATAACCCCAGATTAAAAAAGATAAGTGCCCTTAATGGGCACGTAGACAGGTGACAGTCAGCCGGATGCTGGCCCAAACCTCGCGCATGCGCAGACTGTCACTGCCTCTTTCTTGACTATTGGCCTATACCACATGCGTGTGTTTTGATATCCACTTGCTGAGTTTTGCTCAATATTCTTTCTAAAGTTAATCTAGAGTGCTTAGAATCATGTTTGATACGTATAATTCACCTGAGGCTATGCCGGGACCAAGTTATCAGGTGATCTCTAGTATAATTTTGTTTTAATTATGTCTTAATTACGTGGTGTCACCTATTTCCGTGACGTGGTATAAACATTATAGGCACTCAGAAACTAGTAACTTTATTATCTGGCGCCATAAAATGCTAATATCTCTATGATTGTGTCCACAGGTTTCTGTAAGGAGGTTTGTTCACATCTAAAGAGGTTTGTCTCCACTATTTCCCCTATAAATGTTAGGAAAAAAGACTATGCCCAGAATGAGATAGGCTCCCATTTAAGAGAGCTTGTTGTTCTGCCCTCTGGTCCCACCCTTCCCTTTAATAAATTAAGTGAGTGGTGATGAAGATTGGTTGTCTGGTGAAGCTTCCAAGAGCTGGATGTGGTGGTATGCCTTTGCTAAAGACTCAGGTACTCTAGTTATGCTTTATGGCACATTAAAATATTTGTAATTATTTGCTGCCAATATATTTTCAGTCATACTGTTTATCTGTATCATTATAAAAGCATGACCTATTACTGTGTTCACATTACTGTTGCTCTTGTTATTCATACAATTCGTCTTACTCCTGGATGTTGATCGTCTGTTTTCTTTTATTTGAAAATTATGACGTCATAATCAACCTTATTATTTTTTAATATCCTCTGAGGCTGGTTGTTCATCTTTTTTCACCGTCTTTTTTAGGCCTATAGGTGATTTCTTTCTCCTTTATGAGTTATTGGTTTTATTTATATTATTTCAAAAAGAATCTTTAACTCATTGTCGTCGTCTGTCCCTTTTTTCAGAAGCCTTCTTATAGCGGCTGTAATCGTTCCATCAAGTCGAAGTTTGCCCCTCCTCTGTGTCAAGTGTTCACCTGGTGGTCCACTTTTAAAATGTGATGTTTGTAAACAGTCAGGGAGGCGACTTATTCTCTGAATTCTTGTCTTTACAGGCTAAGGATAAGGCGTCGGAGGAGGAGAAGGGTGCGAAGAAGAGTTTAAGTGGCAATGGTAAGAGAAAGGCCTCTGTTTCTTCGGAAATGGAGACTCATGTTGGAAATGATGGGGGGAGATGAAGAGGACAATAAAAGATTTGGTACCAGAGCTGCTTCGCAGCATGCTCCCTGGGCTGAGTAATTTATTGTCCTCTTCATCTGCTCCCGAGCAGAAAATCCCCACCACTGATTCTGGTGTCCGTCGTGGTCTGTGGTCCGAAAATGCTCTAGAATCAGTGGTGACTTCTGTAGATCTTGGAAGGCCCGCCGCCTTGCCAATGGATCCTGAAGCAGGTCTATATGATCCCGGATCGAGGCTTGCCTCATCGGTTGATCTTGGACCGGGGCTGCTGGACACAGGCTCGCGCCTAGAGTGTTCGTGCCTGAAAGGTACCGCCTCCTCTTACGGTACCTTCCCTGGCTAGCCCGGGTTAGCGACCTTTGCTAGCTCAGAGGCAGTTTATGATTGCCAGGTGGAAGAGGATTTTATGCTGGGCCCACCCGTTGAAGCCGTGGACATGGAAATGGATGATCGTGCACCCCTCGCGGGGAGCATGGCCGATTATTTCCATGGAACTACTCCTGCAGGGGTAGCTTTCACGGCTCAAAGGGTGGCCCAGGTTGGAGCGGATGACCGCCGTTACTGTATACCTCAGCTTGTCAAGGATATGAAGGCGGCTGGTCCGGGCCATGGTGCGGTTGATTACACCATGCATGTTTCCATGGCGCCGCCTCCTGGCTTTTCAGCCATGGCGCAATACATGCCTGCTCCCTCAGGCCCGCATGTTTTCCACGGCCAGCCAACAGTATCCACGGCTCCAGCCACGTGTACACCTGCGAGTGCATTAGAGGATGACGAAGGCCCGCACCTTGTCGAACACTCACAGGTGGCCACAGAGGAGGACTGGTCTGATGCGTGCCAATGGCTGGTAAGCGTTAGGCCAGAGCTCTGTTGAACAGTGCAAGCCAGTGGGACCAGCGCCCGTGGTTGGCTGGAAAGCCGACAGTTACCACCATGCCATCTTTGCCGTTAGCAGAACATATAGTGTATATGCTCACCGCGGCAGAGACATCTATTAAGCCTAATGGACGGCTTGCGAAGGTGGCGAGGCGGTGCTGTATTGTTGCTGGCCAATACCAGAAATATGGCACAGGGCCAGAGCCAAGCGCTGATGATCGTGCAGCGCTTGGCAAGGACACGCGGCCAGGCTCCTGTTCTGACACGGGAGTGCTGTGCTCGAGTGCCCTGCGCTCAGCAAACACCACATTTTTAAGTCTGGTAATTTGCTTTTCTTAAATCACTACAAATGCGTTTCTCGAAAAATATTACGCTCAAAACTACACAATATTTAAGACAAAAACGTAATTTTCTTAGGACTGGTATACGAGAGGTGTTCAGTTTATTTTGTCACAAGATTGCACGATTTCTTGCTGCACACTTTTGGTCAATTGTCTCACTCACAATACCTTTTTACAAAGCCCACGAGCTTACCGACACGCTAGTTTAGTTTGTTAAATGTTTTCAACATGCCAAGACATAAAATAAGTGAGAGAGCGGAGGGTGTAATTCTCCATCTTTTGAGGAGGGGAATGATGCCGTCACTGATCAGAAATGAACTTTTGAAAGAAAATATCAGTGTCAGTGTGGGGACCATTTATCGCGTAAAGAATAACATCGGAAAAGAACAACAATTGACGAATCTAACACATGGAAAATCTGCTACGTTGAAAATCAGAAGAAGACGAACTGTAGTATCAAAACAAGTGATAGACAAAGTGAAGAAAATGATAGCAAGAATTAACCCACCGACACAACGTGAGATGAGCAATCTATTAGGAATTAGTTTGGGATCCGTAAATAACACCATAAACAGTGTTATCAAGGCAAAACTGAGAAAAAAATGTTTGGTTCATAAACTATCCCTAGAGCAGATTGAAAAGAGGAGGAAGAGGAGCTGGAGGCTGTACCTGAACCTGAAGCTGTGTGCGGGGAAGTGGAAAAACTTTGTCACCACAAATGAGGCTATGTTTTATCTAGGTGGAAGCTACGGAAACGGCGAGTCTGTTATGTTAAGAAAGGACAAATTGATATGGATAAGTTGAAGTTTGTTAAACGTGACAGTTTCGCGCCTGGTTTCATGGTATGGGCAGGCGTTAGTCATTACGGAAAGACCAGTCTTAAATTCATTGATCGGAATGTGAAAATCAATGCTGATTATTACATCAAACATGTTTTGAGACCCTATTTGAAACATGATGTTCCCAAATTATTCCCAGGGAACAAACAGAAGGACATGGTTTTTCACCATGATAGTGCCTCCTCTCATACTGCACGAAAGAGCTTAACATACTTAAAGCAGAACAATGTTAAATTCATTAGCCCTGAAAAATGGATGCCGAAGTCGCCGGATGCTGCCCCTATGGACTTTAGTATCTGGGGGATTGTCAAGCGCCGTCTACAGAAGTGGAAAGTTACAAGTCCTAACAGTCTAAAACGTGCTCTCAAAACCGAATGGAAGGCACTAAGTCAAACTGTGATCAATAAAGCCCTTTCTTCTTGGCCTAAGCGCTGTAGACTGATATATCATGCTCATGGGTCTCAAATTGAACATCTTCTGCAATGAAATTATTTTGTGATAAATTATTGTTGATTAAATACTTATTTGAAATTTGTGACAAAATAAACTGAACACCTCGTAGAGCAGTCTTAAGTTCAAAACTAGTCAGATAAATATGGCCGCCGTGAGAAACAACATTCGATAGAAGACATGATTCACCCTGCCAGAATATTCAGAGATCGGCAGAATCCGCTTGGCATATATTATGGCATAAAATACCGTCCCAGTATCATTCATGCCATTAACTGTCCTTTTTTCAGCCGATTTAGAAAGACCAACAAAGCGATCTAATAAGGCATTTTAATGTCGTAATCAATGCTATTTTAGCATTAATGAGCATCCAATTATGGTGTCATAATAGTGAAACGTCACAGGTATAGTCAGTCATAGTCAGAGCAAGTACTTGTTGCATTTCCCCGACGTTAAAGAGGAGCGTTAACTATGCTACAAATCCATACACTCAGGTTTTCACTGGTATACTCGCATATGAAATAAACAAATAACGCTATATAGACTCTAATAATAAATTAAATGCATAGCTGATGTCACTGTTACTGCTGTAGTCCTCCTGGTTATTCTAAACGTGTTAGCTGCACCTCCGAATTAGTAATCATTTCAGGAATTAATCAATTAAATTTGAACATTTTGATTCGAATAAAAACAAATAAATTCTAAAAAAACATCGTCCCCGTCGGATTATTTGTCTGGCTTATTCACCACTTTCCCACATCTGTTAGACTTAATATCCCAATCGCAAATCCCCATCACTTCCCTCAGCTTTGACCTTTTTTGGCCCCGCACCTACCCCATGCACAAGGGTATAACAATTTGATCGCACGCACGTGCGCGCACACAATGGATCTACCCACCCCCTCATAGAGCGGAGCCAAATGGAAATGTCCACTTGCACTACACACTTATATGGGTAGCACACATACCAAATTTGGTTGAATCCCGTCCAACGGTTTCGGAAGAGATGTGTTACAATTGATTTTTGAGCACGCACACGCCCACCTGCCCACCCGCATGCACGCACACACACACACCCGCATGTGTTGCGCGGCATAATCCCCAATTTTCTTCGAAAAACGTGATATATAATAATGATGTATTTTCATTAGATGAGGTGAAAATTGGTGCTTACATTACAATACTAGTCTGACAAAATGTGCATTAGATATCCTACAATTGCAGCCAGCCCTCTGCGCACCTTGGTGCGCATGGTGCAGTGCGGGGGTGGGGGTGGGGGGTGGGGTGGGGGGGGGGGGTGGCACGAGCCGTGGTGCGCGAGTATCTGGTCGTGCCAGTCATGCCTGATGGACCGATTTCCACAAGAACCACACCAATGCTAGAACCAAAGACAGTCCCACTCTTGCACTGCTTATGTCAACCTCTCTCCCTAGGTGGACCCGTGGGAGGTCGATTGACCTCCCACAAGCAGGAGTGGGAGCGATTAACCCAGGATCGCTTAGTCTTGCGATGGCTTTCAGCCGGGTACCAGCTCGACTGGACGATAGGCCCACCATCGCGCCTGTGTCTGGTTCCGATCTGGACTCAAATTCCAAAAGATCCAGATCAGCGGTTGTGTATAGAGGAAGAGATAAATTCCGTCATACAAAAAGAAGCAATTCAACCAGCGCAAAATTGCCCAGGCTTCTATTCAACCATGTCTCTAGCGACAAAGAGCACTGGAGGTTGGAGACCAATTCTCCACCTCAGGCCATTGAACAAGTTCATAGACACACCGAGTTTCAAAATGGAAACTCAAAACAGTGTTGGTGGGGTTGGACATGGGAATGTGGATGGCGTCCATAGATCTGAAGGATGCTTATTTCCACATTCCAATTGCGAAGAGTTTTTGTTGGTACCTGAGATTCGCATTCCATGGCCGACTGGGAATTCAAAGTTTTACCATTCGGAATTTCCACGGCTCCTCAGGTCTTCACCAGGGTGCTTCTTGCAATAACAGCATACCTCCGCAGGAGAAGCATAGCAGTCCACACTTACATAGATGATTGGCTGTTAAAAGCACACAATCGGCAAAGTCTTGCAGTCAATCTGGAGATAGTTTTGAAAACTCTCACAGACTTAGGCTGGATATAAACTTTCAGAAAATAGAGCTGACTCCATCCCAGAAGTTTGTTTACCTGGGAATGTTCTTCGATCTAGAGATAGGGTATGTTTATCCTACTGAGGAGAGAGTAAAAATACTCATTTCAGTAATACAGTCAGTGTGCAACAGTCGTCATGTATTGGCACGGGTTTACTTGAGAATGCTGGGGTTGATGGTTTCTCTGGAACCAGTCATTCCACAGGCGGCCTTGCGCAGGTGGCCTATCCAGTTATTTCTCATGACACAGTGGACCCAGAGGACAGGTTTCCTGGACTCAGAGGTGTCAGTGTTGGAACCTCTTATTCACCACCTTCAGTGGTGGATGAAGAGAGAGAATCTCCTGGCGGGTGTGATGCCCACCCCACCCTCAAATAACGATGTACACAGATGCATCAATGGAGGGGTGGGGTGGGAGTGGGGACCCTTGCCTGGAAGAAGCCACAGTATCAGGGCTTTGGAATCTGGATCAGTCATAGGAACATAAAAATCTACTGGAATTACGAGCGGTAGTTCTGGGCCTGGAACATTTCTTAAAGAAAGTTCAGGGCAAGATTGTTATAGTTCGATCAGACAACTCAACAGTAGTGACTTACATAAACCGCCATGGCAGAATGAAGTCGCCCAGTCTCTGTATGATGACTTGGAAACTGCTTTGCTGGTGTCTAGATCATATGATCACCTTGAAGGCAGTTCACATTCCGGGAAGGCTAAATATGTTAGCAGACTCATTGAGCCGAAGAATGAGTGTTTTGCCTACGAAATGGCAACTAAATCAATGTGTGGCCAATCGTCTGTTCGACCACTGGGGGAAATCCAACATAGATTTGTTCGCAACGAACAAGAATGTGAAGATGATGACGTATGTCTCTCTGATTCCAGATCCAAGCGCTTACGCAACAGATGCATTAGCTATCAGCTGGGAGAGAATGTATGCATATGCATTCCCACCAGCAGTCCTGATTCCAAAGTATATGGATCTGCTGGATCTTCTGGTCTGCAATCCGGTTCCTCTGCCTCTGATGGACAATATTATTTTCCAGTGCAAGTCCCATCACAATAACCCATCAATGTTCCAATTTATTGCGTGGATGTTGTCAAGGAATCGAAAGTTAAGGAGGGCTTGTCTGAGCAAGCAGCCATGTTTATGGCAAAAGCCAGAAGGGGAGGCGGGGGGTCATCCGCCAGAGCATATAACTATAAAATCAATCGATTTGCAGAATGGTGCTCAAACAGAGATGTTAATCCAATGGATGCATCTATTCAGGTAGTAGCCAATTTCCTCTGTCAAGCCTAACTCTATTGCTGGCTACAAGTCAGCTTTGATGTCATTTATCCCTTGCTTGACTGATAGGGGAAGTGACGAAGTCTGTTCATTAAACAATTTAATAAAAGGCATGGGTAATCTAAGACCGAGAAATCCTCCAGCGATTCCGTCTTGGAGTTTTTCTCTAGTACTTCAAATGGTAGCAGACAAACCCTTGAACCACTAAGTGCCATTTCTATGAAAATGTTGACACTTAAGACTCTTTCTGATTGCTGCGGCCTCTGCAAGATGGAGAAATCGAGATTCATGCTTTATCCACCGAGGCCGTCCGTTATATTTGAAATATCCAGGTTAATCAATTGTTTTACCAGCTTTGACTAGGTTTGATCCTAATTCAAAAGCATGGTGTCCAGTCTGCGCATTAAACAGGTACAAACAACGTACACAGGAATGGCGGACAGACCCATCCTTGTTATGGTCGTCTTATATTGCAACCCATGGTAGGGCGTCAAAGGACACTATATCTAGGTGGATTGTGGAATGTATTCAATTTTGCCACAAGTCTGCCACTGGTAAACAAGTTGACTTAGCCAAGGCTCACGGTGTTCGTGGCGTGGTGGCGTCCACCGGCCTGTTTAACGGGGTGCCAGGGCATGATATTATGTCGGTAGCTCAGTGGCGCTGTGAGTCAAGTTTTACCGACCATTACCTCTGTGACACCACTAATCGTCTTGCCGTAGCAATATGCAAAAGATGATCAGGTGTATATATTGTAGATAAGTTGCACTTGCTGGCTTCAGACAGCACATTTTAATTGTGGAAACAACCGCATATTCGTGTATCATTTTTTCCTTCACTGATGTGGACTGGATGGATACAGCCTTCATGCATAAGGTCAGTACTGCATTTTGTTGTTACATAATTTATTGTCACGATGTATTACCCTTATTTATTAATAAGGTAATGGTACCTGTGGATTATGTGGTTCATTTATTGAGAGTATATGAAATGAAGCTTTTCATCTCTTGTCCTGTAGTACTTAGCACCAGTACTTAGAGAGTGTATGGGACATGGAGGTCATAGCTTCTCATTTCCCAAAAGCGCATTTAACATACGGTCATTACTCTCACCATTGGTTGTGTTATCCGATGTTCAAATCATTGCCTGATTGTGTGTGTCACACAATTTCAGATATTAGTGCTTCATGCGCAAAACGCGCAAGGGATGAGCTGATCTTTTGACCTCGCCTCCCTCCCGCCAAATTCTGTTACGAATTCTGGCAATATCATAAGAGTGTTAGGGAGGTAAGGATATCTCTTGAAGTGAAATAAACGAAATCATGGATTTCATTTTTCACGAGAGTTGTTATACTTACCTCCCTAATACAGATCCGGCCTCTCCGCCCCACAGAGGCTCAGTCTTCAGGCTCTTAAGTTGCATGTGTCAGCCAATAGTCAGGCTGAGGCAGTGACAGTCTGCGCATGCGCGAGGTTGGGGCCGGCATCCGGCTGACTGTCTGTCACCTGTCTACCTGCCCATTAAGGGCACCCATCTTTTTTAATCTGGGGTTATTGAGTCAAGGTCGATACTTAGGAAATATCAGTGTTAGGGAGGTAAGTATAACAACACTTGTGAAAAAAGATATCCATGATTTCGTTTATTTTCTCATAGAAAATGTCCATTTGCAGACCAAGAGAAGACTATTTTTGAAAATTTATTACTGAAATGACTGTCTCGGTTATCGCGTGTTGAATGATTAATGGGCTAACCAGTTAATGTACCGGAAATGCTTCTGGAATAAACAGGACAGAAACGTAATAATACATGTGTGTATTCAGCCATTCTGAAATTCTGTTGCATACTGTGGATATTCACAAGTCAATGAATATCAATATAAGTTGTTGAGCAGGCTAGGCTTGTGCGATTATTGCTTTGAGTGATCACGATCGATTATTTAAGAATAATCATGATTACTTGATTAATTACTTGTGTACAAATTACCAAGACAACAAAAGCATGCCGATGATGAAAGCTGCAATTGTGTTTAGAAAAGTCCATTTGCAGGCCAAGAGAAGACTTTTTGAAAATGTATCACTGAAATGCCTGCAGGGACCCCACACCATGAAATTTGAGGGTCCACAGCTGAAATATGGGGCTATGGGGGGTGGGGGGTCCCTAATTACTGAAACCTCATAAACCCTAGCAATATTCCTTATCAATGCTAAAATTGGAGGGTACATTGTACCATTGTCTCACAACTATGAATTATAGTGGTTCCATGTTAGATTTTGTAGGGATTTTTGTGGAAAAGCCTATAAAGCTGCTTTATATTTAAGTCTCACAAGATTTTCAAGGGTCCTATGGGACCCATTGCCGCTACCTTTAGGGGTCACATGCTGCATTTTGAAGGTATATACCCGCAAAAGGACCCTTATGAGAATCCATGCTAGTTATAGTTAAACATGTCTATCCTATTTATCCTTATCAATACAATATTGCATGCTTTTCTCATATCAAAACTGTCCACACAGTTCAGTAATCTGAACAGTGGCTGACAATGGCAAGCATCTTGTAAAAATCTCATTTGCATTGCATTGCATTCATCGATATTCAGTTTCAGTATTTTATAGAATGATGATAATATACTGTGCTCTGTGGCTGCATCCTGCACCTGCAGTCAGTCATTCTTTGGCAACTGTTTCATATCCTCAGCCAGAGGCCTTGCCTCGCATCCCATATAGTCTTGGTTCTCGGTGTACCCAGTACTGCCTCTTTCAGATCGGTACATGCCGTATTTATTCTAATTATGCTGCCGGGCAGGTAGCGGTCACCAAAGGGGCAGGTTAATTAGGGTGGAAAAAGTTTGAAAAAAATACCACGAAATTAGAACAGTTTTCTCGGTCACCTTGAATCAGTATATAATTATATTATTCCATGAAATTTCTGGGAAATTTGCTCAAATCATAAAAACTACTTGTTTCACATTAGATTTATTCAGAGGATTTATTTAGGACATAAAGGTGACATTTAGCGAAGTTAGGAACAAATGATTTATCCGTTGTTAAATTGGATGGAGGCGCGTTTGTGATGCGTTCACTGTTAATTCAGAAAATATGCCATAGTCGTATCTTGACGCATGATTCACGTTAGCAGCTCTATCACTGGAGGCGCGTTTGTGATGCGTTCAGCGATACATTAGAAAATTTATAGTCGTATCTTAATGCCAATTTAATGAAAAGCGTTAGACGCTCTGTCATTGAAATGAAAAGATAAGCTGAAGAAAAAAGATCTTTTTGCGCATGTATTCACGAAAATGACCAAAATGTTGCTGCATGTTGGTTTTTTCTGGATGTTTTACTTCTTTGAAGACTAGATGACAACGGATGATTTATTATTTCCTACTGTTGGTAATTTGCTTTTTTTTTCACCGTTCTCAAAAACATGGGGGGGGGGCAGTATAATTGGGAGGGGCGGGAAAATTAGTATACATACGGTAGTATGTTTAGCAGGTTTGTGCGGTGGGATCCTCTGTGGGCTGTGTAGGTGTTAGCTGTCTTGGTTCTGAGTACTGCAGCATATTCCAAAGCCTTTCATGCAGGCACGTCTAGCATGTCTAGTGACATTTGCAGAACATTGCCAAACATAGAGCATCTTTGCTGGCCATCCTTCATTGACAGTGGACCCTATTGCACATGGTGTTTAATACATCATTGGCGATTGTGCTGTCCAGCTAGTGGTGGTGGATCTGCCCAGTTGTTACAGTTCTGCACCATCTGTGATACACATGTGTAATGCAAGTTTAGTTTTTTTGGCCAGTGGGATGTTAGCATTCCTGATATTGAGACTTTGAATGGGCATGCATTGGTAATTTGGTATGATTAGGATATTGATTGTTGTTAGCTCAGCTGGCCTAAAAGGCCAAGTGAGCTTATTGCCATGGTGTTCGTCCGTCACCTGTCAGTAGTCTGTCTGTCAACTTTTTCTTTAAAGGCCAACTCATTAACCACTTGACCGATTTTAATCAAACTTGCCTGGGAGGATCCTAGGGTGGAAGGCCTTAGAACTATTATGCCAAATTTTTATTAATTGATTTTGTGGTTTAAATCAGATTTTATGAGAAATTTAAGGGAAATTGTAAAAATGTTTCTCCTTCGCTACTTGACAGATTTCAACCAAATCTGGCTGGAAGCATTCTGTTGTGGTAGGCTCCAGATCTTCTATTCAGAATTTTGACTGGTCAATTCTTTGAGTAAATGTTTAGCTTAAATCTTAAATTTCATAAACAATTTATGGGGAATTGTTAAAACGTGTCTCCTTAGTTGATAGATTGGTTTAAACCAAATTTGGCTGGAGGGATCATGTGGTGGCTACCTATAGAACCGCTATTCAGAATTAAGATAGATTGACTGTTAGTAGGCCATCTTGAATTTTCTAAAAGTTTTTAGGAACTAGTTAAAATGTTACTCCTAGTTAATTAATGGCTCAATTTCAATGAAATGCTTGGAATGATCGATGGTGGGATGCTGCTTCACTATATCAAATGAGAATTTTTATTGGTCAATTCTTTTGGTGGGCATCTTGGATTTTCTGAAAATTATCCATTATGTCTATTTAAATGCAAATGAGCGGCACAGACGCTTGAGCATCTTGTTGAATATTTAACCCATTAATGGTCAAGCCGGCCAGAACTGGACTGTACAGTGAGTGGTATTGAGATATGTCCATTTGCAGAACAAGGATAATCAAGCCAATCATTCCAGTGATAAATTAAAAAAATAAGTCTGCAAAATTTAGCCTGCAAATGGACAATCACTGTGCAAAGACTGATTTTTCTTTATCAATTTTGGCTATTTACCCTTTCATCGACAAATCCCTGAATAAGTATTATTCTTTTAAGATATAAAACTTAATCTGTTGATTATTTTCAAATTAATTTAACCGGTGGCCATTGCTGCCTTAAGGTAAAAAGTTTAGTAAAATAAATTTCAAAATATTCAGCAGTTGTCCTGTAGGATGTCTTGAAAATGAGATTTCGGGAATTTATCGTTGAAAGGGTTAAATTCTTGAGTGTGTATATATTTGTCTTTGATCCATCAATTTCATGTGATTCGGTCATATTACTTACCTTGTACTGATGTAACCAGTGTTTCTCATGGTATCTAAATTTTGGAGGTCCCAGAGACCCTATGAAGTAGGGGTTTCTAAGCGGAAATCCAGGGGTCCTAAACTGAAAATCTGGGGTTCCAATGCAGATTTTCTCATCCATGATAAAAATAGAAGGTACCATGGATTCACAGAAATGAATTGTTGGGGTCCCATGCTTGATTTTATGGGTATTTTTGTGCAGGAAAGCTACTAACAATTAATATTTAATAAGATTTTCAGGTGTCCAATGGGACCCACTGCCACTACTTTTGGTTGTCCCAAGCTGCATTTTGTGGGCATGTACCCTCAAAAGGACTGTTAGAAGAATCCCAGGATGTAACACTTAATGAACCAAACATAAAGACTTACAGCATGTCAATGGAGGATTTCAGTTTCTCAGTCAATCATATGACGTCATAATCAACTATGTGACGTGTAGGTTAACATCATAATCAATTACGTCATGAATTGAATGATGTAGCTAAGTTTGTCACAAATGCTTAATTGATGACGGACTAAGCGTAATTGTACAAATTGTATGTCTACTATGTAATAAACATGCTGTTGAATATTTTGAAATTAATTTTACTGGCCGTCGTTGCTGCCATAGCAAATAGCACCCAGTCAAATTAGTTTCAAAATATTATACAGCTTACCTGTATAGTTTTCTGAATATTGATTGTCAGGGATCGATCAAACACAACAGGGTTGAAGTGTGGGTGGAGTTTAGTTAAAGATGGGCAGGGCATAGCTAAAACTGGATTCCTCCTTTATTGACACGGCTGCTAAAGACCACCCTTTGATGGTCAACCTGGCCAAAACGAGCGGCAACGGTCGTGCTGCTAAAGACCAGCCTTTGATGGTCAACCTGGCCAAAACGAGCGGCAACGGTCGTGCTGCTAAAGACCAGCCTTTGATGGTCAACCTGGCCAAAATGAGCGGCAACACGGCTGCTAAAGACCACCCTTTGATGGTCAACCTGGCCAAAACGAGCGGCAACGGTCATGCTGCTAAAGACAACCCTTTGATGGTCAACCTGGCCAAAACGAGTGACAACACGGCTGCTAATGACCAGCCTTTGATGGTCAACCTGGCCAAAACGAGCGGTAACGGTCGTGGGAAAGGTCCACTTGCAGGCCAAGAGAAGACTATTTTTGAAAATTTACCACTGAATTACCGAGCCAGTCAGCCCAGTGATAACTCTTTCAAAAATAGTCATCTCATACATGAGAGAGTTCAGCTTAGGGTAGGGTAAAATGAAGTGATCTCTATTCGCTCTGAAACATTCAAATCTGCATTAATTTTAATTTAACAAGGAGGTTATGTCTTAATTTCCTACCCTGCTTGTTGAAGTCACTCATGTATGGTCTCTTGGCCTGTAAGTTGACATTGACTATGTACAACTCTTCGGTTTATTGAGCAATCTTGACAATTAAAAGGTTTAAACGCGAATACTGGTTCTTTATAACAACGGGTTGAAAGACCACCTTAAAGAACCACATGTCCGCCTTTGGTCAATTTTAACCTCATACATTGTATATAATTCATTGTGTATTTGATTTAAGTTCATGTAATTTTAATAAGTCTATTTCAATTTTCATCAGGTTAACCAAAGCACCTCCTCCCCAATGCGCTAGCCTCGCTTTTAAATTAACCCTTCAATGGTTAAAATTATATTTCAAAATAGATTTTCTCAGAGATGTCCATTTGCAGGCGAATAGAAGAATGTTTAAAAAGTCATTTATTAGTAAGTTTTGAAAAATAATTGTCTTGCCCTGTAAATGGCCATTTCTCAAGACCACATCAGAGGCCAGTTTTGGCTGACTTAACCATTAAATGTTGAAGAACCAATCTGCCTCAAGTGGTAGATCTTTTAGGCTTCTTGATGTGGTGTCTTAAGTGTTAAATGGTCAAGCCGGTCAAAATTTACTGTTGCACTTGTCTTGAGAAATGTCCATTTAATTGCAGACCAAGAGAAGACTATTTTAGAAATAGAATGCGAATGACTGGCACAATAAACGAGCCCTTCATTTCATTTTCTTGATAAATCTAGACCATTAAAGGGTTAGGAGAGATTTGGCTATTCATATTGTATACATGTCGACCTGCTGTCATGATATCATACTGTGATAATTATATAGTTGTTTATACGTGCGTTTTACAAGTCTGCCTGTAAATATATATTTTCCCATATCAGTATGTTCATTAACTTAGCTATTGTGAGTTAACTGTACCTTTTTCTTTTTTAAAATACTGGTAATGAAATTTTCATTCAATATATAGTTGGTGAGAAGAGAGAGAGGGAGGGAGAGACAGCGAGAGAGAGAGGGAGGGAGAGACAGCGAGAGAGAGAGGGAGGGAGAGACAGCGAGAGAGAGAGGGAGGGAGAGACAGCGAGAGAGAGAGGGAGGGAGAGACAGCGAGAGAGAGAGGGAGGGAGAGACAGCGAGAGAGAGGGAGGGGAAGATGTTGAGGGGGGAAGCAACAGAGGGAGAGAGAGGTGGGGGGGGGGGGAGGAAGAGGTGGCGAGGGAAGGACGGAGGAAGGGAAGGCTGGAGAGATTAAAATCTAATGAAAGATACTAAAAGTAATTCCATCCAATTGAAACAATCTTGCCACATTAATCTGTAGCCCCCTGAAATATTAGATTCCAGAGTTTCATAGCATATCGTGCATGATTCGGGGCCGCATTTATAAAGAGTGCCTAACTTACGCACCAGCGTAACTGTCGGCATCTATTTATTATAATTAACCCGACTACAACATATACACAAAGAGTCTGCTAAATATTCATCTAACTTGGATGAATACAGGGTTAGGCGTTTTGGACTTACATGTAGGCCCTTTACACACTTTTTTGTACCTAAATACCCTTCGTGAATACGGCCATAGGTGTCCTTTCTGGAAAGTTCCTGTAAGTAGTGACAGCAACATGTTTCAACAACAGTGTATCCAAAATGTACACTAACCGTTCTTCTACTGACCTGTACTAGTTAACCCTTTAACACTCAAGCCAGCGAAAAATGGCTTCTGCTGTGATCTTGATATATGCCGATTTGCAGACTAGGAGAAGACTATTTTAGAAAATTTGCCACATGAATTAATGGCTTGTTAATCGAGCCTTTCATTCCACTGGTAAATTAAAAAAACAGTCCTCTGCTGGTCTGCAAATGGACATTTTATATGAGAAAATTAAAATCTTGAACCAATTTGAAGATTAAATGATTAAGCTTTTGCCAACAGTGTGACATGTATGGATTAAGCCGATAACGGTCGAAATTGGTCAAGAAATGCCAATTTTTTTCAGTGAATTCCATTTGCAAACCAGGAAAGACTATTTTTAGGCCCACTTTACAAAGTCAAACGAGCAATTGTGATACCCTGCACGTCGTCCGGCGGCGGTGGTGGCATCGTCGTCGGCATTCAATTTGCTTTTAGCTCAACTTTTCTGTTTATATCTCATGTTTGGTTAATCATACTGGACCCAAACTTGGGCACATGCTTCCTTATAATGACATGGCATCAAACAATAACCGTGTGGTCAAAAGCTCAAATGTCAAGGTGACTGTGACCTTAGTAAAAAACCTTTTTTAGCAACTTTAACATTTTATGTTTAGCTCAACTTTCCTATTTATATCTCATCTTTAGTTAATTATACTGGACCCAAACTTCGACACATGCCTCCTTATAATGACACAGCATCACACAATGATGTTGAGGTCAAAAGGTCAAAGTCACTGATGCATGACATCCATCGTCCATCGGTCAACTTTTGTTTAAAGATGCTACTCATTAACCGCGTGGCTGAGTTCAAACAAATTTGAATGGTAGGACCCTATCGTGATAGGCCTCAGAATATGTAAACAGAACTGATTGGTACATTTTTCTGGTGAAAATATAAAAAATTTACTGGAAATTGTCAAAACGCTACTGCTCATTAACCGCTTTGGCGGATTTCAACCTAATTTGGCTGGAAGGACCATAATGTCTTCGGCTTCAGAACTTGTATACAGAATTTTTATTGGTAAATTCTTTTGTGTGAAAAACTGATTTTATGAAAAATTTACCGGAAAGTGTAAAAAAGCTACTGGACTCCTCATTAACCGCTTGGCAGATTTCAATTTACTTTGACTGGAAGGACCCACATTGGAGCTAGACTTTAGAATTTGGTCAATTTTATGAAAAATGTAGTTGAAATTGTAAAAATCTTACTCATCATTAACCGCTTGATAGATTTCAACACTAGTTGGCTGGACAGACCTTATTGCGGTAGGCTCCAGAACATGTATTCAGAATTTCAATGGGTCAATTATTTTGGTGAAAATCTAATTTTATAAAAAAGATTTACCGGAAATTGTCAAAATGCACACCACTTTTTGGATTTTATCCAAATTTGGCTGGAAGGATTCTATAGAGGTAGGCTCTAAAACTTCTGTTTAGAATTTTGGTTAGTCGATTATTTTGTGGCCATTAGGATGTTTTTTTCATTTCCAGAACTATTTAAAACGCTACTCCTTAATTAGTGGCACGATTTCAACGAAGCTTGTGTGGAAAGATCCTATGGTGGTAGGCATCGCCATAGCAATCGAGAATATTGATTGGTCAATTTCTTTGGGAGGGAACCATCTTGGATTTTGTACAAAATAATCCATCATGTCTACCGGTATTTAAATGCAAATGGTTCAAGTGCTGCTGATCCAGGTGAGCGTTACAGGTGCTTGGGCCTGTTGTTGATAAGGGTATTGATAAGCCTTCGATATTTATTTTATGTTTGAAGTCAAGCTTCATAGCTCATTGCAAAGTCATAAAGTCGAGCTTCATGGTTGCATTGCAACCACATTTCTGGTGAAAAACATACTGCTGCAACGACTGGCTCAGTTATTCCAGGGTTAAATTTGTTTAAAAGTGGACATTTTTCAAGACCAATGTACAATGGTCAGTTCTGGCTTCTTAAGACCAATACAGAAGCCGTTTTTGACCATCTTAACCCTTTAATGGCCAACCCGGCAAAAACTGACCTCTGCAGTGGTCTTGAAGAATGTCCATGTACAGGCCAAGAGAAGACTATTTTTGAAAATTTACCATGGGAATTCCTGGCTGAAGAAACAAATAAATCTAAAACATCACTGAAGGTTAGCAGCGGCATTTAGCCGATCCTGAACAGGTGTGAAAGAGAGATGAGGGCGGGAGGGATGGAGGTGAAGGCGATGGAGGAATTGGATCTGTCACTCAATCACTTGATATCATAATGAATTACATCACTATTTAGCTTACATCACAGTCAAAATAACGTAGGTTCAGCACAAAGTCGAAAAATCTGCTGCAAAGGTGTAGGAATTGTGTCTTTTTGTTGAATTTACCATTTAATAAACATTTCTGTTGAATACTTTCGAACTAATTTAACTGGGAGCTGTTGCTGCCATAGCCAGCAAGTTACCCCCCACCCCCCAGTTAAATTAGTTTCCAAATATTCCTTAGGTTACGTGTTTACCTCGGAAATGTGATTCTGTGAATTCAGGGTTTAACCCTTTAATGGCCAAGCCGGCCAAAACAGGCCTTTGCTGTGGTCTTGAGAAATGCCCATTTGCAGGCCAAGAGAAGACTTTTAAAAAATTTACCACTGGAATTCCTGGCTCGGTAACCAAGCCAGTCATTCCAATGGTAAATTTTCAAAAATAGTCTTCTCTTTGCCTGCAAATGGACATTCTATAAACAAATAATTTGATTTTCATGACCAAATTTAACCATTAAAGGTTTAAAGTATATAAATCGATTCCAACACACACAAGGTGGGCGGAGCTTATCTAGAAATGTGGGGCACATAACTACAATGGTCCTTTCCAGCGTCTCCATTCATCATATGATGTCATAATCAACTGTGTGATGTGTAGGATGACATCATAATCAATGATGTCATGAATGCTGTAGATAAGTGCGTCACGAACGCATAATTGGTGACGGATTAAGCGTTGTTCTATGAATTGTCTTTACTATTTAATAAACATGTATAAATTCCTGGAAATTGATAGTCAGGGAGTTGAGGGATCGATTGATCCCAACATGAGCAAGGTGTATAAAATATGATGGTGAATATGTTATTATGACATACGGAAGCTGCTTTTCCATTGAATAGAATTAATTAAACTATTACATATCATTGTATAGCCCACTAGTGTAATAAACTTGCTCGATAGCGACGCACATCGTGAACAATATATTACTGCATCCATTGTCGCCTAGCAGCGATCATGTAACAAAACTGCTTGTAGTGTTATCTTGCTCTTGTAGTAGAATGTAACATTTTGATAAATTGAAATAGAAAGCTCGGAAAATTTCACATTAATTACAAATAATTTAAGATCTGAGATAATAAGATACTGCATTATCGCTATATTTTGTTGTGTATTGATCAAAACTTGGAAGAAAATAACAAGAATCAACGTGAAGTTTGAAATAAAAGCTTATGTGATAGATAGAATCTCGCATGGTGACCATCCATATCAAATTTACGACACTTGTTTACGTAAGATCTCATTTGTAACTTGCTAAAGCTCATTCCAAATGAAATCTTAATAGACCATTCACGTTTATCCATCCATCATAAGATGACATAATCAAGTCAGACATGTAGCATGACGTCATAATCAATTCTAGCATGAATGACTGGATTTAGTCTGTCTTAAACGCTTAATAGTCCAACACGCTGTACGAATTGTATGATTTTACTATTTAATAAACATTCTGTCGAATATTTTGGGCGTAAGGGCAGCAACAGCACCCAGTCAAATTAGTTTTCAACTAATCAACAGCTTAACTGTATTGTTTTCTGGAAATTGATAGTCTGGGAGTTCAGCGATTGATCAATCCCAACATGAGCGATATATGGGTGGAGCTTAGCTATAGATGGGCCAGGTATAGCTAAAACTGGAAAGGTACATTGTGTGATAAATTTGATATGAAATGGCAACTTGTATGAGATCCTCTATTTACTTGTATGGTTGCTTTGAAAGTTATAGTTCACTAATGAAGGGATTAGTACTACAGATTTCTATGAAATTAAAACAGCTTTTAGCATCATAATCTTTGGTAAAGGAGGTAATCTGTCATAATGATTCCAGAATTCTACCCCATTAAGTAATAATAAAACTCCGAGCTCCGCATCTGAGAGAAATAGAGTAAATGCCAAAAGAATGTTTTTTATTCATATTGTCACAACTTGATACACATGTAGTTGTTAATCTACTAAGATATATTGCATAGTAAATTAGGTCACTGTGACATAATTTGTAGGTCTACCCATCGGTCAGCTTTATGGATCGCAACTTTATATTTGTTCTGTATCTCTATTCATTTTATGGACATTCATATATATAAGAAATCACTTTTTATAGGCCAACCATTTTAATAATACTGAATGTTATGGTCAGGTCTGGTCTTGGCTGATGTTTATATCTTGCTTATTGGCATGTTGTTGACTAAATTTATTAAAGTTTATCTTATAAGCAATTGTTTTAATCATTATTTACTATACCCTATCTAGCAAAAGAACATACCCTGACAATGCAGGTACTGGGCCAACACGTCCCGATATTGTCTCAGTATCCTGTGTTATAAGGGTATTTTCAAAATATATTGGTCCAAATTCCATTGGCTCTCTGATTGCCTTGTTTATCCATGTGCGATTGCTTCTTTATTACAACCCGGCGGATGGTGGTGCATGGCATGCCACACTGGTCAGTTGTTGTTGAGTCACATGACAACATGGATTAGTAAGTTCAGGTGATATGCTTTAGCCCTCATCTTTATTTTTAACAGTGTTTTAGCTCAGCTATAGTGAAGACCAACCATATGGCCTGCATAAACAATTAGTCCAAGAGCTACGGGACTTGTAATGACATGTCTTAGGCCAAAAGGTTTGACAGTCTTCTCCAAATCAGAATTTTATGCTGATTCAAAAAACCCTTTTCTTCATTTTGGGTGAAAATGCACTTGTGGCTTGTTTTCGATAACATTTTGAGAAAAAGTGAAAAATATGGTTTTCACCTGAAACATTCATTGAACAGGTGTTTACCCAAACAAGTAGGGTATCAAATTAAAAGTTATGAGGTGACAAATACATAAATATATAGTTATCATATATAGACTCAAATGTATTCAGTAAAAGACATTTTCCATAAGTACCTGTCACGTACCTGTCACTAATTTTTTTAGTTTCAAACGGTATTTCCATGAAAAAGTCCATTTCTGTTTAGATGGTTTACATAATAAACCTTATTTGTTATGATGAATACAGTAATTTGAAATAACTGTTTTGCATGTAATTCCTCCTGACAGGTACCATAACTGTGTACCGATCTGTGCTTTATTACCTTTATGCTAACCTTCACCATAATATCGGAAAATGCGAAAAATCATTTAATCATTATTCATACCCACTTGTTAATGACTGATCTTATTATGTTCACACAGAATTGCTAACATATATATCAATAGGCTGTGTTTTAGTTTACTATTGTCAACTGAGGATATCATATATGCTCAATTCTCACAACAGCAAGCATTACCGGCAATAATTTGCCAAATTTATACAGACAGAGATTGTATGCGTTATATATTAATTTGAATCATTAGCATTTTGATTTGTTTCACTGTGATAATTTACAATTTAGAAGAACTTTCAAGGTTTATATCTTATATTTACCACACATTGGTGTGGGTGCTCAAATCAAGTGGACGATGATACATACAGAAGAAGATGGTTCTGGGAAGAACTTTATTTTGACATGTCCTGCTATGTTGATCTTCCAATGACACTCCTTTCAAGATCACTGTCTGGTTCACCAGAAGACTATTATTCCAGCACATCATCATCTGGCCGAGTTGTGTCTGCAATCTCAATGTGACAGCATACATCATCCAGGACTTGTGGCCCATCAAACCACTTGCAGGCGTAACAACCATTCTCAAGGATCCTTCCCTTTTCCTCGGTTTTCCCAAGTGTATATGAATCCGAGTTAATAGCATTTTCCACATTGATGCAACAAGATTTGCACGTTTAACATTTTGTAACAATACAGACGTACATGGTGGGAGGTTGCTCGTGTCAGTTCCCTTAATCTTACTCAAAGGCTGAGACTGACTCTTTGGGGCATAATGTTGCTGAAAAATCATATATCGTGCCACATTCACTAAAGATACATTTGCTTTGCCATACATGCAACACACAAACTTCTCCACGTCTGCTAACAAATCTGAAGCTATGTGAGGTGATTCCCCTAATTTGGCAAATGCTTAAATAAACGTTTTGTCTTTCTTCATTAGCTCTAGTGGGTGAAGCTTGCCCTTGCGAAGGAAACTGACTGTGTAATAACATCCTGGGAAGGCATGAAATGCACCTATGGCACTACACTGACCCCAGATTCTGTACTAACATAGATACATCAATATATCTTCTAGTATTATTGGCACTAATACCAACATCCATCCATATATGTGCTGGCATGATATGTTCATGTGTGAACAAGATTCCGAGAACATCCGTGTCAGAAGACCTAATGATAATGTTTCCGTCCTTATTCGACTCAGACATGTGCCTGAAATGCCAAATTAAATGTGTGTCAGCTTGATTATGGTTACATGTGAGACTAGGGATCTGTCACTTGAAAGTTTCCATCGACAACTTCATACTGATCTTATATTCGAGACCTATAATTAAGATGTCTCTGATCTACTCCATTATGGACCTAGCCACTCTCACTAGGAATTGTAACAGAACTGTTTTGAATAAAGGTGAACTCAGTGCAGCATCAAAGTTTTTCGGCCGCTTTTTCCAGCGTCCAGATATTACGAATTTGCTAAATGTGAAGCTGAAGCCTTGAGGGCATGCTCTATATCTGTGATAAATGGGTTTTTATAGAAATCACAGACAAAGTGTACACTCTTAGAGAATTGAAATAATGTTGTAGGAATCATTTTTGCAAAACAACCAAATGGTGCTGGTATATTCACTAGACACCGTAGTTATGGCATATTAGAAATATTGCATCAACAGCATACGAATCTTGGCTTATTGGCTTAACACTTTGGAGTCTCTCTTCCAATTTATGTATTAGCTTAGATTTGTCGGTTTTGCTGATTGACCCATCCACATGTGCTACTGTCAATTTCTGTCCAGTCTCTACACAGTGTAAAAGCTAGGTCCTTATGTTGTCTGATGTTTCCTTTCCAGTTGATAGACAATAGAGGTTCCCATCTTTACATGCTTCATCAAAGGGATGGATTCAATGTACCATAGCTGCCATCAACGAGCTTCTGGAGGTCACTGTTGTCACGTAAAATACGAAAATGTGCAAGTTCACATGTTGTATCTTCCAACTTCCACAATCTGGCGATGTCAAACAAATGTCCAAGAATCTTACTTCGCATGGCATAAGTGATCAGCCACCTTCATCCATAATTCTGTGTAAATGCAGATATGTCAAATCTACAGGGGACAGCATCAGCATTAATTGTTTCCTCTAAAGTAAGATCAACTGATGTTCTTGTAAATGACCTGCTGCTTTGACGGATAGACAAATCACCGGATAGGAGGATATCGTGCACACCGGGATATGGTAAATCTATATTCAGGACACTGAGATGATAGCACACCATATAGCTCGCATAGTTTGGATGGTTTGTTGCGAGGAAAATTGAATCTGATTTTCCAGAGGCAGAAGACAAAGAGGTCCAAGTCATTATTACGTGTGGCATGGCTAAATTGCTGGGGAAGATTAACCAAATCTGCATACATAAACCAGTACTGAAGAGTTGCGCCATGACCACCTGTTCTGGTATTCTCTGTGAAATCTTCATACATTTGAATTACCGCTATATAATCAGTGAGGGTTCAAATTTCTCATAATATCAGGTGTGGGATCACTGTGCAGCCGTTCAGGCTTATCCATGAAACTGTGGCAGTGGGCCATGAACTGAAAGAAAGCTTTTAAAATGTAACGTTTTAATAGCCAGGGCCAACAATGGGTGAAGTCGCTTGCACCTATTGAAATGTTTTCCAGAAAGAATGGCATTGAGCGACCCAGGGGCCAGTAAACCAGTGTCTGTCAGAAATTGTGGACCACCAGAATCATCTAGCAGGTATCCTATAGCTGAAAAGTACGCAATTTATGTATGAAACTCACCAAAGCAAACATACAGTATCATACATGGCTGATTCTTCAAACTGAATTTGTAATGCTGGTCATAATGTACGATCGCAAATTATTGTCCACAGTCAACAGCAACTTTCTGTGAAATTCTCATTGTCTCTACCATACCATCTAATCTTGATGGATGGAGGTTCAGATTGTTCATATAGCCAATTGTCTGCTGTGGCAACTCATCATTTGCGACATTAGAGTTCCAGCCACCTCACATTGGTGTGTTGTTGTAAAATGCAGTTGACATCATCCACAATTTGTCTCGGTTTTTCACAGTCACAAGATTATTTGATATGTCACAGGCCTTTATGTCATATTGAAAAGTTACACACTTTGGCTTCTTCCTGTATGGCTCAAGTTCAGTATCTTCCCGCTGAAAAGAATGTTTTCGATGTTTTCTACTTAAAGAAGGTAATGCAACTGCATCAGTTGTACCTAGCTTAATTTGATGCACACTAGATTTAGAATCATGCACGACAATATTCTGGTAACAGATACTGACCATATCATGGAGTATTCCTGATCCGAACATGTCTCACAAATTTCGTCATAATTCTCTCACGTGAGCCCAGTTGCAAGTCCAGGGCACTGTAGTAATCCATCAGGTGTGGCCAAATATTTTTCGAGAGCTTCTGCAATGTGGTAAGTTATGGAATGTCCAAAGCGATTAAGCATTCCAATGATCCTATGGCTGACCGTCAGGCTTTTCAACCCTAGTCTAAGCACACATGTTTGGCTGGGTTCACATTGCCTCTAGTTGTTGCAAATACCGCATCTGCAGACTACATAGTGTTGTACATGTTCATTCCTTCCAACAGTCTCTGATCCAGTATATAACACGCGGAAAAACTGTAGCAAAACATTAGGTGGACCAACCTGACCTGTAGCCACAGCGTCTGCCGTCGATGTACTGGGTAGCTCTTTGTAGTGTTTTTTCACCTGAATAGACTCCCTAATGTGGAGTGCTGCCTCTGTAACCTTATACTCAAAGGAAGAGCCATATTGTTCAGCTGAATTAATTGCTTTGTCTCTATTATACAAAATATTCCCTTGTTTTCTGCTTGACTTTGTCAAGGAATCATGCCATTCAAAATGATTTGTTACTCTATCAGTTAATGGTTGGGCACAATATTCTGAGCTCTGCTCCTAGATAATTAAAGGAATGGAAAAGGGAAATAACAAATGATGTTTATTAGCAATCTCATACAATATTAAATAAACTATCATTGGTAAAAATGGAAATGAATCGGTATTGTTTGCGCAAAAGCATTTACTAAATCTAGGAGCGCTTAACTTAGAGCCAATTAGTGACCAAGCTGGTGCTTCTCACTCCGCCATGTGTCAACTGTGTGTGCAGGTATACCTCATAGCCGCTAATTCACTATTGATCCTTTTGAAAACGTTATATCTGAAAGTAAATTTTTCTGGTCGAAGCAACGGGTTTCAATCAAAATGATTTCAAAATACATTGCTGGTTTCCAATGTCGCAATATGATGCCTACTGGATGTTTTGACATCCGTGTGACTGAATGTAGAAGCTATCTCTGGACACAATAGTTTTCAGTGAAATTGTTTTAAAACTAGACAGTATTTATTCAACTTCGTCACTAATTGCTTCCCGCCAGAATGCCATAAATGGTATTTAGCTGCTTTATGCTAATTATTCTGATTTATTTCTGTTTTTCACTGGTGAGTATAGGTTGCTTATTATATACACCTGTGCAAAAGTTAAGCACCAGCAAAAACAATAGAACGTAGAAACATGATGGTACAACTAGGCTGCCATACTTTTTGTCCCCGCGTTAGCTGACATAATTCCAAATACGAAATGCACATGCATGCATGACTTCACGGCGCTTGATGTCCGTGCGTGGCGGGAAACAGCACACGTGTTCAGTTATGTAAAAGTCCAGTTTGAGGTGTAGAACATTACATACAGATTTAGGCGACAAGATTAGGAATTTTGTGTTCATGACCGTGGTTTATTTGTACAGAGAGAATTAGCTCTTGATTGTGAACCGCTATGGCAAGACGAAGGTTAAGTGATCGTCTGAAATGGCAAATCATAGGCATGCATACCACTGGTATGTCATGCAGAGAGATTGGCAGACAGCTGAACATTAACCATACTGTAATCAGTCGTTTGATTGCAAAACATGGGCAAACTAACGAGGTGAAGGACAGGCCTAGATCTGGAAGACCGAAGAAGACTACTGCCCGTGATGATCGAGCCCTAGTACGCCTTGTTAGGAGATCTCCATTCACCAACATCAGAGTGCTCAGCCAGAAATGGGAAACGCGCAATAGAGTGTCAATGTCTACCATCAAAAGGAGACTGTATGCTGCTGGCATGAAAGCTAGGAGACCTGTCAGACGTCCTCTCCTCACTGCACACCACAAAGAGGAGCGTCTGAGGTGGTGCAACGAAAGAAGACACTAGAACATGAGATCCTGGAGACGGGTACACTGGTCCGATGAAAGTCGGTTCCTGCTTCATGCCACAGATGGTCGAACTCGTGTATGGAGGTCCAGACGCACGGCGTACGACCAACGTAACATCATGGAAGAAGTTCCATTTGGTGGAGGTTCCGTTATGATATGGGGGTGCATCTCATTTGATTGTAAGCTGGATCTGTTGACTGTACCTGGAGCACTAAATGGACAAAGATATCAAGATTCCATACTGGATAGAGTTGTGGTCCCTCATTTTGTAAATCATGCACCTGGAACCCACCCTATATTCATGGATGACAACGCCCGACCACATCGTGCTAGAGCTGTGCATGAATACCTCCGCCAGAATGCCATCGAAACCCTACCATGGCCAGCAAGGAGCCCTGACATGAACCCTATTGAGCATATCTGGGACATTCTGGGAAACATGGTGAGAAGGAGGGATCCTCCTGTGCAGAACCTACAGGAATTAACAGACGCACTCCATCTTGAATGGCAACGAATACCACAATGGTGTATCAGTCGGTTGGTGACCAGCATGAGACGTCGTGTCCAGGCCGTCATCCAGGCACAAGGTGGATATACCCGGTATTAATAATGACAGTCTCAAACTCGTGCACAGATGTTAAACTTCGTTTTCAGACACCATTAATGACAATCTAGCCACGTGTGTCAACTGTAGGGCAATAGTTGTCAGTTGTGTCAACGTAACCATATTCAGGCCTCGTTTTCAAGTTCAAACAAAAACATACAGTGTTTCCCCACCATCATAATCAGCATTCCTCTAGTTGCATTATTACCTCTTGCACTAAGATGGATGGGTACATAAATGTTTATGCTATTGCTTTCTTCATAGCACATGAATATACCCTCGCATGTGCGTAAAAATAGGGTGGTGCTTAACTTTTGCACAGGTGTATATAACGCTGTCATTCAAGAGCATATGTTAGTTCCCTGATCCTTTCCTTTAAGAATTGTTTTGTATCAGGAAAGGATTGAGATCATGTGTTTACCTCTTAAGATCTCATTGGGGTTGTCACTTAATACAGGTTGTACCAAATCTGTATGTCTGTCGTCATAATGACGCGTTATGGTTGTAGTTCATAGGAAACAGAACTTGGATTGATATGTCTGACACCAATATATTTTAAGGTAAAATTTACTAGTAGGCGTACATGTAGACATGAAATCCGTTGAATTAAATGTCTCGCCTGTCTCCTCTTTCTGACAGTGAACTTGTGACCGACGGCTCCTAACACTATAGGTAACCATGTGTCACAGTTTAGTTCCAATAAGATTAACTAATCCTGAAATATAAATAAAAATTATTTGCTAAATGTCAACACTTAACGTTGTAATAGCAGAGGTAAAGGAGCAAGCCAGAATGACGTGAGCTTTGACCTAGTTACCTCATTATCATCATGCTGGCTCCTTATGGCACAAACGATGTGGCCAAGATTGGTTCCAGTAGGAATAAGCACTCCTAAAATATAGACACAGATCATTTGCTAAACACATAGACTTAATAAATCACTTTGCTTGCATTTGTGGACTGGTAAAGCTTGCAAGCATTGTGGATAAAAACGATGTACATGTGTACACTAACCAGTGTGTATAATACTAATCATTATAACACTGTATCAGTGGACAATGCCATTTTCCGCATCTATTCCATATTTATACCTATAACTTTACCTAGTACAGTCCCTTAGTGCGTAGATTCGCGGAGTGGGTAGGGACAATTGGTTGGGGCACTCATTAATACAGCAAATTGATATTTATATATTTGTCAAAACTTAATGTGTGCATGACATGATCATTCAAAGTTTCAAAACCTAATAACTAACTTTCCTTGTGAATATTTTTTTCTTTATATTTTTCTGATGTTATGGGGTAGGGATAGCATAATTGCAATATAACACATAAAATGCAGCCAGATATGTTAACTTACAGAAAAGAGTACTTGAAAATAGTTATTTTAAATTCCTGTCATGGAGAATATATCATTTGTATATACAGAAATGGACTTTTTCATGGAAATTCTGTTTGAAACTAAAGAATTTGGTTACGGATATTTATGTAAAACGCCTCTTACTGAATACGTCTGAGTCTATATGGTAATTATATAGGTATGTAGTTGTTCCCTCATTACCGTACCTTTAATTTGATACCCTACTTCCTTGCGTAAAAAAATTTTCAAGGCGTGAGATGAAAACCATATTTTCGACTTCTTATCAAAATTTTATCGAAAGCAAGTCAAAAACTGCATTTTCACCTAAAATGCAGAGCCTGTGGCAATTAAGAAATGGATTTCCAGAGGCAGACCTTCACACCTTTTAGCCTCAGACATGCCATTAAAAGTTGGACTAAATGGTGGTACAGTTCCTTTTATCTACTCATAAGTATCAACAATCTGGCCACCCTGCCAAGGATCAGGATGCGCATGCGAGATCTAATTGACTAAAGTAATATGGTGAACTTCCTTTTTGAATTTGCTGGATTTCCAGGAAGGAAGGTTGCAGATTTTTGGCATATTTCGACTCATTTTTCAATTCAATTCAAGTTTATTTCTTTGAAGTACACGAATATATAAATTAATGTTAAATGATAAAATTATTCAATTACAGATACACATGCATTACAAATTATCCCTGTATATTACATCTTTAACCTAACCGCGTTCAGTAGCGTTGAATGGCCCGAAACATTCCCCTAACAGTGAATGGTCACGTGACATCTCTACTACTGAGTAAGTCATAACAAGGTCAGGCGACCACCCAGCATCCGTCAAACGCCGTAAAATTTATCCGTGCGCCGCCATTTTGAAATTTACTAACCAGTAACCATTGGTAACAACGAACCGAGATCAAGGGTCTGTTTTCGCAACTGAAGGAGTCAGTGAACTACTGACGCAGTCCGTGGTTCATGCATTTTGGCATTTCGGAAGTTGAAGACTCACTGACTTGGTTCCTTGAACCAGTGACAGAGTTTTGATCTCACTTCGTTGTTGACAATGGTTACTGGTTCGTAAATTTCAAATTGTCGGCGCCCAGCTTAATTGTACAACTTATTTGAATGACAAGATCTCGTCAATATTTGTAGTGTATGCGGTCGTCTGCGATTTACAGAGACTTAAATTAAAGTCAATCGAAATACTATCAAATTAATTGCTATGTTTAACGCAATGTAGAATGCTTTGGGGTTCAGAACATTGCCACGAAATTACAATCGGGAAAACCGCCAATTTGCATAAATGCCGTTTTGGCGTTTCTGGTTCGTGGTCAGTGGTCCCTGGTTCGTGGTTTAAACCAAGTCATCAAATTCACTGACTCCACCAGTCGCGAACACAGGCCCCTAAACTCTGTCACTGGTTCGACAAACCAAGTCAGTAAATCTTCAACTTCCGGAACGCCAAAATGCATGAACCACGGACTGCATCAGTGGTTCAGTGACTCCGTCAGTCACGAAAACAGGCCCTTGATAGATAAGTCCGATCTCTCGATTAATCATATGACATCACAATCAACCACGTCACATATAGGTTGACATCATAATCAAGTACGTCATATATGGCATAACTAAGTCTGTCATTAAAGCTTAATAGCCCGTCAAGATGTACGCATTGTATGTCTTTACCATTTATATAAACATTCCGTTGAATACTTTGAAAATAACCAGACAGGGTTTTTAGCACTCATTCTCACCTCAGTTTCTCCTCATTACTAGATTTAGTGTAGTTTTACACTTGCAGAATTAAAATTTCTTTGTCCATTTAGTCCAAGAGCTACGGGACTTTTAATGACATGTCTGAGGTTTGAAGGTTTTTTCTAAACCAGAATTTTATGCTGATTCTGAAAATGCATTTCTTAATTGCCACAGCCTCTGCATTTTGGATGAAAAATGCAGATTTTTGCTTGTTTTCATAAAATTTTGACAAGTGCAAAATTAGTTTTTCATCTCACATATTCATTGAACACGTGTTTACCCAAACAAGTATGGTATCAAATTAAAGGTGACGAGGTGACAAACACATACATATATAGTTATGATATATACTCAGATGCATTCGGTACAAGAGACATTTTCCATAAAAACCTGTAGCTAAATTCTTTAGTTTCAAACATAATTTCTTAGAAAAAGTAAATTTTCGTTTAGATTTCTATACAAATGGTATATTTTCCATGCCAGCAATTTAAATTAACTATTTTCAAGTACTCCATTCTGAAAGTTAACATATGTGTTTGTATTTTATGTGCCATATTGCAATTATACTATCCCGACCCCGTAATATTAGAAAAGTATGAAGAATTATTTACCTACATTATATTCACTTGGAAAGTTGCAGTTACTCAGTTTTGAAACTTTGACTCGTCATGCCATGCACACATTGCCCCTTATCACACCACATGAACCTGCGCACAAGGGGACTGCACTAGGTAAAGTTATACGTATAAACATGGCATAAATGTGTAAAATCACATTGTTTACTAATACAGTGTGATAATGATTAGTATTATAGATACAAGTTATTTACCAATGTACATCGTTATTATCCCCAATGGATGTAAGCTTTACCAGTCCACAAATGTGAGCAAAGTGATTTACTCATTTACACCTTATTTTTGTCTCAACTGAGAAGCAGAAATCGAAACATATGTATCACTTTTCCAACGACAGCATGAACGTTAAGTAGTTTCTGTGTTTAGCAAATCATCTTTGCCTATATTTTAGGAATGCTTATTTCTACCTACTGGAACCAATCTTGGGCACATCGGAGAAGAGAGAGCAGAGTATGGACAATCACAGGACATTCATGCAAGACTGTGGCTTTTGTTACTGTATGGACTATGCCAAAGCAAATAGTATAATAAACAATATAGCTGAACACATGACCGTAATCCTTGCCCGTTACAAAACAATTGATGAACTAGGAGCAGAGAGCTCAGAATATCATGCCCAACCATTAACTAATAGACTACTAAATCATTTTGAATCACAGGTTTCCTTGACAAAGTGGAGCAAAACACAGGGGAATATTTTGTATAATAACAATACAGACAAGGATCAAGCAATTAAATCTGCCGAACAATATGCCTCTTCCTCCGAGTATAAAGTTACAGAGGCTGCACTCCACATTAGGCCGTCTAATCAGGAGGTGAAAAACACTGCAAAGAGCTGCCGAGTACATTGACAACAGAAGCTATGCCTACGGGTTGGGTTGATCCGCCTCAGGTATTAGTACAGTTTTTCTGAGTCTTATATACTGGGTCAGAGACTGTTGGAAAGAATGAATGTGTAGAGCACTACGTAGAGTCTGCAGCTGCAGATACAATATTTGTAACAATTAGAGGCAATGTGAAACCAATCAAACATTTGTGCCTAGGACTCGGGTTGAAAAGCCTTACGAGCAGCCATAAGATCATTGAAATGCTTAATCACTTTCGAAATTCCATAAGTTACCACATTGCAGCAGCTCAGGAAACAGATTTTGCCACAATTGTGTTTATCAAGGAACGGACCACACCCGATGGACTACTATTTGTTACCAGAATGTTGTCGTGCATGATTCTACATCTATTGTGCATCAAATTGATCCAGGTACAACTGATGCAGTTGTTGGCCCTGGCTATTAAAACGTTACATTTTAAAAGCCTTCTTTCAGTTAATTGCCCATTGCATCAGAGTTTCATGGATGAGCTTGAACGGGTTTACAATGATGCCACACCTGATGCCATGGAGAAATATTCTTCGCAACAAACCATTCAAACTATGCGAGATATATGGTGTAGTATAATCTCAATCGTATGAATTTAGATTCCACACATCCCAGTGTGCGTGATATCCTCATATCAGGTGGTGTGTCTATCCGACGAAGCAGCAAGACATGTACAAGAACACCAGTTGATCTTAGTTTAGAGCAGACAATTAGTGCTGATGCTGCCACCCGTAGAATTGGCATATCTGTATTTACACAGAATTACAGTGCAAGACAAAGGTGGATGATCACTCATGCCATGCGAAGTAAGATTCTTGAACATTTGTTTGATATGGCCGGATTGCGGAAGTTGAAAGCTACAACACGTGAGCTTACACATTCTCGTTTTTTGCGTGAGAACGGTGATCTCCAGAAGCTCGTCGATGGCATCAATGGTACATTGAATCATTTTGATGAAGCATGTAAAGATGGGAACCTCTATTGTCTTTCAACTGTAAAGGCAACATCAGACAACATAAGGACCGAGCTTATACACTATGTAGACTAGACAGAAATGTTGTGAAGAATTTCAAATGCAAAGTTTTGCCGATCCTACAAGATTCAAGCAACCGATTCCTAGACATAAAGTAAATAATTTTTGGGCAGATGCTGTGAAGGTAAAGATAAGTGTGAAAGACAAAGAAAATCAAGGAATTGCAATGTACACTGGATCTCTTCGGTAGATTACGTTATGTGGCGGCAAGTAATAACTTGGATCTTGAATTAGTCTTCAGCTATCCTCTAACACCGGTGTCATTGTCATTAGCACATGTGTATGGGTCAATCAACACAATAGACAAATCTATGGAAATGTATAAATTGGTCTTGCAAAAATGATTCTTACACGATTATTTCAATTGTCTACGGGTGCCCACTTTGTATGTAATTCCTATAAACCCCATCTATCAAATATATTGAGCATGGCCTCCGTGGTTCCAGTTCCACGTTGAGCATGTTCGCGATATCTGGACCAGAACAAAAGCGGCCAAAAGCTTCAACTCTGCACTCAGTTCATCCATATTCAAAACAGCCCTGTTACGATTCCTAGTGAAAGAGTGGCAAAATCCACAGTACATCGAGCAGATCAGAAACAACATCTTATTTGTAGGTCTCGAAGATAAAACTTATCAGTATGCCCTTGTCGATGGAAACTGTCAAGTGGCAGATCCCCAGTCTCACATGTAACCATGAAGAAGTTGACACACGTTTAATTGGACATATCAGGCACATGTGTCAATCGAACAAGGATGGTGACATTATCATTAGGGCCTCTGACACGGATGTACTCATAGTCTTGCTCACAAATGAGCATATCATGCCAGCACATATTTGGATGGATGTTGGTATTAATGCCAATAATACTAGAAGATATATTGATGTATCTATGTTAGCACAGAATCTGGGACCAGAGATGTCTAGTGCCATAGGTAGCATTCATGCCTTCACAGGATGTTATTACACTGCCAGTTTCTTTCGCAAGGGCAATAATCACCCACTGGAGCTTATGGAGAAAGACAAAACGTCTATCGCAGCATTTGCCAAAATAGGGGAATAAACTGACATAGGTTCAGATGTGTTAGAGAACTTGAATAAGTTTGTTTGTTACACGTATGTTAAAGCAAATGTGTCTTTAGTGAATGTGGCGCGATACATGGCAACATTATGTCAAAAAGAGCCAGTCTCAGCCTTTGATAAGATTAAGGGAACTGACCCGAGCAACCTTCTACCATGTAGGCCTGTATTGTTACAAAAAGTTAAACGTGCAAATCTTGTTGCGTAAATGTGGAAAAATGCCATTACATCTCATTCGTACATATATTTTCTATGGTGCAAGTGAAAACAAATATATTTATAACAAGTTTTACTACACGGCAGCAACAGCTTTCCCTCGAATTGTTGTCAAAATAATCAGCTGATAATACAATTGTCATTAGGTACAGATGTGATAACAATTTTGCTGAAATCGATAACGTAACAGCTTTCAATTTGAGTGTCTATATATAACTCGTTGATGCCTAAGGCAGCAACAGCTTTCAATAGTCCTCACTATTTTCAAAATTGCAGCGTTTTCCTTCTCATGATATTAGACTGCTACAAGTATTATCACGCATATATGGTCAGTTCGCAGATAATGTGTTCATCATCGGTGTAGTGGCATAGTTGTAAAACTACTAGGACGATAAAGCCAGACTCTAAATTTGTGGTGGTGTTAGTATTTGACTTCTGTGAAGTATTTTTTAGCTAGCTATGACGCTAATTTGATCCGGGTGGTGACCAAAGAACAGCCGGAGAATGTAAATCAGTTGTTTTATCACTATACGCAGATTTCTGTACATTCCACTCTATGTAACACTAAGGAGTGTTCACTTTAGAGGGGAATATCGCTTAATTCAAATCAGTTTTAATAGGGAACAAAATAGGGCCGACATATGAGAAGTATACTTATGAACTAAAGGCCATTAAATGTTGCTATGGGGAAGTTATTACATTAAAACATTACCGCCGTGTAGGCCTATCAATCAAAACTTAGCATTTGGCGGCCATATGGTTTTTTTTATTACGTGACCTTTGTTTTGTGCTTAATAAATTTATTACTGTACATTCATTTTAACAAGAACATGCACACACGAGTGCTTGTAGAAGAAAACAATGAGTGTATCTGTAACAGATAGACATAGTAGCCAAGACAATGAACCTTTCCAGTTTAGCTATGCCCCGCCCATCTCTAGCTAAGCTCCACCCACATCTCGCTCGTGCTCGGCAACAGCGCCCAATCAAATTAGTTTCAAAATATTCAACAGCATAATAAGGAAGAATTAGTTACCATCTCGGTCACTTCTTCAGCACTAACTGACGGTCGCTGGCAACGTCATTCTGGTCAGATCTTGTGGAGTCACGTGACAGCATGGAGAGGTAACACATTTTTCCTTATTATGAATCATCCTGGGATCGCGACCAACTTTTTCGGAAATATTCAACAGCATGTCTATTAAATAGCAAAGCCATACAATTCGTACAACGTGTCAGACTATTAAGCGTTTAAGACGGACTAAATCGAATCATTCATGACGTAATAATTATGACGTCATCCTGCACGTCACATAGTTGTTTATGGCGTCATATGATGGATAGATAAACTGGAAAGGTCCATTGATATCACTACTATACCATGCATACAATCTGGGCTCGACAGGTGTGAATAGAGCGATCCAATCTGTCACTCAAGCACGTGACATCATAATCAGATATGATATGTCAGTGTGTTAGTTGGCATCACAATCAAAATGACGTCACTCTGTCACGAAAAGCGAAAAGCATGTCACAAAAGTGTACGAATTACAAATATGTCTTTGGTGAATTTACAATTTAATAAACATTTATTTTCTAACTCATTTGACTGGCAGCAGCTCTCAGTCAAATTGATTTCAACATATTCAACAGCTTATCTTCGTACTCACATCGTTGAAATTTAGATTATGGAAATTCAGATTTCGAAGTTTCAAATCGATTCCAACATGCGTAAAAGTGGCCGGGGCGTAGCAAGAAATGGGCTGGACCTAGTTAGAAATGCCCCCCCCCTCCCCCTCTATTCCGTATGTCTTTATTACGCTCGTTCCTCAAGGTCCAAGTAAAGGTATTGGTGCCCCTGGTCACAATGCCGGGGTATCAGGAGCACGTGCATACATAATGGAGGAATCCAGATTTAGCTATGCCCCGCCAATCTCTAACTAAGCTCCACCCACGCTTTGCCCGTCAATTGATCCATGCACTATCTTCATCTCAATTTCCAGAAAAATATACAGGTAAGCTGTTGAACATTTTGAAACTAATTTTAGCGGATGCTGTTGCTGCCATAGTACAACTTGACTGCCTATTAAGCGTTTATGACGGACTAAATCGCGTCATTCAACCTACATGCGACGTTGTTGATTATGACATCGTATAAAAAACTGGATTCCTCTATTAAAACAAAAGTATTGTGCGCAGAAACAACCTAAGTAATAGTCATTAGCATTCTTGATGATTTTCCGTAAAGAATCCAGAATTGCAATAATGTCAACAAGAACAGGTTTGTCTAATACTCACATCGTTGATATATTTTTCAATCGGACCAGCCGTGAGGTCAAAAGTATGTTTTTGGAAACAATGTTCTCGAAAACTGTTGCTGTTGCGTTTTAACATTGACCCCATAATTCGTACACATCTTCGCGACCACACAGACAAACGTACATCTAAGTTTGGAAACGACGTCCCAGTAGGACCAGAGTTATATTATTGAAAATCTGTCAAAAGTGCCCATTTTGAAATCAATGTCAATGAAAATTGTTGGTGTTACGTTTTACTTTTTTACTCCAATATTGTGATACGTCTTTGGGACTCTACTGGCAAGCTTCCTCCCAAGCTTAGAGACGATCTCTACAGTCGAACCAGAGCTATTGAAAAATTTCAGGAACAAGAACAAAAAGCAGTCCATGCTCGCATTAGCCCTTGAGTCTAAAGACGTGGATAAATGTTCTGTTGGTACAGACATCTTAAATAAAAATGTACCTTTCCAGTTTTAGCTATGCCCCGCCCACCTCTAGCTACGCTCCACACACACTTCGCCTTGTTGGGATTAATCGATCCCCAAATGTCATAACTATCAATATCCTGAAAACTATACAGGTAAGCTGTTGAATATTTTGTAAGTCGATGTGTCTGTCTGTCTGCCAAATTTTTGGTCAAGCAGCCTATGCCGTAACTATAGCGCGCACATCTGTTTTATTTACATCAAACTCATATGTTAGCAATATGTTGTCATGGTAAATACACATGGACACAATTATATCTGTTAGTTTGTTGATGGTAATAAAGTACTAGAGCTCCATTTTCCAAGATGTAGCACTGCCCACCAACACACTAACAGATACGATACATTCTTTATGATATAACATTTATAGGGTTACTATGGATGCGTTGTAACATCGTGTATTTTTGGTAGATAATGTTATCAGCTCTTGTATATAAATCAGGACAGTGACCGTTTAAGTATAAATAAATCCCAGATAACACATGTTACAGGGCCAATAGTGGACCGTATTGGTCCGCTACCGGCCCGGTAACTTGCGCATCAGTGATATTCCAAATCTTGAGCACTCAAGCCGCAGTAGTGTTAAGAAATGTCCATTTGCAGACCAGGAGAAGACTATTTTTTAAAAGTTACCACTGGAATGACTGGCTCGATTACCGAGCAAGTCATTCCTGTGGTAAAATTGAAAAAATAATCATCTCTTGGTCTGCAAATGGACATCTTCTGTGAGAAAATCGAAATTTTCTGCAACAAATTTGAGTGTTAACGGGTGAATCATTACGATAGCTTTAATGTAGGCCTATGTATCACGGTTTTGTGGGATCGGAAAGCAGGTTGTGACCACTAGAAGAATTTCTATGCATAGTTAGGCCGGTCCATTCGCCGCTATTGTTTGTGGCTGTCCGCTTCTCAATCAAGCCATCGTTTGCAGCCTCCAAATTATGCATGCTCATGTATCGCTTAACCACATCATCCCAGTCAACGACGTCGGACAACCGCATTGCACCGCGTGAGTAACCAGCTGAAAATAATTTACATATGAGGAAAATCCATTAGTGGTAACATTTCATTAGCAAGTGTTTAACTAATTAAAATCAAAGTGACTATTAGTAAGACAATCCATTTTACCGTAATGTAGCTCGCGGGGGTACGCGCTGGTCCGTTATGTTGCTCCACTCCGATGCACCGCATGTACAGGACGCGCGGGAGGGCTGGTTAGCTACGGTTCTCGGGGTTACGGATCCCGTTTCGTGACTCTCCAGAAGGTACAAAGACCGGCTTCTAGAGCCGGTGGGACGATCACGTTCCAGTGGGGCCGTGCGACAATTGCCGCCGAGATTGAGCCTCACGGTCTCATCCCAACTGTTCGTGTCACCGGTATGTCGGCCCATTAACTAATTTAAAAGTCTGGACATGATGATATAATTAAAAGTAAATAACCTATACAAACAATGCTACTTGTTTGCTAGTGAATGCGCAAAAATAAGACAATACATAGAACCAACTGGTGTTCTTTCTATGTGGGCTCGCCGAAGGTACCACACAGATTCGTAAATATGCAGAGGCATCCCCGCAAGGGAGCATCGCAACGAGGACACTTGAAAAGTTTAATAAAAACTAATTATACACCAAATACATACAAAATATTATTGTTGCGAGAGGAAAGTGCCTCGCGCGGGCCTCCATCACATGAAAATGCCTTCAATGCCGAAGCGGAGGAAAAGAGCTGGCAAAAATGGCCACTCTTTTGTTCAAACAAAAAGTTATGTGCGGTGGTCAATCCTAGTGAAGCCATAACTAAGGTGATGCACGCTGGTTTACGTGAAGACGGGTCGGATGATTTCTGAAGAATTCATAGGTCACCGTCTTACGTAGTCCAAGATATTGAATTGGTAGTTGCCGATTTATTTATGCGGGCCTTCTGCTAACCTACCCTTTAGTTGTTAGATACGTTTCCAAGCTTTGGTCGCAAGTGTCAGGGATTCCTACCTATCTATTGACACATATGTCTAACTAGCGAAGATGCCCAGCTTCCCGAAGGTCATCCCGCATAGCATCTTCCCCAGAAAGACAGCGTGCGTACACGTTATGGGGCGACAGCTCCCGAATCATATGACGATTCAGTCATCATCGCACCACAACCACATATAACATCACTAGGACAATTTATAGTTCACATAAATAATTTAGAAAGCGCCATAGCATTTATGGTGGGGAATAAGAGACAGATATATCCATCGTCAGTGACCTTCCCGTGAGAGCGTGATGGGTTCTAAGAACTCACCCAGTCACTACACTGAGTTGGATGGAGATCTGTGTCTCGTCCGTCACCAGTGTGTTACGGAATTAACATTTCACCTGCCATTAGGGTTAAGTTCCAGAATGCATTGGCAGGGGTATCTAAACTAACTGATATCCGAAGATACAGGGTAAGTGTATGTAAATCGACACTTTAGTTATCACCGCTCCGAAACACCAATAGTTTCTCAGAGTCGGATCCTGGCAACGTATCGATTGGGAGTCCAGACAATTATTAAGCCATGTGGATTGAGGAGCGCAGAAAGAGACAACCACTCGATATTAATAAGAGGCCCTAAGGTAATTGGCCAATTTTATACATTCTAGCCTGTGTGTGGTGTTACATATCCACTACAGCCAGAAAATAGGCGTACACAATGTGTCTCTTACGGAGAAATTGTCCCTAACTACTTTAAGCCTATCCTATCGAGCTAGAATAGCCAGGTTTAGTCGGTCACATGTCAGATTCGAGCGTGGTGAGCATGATCAGTGACCTCAGTGTAAAATTGATGCTGTGGGTAGTAGTGATGCGGATAAAGTGTTGCTGTATGGTATTGGCTAGCGTACTGTGTCCTAGAGTTTTTATATATAAACAAAACAGAATAACTAAGATGGCTACTTGCCATATACGTAACTAACTAGTACAGTTCTAACAGTATATCAGGTCATAAAACCTTACGGTGCTTGTTAGTTGTAAGCACACAGAAATAAAGATAATATATACAGTAAGAAAGAGAACGTATGACAATGCGGTCTTTAAGACCGGGTAGGTACATATTAGTCATCAGTACCTATTACGGAAATAATGAGAAGTACAATAGTATAGTTACTTGAGTATCTATTGGTCATCGGTACAGTAAGAGTTCACAAATCACGGAAATTGATACGATACAGTTATGTAGCGTGAGATGGCACGATTCCGAATGCAGGGAAGATTTCCGCAGGCAGTCCATTGATGCGGCTCACTCTCAAGACAGTGACGAAGAACAGTTATAGAAAGATGTCCATTAGACAGTCAGAATAACTGATACATAAATTTACACAGTGTGTTATAAAGTTTCCGTCCGCCGACGGTAGTTTGAAAGTTGCCCATTAACAAGGAGGGATACAGTGGTAATTAGATATGCATGTACAGTAACTGGGTACATGGTGCGGGATACGTCCCATAGTTCTTGCGACGCACCGGGCAGAGTCCGACCAGAATGTGGTCTAAAAGTTAATTAACACACGCGACATGCTGTGCAGAAGTTTGATACCACTTTTAAGCGTGGTCCGGACGATCCAGCGAGTTATCCACCAAGAATCCCCTCGGTTCTATATTCTGTAGAATTACATTGGGCCCGCAAGGCCCATCCACAAGAAGCTCCTCTGCGAGTGTTCTGGAAAAGGGAGTTCTTATATTAAATTAATTTGCCCTCGGATGGCCGTCCAAGAGCTTCCAAAATTGAATCGCGGATGTCCAAGACTGTTCACCGGTGCAGGGGATCTCAATTCTGAATGTCACTGCTGCGATGTAGGTACCACAGTCAGTTAGCAGTTCTCTCATGTCTAACACTGCGCTGGTCCAGCAGTCTTGCTGACTGTGTCGGCTTCCACGTCGAAGTGCTCTCGATTCTCGATTTCTGGCTCCTTTTATATTACTCGTGACGTCAGAGGCAGGACGCTCCAGCCAATCAGAGGGCGAGTAGTAGCCAATCAGCGTGCAGCTAGAAATGGTGATGTAGCTATCACGTGAACAGTGCATTCATTTAATACATACACGCGATTACGTCAAAGCAATATTTAGAAAATAATTTAAGTGAGCCATTTAACCATAACTCGGCCATTTCTGATCCAATTTTAAAAAGATAAAAAGTTCTGAAATCCTCGTTTCATTCCGGTCATGATTGGCACCAAGAATGACGAGAATAGTGTGATTTGAAGAAATCACTAGTACCAACTCGGTACACTATAAGTATACACTCTCTCCCAATACTGACACGTGTTGCCAGGGAAGCTCTGACGCGCGCGCAAGCACGCTACGCATTCTTACAGACGTAGCCATTTTAACGGAACCTCTCATATGGTTTTATATACACATACTACCCTACACAGGGGGGCGGGGTGGGGGGGGGGCGTGCTTGGAACGTACCCGGAGTGGTCGTCCCATACCCAGCTTAGCTGGGATGGTTCATACCCATCCGGTCGATCCGTGCTACACCACCCCCTCCTAGTTTGACTACCGTAACAAACGATCAGTGCTTTGGTAGGCAGGAATTATAGACTTCCCGAGTAGGCGCGTAGCTGAGAGGAGTAGTGATGCGAGTGACGCGTAGTTATCAGAGAAGTGCACATAGAGGTGTGAAAGAGTTTGGGAGGGATGCATACTTTTAATTTTGATTTTTCACCTGGAATTATTTTCCCAGACCTTTTCTTTTTTGATTGTTTTATTTCGTGGTGCGTGCTTTTAATTTATTTTACTACCTGATTTGGATAAAAGTAGTAGTGTCGGAATTAAAATGATACCACCTCCCTCAACTGGCAGCCGTTCGGCGATCCGTGGCCCCACTGCCCTCTCAATCCCTGGGGCATAGGTTGTTGAGAGGGAGGTAGTATCACACTACTACTACCAGGGTCTGAACGCCCATTTAGAGACAAGACTCCACAGACAAACACGTAGTCTCTGCCAGAGTCGCATCGGCATGATGGGACCACCCATAATGGCTTCCATCTACCTTGACAACGCTCACCTGGGAGGATGCTAAAGTGATTAGCATTTGAACCACGACAGACTCTGGCATGTTCCCATGTTACGCAGAGAATCTGGTGCTGAGCAGGGGTCTTCAGCAGACAACCACGTCCTACCCTCTCCACCCCATAGAAGTGGCAGACAGACTCGATCTCTTTAAGCTGGGTGAAAGCGGGTGTAAATGTTTCTCCGCAAGGGGTCGACCCAAGGATTGTACTGGGGGTCATCCGGGAAGTAGGCCCACTTGGCATCCAATATCATGGCAGTCTCAGTGCCCTGTGCCACTGCTGTACACGCCAGCACGAGCAGTATGATGAGAATCATGGCTATATATGAAGAGTTAAACTGAACAGAGTGAACCCCTCGAGAAATATCTGTGCCAGATCGAGCCCTGTTACATCCGGATCAATAGTGATCTTCATCCCCTCAGGGGCAGGGGCTAGCTGCTTCACTCTGCCGCTGGCTAAGAAACATAGTTCTAGGACTATATGAGTCATTTGCGGGCTAGTGAGTCCGACTTGCTGAAGCAGTTTAACAGCACCCTTGAATTTGGAGACATGTGACACACCATCTACCCATAGGGTGCCCTCCTTGTTAACAGCTTCTTCTGGTCCATCGAATGGACGACACAGCAGGAGCTTTCCACCTGTAACCCAGATCTGGTGACCCACCCTCGTCAGGGAGACACCTTCACCTATGTAGGTGAGGAAGGATGATCCCCGATTATAGAGCTTTCGAACTGTCTCATCTTTTTTCACAGCAGTGGAGAGGGGAGTAACCTCTATGTCAATGACTGCGGGAGGCCTATATAGGGGCAACCATGTTTGCCAGTCACCCCCAGGTCCAGCGCAGTGCCACACTTCATTCTTCTCAAATATTAACTGCAGGCTTTTTGCCAGGGTCAATATCAGGCAATCATGGGCCATCGGCGGGGCACCACTCGAATAGGGTTTGACCAGATGAAAGCTGAGGTCGTTATTTAGGGTGTTGATGTCTGCCACCTCTGTATCTGAGAGCTTAATCAACAGCTTGAGGATGTACTTCCTCTTCAGGAAATCGTACCGAAACACGATCTTGTTGCCATCTATGTTGCAACCCAGGCGCTCCTTCGACACATCCTTGAGGTCTGTGAGCAGCTCCACCCATCACCACCAATGGGGTGGAGTGAGAATGCCTTTAAGTTTGCTTTGTTCTGTAGGGCGAATGACTTGCCATCGCTCTCTTCTACCTTGGCAGCATCAACTGCGTACACATCTGCCAGGTCAGCAAGACCAGTCAAGTGAGCAAATATGGGTT
Organism: Chaetoderma sp. LZ-2023a; assembly: GCA_034401795.1. NCBI lineage: Eukaryota > Metazoa > Mollusca > Caudofoveata > Chaetodermatida > Chaetodermatidae > Chaetoderma > Chaetoderma sp. LZ-2023a. The sequence goes on along the minus strand of CM067369.1, from coordinate 203,167,978 downwards.
CCATAGCATGCTATAGGAGGGGTTTAAACAGGACATATAACCATGCTGATTGTCCGACTGCTGCTCTCCAGTGGTGAGAACGTAATCTCACCCTCTCTAGAGGGGAGATGGGTGGTACAGTACCGTGTAGAATGGGTCCTCTTTGAGGTGCCCCAGCAGGGCACAACATACATACACGCCGATGTGCTACATCAACCTCCGGGCAGTGCACACAGCAGCTCACTAGTAGAAGTCAGCCGGGACGTGATAGAGTATCTCCCAGGTGCTAACAGCAATCTATGGAAAGCTATCAGTCCTAGCTTGTTCACACCTGTAAATCACCTGTTTGACAGCCCCTCCATTAACATATATGCCAGCATGGATGGAGTATCGGATGCCCATTTAGAGTTTACCCTCTTATTACTCATTGACCTGACATGATATCACACCAGGAATATCTGACCTTTGCTGAGATGATGAAGAGCCGGCTACAGGGTTGCCCTTTCATGACGCCTGCACAGATGCTCACACAGCAACAGATCTGTCAACAAGAAGGACAGTGACTACAGCGGGAGAGCTGGTATCAACAGAATGCGAGCATTGCAAGGAGGCGAAGGAACAGTGAAGGTTCCCGATACTGGCAGGCCCTCCTGGAGGAGAGTAAGCGGGACGATGTCTTCACATACGACGATGAGCCAGATGCAACGGAGACCGCGGACGAGGATGAGCCAGATGCCATACAGTGGGAAGAGGAGATGCTGCAGAAGTGTAAGACCAAGTAAGCCATCCAGTGGCGGACCTACTATCTTGGTCATAAGGTGAAGTTCCAGATGTCACGTCTCAGAAAGCTACGGGCACCCGACATAGTGCGGGATGACCCCTGCCTAAGAGACGTCTGTCTCGACACCAGCAAGCTGGCACGGTTTGCGAGGCTCTCCAAAATGAACCCTTCTATGACTCATGAGCAGATTCTGCAGGTGATACCGTTTAAGCCTACAGATATACTATGGCCAAATCAGAGTGGCGGAAGCAACCAGAACTATACCCTCCCTGACGGCTGACGATGGCAGTACCATCCATGGCTGGCGACTCCAGCAGATAGATACCATCAGACAGAATCTCGTGCATGAGGCAGAAAAGTACAGCAGAACGTGCAGGCGATATAAGACATCCTACAACGTTCTCGCGCGTACAACCACTGCTGCGGGTGTGATTGGAGCCAGTACTGGGGTGGCAGCTGTGGCCACTCTCGCAACAGGGGTGGGGGCCATCGTCACCATTCCGCTGGGTGGCGTGACACTAGCCGCCACTGTCTTGGCCACAGGCTTAGGGGTGGGGCAGTGGCAGATCACAAGGAGGCTGGAGAAGCATGCTAAGTACATGGCACTGGCAGAGAGTATGCTACGGACTATCGACGAGTCTGTCAGCAAAGCTCTCGAGGATGGCCAGGTCACCGATGAAGAGTACCACCATATATTGAAGGTCCAAGCCCTGTACCACACGGAGAAACCTAAAGTGTGACAGCAATACCTCAAAGGCTCCAGCGGGTGGGTTGATATGGAGGAGTTAAAAAACGAGATGTTATGCCGAGGTCGACTCGCTGGTCTCTGGAGTCGAGACGACTACAAATAGTGTGCTGCCTGTATGGTAGCTTTAAGAACACCAGTATAGATGGCCTTCCCACTGAACCTCACGACAGTCATCTGCTGCCAACCGCCCCTCCTGGTTACACCCTTGACTGGCCTGAGAGGTCTACTGGATGATATCCTAGAGCTAACACCATTCTCCATCACAGTGGATGGACGGTCCTGAACCAGCTTCTCCATCAACCCACGACCGCTGACCAACTGCCCCATCACCATCAAGGATGCGAAGCAAGCTCATACTTGGATGGCTGCTCCAAGCCTCTCATACTGGAATCAGCAGCTGAACTTTGCCATGTGGTGTGCCATGGCAGGATGTGGAGTAAGTTCCACCCTGCTTCACTTCTATTTTGGTACTCCTGAAGCTGTGCTCATCGCGAGCTGTCTCATATTCCACGTGTACTTCATGGTGCGACGAATCCTCCATGAGCTGGGTGCAAGCCTCCCTGATACAAACGCCTTCGACCCACAGCTCAACAGTCATAGCGTCTCAGCGGCCAGCAAACTACAGAGAGAGTTCAATGCTCACCCAGACTATCGGTGGCATGGTGGTGACAACAGCGGTCTAGGGGTTATGTACGATGACGCGAGACGTGACTACTCAGGACTCCTCTATCTATAGATGGTGTCAGCGTAGCAGAGGTCCAGGCCATGCTAATCAGTCTGGTTGAGGATATGATCATCGTGGCAGACCCCAGTAGTCTTATTGCTAAGTTCCAGCAAGGGTTGCAGAAGGCCTGTCACAAACTTGACTTTGTTATTTCGCCACACCTACGGTTGATTCCGAGCAACATGATCGTGAACATCGAGGCCCTCCAAGTCAGGGGCTATAATAACATGATAGTCGAGGGGAGTTCCCCCGGTGTCCACTTCGGCTTCAACACTGACATCAACGCACCTACATGTAGTATGGGCCATACAGTCGTTCCGACCCTGACACTGCAGCCAGTCGACACGGCAGCTCCTGGCGCCGTGACACTGCAGCCAGTCAATATGACACCGCTTCCTGTGGTAGCTCTACGTGTGGTGTCAGGCCTAGCTATCATGGCGCTCGGGATCAGCCTACTCCGCTGCTAGCAAATCAGCTATAAGACTATCCTGACTCTCTACAGTAGCAGTGGGGACCACGGTGAGACACTGAACCAGCTTGGCATGCCCTACGGCCCCTATACCTGCTGACAACATGCACATCCAAGGGCTGGAGGGTTCGGCAGCACATCCTTTTTCCAGCGTGTTCAGCTCTGAGTCCGGTGAGGCCATGGCGGTCTGCAACTACTGGAACACATCTGACAGATACTCCCGATCCTTGTAGAAACCTTTAGCTCACAGGCGCTGCTCGACAATACTCCCGCCCATGATAAGGTATTCGAGGAAGCAGATCTTGCCAAATCCTAGATAGAGCTTCACAGCTGTCAGCTCAGAGCACCGGAGAGCTGAGCGAGCTCATCTGGTGTCTTCTTCTTGTAGTCCTTCAACTCCCTCTGGAAGACATCATAGTACTTCTCGCATAGCGTGAGCCCGGACATGTTTAAGATGTCTCAATAGAGAGATGAATATTCCTGAGTACCAACCCGGCCACCTGGCAGACGCAGACTAGGAAGATCGTATTAGCTCTCTCGACAGGGGATGCAGATGTTTAACTGCATTGTATACTCAGTGCTTAAACAATGACGTCAACGGTACAGATCGTGAAGCAACTGCCCGAGAGCCAGGCGAGTCTTCAGAAGGTGAAGAACCTGCTGCGAACCAAGCCACAGAAGTTACTGACCAAAGCAAAACCTCTGGCGGTCAATGTCGCCAGTAACGTGGCAGCGAATGTGGCCATGGTGAAGATGACAGGGGGAAATGAGGTTCTTCCTGCCACCACTGCGGTTGTCCTAGCTACAGTGGTGAGTGGGGTGGCCGGACACTGTCTCGGAATAACTCACCCCATCCCAAAGATCACCCTCAGTGGTGCCTCCTACACTGTTGCCGCCAAGATCATGGGTGAATGTGTTACACTAATGGAGGCTGCGGTTCTATGGCTAGCAACGAGTGCAATGGCTGAGATCATCGTCGCCTATGTTTAAAACCTCTGAATAGTGAGAGATGGATCACGAGACCCCTGCAGCATATGATGCATGGCATGCTGGAGGGTGGTGTGTAGCCCATAGTCGAGCACGCGGACTGAGGATTGCCAATGCCCAGGAATGGTGGATCGCCCACAAGGTGTGCCACTGCAGAGAGGGCCAGTACCTTGAGCACTGCTACCTATTCCATTGGCCGACTGCGTGGTCCTCCTATGCCCAACTATTTGACTGGTGGTATGACTAGTAGGTTTAAGCCGTCTGTATATAGCACTATGACTCTGTCACTAACAGACCTAGAAAGCAAAGAGGTAGGCGATCTTGCTCACTTGGGTGGGGCACGTCTCGGTTCAGAGGACACTGTTGGCCCTATCTCCTTCCGAGATTTCGATGAGAAGGGAGACCCGCGGGAGATCAGAGGTACCATCCCAGCCTGAGATCTCATCGGGAACACTGATACAGTAGGACAATCGACCATTAACAAGGACAGGACTGTATACAAGGGGATGGGTATCAAGGAGAGGGCGACGATGCGAGGTATGCTCGGAGTCGATGAGGCTGGAGCCATCAAGGTTATGGCTGAGTCCTATGCACAGGACCGGGTTACGGATCTCCTGAAACCACGGAGCTCATTCCAACAAGATAGAGAGAATCTCAAGATAGGCACCCTCGGCCAGAGCCATATCACTGTCGACGGCCAAACAGATGCAGGTGCTACCGCCAGCCTCTGGCTACCAGAGGTGAAGAAGTCAGGGTTCTTTGGTTTGCCGTTTAAGACCACAGGATAATCATGGGTTCCCGTGCATGTATCATACAGATACTGGATGTACTAGACACTGTGGGTGCTGACACAGGCCCTCTACGCTATCTTCTCAGCTGCTGCTGGGATTTCATGCTTGACACCTCCATCGCATCCTTCGTATCCGCCGGAGGTGCAGGATTCCCCACTCTGCGGGCGAAAGAGCTGGTGCAGGAAGTAAGGCTGTTTAGTCTCCCAGATATAGACGAGGCTACCACCGACCAAGTGCTAACCATCCTCCGCATGCATGTCTGTACCATTCGACAGTAGGCCGGCCGATGCTGGCCAGGTGGCCCTGATCATTGCCCCGTCAGGACACGGGAAAAAATCTTGCTGTGGGCTCTCCTGGCCGAACATCTACACTCTCAATACATCCTTCTGATGTCTGACTCCGCTGCTGAGGCAGTTGACAGTAATGATCAATGGTACAATGGCCCAATCACCAAGACGCAGAACCTGCAAGCACTGATGGAGAAGCTGCTGGCAGCCCGACTGACAGAACCACTTGTTCTATTTATCAATGACCCTGCAATGGACCAGAAGACAGTCACCTACCTCAGCAACATCACCAGGCGCCTCCAGCACACACAGATAACTGTCTTCATCCTCTTTCAGAAGTACACCCGCGGGATCTCAACAGACATCCGCCACAATGCCTGGTTGCTATACTTCAGCTGCAAGTATGGACGTGACCTGCTCGAGACCATATACGACAGGCTAACCCTCAAGGAGACCAAATGGGACTTTATCGCAGGTGTACAGAGGGCAGCTGAGCTGTACTGCTTCATCTTCAGCAACAAGGAGACAGGTGAGCTGTCACACTTCAAGCCATCTCTGGAAAAGGCGCAGACCTTCACCTACAAGCTGAATCCAGCCAGGAATCTAGCCTGCTCTACGCGACATCGCTGACAGACTGAGCGGAGACCATGGCAGTCTCCGCTGCAACTTGTTTTTCATTCATCAGAAGGCTGAGGAACAGGTCCACTTGCTTGTGGACCAACCTTCTATGCAAAGGGGTACTATGCTGTGGTTCAACTCCCAAAAGTAAAGTCGAATGAATGAGGCTGAGGAACTTCGTCCGTGGGCGCCACTACTTCGTCCGCAGTCTCCACTGCTTGAGGACCTTCGTCAGAAGCTATTTCATCAGAAGCTACTTCGGCAGAAGCTACTTCGGCAGAAGCTACTTCGTCAGAAGCAAGAGGAACTTCAGCAGTTTTAAGATGATACTTTCGCTGAAACCCTACCCAGTGAGGGTCCGTATCTGGGACTCTCTGCCTCTGGTACTCCTCACGGAAGAACTTTTTTCCCCATGAGGCCTTAGCCTTTGACTTGCTAGTGGGGCATTTACTGAGGTATTCCTCCCAGTCCGTTTCTTTTTCTTTTTCTTTTTCTGGTAATTTCAGAAATGCTGCCAGATCCCTGCCAATTCCTTGCGCCCTGCTAGGTTGAAGATGTGCTTGAAGGTCCTGACCCCGAGGGCATTATATGCTTTAGACTGGAGTCTGTCCAGTCTCTCTCGCTCTTCCTGGCTATGGAGGCTAAATACGTCAGCCCACTTCCCGACCGTTAGTAGATCTTTGGGGGCGAGCCTCGCCCTTTGGAGAGCTAGAATAACAGGACTGTTGGTTGGGGCCACAGGTAGGTCGGATAGTACCTCGCCCTGGGGGCTGTCAAACTTCCGGTAGAGTATCCGAGTCGGGAGTTCTTTTGTACTATGAGCTGGCGCTTCTTCCTCTATGGCGGCCAGTATCTCCACATCAGACGGAGGTGTGACCTTGGCTTGCTCGTGGATAATGTTGATGTCATGAAGCAGTCCTCGGACCCTGTCACAGTGGGACAGTGCACGCCGTGGCTGTCGTGCCGACTTGTCCTGCTGCCTATAGACAATCTGCTGGAGAACTTTACCAAACATGGTACCTGTTTAAAACCTCTATATACCCAGACCTTAAAGATGCTGCAGTGTGTGCAACTTCCAGATGAGGCCATTGAACCCACGACATCGCACCACACTGATCCTCGGAAGGACTGCCTGATGGTCAATCGACCCAGTATACACGATGAGAACTCGTTGTCTGCTGCTGGGAAGTACATTGACTTTGCAATCTCGGCACAGATCCACGAGATCAAGAGCATGACACTCGAGTTCAAGCTTCAGAGCACAATAGAACAGGCAGTAGAGCTCCGGCAGGTTCTGAACAGGTGGGAGATCGTGCAGAGCAACAGCACCGTGGACACCAACTATGTGAACGATGAGTACCGAGTCCTAGGTCCGCTGGCTCGTGGCCCAACCTTCTATTTGAAGGTAAAGGGGTACTATGCTGTGGGGTGCAATGAGGGGTTCACGGAATTCGAACTATGGGCAGGTGTCGAGAAGCCCGTGGAAGTTCCACTCTTAACCATCCTCGAGAATACACACGTGAATCCGGCTGCCATGCAGGATAGGCTGTTCCATCGGGTGTACACTGAGCAGCTTGCAGATGCGACGATGAATGCTCCAAGACTTCATGTCTGGCATGACGAGAATGACCAGGAGCTGAAGCAAATGGGTTCCAAACAGCGGATCGAGCATGTGGAGCGAGAACACCAGCAGATCCAAGCCACAGCTAACCAACGGGTAGAGCTGACATTGCATTGTGGTGCGATGGACTGTGCCGCTATTGTGGTCCTGGTTCAAAAGGGAGGAGCCATCCAGCAGGTGGATAAGCTAGACGACTTCAAGCCTGTGGTTGCTGGGATCAATGTTCTTGGCGAGGTACGCGAGCTGGCTGATTGCCAACACTACAGACAGAAAACTAAGTCATATGCACTTCTGCGCCTAACTAGTGTAAGCGACGACCTCGAGTCGGCACTCGAGGGCCATCACCACCTCGGGGGCAGGGACATCCCACCTAATCAGGGCAACTGGCTCAGCTTCAACATCAGAAACCTCATAGCTTGGACTCGCTCATTAGGTGTGCCAGTACTTTACTTTGGCTATGCAAGGTATGCATGTCGAACGCATCAGGTATTCAGCTTGGGCGTGCGTGGAGCACGACTCCTGCCGTGGTCCCCACTGCAGCTGCCACCACTACTATAAGCTCTGCTGTCTTCTGACCTGTCGATGCTTCATAGTCGAGCGTTGGCTCAGATATTTTTACAGCCTCGTAGTACTCATTGAGACTCTCATCTGCCTCTTTGAGGCTCTGGTTGGCCTGAGCTCGGAGTTGTCATTGGCGTGTCTCCCTCTGGCGCATATGTTCGAGGTCTTTGCTCTACTCAAACTTCTCCTTAGACAGCTTCTCCATCACCTGGTTATGATGCTCACGCTCGACCTCTGCTGCCTTCTTGTCGGCGAAGCTGAGTCCCCAGTTCGCTAAGGCAAACACGCCAGCATTCAAGATTGCGGATGCCATGCTATAGACTACAGTTTAAAGCTACTATAAAGCTGCAGTGGGGACCATGGCGACGCAATGTATGAACCAGAGGCCTATCCAGTCGAGGATATAGATGATGAGGACTATGAGGAGGACTATGATGAGGAGGATTATGATGCAGATGACTACGATGTAGTGGAGACCATGGGTGAGTATGATGATGTAGCAGAGACCACGCCTGAATCCCGCAAACTAGTACACAGAGCGAAAGGAATCTATCGCACTTACGTAAAAGGTTCTATCGGGCCGCTGCAGTATTTGAGGCTCTGATCGCTCTGTTCACAATGAAGGCTGGCGAGACTGTGTGCAAGATCGCCAACAATGCTCTCCATGGGGTGGAGAAGAGATTTCTGAAGCAATACCAGCCATCGCCCCAGGAGTAGGTACGTTCTTCGGAGTCGCAGGCCCTTGGCTACCGTACGTTACCATAGCACTCCAGCTGGCTGGAATAGCAACAGGGTGGGGTAGGAGATAGGTGGGGTAAGATAGATAGGATAGGTAGAAAAGTGGCCCACAGATAGAAAACCCTCCTCAGGATACTGGTCAGAATAGAGAGAGCGAGAGGCCGGCCACTGGCCGGTATCCTGAGGAGGTTCTCCCGGACAGTGGGGTTCCCATGGGAGTTTTATATTCACCACGGCCTTCCATGTCTGGGAGAACAGCAGTTCCCATCTCCATACACCATCCACGAAAATCACATGTCTCAACAACCCTAAGTCCCCAGGGATTAAGAGGGTGGTGGTATTGCCGAACGGCTGCCAATTGAGGGCGGTGGTATGATTTTGCCTAGTAGTAGTGTTGGAATTAAAATGATACTACCTCCCTCAACTGGCAGCTGTTTGGCAATCCGTTCCCCCACCGCCCTCTCAATCCCTGGGGGCATAGTTCCCATCTCCATCTAGAGGCATACACCAACCACATGTCTCAACAACCCTATGCCCCAGGGATTGAGAGGGCGGTGGGGCCACAGATTGCCAAACGGCTGCCAGTTGAGGGAGGTGGTATCATTTTAATTCCGACACTACTGCTCCAAAACATAGCTCGCATTTGCATTCTCTCGGTAACGGATAATTATATTTCCACCAAGAACGCCCAAGCCCCAACTTTCCTTAATCAAATATAGTTATAAAAGTATATATAAGAGAAATATATATATATATGTTAAAACAACACTATTACAGTAATACTATCACAGTTTCATGGATTACATATGCATTCCAGATATATAAAGGGATGCATACGGTGCAGCCCGTTTTGGCGGGTCCGCATGGATAGCTCTTGTTATCCACAATCCGCCTCGACGTACTGATGCGAGAAGAGAAATAATAAGAAAAATATCATTTTAATAAAGTAAAAATTAGTTCATCAGGCAGCCCCAGCAATAGCTGGGACGGCATGATTGGAATAAGACATATTCACTACACATCGCACATGACGTGTTTACAACACAGGTATCCGCAGCCATTATTTTTGTGAGACACAGCTATGCAAGAATTTTGCATAGCTGTGTAGGATGACCGTAGTCAGCCAAGGGACAGGGTTTCAATTATAAAAACACATATAATAAGAAGAAAAATCTATGTCCTCATTCTGTTCACCAGGTTTTAATGTCACAACTAACACATGATGTTCAAAAGATAACGTGTGTGTTACACCATACCGAGTAGCTGAATACAAGTATTTGCAGTCCGCACAGAATGCACTTTGTAATAAATGTTCACGATTGACGTGAAGCTGCAAGTCCGAATTTCTGGAAAACGCATGCTTGCACGGCTGTCCATTGTGCGTTAAAGCTGTACATGGATACTTCTTTCCGAGGTGGGCAGGCGTCGATTCTTCAGAGCTGTCGGACAAGGCGAGATCTTCCGCAAGCGACATATTCCTGCATGATGGTGTTTTTGCGGAACTGCACTAACCTAGTTTAAAATTTCCCAACTCTTCATAACTTTTTTCTACTTGAAAATTCCTACTTGATATTGACGACAGGCTGCGGGCATCTTGCTCTCTTAATAATATTGACTGTTATTATATGTGATTGAAGTGTGATAGTTTAGCTGTTTTAACGTACAATGTTTCCTGGAGGGGGCTGGGGGATTCCCCCGTAGCGTGTACTGTAGATGGCGGTGGTGCTGTTCCTCCTTTCCATATGATCAGTTTTCCGAAAACCGGGTAAGGAGGTGTTTGCAGAAAATGTTGACTCGTGTTGATGATGGTGGTGTTCTGTTGTAGGGAAGTTGGGATTGCTGTATGATGTTGGCGTAATGCGATTTGGGCAGATCCAGGTTTCTAAGCTGGGGAATGCCGAGTCTGTTGCTATTGTGGAAAAGTCGGGTTGTGGAAAGTGATTAACTTCCCACATTCGTGCGGGCGGGAATGTTGCAGAAAAAGGTGTCTCTAACTTTTTCTGTTTTAAATGCAGGGTGCATGCTATCTATGTTGTTGATGATGTTGCATGTCCTTGTTATACGTTTATATAACCGGGTAGGTATGCAATGTTCGCGCAATGACAAATTGACGTATTGCGGGCAAGTATGTTCTGTATGTTCCTGGCTTTCTGTGTCTTAGTGTGATGTTCTGACTGCTAACGGAGGGGCGGGGGTGGTAGGGCAGTTGTGGTCAGGGGTGTCCCCTTTGAATGAGGAGGGTCATCTCCCATTACATGACGGTTGGTACTCTGTCATAGTTTTTATGTACCGGGAATATTCGAGCTGAGAGTCTGCTGAACAGGCTGCTTCCCTGCCCACCACCAGTGGTGGGGTTGGGGGTGGGTGGGGTGGGGTGGGTGTGTGATTTGACTGTGGTGCGTGTTTTGACTATATGAAACAATTTGCAGAGCTCAGAGATCAGCCGGCTCTCAAAATTACTTCCTTGGTCGGAGTGCAGTTCATAGGGCATACCGAATCGGTTGAATACATTGCTTGGCAAGACCTCCACTACTGTGGATGCCTCTTGGTCCGGCAAAGCAAATGCTTCTACCCTCTTCGTAAAATAATCTTGTAGTACGAGGATGTACTTGTTTCCTTCATCCGTCATATTCAAGGTCCGAGCACATCAATAGCCACTCGCTCCCACGGTGCACCAACAATTTTAACTTGTAAGGGTGCGGATTAGTGCTAGCCAACAACGTGTCTTTGGTATGGGACACATTTGGCGACCCATGCCTTCACACTATCGCATATCCCGATCCAGTGGAATCTCTGTTTAATTCTTGTTGTAGTTCACTCGATGGCTAGGTGTCCAGCGCTATCATGCAGTTGTTGTATAATACTTTCACGATAACGCTTGGGGATCACTATCCGGTTATGAATGTAGAGAAGGTTGTCTTCCATATGACTCTCCAAACCTTTGATAGTAGTATTTTGTCATCGTGGAAAGTGGTGTAACAGATTCCTTAAGAGAATGTACCCCCTCCTGGATCCACATGTATATGTTCCGTGTTTGCGTGTCTGTTGATTTTTCGTGAGTGACTGTTTCCGTGTTCCACTCTGCGCACTGCAATTCGGGGAATACTGGAGATGGCTGTGTAGTATGTGTCATGGTAGTGGCCACTTCTTCTTCATCCTCAAGCCCGATTCTGTTCAAGGCATCAGCATTTCCATGCAGTTTGCCGGGTCTATGAACGACGTTGACGTTAAAGGCCTGTAGGGATTCCTGCCACCTCACTACGTGGCCCTTCGGATTTTTTAGGTTTATGAGCCAGTGTAGGAAGGCGTGATCTGTACGCAAGGTAAATGGCTGCCCATATGCAAGGTAAATGGGTGCCCATACAGAAAGTGTTTATAGTACTTGACGAAATGGACCGCAGCCAACAATTCCCTCATGGTAGTCGCATAATGTTTCTCCATTTTATTCAGAGTACGTGAACCATAACCCAGTACCTGCTCTGTTCCATCGTCCGTGACCTGAGATAGAACTGCAACAATGGCATAAGCCAATGCATCAGTGTCTAAGATGAAATCAACGTTAGGGTTAGGATGAGCAAGAATAGGAGTGGTTGTCAAGAGTTCCCTCAGCGCCCTGAAGGAACCTTCACACTCACTCGTCCACTTGAATGGTCGATCTTTTTCGGTGATCCTAAATAATGGTGATGCAATATCGCTAAAGTGATGGATGTAACGACGATAGTACTGGCAGAGACTGAGGAACCTCCGGGTGTCCATGACTGAAGTGGGGGTCTGCCACTCTGCCACTGCTTTAGTTTTTGAAGGCTGGGTAGCCACTCCATCGCCGGATGTGACATGTCCTAGGAACTCGACGCTCTGTCTAAAAAGATGATACATTTTGGGTTTGAGCTTTAAGTTGGCGTTGTGAAAGCACATTAGAACTTTGTCCCAGCTGGACAAAGTCTGCTCAAATGAGGCGCCAAAGACGATTACGTCGTCGATGTAACAGAGACAGATCTCCCATTGCAGGGTAGTTAATACCTGCTCAATGAGATGCTCGAACGTTCCAGGGGCATTGCACAATCCATATGACATCTTGTGGAACTGGAAAAATCCATCTCTACAGACACACACGGTCATCTCTCTGTCAGCCTCATCCATGGCTACCTGCCAGTACCCACTAGCTAAATCAAAGGTACAAAACCACTTGGCTCCGGACAAGGGTTCTAAGGCCTGATCAATCCGTGGTAAGGGATAAGCGTCCTTGATGCTTAGATCATCAAGGCGGCGGTAGTCTATACAAAACCGCAAAGATCTGCCCTTTTGCCAGCTGGTACCATGGAACTGGCCCAGGATGATGCTGATGGCTCTATTATGCCTGTCTGCAACATGTCGTTTACTTGTTGATGTGCTTCCGCCTCCTTGTGAATGGGAAGATGTCGAACAGGTTGTCGAACGGGTCTGTTGTTTCCGGTGTCGATGGAGTGTCGCATGACAAGAATTTCTCACAGGTGCATATCTCCAGCCGAGAAACTATCGGGATATTTATATAAGATTTTCCATATATCCCCTTACAGAAATTTAAGCATGCGGCGAGCACGCGCCACACGTGCGGTAAGAATTTTAGATTGTGTGAGCTTGTGCAAGCTCACAGCAATCTTGCGCAAGCTCACCGCAATGTTGCGCAAGCTCGCCGCAACCGTGCGCAAAGTCGCAGTGAGCTGGCATAAATTTGTGAGAGCTAACCATTATTTTTTCGCGAGCTCACCGAAACAAACATCATTTTCATGTTAGGTCGCGTGAGCTCATGAAAATTTGTACGAGCTTGCATAAACTTGCGTGAGTGAATGTATATATAAAGAAAGGCAATAACACTGGTTCTAGGTAATATAACTTTTGAGTCGACCTGGCCATGACCTGCTAAAATTGGTGGGAAATTTAAGTCTTTGAATAAATCCAGTGCTTTTACTATTAGTATATGCATGGGTTATTAGTTATGGATACAGAATTTATTATTTTGAAAAGTCTGACATAACTGTTAAATAGAATGCTTAGGATTAGTAACCTTAAAATGGAAATAGCTGTCTTGGGAGGTATGTATCTTGTTGATTTGCTGCAATTCATTGATACCAGTTTTGGTAAAACTTCTTAAGCTCTATACTCTATAGTAATTCTGTGACCACTCTGGCCTTCTATTGATCCATGCATGTAGTATGCTAACAATCTCTGGTTAAACATTTATTGGTCATATTTGGTCAAGAAAATGTAAATACCTGCCAATTGAATGTACCTTTACAGGCCAAGATAAAACAATTTTTTTAAATTTATCACTAATATGAGTGACTCGCTGGGTTATCGACCCAGTAACATTCCAATGGTAAATTTTCAAAAAATGTATTCCCTTGGCCTGCCAATGGACATTCCACAAGACCATAGCAGAGGCTGGTTTTGGCCGTTATGGCCATTAATAGCAAACATATCAAAAAGGGTATCGTACAGCGTTAATGCATTGCTGAAATTATATATTTGATATCCATTATTAGCTCATCTGGAGCCTGTCAAAAAGATTACTATCTCTAATTAAGGTTAAGCATGCGCCAGGTTGCGGGAGTGCACATTTAAGCGTGCATGAGGTTGCGTGAGCGCACGGTCAAGCATTTGCGAGGTGGCAGGAGCGCACGGTCAAGCATGCACGAGGTTGTGGGAGTGCGCGGTTGAGCATGCCCGAGGTTGTGGGAGCATGCAGTTAAGCATGCACGAGGTTGTGGGAGCATGCAGTCAAGCATGCGCGAGGTTGCGTGAGCATGCAGTTAAGCATTGCGAGGTTGTAGGAGTGTGCAGTTAAGCATATGCGAGGTAGCGGGAGTGTGCAGTTAAGCATATGCGAGGTAGCGGGAGTGTGCAGTTAAGCATATGCGAGCTTGTGGGAGTGTGCAGTTAAGCATATGCGAGGTAGCGGGAGTGTGCAGTTAAGCATGCACGAGGTTGCGTGAGTGCGTGATTAAGCATGCACGAGGTTGCAGGGGCATGCGCTTAAGCGTGTGCGAAGTTGCGGTAGCATGCGCTTAAGGTTGCGGCAACACATGGGTAGGCAAATGTTGTGTTTGGGCAAGCTCATGCAACCTCGCGATGTTTCAAATACGAGCTTATCGTGTGATTGCGCAAGCTAACGATGTGTGCTTATGGATAGGTTGCTAACACTGCGAGCTAACATCGTTCGCTTATCGCACGTTTAAATTTCTGTAAGGGTCACATTTATGAGTTTGCATCAATCCAACTGTGGCATGCAGATATATGTAGTAGGGGTTGTCTCCAGTGATATCACATCCACCAGATGGCCACAACGAACTCCCGGTTCAAGAGTCATTGGGTCCGTTGTGCCATTGAATACCCAGAACGGTATGTGATTCTTGTTGGTAGTGTCCACGATCATTCGGGGACTGGCGCATTGTGAGGCAATTATATATTCAAGGTCTGGTTCCGGCATAGCCATGTGTGTGTTGTTTCCTAACTGTGGTGCCGTGGCCCATACAACTTTCTCCTGGCCTGGCTCAACTGTGGCCGTAGATGCCAAAATCACTGCACAAGTGTCGTACAGTGTTGATTCCAGTCCAAGGGGTATACCTTGGCCGTGTATGACTAATTCCAGCTGTCTGTAATGTATGACGGCTTCGCTGGCACTGAGGAAATCAGAACCAATCAGGGCATCGTTTTGAATAGAAACAATGACGACTCGCTGTATGAATTGCATTTCCTCTATCTGTATTATGAGGTTTACTGTACCAGCCACGGGAACATCGGCTCCCATAGCTGTTTGAAAAAAGATGTTTGTAGGTCAAACGGGTGGCTTCTTATGAGGTGGGAAGCTCTCGTATAAGCGCTTGTTAAAAACGGGGATAGAAGCTCCAGTGTCAACGGTGGCACTGGTGAAAACGCCACAAGGTGTGCCTGCAGAAGAGTTTCCAATGATATTGCCTGGGGAATTGTTTTTGGTGCATATATAATCCTGTATATAGTAGGTCTGTTTCCGGATAGCTTCCTTGAGTGCAGTTGGTGGCTGAGTGCGGAAGGGACCAACCCGTCGTCGCTGCTGCTGCGATTGCTTAGGTGATGACGGAGCTGGGGTAGCAGTGGTGTTGTTGTTGATGCTGTTTCCGTGTACTGTGAATTGGTGTATACAGTAGTGCGGTCGTGGATGAGGACTACCTGTGTGAGCCACTTTTTACAATGCATCATGGGATGCTTAGTAGACGTGCAGAAGAAACATTGATGGCTTCCCGTCCTTCGAACGATGCTTCTTCTTGCGGATCCATGATATCGAATGTTGACTACAGTCCATATCACTGTTGCTGCTGTTGGATGTGGTGGGTGATGCTGTTAGGAGACGTGAGTTGCAAACCACCAAGGGGCACCGGGTCTTAAGTGCCTTGGTGGTGGGTCATGGTGCTTGTATAAACGTTGTTTCAGTGGAGGTGCTACAACCTACCACTGCCGTTTTACATAGAACAGAAGGTTTGTTAGATGCGGAGACTGTGAGGTCACAATTTCCGACAGGGGGAGATGTCAGTGTCGTGGATGCAGTGTGCATCGTTGGTACCCACATAGAAGAAGCCGGGTGTGTGTGTGCATACTGTCGTGTGAGGATGAATTGTTGTGTAGGCCACCTGACTTTGTTGTCCGGTGGCCGCAGTTGAGCCGGGTTGTGAGAGTTGGCACCGAAGTGACCCTGTAATCGGTGCCCTCACTAGTTTAATGGTGTCTCAGGCTGCGGTGTACGTCGGTCAGCGGTAGGAGTTGTTGACGGAGGGCGATTAGGACATCGCTCCTTCCAGTGGCCTGGCTGACCACATCCAAAACAGGTGTTTGGTGGCTGTGTAGAAGTCATATTGGTTGCTTGGCGTGTTTTCTACTGTATTGCGACCGTGGTGCTAAATGTGGTGACCAAGTTAGTGAGTGTGGAGATCTGTTTCGTGATCTCTTCTAACCTATCATGCATGTTCTGTCTATTGTTATTGTTGTGCTGGTTCCCGCATCCTTGGGGCATTGTTGTGGCCTCCGCGATAGGATTGGTCACGCCCTCTTCCTTTAGACGTGTGATCCTGACCGGTGGGGTGCTCTGACTGTGATTGCGGGTCTGATGCTGATGTTTGTGCTGATGCAGTGGTGTTGTCGGTGGTGGTTACGAGGTTGGCATCGTCCACTTCATTGATGGGATGTAGTTGTCAGCGATTATTTTTCTCTCACTCCAAAAAGTTCTCAAACTGTACCACGGTTGCTGTCAACTGTTGAAGACTACCGTGTTCTATAAGAAATAATTTTTTTAATGGCGGATTCTCCACTCAACGTGTCGATGAAGGTGTCCAGCAGTAAGTGTGTGATGCCCTCGTGATTCGTGCTGGGGTAGGCGCGGGTAACTAGTCATCGAATACGACTAGCCAACTCTGGAAGTGTTTCCCTGGCTCATCGACACACGTTCTTGAGTTGCAGATGACTGGTCTCACCGAGGGCCGTGTCCCTGAATCTTTCCGACAACGCTCTTTCCAACTCCGTGTACGTTTAGTCCAGGAGCTAAAGCTAGGTCAGAATCGTGACGTAGCACACCCAGTATTCGGAAGGTCTGACACTTGCTGTGGCTTGGGGGACATGTCCCACACATTTTAAGCCATGTTGCACAAACAAATTGTGGTAGCACTAATTAGTTATCCTGATTTCTTTGCATAGGGGGTCTAGGCTTTGGCTGTATCCACAGTGCACAACGATATAAGCATGATCGTGTCATAACTCAAAGTAATATCGTATTAGATTCACCATATATGATATTTAGACGGATATCGACCTAACATATATCCAACATACATTTTGCATGCATATACCAAAGGCGAGGGTGAAATGTGAAGGTTATATTTTATGTATGTATACTAACTCCATCATAGAATCTGTATATCCAGCTGTACCACTGTTGACAAAGCACCCAGGTAATGGTGGATGGAATGAGACAGATGGATGTGGTGGTAATCGGTGCGGAAAAACAAATTAAAATGAACTTAGACGCACTGCAAGAAAATTTCAAAGAGGTGTGTATGTACGTGAATAAATTGCAACAGCTGTTCAAATCCTTTTAAAGTTGAGTCAAGCTCGAAATCACACCTGTTCGCATTTTGGAACTCATATATTCATATGGTAGAGCTGCTGCTTGGATTCATAAGAGCTGAGAGAACTGGAGATTGGCAGGCACACCTATCTGCTACTGCTGCTATGGCGCCATATTTCTACAGCATGGACAGAACCAATTATGCAAGATGGCTGCCAATATATCTTGCGGACATGAAGATGCTTCCAAGTACACATCCCCATGTACATGAACAATTCTTGAATGGAAATCATTCCGTAAGTCGCTCAGACCATCCATTCAATCAAGTGTGGACAGATATGGCCTTAGAGCAATCGATTAATTTGGATTCCAAAAAGCGAGGTGGTATTATTGGAATAACACAAAAGCCAGGAGCTCTGGAGAGGTGGTTTTTAACTAACCACGAGAGGGCAGCCATAACAACGGTCACAAAGCAAATGTGTGGGTTACAAGATAGTCACATGTTTGGAGTACATAAGGAAATGGGGACTAATCGAATGAACAGGGATGAAACCGATGTGCAGAAGATACTTTCGATGTTCTCATCAGATATAATGACCAATCCCTTTAATATTGCGGAAAATGACGACAGCGAGTGTCTTCCGCTTGTAAACATTGCAACTGGCGTGGTATTGCCTAGTGAAATCGCCAAGAGACTTGTTTCCGCCTGTGACATTGGTACGGAGATTATGGACAATTTTGTTCAGGAGCGGCTGGACACTAACACGAGAAGCTTTTGGGACACGTTGCCACACTTAAAACTTAAAACATTTGCCAGCCTAGCACAGAAGAAAAAACTCAAAACAAATGATGAAAAAATTCACAATGTGAGATCTGACCGCGAACTATTTGGTCGATTAATTATTGCCGCAAGGTCCAGAGATGTTGATTTAAAACTAGTGATGACGTATGAACTGTCTGCTGTTCCACTATCATTGTCACATACGGATGGGACTCTAAGAAAGAATGTGAAAAGTGTTTTGTTAAGTGAACTAGAAAAGGAAGTAAATGTTGATGGACGGCTTCCACCTGTTGACAAGACAGGCGCAACAGCTTATGTAGTAGATGGCATGGCAATTGTGCAAATGGTTAAAACTGGAGGTACGTCTACATTTGGAGAATTGGCTGATAAATACAGGCACATCTTTACAGTTCCACTGAATCAAGAAGACTGTAACAGAGTAGATATAGTTTTTGACAGATATGATAGACTGGAATCTCTCAAAGCGGAAGAGCGGCTAAAACGTGGGTCATCAACAGCATTGGAAGTAAAGATTGCTGGAGAAAATACTCCCGTTCCAAAGCAATGGGCCAAGTACATCAGCAATCCAAGCAACAAAAGTAACCTGGTTGCATTTCTCAGCAAGCGGTGGCGTGATACTGGTCCAAATATGCTATCTGCCGACAATTGCGTCATTCTTGCTGGTGGCTTTAACAATGGAATGGATGTTGTTGTCATTTCAGCGAACAATTCGTCGTATTTGGAAGAACTTCGATCAGATCACGAGGAAGCAGATACGCGTATGATATTGCACGTGCTACACGCTTCAAAAGACCACATGCGTGTTGTTATACAGTCTCCTGATACAGACGTGGCAGTACTTAGTATATATACGTATCGTTCGCTTCACTGTTCTGAACTATGGTTCCGTACGGGCACAAAGGACAACTTGCGATACATACCAATACATACAGTTGCTCAAGTACTGGGCCCAGCTATCTGTCTGTCTTTGCCTGGGTTTCATTCTCTTACAGGTTGTGATAGCACTAGTGCATTATTTGGAGTCGCTAAGAGAAAAGCATTCAATCTCTTAAAGTCATCTGAATGTCATCAGCTTAGCTTAGCCCAACTCGGCGAACATGTTGACTTATCACCGAATACTGCAATTCTATGTGAGAAATTTGTCTGTGAGTTGTATACCACCAGGGATGTGGGAAAGACAGCTGATGAAACCCGTTATTGGCTCTTTTGTCAAAAGAGACAAAGAAATGAAAATCTTCCACCTACATCGAATAGTCTAAAGCATCACACCGAAAGGGCCAATTTTCAAGCTCTTGTTTGGAGACGTTCATTGCAAGCTGTTCAGAATCTTCCATCTCCAAATGGACATGGCTGGAGTATAGTGGATGGTCTACTCAAGCCTGTTCTAATGTCAAAGGATCCTGCTCCATTTGGATTAATTGAACTCACATCATGTAGATGTCAAAAGTCTGCCTGCAAAAGAACAGATCTCTGTCAATGCAAGGCTAACAATCTACTCTGCACTGAAGCATGCCTTTGTATGGGAGGTGAAATGTGTGACAATGTTCAGCATACAATTGTCGAAGATGACTCTGACACGGATGAGTAACATTCTCTCATTTGCTCACGTGATAAATGTCCTGCCAGCTTGTGTAGACATGCACTGCGTGTCAGTTAAAAGTTTAATTATGAAAAATGTAGAAAACATGGGCATTGTTGTAGCTAAGGTATTGCTAGTCACAAGAAGACCTAAGTGCCCCAATATGTACAAAGCAACATACGGGTGTCTTAAACGAGGTTGATCATGTATAAATCTGCGATATACGATCACTCCTTTCCATTTTGGTTAAGATTGTATTGATATAACATGCGCTTAAGTTTGTGAAAAATTTACCATTGTGAAAATTGTTTGAGAGCTACATTCAACACCTATTGTAAATGGGCTTCTCACGGGTTAGTGATACCACAATTTTCTTGTACAGCACGGCTCAGAATATACCCAAGACATGGGTCTAGCATAATATAGAGACAAACCTTCTGAATACTGGGTGTGCTACGAAACCATTCTTCTAGACCCCTTTTGAAAATTGGCTCCCAGACTAGTTGGTGTATAATCTGTGCCTAAATCTGCCAGGACTTGAAGCGCTTTCCCAGACAGCTTTGCGGCCAGATACTCTCCCATTTGACGATCCGTCCACCAATTTGTATGACTTATGATCTCTAACTGGACTTTATAATTAGCCTAATCATTCTCCCTGCTAAATTCGGGAGGGAGAATGATCCGGCCACGTTCACGATAAAACGTTATGGGCAAGAATCCAAGTGGTGGTGCTGGGGAGACTGACGTAAGCGCATATGCTGGTCATGTTGATGGTGGTGGTGTTGGTGGTGTTTCCCGTTGATGTCCCTGATGATGAACATGCCAGTTGTGGTGATGGGTCATTCATGGTGTGCGTGGCATTAGTGTTTGTACTGCATCCAGATTGGCTCTCTGACGAAGACGGGGGTATAGAAACGAAGCTCTCCATCCCTCTGTCCGGCCCAATGCTAGTACAATGAGCACGTGTTCATTCTAATGGCTGATAATTCTCGACCACACAGAAAACGATGGTATCAAGCGAATGGAGTGTCCACTGCCCGGCTTAGTCTCCAGACTTGAATCCCATTGAGCATGCTAGGGACCTACTGCAGACAACTATTTCAGCTTGACCAGTCCAACCCGCCAGTGGCTTTGACAGACCTTGACAGAAGGTTGAACCAACATATCGCAAGTTCGCTTCCGGTATTTTTTGGCAGCATGCAAATGTGTCGGATAATCAGTGCTAGGGGTGGGTTTACACGGTACTGAGTAGCCGGGGAACCCTACTATTGGCACTTGGTAGACTCACCCGTACATGACTGTAGTTCTTCCACAATATGATGCAGGGTCACATCTGTCATTGCGCTTGTTACAGCTTGTTACACCTTTCCAGAGCATCCATTGATGATTTGACGTCATATGACGTCATAATCAGCTAAGCGGCGTGTAGGATGAGGTCATAATCATTACGTCATACATGATTCTATTAGTCCGGTCGTTAACTCTTAATGGTCCGACACGTTGTAAGAATTGTATGTCTCTACTATTTAATAAACGTGCTGTGGAATATTTTGAAACTAATTTGACTGGACGCTGTTGCTGCCATAGGCAGCAACAGCGCCCAGTCAAATTAGTTTCAAAATATTCAATAGCTTACTTGTATAGTTTTCTGGAGATTGATAGTCAGGGAGTTCAGAGATCGATCGATCTCAACACGAGTGAGGTGTGGGTGGAGATCAGCAACCAGACATCTTTCCCCTGCACCACCACGCCAAGATTGAATCTTGGTTTTAGCAGAGAAGCTTTCACATGTCTGATATACTGACACTCTGACGATTCATATGGGACTATTTGTGGATGCACCTGCCATTATTCAATCCTTGGCTTTTAAGCCTATTGTACTCTGACTCCATCACGGCTCTGGCAGTATATGTATTTTATTTTTTATTGACGCATTGACAACGCGTGGCTTCAATTTCCACATGCTAACCAGCCGACAGTTAGCACCCATTAGTTTAATTTGTTAATCACCATCTCCCCGTTCGGGGATCGAACCGCCATACTGCAACTCCGCATGGCATCAGCAACCTGACATCTTTCCCCTGGACCACCGCGCCAAGATAGAATCTTGGTTTTAGCAGACCAGCTTTCACATGTCTGATATACTGACCCCAGCACCCAGTCAAATTAGCTTCAAAAGATTCAACAGCTTACCTGTATAGTTTTCTGGAAATTGATAGTCAGGGAGTTCAGAGATCGATTGATCCCAACACGAGTGAGGTGTGAATGGAGCTTAGCTAGAAATGGAAAAGTCCATTGCAATATAAATGTAGTTAAGGCCGCACGGACTCTGATTTGTATCTCTGTGTTCAATATTTTCTGTTATTCTTAGCGATCTTAATAGTACTACATATACAGTATATATATATATATATATATATATATATATATATATATATATATATATATATATATATATATATATATATATATATATATATATATATATATATATATATATATATGTGTGTATGTGCGTGCGTGCGTGCGTGCGTGCGTGCGTGCGTGCGTGCGTGCGTGCGCGCGCGCTCGGGCGGGCGGGCAGGTGGACGGGCGTGTTTGTGTGTGTGTGTGTGTGTGTGTGTGCGTGTGCGTGTGCGTGTGCGTGTGCGTGTGCGTGTGCGTGTGCGTGTGCGTGTGCGTATGTATGTATGTATGTATACAAATATATATATATATACATATATATATATATACACACCTGTGCAAAAGTTAAGCACCAGCAAAAACAATAGAACGTAGAAACATGATGGTACAACTAGGCTGCCATACTTTTTGTCCCCGCGTTAGCTGACATAATTCCAAGTACGAAATGCACATGCATGCATGACTTCACGCCGCTTGATGTCCGTGTGTGGCGGGAAACAGCACACGTGTTCAGTTATGTAAAAGTCCAGTTTGAGGTGTAGAACAT